>JAECXF010000090.1:260000-860000 GCA_018151655.1 Drosophila bocqueti
TCGCCGTCGGCGTCAGGATAAATGTGAGTATATCAGAATGCATACAAAGTTAAATTTAAAAAGTAAGACAAGCTAAAGTTAAAAAAAAAACTATAATTAAAAATAATATACAATTTTAACTAGATATATATATTTATATATAACGAAGTTTTATTATTCGATCTGGCAATCAACAAAAATAATTCATTTTCGAGTCATCAAATCAAATACGATTAATTACTTGAGTGCAGAAAAATGATTTATGGAAATATTATTGTTTCTTAATATAAAACGGATCAAAAAATGTATGTGTACAAAAAATTAAGTTGATGAAGTAGAAGATAACATCTTTTACCTGTTCTCGGTTGGCACTATATTATAATTACCAAAAATAGGCCACTTCCCTCTGCCGCCATGATAAGCCATGGAAAACACGTACTAAATATTAAATTTGAATTAAATTGATGTGAGTTATTAGGCCAATAAAGTAGGCATTTTACTAGATAGTGTTTAACTTTGAGCACACTCGTCTTACTTGTTTTATCATTGTTTTTAAATTACGAGGGTTGCTACTTCGAAATCTGTTTAAGTTGACAGTAAGTCCTTTCCAGTCGAATTATTTTTGTTTGATATATTTTAGTATAAACACTCTCAGAACGATGTTGCCCACACGCATTACTTGGGTTGTTAACAAAGATAAGACATTTTGCTTGTGGGGAACAATTTTTAAACTATACACAAGACAAATTCGTCTTCGTCTTTTTATGGAGATCATTCATCATGTAGCTCTGTGAAAACTGATATAATGCGTTCAATCGTTAGCGTAGCTCGCTGAAGATCAAATTTACTTTACAAAGTACATACTTGAACTGATAATGGTGGATCGTCCTGTTAGTTTTACACGAGTCCATTTGATATTCTAAAAAATTTACAATAGCTAAAACAAGAAAGAAAGCTAACTTCGGCATGCCGAAGTTTAAATACCCTTGCAGTAAGTAAGACTTTTTCGTTTTCTCGAGTACTGACATAAATGTTGCGAGCGAAAAATGTAGCAAACAAAAATGTTGCGAACAAACTAAATGAATTTATATATACATATGTATATTTCTATGGCAGCTATATGATATAGTGGTCCGATTTTGATCAAATTAAAACCGAAATTCTAAAATATTACAAAATGGCCATGAAATTTCATGAAAATATGTTCAAAATTGCCTAAGTTATAATTTTTCAGCTAGTCGTCCGATCCGTCCTTTTCCGATATATATAGTACTGAGAGCATATAGAAGACTATCTGCAAAGTTTCATTCAGATAGCTTCAAAACTGAGGTACTAGTTTGCGTAGAAACGGACGGACAGACGGACATGGCTAGATCGACTCGGCTGTTGATGCTGACCAAGAATATATGTATATACTTTATAGGGTCGGAAATGTCTCCTTCACTGCGTTGCAAACTTCTGACTAAAATTATAATACCCTCCAAGGGTATAAAAATTGTTTATTGTGAAAATTGTGTCTAAACCCGGTGTGGAATCTCAAATATAACTAAATTTCACGTGAAAAAAACCTATTGCAATCACCTTTCTTAATTAACACACCTCACACGGTGGCACTTTTAAAAACGAGCAATAAAACTTTTGTAATTTTTTCACGGTGAAAAAATTAATTTTTCCGGGTATTCGACAAAAAACAATCGAGCTTCAATAGCGCACACATGACATTTGACAGATCCGTCATATCTCTCCTGTGTCCACAACTGCCACCATTACCCTACATTTAATTAATTTAGTTTTTTTTTTACTTTTATTTAAAAAAAAGTTTCACATGTTGGCGCGAAAATAAAAGTTGCTCGACAGCAACCTGTCGACTGTCTGGCCTGTCGACTGTCTGGCATATGTATCGACGTGGTAGCATCGAAATTAACGTCACGTTATGTGTTTTCAAATACACAAAACATACTTTTGTGGAAGTGCTATGGCACCTTGGAATTATTTTTCAGGGTTTTTGCAGCGGAAGTGGTTTCTCAGGCACCTTCTGATAGCTATTTTAGTGACACATCTTCAATACAGGCTACTTTAAACTTTAAACACGTTTTTCTCAAAATTCCGTTTTTCTATTTACTATTTTAAAAAAAATTCAAAAGGTCAATAAAAAAATAGGAAAACACTTTTTTTTCGGATAGCCGGAGTTTAGTATAGTTTTATTCCTTCTAATTTTCCTCAGTTAGTACGATATCTGGACTTATTAATATTTTTTTTTTTCAAATCAGTAGAAAGCTTGCAATCGTGGCAAGAGTGGATTTTCCTTAAATTTGTATATGTACATATGTATACTAGCAGGCCAGGCGAACTTTGTCTCGCCCCTAATTCTTGTTTTATATAGTTCTAGAGTGATAATAATACGCAGATAATTCCATTTTCTTTTTAATTTTTTTATTCAATTCTAGTTTCAATCAATTAAATTTTAGATTCATTAAGGCAAGGATAGCTGTGAACTATGAGGAAATATAAAAATAACAAAACACCAGACATAATATTTTTAAATTTGTAATTAATTACGACAGTACCACTAACAAACAATATCAATTCCTTAATGCTATAACGTGAACAATATTCTTTGTTAGCCCATCTTTAGCTAACACAAATAAACTGGATGGTTTACGAACTCTAGAGCATGCCACGTATAATTGTCCGTGTGAAAAACATTGTGTTCTTAAATCTAAGCCACAAGTTGTCCTTGTGACTTATTAATAGTCATTGCAAATGCCAATTTTATTGGAAACTAAATACGTTTAAATTGAACTGGCATATCTGTAGGTATCATAGGGAGGGATTCGTGGTATCGATATCTTTTCACCTCGGAACTTTTCATTTGAAATGCTGGCTTCGATAACGTTGACAAAAAATAGGTTAGGTTAGGTTGACAAAAAATGTTATAATTTTGTTTCCGTCAGAGGGCGCGTAAGTATTTGCTACGTATGGCGGACTGCGAATGGATTGAGAGGGGGCCGGGGAGCGATTCAGCGCTGCTACAAAACTTCGTAGAGACTAACAGTGTTAGTCTAACACATTCTCTTGCGCAGTTATGTATTTGTATTTTGTGATGCCACATTATAATAACATTAAAGAAAAACATTTTGTCCAAGAAGTAGAGAAAACTAAAATGTAGGGGAGGACTACCCTTATCACTTAGGGGTGCGAAAAATAGATGTTAGCCGATTCTCAGACCTACTGAATATGCATATAAAATTTCATAAGAATCGGTCAAGCCGTTTCGGAGGAGTATGATGTCTAACACGACGGCACAGAATTTTATATATATATAGAGATAATGCTAAGATCACACCCAGATCAGCTAGATTTTTTTGAAAATAAATAAAACTATTTTTATCAATAGATATGTGTATCTAGCCACCCGCGAATCGTCTCTATGACCCAGTATTTATGTATATTGTACCTACAATGTGAATTAAAACTTAGTGTCAACCGAGAGTAACAAATCATTAAGAACTATGAGGTTTTTCAATATTAAAAAAAAAATAATTATAAGCAACCGAAAGTAAAAAATCATAAATAGCTATTAGGTTTTTCAATATTAAAAAAAGCATGCCAATATATACATATATCTTCTTCAAAAGCGATCGGTAAATTTTTGTTCAAATATATGTATGTACATATACATATGTCTGTACATATTTGTATAGTATCGGTTGTTAAAGTTTTGCAGAGAATAAAAACTACCCGTAGTAAGCTAATATTTTAGTTAAACTTGTTTTTTGAATCTAAATTAATATATTAATGTTAAAGGCTGAGTTCTTTTAAACGTATACAAGGGATCTACGCTTTATTTATTATACATATGTATACAATTTGTTAATCATGCTAACAATACCTGAACATGAACATTTTTGCTTGACTTCTAAATATATTTATATGCACCGCTTATACTCACAAATGCTTGGTTCAACAACATTTTACGATGTCTAAACGGCTAACGCATGTATCTCTTAACATTATGGGCTTCAACTACAATTCCACGAACATCCTTCATGCATGTACACAACTACACCAAAATATATAAAGATTTTACGGAAATTTCAATAAGTGCTACGCAAAGGTAAGTCCCAAATACTTGTAACTATTAGCTTCTATAGTACAGATAAAAAAAATTACCAAAGACCGAACATTGTATGCTAGATCGCGTCCATTTACATATGTACATATGCAGGGCTCTTTAATTAATGTAAAATGTTTATGTAAAATGCCGTTGATGCATCATCATCGAAGTAGTATACATATTTGTAAACAACCCTATAGTACCACATGTTATTAATAGCCCTTGTCATCAACGTTTCATCAACGTGGTGACTGCGACTTCTACAGAGCTGACACTTTCATTCGGCAACCGTGTCAAAAACGACGCTCGTGCTCTTCTTCTCTCTCTGCTCTTCTTCTTCTGTCTTCAAACGACATCATGTCGTCGACATGTAGGATCTTGCCCTCTCAAACTTTCCCTCTCTCAACAACATAAGCGGGGCGTTTTAGCTTTTGAAGAGTTTAGGATCAATACTTTGTAGCAAACAAAAGTGAACGAAAGGTTAATTGGTTTTCTAGATTCTAATATCATTATAGTAAAATTGTAATGGAATTAGAATTATTAAAAAAAACAACTAAGAGTTATAATTTAAAACTCATAATAAGTTATACGTTTAGCAATATATTTGATGCATTGTTGATGAACAGGTGATGAAGTGTTAGTAAATTGTGATGAATGCATGCCCATGTTAATTTCATCATTAATTTCTATGGACTTTTGTCGGCGATTCATCAAAATCACCTGGTGAATGGTACTGCAAGGAGGTGAAACACACATTACATAGATAGTAGCCACAGGAACGATGGGCATTTAGCAGACCTTATTGACAACCGTAAATGTATGCACTTATGTATGTATAATCTTTTAAAGTTCATATATTTATTAATTTATTTTTTTGTATACCCTTGCAGGGTATAATAATTTTAGTCAGAAGTTTGCAACGCAGTGACCGACCATCTGTGGCCAAAAAAAAAGAAGTACACCAGTATGTGTTGTGTTTCAAGTCTCATACAACTTTTTTAATAAACCTAAGGAAAAATCCAGATTCTATTTAGTTTCCGACCTTACCCTAGATAATAAAAATAACAAACAAGGGAGTTTTTTATTTTAAACTGCGTTCAATTTTATCTCAAAAGCATGAATATGGGTTAGTCAAAATAATAAGTACACCCCTTCCTCTAAGCCAAGAACTCGAAACGTATCAAAATTCTTTTTAGCTTTTTTCTGCTTATTATTATATATGTATATGTATATAATGGGGTGGTCAAAAGTATTTACACAACGAACGATATTTGCAAACTCCAACTTCTTTTAGTTGTTATTCTTGTTGTTGTTGACCAATTTTTATTTGCTTTCTATGACAAGTTCGAAAAATATTTAGTATAGATCAAGTCATTGAACAGACAAGATCATATTTTTTCATCTTGTTGAACATGTCGATCTTTGTACCAGAAAGTGATGATTTGCGGAAAGCGAAAAAACACTTGTGAAATTTTGCTTCAAAGACACGAAAGAAAATCTGTTTTGCATTGAATTGTTACTGGCGATGAAAAATGGATTTATTTTAAGAATCCTAAACGGAAAAAATCATCATCATATCGATTCGGCAAGAAGACAATGCTCTGTGTGTGGTGGGACCAGAAAGGTGCGGTGTACAACGAGCTCCTTAAACCTGGTAAAACAGTTAATACTGTTCGCTACCGACAACAAATGATCAATTTGAACCATGCATTGATCGAGAAACGACCAGAATGGGCCAGAAGACACGGCATGGTAATTTTGCTCAATGACAATAATCCTGGACCCAAAGCAAAACCGGTTCAGGCTACTATCATTTGTTTTCATCGATGGGACATGCATTGGCTGAGCAGCACTTTGATTCCTACGAGGAGGTCAAAAATTGGGTGTCTGATTGGTTTTCTTCAAAGGACGAACAATTTTACTGGCGTGGTATCCACAAATTGCCAGAAAGGTGGTCAAAATGTGTAGAAAGCAATGGCCAATACTTTGAATAAAATGTTTTTACTTTCCCATTACTGATTATTGTTTTCTTAAAAAAAAAAAAAAAAACGCTCATTTCATACCGGTACACCTAGTATATTTATACTAGTATCCGGTATAACCAGCCTTATTTTGACAACTTTCGCTATTAGTTTTGGCATACTAGCAATAAGTTTCTGGCAAGTCACTGTTAGAACTTCATACCCGGTTTCTTCAAGAAATCTTTACAAATCTTTATCATCTTCTTTAAATTTGATCAAGTGAAAAGAAAAACTAACAGGAATTATATAAACAATTATATTAAATATACAAAAATCATTCACAGTTTTACATTCACAGTTCTTTATTTTCCTCTACATTTAACGATCGTTTCTATCGCAGCAATATGATATAATATAATTGTCCGATTTGCATACAATTAATACCGAAATTCTGAAATAATATAAAACGGCTACATCTCTAAGCAGATTACCAGATTTTGCAAAATAGCGAAATAAAAATTTGTTTCAATAAATTTTTTTTTTTTTTATTATTATCCTCAATTTATTAACTACTAATTTTAGAAAGAAAACGTCAACATATCAAAGATGGAAAATACTTAGAATAAAAAAACGAAATAAACTCACATAAACTCATTTTTGCACGTTTTTCGTTTTGTACCTATTTTCGATTTTCCACATCTCTTTTCAAGAAACATCACTCAGATTTACCTATATATTCGTTCTAGTGCTATTTTCGGTAGTCATAGATTAGTTTAAAGAGTGTTTACGTGGAGAGAATTTTTTTTTTTGTGAATAATTAGAAAAATGTATTTATAAAAACCAAAAAATTCTAAAATTGTCCGAGAAAATTAAAAATAATGTTGTGAGCCTGGCCGAAAGTGAAAATTCTACACGTAATATTGCCGATAAGCTTGATATTGCCATTCTGCGGTGATTCCCATTCAGATGAGGCGATAGCTGACCCCCAAGCCTCAAGTCGCAAATTATTATACCCTGCAAGGGTATACAAATAAAAAAATCGAACTGGCGTTAGATTTAAATTTTTTGTATTCGGCTTACCTAGTTTTCTATAATCTTGTTATTCATGACAGTGTAGCACTAGGCACTTCACTTGGCATTGTTAAAATTTCAAAGAATCTTTCATATTGTCGTAAGTCTTTGTCTCATACGCCCATCAGGAATTAATAAAAAAAAAAGAATTAATTTTTTTGCGACGAAGTTGCAACGATTTTTTACCATTGGTACCCATGCATGTTTTATAAAAACATCTCTTAACGTGGTGAGATATATGGTAACAGTGGCAAAGCCACCTTCAACTCGCAAAATTTTAAATCGTTTAGATCGTCGTTTAAATCGTCGTAGTTGAAGATGCAACAAAACAAACAAAATGTAAAAGAAAAAAACAAAAAAAAAAAAAAATAAACAAATAAATTCCAAACTTTAACTGGTTTTGTTTTCGTCAATGAGCTGCAGGGTAAATAATCTTGAAGCTTACGAATTTAACTAGCGTGCCGAATTACATACTAGGTAAATTATTTTGAAGTTATTTTTATCAGGACTAGAACTTCCAAATTTGCGTGACAGTCTTTTCTACCACTACCACCTCCACAAATCATGAATAACCCATGTACGTTGATATATGTACATACAAACTTCAGCTTGTTAAAAAATATAGAAAATTAAGTATTTGTGTATATCTATAAAACATACATTGAACAAAAATTAATAAGGAGTTTTATTATTAGAATAACGTTGCAACCTATTATCATCATAGCGTTCCCTGATGATTATTGGACACTCAAACCCTTGTTGGATCGAACTGGGGCCCTTCCGAATAAATACAATTTTTTCTTTTTTTGTTTTTGCTTTAACTGTTATTTTGAATCCTTATCGTTTTATCTATAATACACGGGAATGTATTAATTTTGATCAATGGTAATAAGTACAAAGTTGGCTTTGTCGAAAAAAAGTCTCATAAAACCAAGTATATTATTAATTTTATTATTTTATTCAAATCCATTTTTTACAAATTGAATACGTACCTATTATCATTTTGGTGTTTATTTTTTTGAGCTCCTGGCTTTGTAGGCCAGCAATAACAAGTTGACAAGGGGCAAGGTTTGTGTAAGAACAACATACACAAAATAACAGACTTCATAATTATTTTTCAGATTTAGTGAATGATAAACTTTTTGTCTCTTTAATAAATGGCAACAAATGTCACGATCTTTGGTAATTATTTAAGTAAATTGGTAAATAATTTAAAAAATATTTTTTTTAGGAATCTAGGTTCAAATAGTCTTATGACAATAAAATATAATTTTAATAATATTAAAGCTTTTCTATGCAAAATGTAACTAAGCATGTCTATATTTGTATTTCATGAATCATGTGTCCCGCAACGCTTCTTTTATTTTCATATACACTTATTTGCTTTATTATCTGCTACACTCATCCTTCACATCCAGTGTGCTATCTTATGAGCCGGTAGCGCCTCACATGGGCGGGGCCCAACCCATTCTAGATACATCTGCAGCGTCCGCGTCAGAACCTCTGCCTCAGAATCAAGAACCGCAAGCGCAGCGAAAATTGTCAAAAGCCAAAAAGAAATATGAAACTCCTTTAACACCCCCTATGGTGAATCGCCATCCTGGCAGCTTACCTAAATCGCCACCTCGCTGGCCGATTCGACCTGGAGTAATGCTGCACGTAAGCAACGATACGAAAGAAAATCTCACTGTAAATCGTATGACAATAAAACCGAATTCCCTTGGAAATGAAGGAAGAGGAGAGCAGTTGCCGGCTCAATTGGCAATCAACGAGACCCAAACTACCTCGAATAGTTTTTTAGTAGTTTCAGAAAGCATAAATTCTGGATTGACTCCATTTGCGGTGCCGCATCAACAGCTTGCAAGCTTGCCTTTGACAAATGAATCAGGATCTGTACCAAATGCACCAGCTCTTTTGTCATTTGTATCGACCAAACCCGCTGAGATTTCCACCTATAATAAAGTGGAACGGATGTTGGCATTGGTTTTCAAAAGGGCGCGAAAACGATCCAAGGATTGTACTCGGGACAGTCAGCGTAGCCATGTGGGACTATTGAAGTCGATTTGGCGTGGTCGTGCACATAATAAAAATCCATTGGAAGTTGGAGCTCACCATCGCCTTAAGGGGATACGTTGCAGTGGAAGTGGTATAGTATTTTTCAGACTCGTATTATTTGAAAAAAAAAACTGTTTAATTTTCGTTTGTTTTTATTTGTTAATTTTATACCTCTCACCATATAATACCCATTCTCATAGTAACATACAAAAAGGACCCACAGAAAGAAGCTTATAATCAACGCATCACAAAAGAAGAACTTGTGGCAGAATTACCTTTAACGATCAATACAAGCAACATTCAACCACATTCTCGTTCAAAGTTACAAGGTGCATCATCATACAATCACCTGAAAGCAGTAGATCTCGAAGCTGGCAGAAACGAAACTCTTTCCGAAGAATTAGCGGAAAGATCCCCCAATATCGATGCGTGTGCTTTTGAAGCTAGCACCAAGCCATCTAATCGGTCAAACTATTTAATTTCATTAGGAGATGTGGAACAATTGATCCTATTAAAAGGACAGAGTCCCCTTAGCAGCTTACCTGACAATATTAATGCCAGCCATTTATCCACCAGTTCAAAGTCCATCCCAACCATCACGCTCAAAGATGTGCAATGTAAGAATTAATATGAGAAGTAGTATTTTAAACACGCTTATATACTTTGTACATTCCTTTATTATTTTTAATAGCAATGGTAATGTAATTTAATATTTTGTACTATGTATACTTTTCAATTGCATCAAGTATTTATGGGGCTTGCTAACTCGAAGTCATCATGGTTTGTGGAGAAGGGGTTCGCTTTTCTCGTTTTTTTTTAACCTTTTTAAAACGACATAAAATTGCATGTCTTTATAACGTTTCATGTTCGCAGACCAAAGAACGTATCAATTCACCGTCCAAGAGAATACGTCGATTTTCAGCACCGAGATTATTGCACTTTCGACCGTTTTAAAATCACGGACAACAATATAAATAAATATATAGGGTATTATAAATTATTAAGAAAAAACGTGTTAATTTGGTTGTAATAATCTAATAATTAATAATAATGAAATAAAATAAAAATAAATATTTTTTTAAATGGCTAGCAGAAAATAAAAACAAATTTTTTTAAAGGGGATATATACTTAAAATAGTAAGTTTAAATCGTTTTAAGCCGACGTAATCTTGCAGTCATCGAATTGAAGTCCATTTTTTTGTTAATGTCCCACTCCTGAGAAATCACGTAATTTAAGAATTAGCTTCGAATTTCTATTAAGAAAAAATATGTTCGGATGATTTTGTGGACAGGTATGATGTACACCACAAACCCTAGGGGTCACGAGAGAAGTTCTCTAACTCTAACACCTGTAAATATGTACTTTCCAAAAACTCATAAAAAATTGTTTAATATTGTTTTATTATATGGCGTTTCAATTAATAAACTAACTTCAGCCGTTTCGCTAATCTTAACATTAAATTATATATGATTGTAACGTACGGTAACGTAGTAGAAGTGTAGTATTTTCTATAATATGCCGATTGCTCCCATGGCAACCATATTTTATAGTCGTCCAATTTGGCCCGTTACGATTATGTACATATATACTGCCAACTAGCTGCAAGAGTAATATATAAGTCAAAACGATCCAGATAGAAGACTTTATAATAAAGCTGTCATAGGATCATATACGAGGGTGGTCCGATAAAAACATAGCCTACAAAAGAAAACCCAAAATTTTGGAAAAATGTGATGATTTATTTTTCAACATAGTCGCCTTTTAGCTCGATACACTTGACCCAGCGATATTCCAATTTTTTTAACCCGTCTGAAAAATAATCTTTCTCGAGGTCTGCCAAAAGCGCTTTCGTGGCGGCGATGATCTCCTCATTCGACTGAAATTTCTGTCCGGCGAGTGACTTTTTCAAGCTTGCCATCACCTTTCCGGCTGATGAGACAGTCTTCGCCTTCTTCGGAGCACGTTCGCAGGGTGAGGTCCACTGTTTGACTGTTCCTTGGTCTCTGGTGTGTACCAGTGGATCCATGTTTCGTCGACTGCTACGAAAGGGCGAAGAAACTCCTTCGAATTGCGTTTAAACAGCGTCAAACACTGCTCTGAAGTGGTCTCACGGTTGCGCTTCTTGTCCGGAGTGAGCAAACACTGCACCCATCGCGCCGACAGCTCTCTCATGCCCAAAAGTTCATGCAGGACATGACCGACGCGATCTTTTAAAATGCCTACTGTGTCAGCTATCTCTCGTACCTTCAATCGGCAGTCTGCCAGTACGAAATCGTGGATTTTTGTATCGTTTTCCTTCGTGGTAGCCGTTTTCGGGGCATCCGGACGTGGCTCATCAAAAACCGAAACTGAAACTCGTTATAGCAATTTTTGATGGTCGCCATCGAAGGAGAAGAGTCACCGTACGCAAACGCTCTTTGATTTCATTACGCGATTTCTCTTCCAGAAACAAAAATCGAATAACCGACCGATATTGCTCTTTTCAAATTTTTCTAAAACTTTCGGACACTCTCGCTTTCATACGCGGTTAAAACAAAACTAGAAGTACATTATCGTGAAGTATAAAAAATTACTCTTGCGATACTGGCGCCATAAGGCGGTAAGGCTAAGTACTTATCGGACTTCCCTCGTATTTAAAAAAATATTTTTGTGAAAATCTAGTAAATGGACAATTCTCTGGTGTCGCACGTGACATTTGTACGCATTCAAACTAAAAAAAAAACATGGGCCAAGACTTGGTTTTAATTTTACAAAATTTGAAACTTATAGCTCTTGGTTAGCACTATAATTGGTGTTAAGGTCGATCTCGGACAATTGTTCGATTTCAAGATAATCACTTTTTCACAAACCAGTTTAAGCACTGATTTCAGCGAAACTTGATAAAAAAGATTTTATTATATGTATATCAATTCATCCTAATAATGTATTTGAGTTTTAAAAATAATAAGTGTTTTTTTTTTAATTGAATTTTAAGCGGTGTCGCACGTGACATTTTAACATCATACTTTTTGTGATGTTTTTTACATCTTAAGTAAATGAGAAGCATAAATGTGATTTATTTTGACATTTTGCAATCTCACACTGATGTTAGTAAGCAAAAGTCCAAGCATAATTTATCTGCTTTGGAAGTTTTTATCAAAACACAACATGAACTAAAATTAGGAAGAACTCAGTTGATCTATAGCTTGGAATTAATTATATTAAATGTCCTGAACCTTTTATCATTTAAAACTTTATTTATATTTTTTGTTACTGAAATATTTTACTAAAGCAACCTTAACTAGAAAATGGTGGAAAGCCGTTAATTATGTATCAGAATGAAGTCATTAATATTAATATATATATAACATTTTTAATAGGTATACTGTTTTTCAACAATGAGGATAGCATGTTAATAATATTTAATAGTTTAAGACAATACATACATTAAAATGAGATAAGTATTTAATTTTAGTATTGTACAATATGATCATATTTTAAAATTTATTTTTCAAATTTGAAAGACTTATTTTTCTTTTACTTTTTTCTCATTTGCTTCCAATAAAAAATACGAAAATTCGTGGGATTTGAAATATCGCCATGATCGTTATGCCACCGATAATTGAATAATCTACCGATATGTACCGTGTATGCTTTGTATAGTACACGACAAGTCGTCTTCACTGGGGGAACCATTGACGGAACCTGGAGAGTATGAGAACCTTCCGTTTCATGGTCTGCAAACGGCACCTAACAAGGTACAGTTAATATATATCAGCTTACTTGCACTTCATTGAAACATGATTGTTTATATATAAAAAGAAAGAAAAATTATTATTTTTATAATGACTTTCTTCACCTAATTATGCATATGTTTCTTATATATGTATATGAGTACCTACGTTTTCTTTTTTTCGTTTAACCGTCAAAAAACGTAGTTTTCTTTAAATAAATATGCCATCTAATTTAGGTATGCTTTTTTGCTTATTAAATCACAATTTAAAAACGGCTTAAGTGAGTTTAGTCTAAAAGCCAAATACCGAAATCTAATCCTAGTTTCGCTTTAGATTACATTTTTTATTACCCAATTTAACTTTTTCTCTTAACTTCCATTCGTTCAGTTTCATAAAAACACTAAAACCATGATACCAAAGACCAAAGACCAAAACCAATTTTATTTTTCATATTTTTATATATATTTATAAAATAAATTGTATGAATTAAATGTTTAAATAGTCAATACAATAAGTGTTCAATAAGTTTTTAAGTTAAGGGTATTTATCTTAAGATTTAGCGGAGTTGTTTACACATTAATGACATAGATTATTATTATTAATTAATTATTAATTATTATTCGTTGGAAAATTTCCTGGTCGTATACATACACCGTGTTAATTTGGTGCATACCCTTCAGTAACAGTCTCCGAATATTCCACGTGGAATCACCGCGCCGATTCCACGACAGTGCCGGGGACATCATCAGGCGAATGTGGCGTGGAATTCGAAATTAGTCGGGGATTCATCGGGAAATCGCGTGGAATCTCAGCGGTATACCGCAGGGAATTTCGAAGTAAATTCGCGGGGTGTCGCCGTGAAAACTCAGTGGAAAATCCCCGGGGAGTCGCCGCGGAAACCCCAGGGAAAACCTAGAGAAAATACCCAAAAAATATCCTCCTAGTAAAAATCAGGAGTAATTTATTTTTGTATTTTGTATTTATTTATAATACCTTATATTTTATTTGATGTTTACACATTTTTGGTTAGCATAAGTTCTTTATTCCTAAATGCGTCTGACGGCGGGTGGCCCTTTGACAGACTAATGCTATCTGTAAATAAACCAGGGTCCGTAATCATTATAAGTTTTATTATAAAAATCAAATGATAGGTAATGATTATATTTCGATTTTTTTTTCGTTATTTATCAAACACAATCATTACATTTGAGTAAAAAAAATAAAAATCATGAATAATCATTATTTTTGATGAAAATAAAAACTTTCAAATATAATGATTATTCATGATTTTTATTTTTATACCCTTGCAGGGTATTATAATTTTAGTCAGAAGTTTGCAACGCAGTGAAGGAGATATTTCCGACCCTATAAAGTATATATATTCTTGATCAGCATCAACAGCCGAGTCGATCTAGCCATGTCCGTCTGTCCGTTTCTACGCAAACTAGTCCCTCAGTTTTGAAGCTGAATGAAACTTTGCACATATGCTTCTATATGCTCTCACTACTATATATGTCGGAACGGGCCGGATCGGACGACTATATCATATAGCTGCCATAGGAACATATCAACATATCAACATATTTTCATGAAATTTCAGACATGGCCATTTTGTATTATTTTAGAATTTCGGTTTTAATTTGATCGGACCACTATATCATATAGCTGCTATAGGAATATATATATAAATTCATTTAGTTTGTTCGCAACATTTTCGTTCGCAACATTTTTCGCTGGCAACATTTATGTCAGTACCCGAGAAAACGAAAAAGTCTTACTTACTTACTGCAAGTGTATTTAAACTTCGGCATGCCGAAGTTAGCTTTCTTTCTTGTTTTTTATCAAAATAAAACTCAAAACCAAATTACGCGTTCCGTGTAAGGCTTTTTACCAATATTATTTCATATTCTTGTATAAGGACCGCTAAGCTACCCCTCAGTACCATTTTTTATAATTATCGAGGCAGGGTAATAGCTTTAGGACAAAAAATGTCTGAAGTGTCAATCAGCTGAAGTTTTCGGAGATTATGGGGCAAGAGAAAGTAGAAAATGTAACCGCTTGTAACCGCTGCTAAAATCCCGTTGTGGTTTTATTTCGCATTTGCGTCTTCTTAGATAACATAAATGTTGAACGAAACATATTGACAGTGCAACAACTAAATGTTGCTAGCAACAAAGCTTTCAAAATAAATTAATTGATATACATATTCATATGGCAGCTATAGATAGTAGTCCGATTTTGATAAAATTAAAACCGAAATTCTAGAATAATACAAAATGGCCATATCTTAAATTATATGAAAATATAATAAAAATTAACAAAGTTATAATCTTTTTCTCAAAAATTTCCGATCGTTCCTATGGAAGCCATATTATATAGTCGTCCGATCCGGCCCGTTCCAACTTATATAGTAGTGAGAGCATATATAAGACTATCTGCAAAGTTTGATTCAGATAGCTTCAAAACTGGAGGAAACGGACTAAAATTAGAATACCCTGCAAGGGTATAAAAACAGCACAAAAACCTTAAGAACCTATTATTAAATTACAAATTTTGTACTGGAGGGTAGCTTTGCGGTCCTTATACAAGAATATGAAATAATATTGGTAAAAAGTCTTACATACACTCCGTGATTTAGTTTTGAGTTTTATTTTGATAAAAAAAAAAAAATCATGAATAATCATTATTTTTGTAAGTTTTTTATTTTCATCAAAAATAATGATTTTTACGCAAATGTAATGATTATTTTTGATCAAATTGATAAAAATCATAAATGTACTTGATTTTTATTTTTGAAAAATGAAAATAATCATTATTTTCGGTCCCTGAAATAAACTATTTAAATGTTAAAATCAAATTGAACATTGCAATGCCTTTTAATTTGAACCCCATAAGGCAGAAGATCAAATACGAACTTATTGGCATTGCCAAAGTATATTTTTAATACTTGCCAATTCGACTAAATAAATAAAAATTCTTCAAATACAATATTAAATATTTATAAATATTACAACTTATTTTAAAAAGGGTATTCTGAAGTCGACGCAACATACCTTGTTTTCGACAGATATTTTCCTTCTTCACTTCCCACCATTTTCATCTCTCTCTAATATCCGAACTGTCGAAAACCGCTGCTCCGAGTCAGTTCGAAAAGAAAAACAAATATGCAGTCCGAACTTCGCGAGAGATCGGCAGTAGCCGAACGGAGGTCGATTTTTGTTGCGCTTACTTCGTTTCGAACTTCGCTAAACGGTGCCCATGTAATTTGTTTTTGTTTTTCGAGCATGCCGCGAGGAAAACCCGGGGACGTGGAATTTTGGTACTGAAGGGTATTTAGCACACTTATATATACCACACTCTAATATGTATATGTTCGCGTCCTGGGACTTTGAATAAAAAAAGAAAGAAAGGTCCGAAGACGCATCGGACAAGACAAATATTTTTATATTATTATCTTAAATATTAAAAATGGATAAATTTCTTTTCTTCAATTTAATAATCAAGATAATATTTTAATTTTAATAAAGATTATAATCAATAGGGTCGATGATACACACAATGTCCCCCAAACGATAAATACTATACTGGACACATCCTGATATTTCTCAATACTGCTCAGTATTACTCATTTATGTTGCCATCTCACTATTTCAAATTTATCAACCCTAATTATTACCTTATAATTTAATTTCCTTTTTATAATATGAGTGAACGATTATTTTACTCTAAGTATGCTTTAATCTTGGCAACCGATAACCAGTAATTTCAAGGCATCCTTTAATTAATGCAACCTATTAAACTACAAATTTCTTGTATGCTTTGATAGAAGAATGCAATATAAATTAGGGCCAACTAAAAATTAGTAAAATAGGTAGAAGGATAAATCTCCAACAGGTCCTTAGGGTTCTTAGGTTCTTGGAATAGCCACAGATGCATATTTAGCCTTACTCTTAGAAAGCATAAGCATTTCCTTAACCAGCGCATCATTGGTACAACTGAAAACCAGGTTTACGCGGCACTTGTGAGTAATCACATGAAAATATGTATCGAGAATTATGTACGATGTATGCAAACTCTTTTAAAAAACAACAGTTGGCGATATAAAGAAGCCTTGTGCAGAATATTAAGTGTGTATACCTGTAAAATTTGGTTCAAGACCTACAATAATAAATTAATGTAATTTTTCTATAACAACAAAACCAAATTATAGTTATAGCATTTTAAATAGCAAGCTTAAACTACCCAATTATTAATCACAACATTTGTTCTTAAACTTCTTTGCATGTTTCGTGTATTCCTTCTAACTAACGAATGCTACTAATGCAATGGATTAAAATGACAGTTCTCTGCTACCCCTACAAATATTAATAACAACACAAATGTGGAGCAGATCGCTCCACGATCTGAGAGACTCCATGGAGATATCAGTAAGCTATCTGTCCTCCATCAGCAACCTAACCAGACACCTCAGCATCACTTAACATACGCTCATTCTTTCTCTGAGCATGAAGCTGAAACAAATCATAGTTTGCAGTACATCATGCACCGTCTACCTACTACTTATCAACATAACCGAAGCTTTAATGAACCATCATCCGCACATAATGATATACCAAATTTAAGCAAAGTATTCTCAAAGAATTACCCTGAATATATCCAACGTGACCAACCTAAAAATAAGAACACGCAAATATCAGATGATGCAACACAAAGAATCAACTCTAACTCTTTGTCAGGTGTTCAATTATCAAGTGATATAGACCATGATTATCAGCCAACCTATGCTGTGGTGGAACGTGCTTCGCTACCAATTAACGTTCCGAATGCGTTGCTACTCAGTACTAATCCCTTTCTGACTGCAAGTAGCAATAACAAATACAACACAGTCGGAGATGAATTAGAAAGCACGGCCCGAGCAAAATCGATCAAAACCAACCATTTTTACTCGTTGAAGTTATCAAGCGCAACCAAGAATAATATAAGTGTTTGCAATGCTAACAGCTCTATAGGTTCAACGACATCTCAAAGCTTTTCCACTAAGTGCAAAAAGAAACACTCATTTGCTGGTGTAACACATTGTCATATGGAAACACCTAGCCAACCCATGCGCCACTTTGGTTTCGAGAATGTGGCAAATAAGACAATATCCAGTCAGGATGTAGTAAATATGGACGGCGGGAGATGTAACCGAAATTCTATTCAGAACATAGCTACTGTGCAACTGCATGCGCATCCAACTGCTAAAGAAGATTCTGCTGTCGTCCAAAAAAAAAAAAAACACCAGCATCGCTATCACCAGAAAAAAAATGATGCCTTAAGTGCGGAGAGCTGTGCAGAATTCCCAATAATGGAGCCCGAGTGCATTAGCATTTATCGAAGTGATTCCGGAATATCCAACAGCTCCTTTGAGTCCCAATTGCCCGCGGCTTTGCCTCAGCCTTCTCAATCTAAAATAACAAAAAATGCATCCTCTGGTTCACTATGTCGAAAACCTGTTAACAGAAACATGGAGGCTCAAAATAGTTTATTGCCTCACGGCGACTTGACCCAGGAAATCAAACGGCCGAACGAGTCTTCCTTAACCAAAAGTCAACTTGAGGAAGTCGGGGAAATACTTGTTTATGATCCGGCATCGGTCCCACACTGCGGCCCAGTACACAACAGCAGTAGAGCCGACTCGCCGGGCTTAGAACGAAAGGCAGAGGTTGAAACAGATGTGAATACTCCTAAAACTTCGGAACAATATCAAATTGGTCACCAACATACACATTCTGAGTCTGCCTCTTCTCTTACTGTAAAAAGTTCAGATAAAACCCCAGAACCACCAAAATGCAGAGAGGTTTCTGGTCATTATGAGGTTCGTATTAACGAGAATAATACATCTACACATTATTTAAGCATTTTATGAAGCAAAAGCAGACTACATGTATTTTGAGGCGTTTCACCACTATATCTTTTTTTATTTGCCTAAAAACACTCTTAATTGACTTTAATAAAATAAAGCATAAAAACATCAGCCGTTTCGCATAACAGTTTGCATATGCATTCGGTGTGACACACAAGTTTCCCACACAGCAAAGGAGTCTTTTTTGGCCCCATAGGTGTATATATGTATTTTTGATCAACCTTAGCAGCCGTCTTACCACATGTTTATCTGCCTGCTGGTGTTATGCATACTAGGCTCTCAATTTGAGCTATTAGAATAAAACTTTCGGATGGGAGGTAGAATATAGAACGGAACGATATAGTTTAGACTACTGAATCGTATAGCTGTCATTAAGATAATAAAATTAGAAATGGGAAATTATAACATATTTATAGATACTTTGAGATATGATAACTATCGTAAGAAAGGATCAAAAACTAATTAAGAATACAATTAAAAATTTACATACCTTCGCAGCATAATATAATACAAAGATATACTATACACATACATACAATACTTATACCTCTCCAAATAATTAATTTAAATTGTACTTTATTTAATTTGACCAAAATAAATAGATTTTCCATTATCCAACTTAAAACTTCAAGGCTATACAAACTTCTGCATCCCAGAGTAAGCTCCCTTATTTTTTTTTTTTAATTGATATACATATTTAAATCACAATCAATTGTATTTTCTGAAAAAAATATTGTTTTCTTTGATTGATTCTAATCTCCTAAAAGAAATTGACTATTAAGTGAAAATAAACTTTGTGAACTCAGTTCTACTATAAAGAATAAAGGAAGCTAACTTATGCACGCCAAAGTTTGTATACCCTTGCAGTTAACAACTGGATAATTAAGTATAAATCAATTTTGAACAAATGAAATAAAAACTAAAAGTAAATATATAAAACAATATTACATATTATAAAAGTTCGGTTTTACCAATCTAAACATATTAATAGTTTTACAGTTACAGTTATTATTGGTTGTTCCTATGGCAGATATATGAGATTGTCGTCCAATCCGGCCCGTTCCGATTTATATATTTGAGAGTATGTATATTAGAGACTATCTAAAAAGTTGTCTTCAAATTGATTAAAAAATGAGAGACTAGTATGCGAGAACCGGCGACGGCGGGAAGACGGAAATATCTAGATTGACTCGGCTGTTGAAACTGATCAGAAATATATATACTTTATAGGATCGCAATACCCAGCAAGTATTTGAGAAATAAAATTATAATTTATAATAAGTGTTGTAAATATGCATATCAATGCAACTATATTTTTGCAATCTTAATAAATAGCTATAGAGAAAAAGAACATAAAAACGTTACAGTTGACTTATTTTGATTAATTTGTTCTTTTAATACAAAATTTAAATGAAAAAAATTCTCAATTAGCCGCAGAATTCCATCAATTTATTTCTTCTCTTTCTCAAGCTGTGGTGATTTGTTTATTTTATAAATTCAACTCGCTTGATCTTCTATCGCAAAGAAGCACATCTTCTTTTTTGTTAATAAAAAAAATATTTAATTTTGGTTACCTTATTTACTTCCATGAATTTTTTGTTGGGATAAACACGGCGCTAACAACATCACTTCATCAACGTTTATACTGCATGCATTTAATTATTTAAATAACGATAGCAAATCAAATGGCTGGCTAATAATCCATTTCTAGCAAAAAATGGGAAACGTAATCACAACGGAAATAACCACAAAGGGAAACTCCGGAGACAAACTATCAGTGACCCGTACTTTTATATTAAGCGACAGCCCTTTGGGGCCCTTGCCGCATTTAATCCGACAAGAACGTCAGAGAAATGGCAAATCAAGAACACCACGAGTAATGCCCCTAGTAATATCGCGGCCAGATCCAATGAAGAAAATAATGAACGGTTACTAGTGCCAAGAAAATATCTCCCTCAGAAACCACGATTCAATTCCGTAGCCCAAAATGAAGATTTCTCGGCACAAATTCTATCGAAGGGTCTTCAAGAACCCCTTGGAGGTGTGCACTACGACTGCCTAGTTTCGAGACGGCCAATACGCCTGCCGTTGCGTAAACATCACACCTTCCATTTCCAAAACAGTCAAACAGCAAACGGTAAGCTACATCAATTACGACAGCAACTGCAGCATCACCTTGGAGACACAGACAAGTTTAAGCAGGAAAATGATTTCCCATATTGTCGGCTGCAGCACGTCTTCAAACCTATTTCCCCAATACCTTCTGCGACTGCTTCTATTGATGAGTTGAAGACTAAAAAGAAATGCGACTTGTCCTTTTCCAAACAAGAATATGACCACTGTTCTAAAGGAGCGGATGACGATGAAGATCCTGGTTACAGTTTTTGTGAAGAAGAAAGCATTGTAGACAACGATAACTATCCCACCTTGGACAATCTTTAATCATTTTCCTAATCTCCATCCTGATGGGAAATGTTTGAAAACGAGCAAAAGCTTATAACAATGCCATAGCATGTTCTTTTCACTTTTTTACCGCCCAAAGTTTTTATTAATTAGGCCTAAGCGAAGCATAAAAGGTATTATGTAAAATATATGTTATATGTATGTATATAAAATATAAATAAAAGTTTAATTGTATAATGTTAACACTAATTTTCTACTTAAACTCTGATCTTCATTCAGCTTCATTTTCCATTGTATACCCTTGCAGGGTATTATACTTTTTATCAGAAGTTTGCAACGCTGTGAAGGAGACATTTCCGACCCTATAAAAAATATATCAACAGCCGAGTCGATCCTGCCATGTCCGTCTGTCCGTCCGTTTTTACGCAAACTAGTCCCTCAGTAAAGCTTGAAGCTATTTGAATAAAACTTTGCAGATAGTCTTCTATATGCTCTCACTACTATATGATTCGGAACGGGCCGGACATCTATATCATATATGTAGCTGCCATAGAAACGATCGGAAATTTTTGAGGAAAAAAATAAAACTGACAGTTTTCAACGTATTTTCATATAATTTTAGATATTACCATTTTGTATTATTCTAGAATTTCGCTTTTAATTTTATCAAAATCTGATGACTATATCATACAACTACCAGAGGGACGATCGGAAATTTTTTAAGTACAAATTATTCACTTAGCTAGTTTTCAACATATCTTCATATAATTTGAGATAAGGCCATTTTGTATTATTTTAAAATTAAAATTATAATTTTTATCGAAATCGGACACTATATCATGATACAATTAGAACGGTAGTCCAGTCAGCACTTGTCGCTCTCTCGCCAGGCACTGAAATCAGTACATGTTTGATTTTTGACAGGGAAGGTTGTGCTAGGACGATTTTGTTAAATTAAAATTTGTTAACCCTTGTGTCAACATGGCATATTGTTCTACGTGCCGCAAGCAAATTGTTAAAAATAAAACTATAAAAAAACCAAAATTCACCTCTTTGATATCTAGTAGGCTAGTTTGAAGTACAAGGGCCAGTTAAGGGTTAATATTTGTCAGTTCAGTTCAGTGCCTCTCAGTTCATTTCAGTGCCTGTCAAAATCTGACTGGACTACCTTTCTAATTGTATCATGTACTATATCATATAGCTGTCATAAGATCGTTAAATGTAGAAGAAAATACAAAACTGTGAATTTAAAACTGTAACTGTAAAACAGTTAATGGAGTTTAATTGGTTGTAACATTTAACTTTTCCAATTGGAAAGAGATCGGATGTTGTTAAGCTAAGACAGAGTACGCGCTTGCATTTTCGGCTGTATGGGTGTGAGATGAACTTTTGTCTAGCTATGCTCTCCGGCGATAACAATAATTATTTTAAATAATTTCGCGTACTAATAAAACTGGGAGAAAAGGGGAAGGTCTCGGCCCCTGATTGGGCCACGGCATTAAACAATATAATTTGAAAGTGGAGATTTCTCCTATTCATATAAAAATACCAAGAGAAGAATATCAATACAAGAAATCTACTTTTAAAAGAAGAGAGTAGAATAATAATACAAGCATGTGCATAATCTCGTTATTGTATTCGTAAAATCAGAGAAATGTAAATATTACGAGATATTTCAAGAATAAAATATGGCTGCTTAGCCTACCATTACCGAGCTTCCATTCCATTACGTTAAGCTTTTATTGGGGCATTACCACGAACTTTTATTCAAATTAGTTAAATAAGCATCACTTTCGATCAACTCATGTCATATAAGGGTTTGTAAATAACTCATTCGGCTGCAATTCCCACTATCGAGCAGACAACAAAAAAATAGAATATTTTGCCCTGCAAAAGGCTAGCACCTGCATCAGTGCAGTTTTGTTTTGGTTATTTTTTTTTTTTGCACAGGTCGTGTATTATTTATCTCGGCTAGACTTTACACATTCCATCAGTGGGTGTTGGATGTCTATCGGCGTATAGTTTCAAAAGAGGAAGGTGCTTTGAAGGGATCTGTCGATGTAATGTGCATTTGTTATTTGTGTGTGTCCTAGGCGTAGGTTAGGTTAAGTCGGAAGGCCCTCACGGGGCCGCGCATAGGCCAATATTGCCCGTAGCTATTCGAAAGTCTTTATGGACCTGGAAAATGTTTACGCGGTTTTCAAAATCTTTTTGGATCGAGGTATTTTTCGCGAAGGCAAGTAGATCGCTTGGCTTCTTCCTGGAGGCATTTTCTAGCGATGCCAGAACCGGAGCGCCTAGGTTTTTTTATTCTTGCCCTTGTTAGGGCCGGACATTTACAAATGAGATGCTCCAAGGTTTCTGTTGCCTCGGATTCATCACATTTCCGGCATTTGGCGTTGTCGGTAATGTCCAGCTTGACTGCATGTGCCGCAGCTAGGCAGTGACCTGTTAGAATTCCCACTAACAGTCTGCAATCTTTCCTTGGAAGATGCAGTTCGTCTGCCGCCTCGTTACCATCGATGCCCTGGTGGCTAGGATCCCAGTAGATCCACACTGACATGGTCGTGCTAGGGATATCTAGTGCCCCCTGCTTGCCAGTACATTTTTGGAACTAACCGCTGACGATTGCATGGGTCTTATCGCCGCTTGACTGTCTACGAACAAGTTGACCGCTTCATGTGGGCGGTCTATACTCTGCGCAAGCTCTGCCGCTTTCCCTATGGCGAATACTTCCGCCTGGAATATGCTGCATTGGCTTGGTAGCTTATACGACTGCCTCATTTCAGGGGCTGTACAGTATATGCCCGTTAGAACTCCTCCTGGCATCTCGGAGCCATTGGTTTATATATTGAGGTGTTGAGCGTGGTCCTGACCTATTTTCCAGTCGTCAGGTCCCATGAATGTAGTTGCTTTTACATCCGGGCACGTTCTGGTAATCATGTAGTTTGAACTGTACCCAAATCCTTGTAGAGACATATTCCCCGATGCAACTAGGCGTTGTGCCGCCTTTCCTGCAATCTGTTGCGCGTGGATATCTAGGTGATCGACTCCTGTTATAGTTTCGAGTGCTTTTGTGGGGGTTGACCTCAGCGCCCCTGTTATACAGAGCAGTGCCTGCCGCTGAGTTCTCTCCATGAGCTTGTTATAAGTCTTCATTTCCATGGCCTGCCACCACACTAAGACTCCATATATCAGAGTTGGACGCACCAGTGCATTAGAGCGGGTGAGAGGCCCCATGTGCTGCTAAGCCAACTGACCATCCTGCGGATATTCCAGTAACACGTCAGTTGCAGTAGCAGCCGAGTCAGATGTTCTTGCCCCCGTTATCCTCAGGGTAGATCTGCGCGCACTGTGCTTGATATACAAGTGCAGTGGTGGAAGCCCGAGCAGCACATCAAGAGCTGTGGATGAGCAAGTGCGGATAGCGTCCGAGATGCACGTGCAGGCAAGTTTCTGGAGTTTGCCTAGTTGCCTTCTCGTGACATCAAGGTCAGCGCGATTTGCCCAGACCGCATACAAGGAAAACAACGCTCACCAATGCGCAATTCACTTTGTTAAAACCGTTTTGGCACACCGAATTTCGACTCAGGCTTGTTGTACTTAATAATAATAATAATATAAAAGAGGTATGTGCACTGCGACCACTAGGGTGTATTGTGCCCTCGTCCTAGTGTATGAGCTACAGGCCCTCGACCAGTTCAATCGAACACAAGAATGCGATTATGTCGCCTGGTCGAAGAGCCCTCATTTCCTGCGTGGTGAGTGTAAGGCCCCCAAAGAGGGCCAACCTCAACCGACTGATAGCTGGGCACTCCTCAAGTAGGTGTTCGGGAGTCTCGTCACCTTCCAGACAAAGTCTGCAAACACTGTCCTCCCCTATCTTTAGATTGTGCAGATGCTTATGCAGTCTGCAGTGCCCGGTCAGGAAACCCGTGACTATTCAGAGAGATCCTTTGCTCAACTCCAAACAGTCCTTGGTCCTCTTACTATTGTAGCTACCTAGCAGACGTCTACTCGGTCTTGCCCCCTTCGACGACCCAGGTACCCAGTAAATGGTTAGTTTATTGTTCACACCCAACTCATTGAGTGTTTCTATACATTGCCATACTAGTCTGGAAACAATTCTATGTGCACTGATTGCTGCTCGACTATCTGAGAAAATGGTTATGTCTCTCCGATTGTAACCCTGCTCAATATTGAACGAGGCACATCTCTCTATCGCGTGTACTTCCGCTTGAAAGATACTGGCGAATTTCTCTAGAGGTTCGTGATAATTAAGTCGGGGTCCGCAGACACCCGCACCCGCACCATTTTCTGTTAGTGAGCCGTCAGTATACCATCTAATAGCATGTGGTTTCACATCGTAGGTGGTAGACATATTGGTCCACTCCGACTTGTTGCTAAGCTCCGTTTTGAAGAGCTTATCAAAGCTAAACTTGGCCAATTGAACATCCTGCGGATATTCTAATAACAGGTCAGTTGCAGTCGCAGCCGAGTCGAGTCAGCTGGTCTTGCCCCTGTTATCCTCATGGTAGATCTGCGCGCACTGTGCTTGATATACAAGTGCAGTGGTGGAAGCCCGAGCAGCACATCAAGAGCTGTGGATGAGCAAGTGCGGATAGCGTCCGAGATGCACGTGCAGGCAAGTTTCTGGAGTTTGCCTAGTTGCCTTCTCGTGACATCAAGGTCAGCGCGATTTGCCCAGACCGCATACAAGGAAAACAACGCTCACCAATGCGCAATTCACTTTGTTAAAACCGTTTTGGCACACCGAATTTCGACTCAGGCTTGTTGTACTTAATAATAATAATAATATAAAAGAGGTATGTGCACTGCGACCACTAGGGTGTATTGTGCCCTCGTCCTAGTGTATGAGCTACAGGCCCTCGACCAGTTCAATCGAACACAAGAATGCGATTATGTCGCCTGGTCGAAGAGCCCTCATTTCCTGCGTGGTGAGTGTAAGGCCCCCAAAGAGGGCCAACCTCAACCGACTGATAGCTGGGCACTCCTCAAGTAGGTGTTCGGGAGTCTCGTCACCTTCCAGACAAAGTCTGCAAACACTGTCCTCCCCTATCTTTAGATTGTGCAGATGCTTATGCAGTCTGCAGTGCCCGGTCAGGAAACCCGTGACTATTCAGAGAGATCCTTTGCTCAACTCCAAACAGTCCTTGGTCCTCTTACTATTGTAGCTACCTAGCAGACGTCTACTCGGTCTTGCCCCCTTCGACGACCCAGGTACCCAGTAAATGGTTAGTTTATTGTTCACACCCAACTCATTGAGTGTTTCTATACATTGCCATACTAGTCTGGAAACAATTCTATGTGCACTGATTGCTGCTCGACTATCTGAGAAAATGGTTATGTCTCTCCGATTGTAACCCTGCTCAATATTGAACGAGGCACATCTCTCTATCGCGTGTACTTCCGCTTGAAAGATACTGGCGAATTTCTCTAGAGGTTCGTGATAATTAAGTCGGGGTCCGCAGACACCCGCACCCGCACCATTTTCTGTTAGTGAGCCGTCAGTATACCATCTAATAGCATGTGGTTTCACATCGTAGGTGGTAGACATATTGGTCCACTCCGACTTGTTGCTAAGCTCCGTTTTGAAGAGCTTATCAAAGCTAAACTTGGCCAATTGAACATCCTGCGGATATTCTAATAACAGGTCAGTTGCAGTCGCAGCCGAGTCGAGTCAGCTGGTCTTGCCCCTGTTATCCTCATGGTAGATCTGCGCGCACTGTGCTTGATATACAAGTGCAGTGGTGGAAGCCCGACCAGCACTTCCAGAGCAGTGGATGGGCAAGTGCGCATAGCGCCCGAGATGCACGTGCAGGCAAGTCCCTGGAGTTTGCCCAGTTGCCTTCTAGTGACATCAAGATCAGCGAGATTCGCCCAAACCGCAACCCCGTAGCTGACTATGGGCCGCACCATAGCTACGTACATCCACAGCAGAATCTTTGGAGAAACTCCCCAATTTTTTCCAGCAAGAGACCTACAGCCCATTAGGGCCAAAGTGGCCTTACGAACAGCATGTTCCACATGTTGTCTCCACAGTAATCGTTTATCTAGGATGACTCCCAGATATTTGACTTCAGTGTAGATCGGAATCTCTGTGCCCCCCATGGCTATGGGCCGAATGGATTTCAGCTTGTAGCGATTGGTGAGGGCGACAACTGCGGTTTTCGCTGGATTGATATTCAGCCCCACGTCTCTGCACCAGTCTAAGCTAAGTCTTAAGCCCAGTGTGATCCTGTCCCACATTGTACTCTCAAAATTACCTTTACAGATTAGAGTGATGTCATCGGCATAGCCTTGACATTTAAACCCATTTGCTGTAAGTTTAATTAGAAGCTCGTCCACCACGAGGCTCCATAGTAGTGGTGATAGGACACCCCCCTGCGGACATCCTCTGGTGGTTTGAGCTCTAACAGTCACACTGTTGACAGTGACTTCTGCTATTCTGTTATCAAGGAGTTTGCCCAGCCAGGTCGTGAGACCCGTTTCAACTCCCCTTCTACAGAGTGCTCTTACCACAACGTCATGAGCTGTGTTATCAAAAGCACCCTCTATGTCCATAAAAGCACAAAGTGCTGCCCCTTTGGCTTTTACAGAGCGCTGCATACTGTCCACCAGGCTCAAGAGAGCCGATTCAGTAGACTTACCTTCTCTATAGGCATGCTGATTCGCATGCAGAGGCCTTCGCACCAAGTGCGAGTTTCTAATGTGGTTGTCCACAATCTTTTCAAGGGTTTTCAGCAGGAAGGAGATTAGGCTGATCGGCCTGAAGGATTTGGGATGAAAGGGGTCTTTCTTCCCAACCCTCGGGATAAAGATCACCCTAGCCGTTCTCCATGCCCTAGGAATGTAACCCATTGCTAGGCTTCCCCGGAAAATACTTATGAGGAACAGCATTAGCTGTTCGACACCCTTCTGAAGGTGGATGGGTATGATTCCATCCACCCCCGGAGCCTTGTAGGGGCTGAGTGTACTCAACGCCCACCTAATCTTTTGTTCAGTTACGATCGCTGCAGCCAGGCTCCAGTTGGGTCTCCCGTTGGGGACCCTTTCGTAACTGTTGTCTATATCGGAAATGGTTCTACACATGGGGAAATGAGTTTGCAGGAGAAGTTCTGCTTTCTCCTCCTCGTTCTCGGTGAATGACCCATCTGCCCTCTTCAGACAAAGTTCAGAAAGTCCTTTGCCTTTTGAGATTGCCTTAAACACTCTAGCCGCAGGTGCGGCTTGCTCTATGGTGGAACAGAATTTCCGAAAGTGAGCACGCTTACTAAACCGGATTTCTTTGTTATATTCTGTCAGCTTTTTGGTGTAAAGTCCCCAATTGGCGCTGTTCTTTTTAGCTGTGTTGAACAGCTTCCTGACTTCTGTACGAAGTAGTCCTAGTTTCCTATTCCACCAGGGATTGTCCCTACTGGACTCTATGGATTTTTCGGGACAGCTTGCATGATATGCATCCAAGATTGTGTCTCCTACTTCTCTTGAGAGTTGCTCAAGATCTTCTGGAGACGATACTCTCCTGATTTGATTCAGTCTGCTCAGATTTAATCCCAAACAGGACGTATAGGCTGGCCAGTCAGTCCGTCGTGGGTTCCTGATAACCCTGCTGAATCTAAGGTTACTATGAATGTCGAACAGGATGATCCTGTGATCCGACATTGACGGTTCTGAGGAGACCTTCCAGTTGCGAATCAACCGTGAGCCCCCCTCATTCCCGAAAGTGATATCCAGTACTTCAGCCCTGGTTTTAGTAATGAAAGTGGGTTCAGCCCCCACATTAAACACAGTGAGATCCCTAGATAAAAGATAATCTAGTAAGCACTCACCTCTACCGTTGTTGTCCGTGCTGCCCCATGCAACATTGTGCGGATTGGCATCACACCCTAGCAGTAGGGGTAGCCTTTTGCTGCTGCAATGCTGCACCAGATCCTGAACCTCTGGTGGGGGTGCATCCGTCACGTCTCCTGGGAAGTATGCCGACGCCACCACAATACTCCCGTGCTCGCTAGTGATCGTCACCGCTACTAGATCTCTGTTGAGAAATTGAGAGAGACAAAGAAAGTTAATGTCCTTTCGCACCAAGATACAAGCTCTCGGTGATGCCACCCTTCCGTCTGCAAAAAAGTTTGCATACTCACTTTACTTAGGCCGCAGATCCTGCCTCTGACGACCCAAGGCTCCTGGATGAGCACCAGCCCCAGGTCAGACCTGGAGACCAACCTGCCGATGACAGCCGAGGCTGCCCTGGCGTGATGCAGGTTGATCTGTGCCTCGCTGGTCACCACCATCCTTAGAGCTCTTCTTCATCCTCCGAGAGCGTCAGATAAGCCTCTAACTGCGTCCCGGTGGGTGTCTGCTCATCATCGGATGGCTCCTCTGTGCTGGTTGGCTCCTCCTCGCCACCCATGTGCAGGCGCGTCAGATCCAGCACGGAAGCCGAGTCCAAATCGGCCTCCACTTCTGCTAAGTTCATAGCCTCAGCTGCTTCGCCCGAGGGGCAGGAGGGTGCCACCTTGGCTGCAACCGTTGACGTGCCAGGTACATCGTCGGCGTTTGCCTCCGTGGGCACCTCCGCCTCCACAGGTTCCTGCTTCTTGTGCAAGCGGCATTTAAGCTGACCGAACCTATAGCTCACGCTTCTGGAGTGTGAGCGCCTCCTCATCCAGGCCGAGCATCAGCACCTTTTCGCCCTTAGACTCCAGGTGCCGGATGACCCGCCAGGTCTCGGTGAGGAGGCCCTTCTTCTGCTCACTGAGCAGAGAGCTCTTTTACGGGCCTCCTCCGGCTTCAAGCCACGCTCGAGGTACCGGAGGTTCCACTTTCGGCCGGCGTCAAAGGATTTCCGGGTCCTCAGGGCTGACCTGCAGCCGAAACAGGCTGCTTTTTTCGGAGCCGAATTAGACTGATTTGGCTCCGTGTGACTTCTGGCTATTCCCAAAACTCGAGAGACCACTCCGGGAAACGCGTTTCGAGTCGATAGAGGAAATAAAAGATAAAAAAATAAAACAAGCGTAAATATATTTCTGATAATGATATTGTCATAAAATTGCACAGATGTCATTAACAGTCCTACCAACTCAAGAAAAAAAGAACTAGCCCGCTAAGTTCAATTTGAAAAGTCAACTACTATTTGAACACAAGATCGTGTTATCATGAGAAAATGCAGCGAAGTTAGCATCTGAGGTACGGCAACAATTTGCCAAGGCTGTTTTGGCGTGGGCTTAATGCCAAGGACACCTGCAAAAGCCACTCCTGAATAAAAGAACACGGAAAAATATAAGAATATAATTTTAAGTGGAGTTGTGCTTAGCTTTGAGGCAATATTAAAAACAAGTAAGAAAGCTACAGTCGTTCGTGAACGACTGTTATATACCCTGTACCAAAATATATCGCCGCTCGAATTAGCTCCTGATTATAAATAAAATCGGTAACCAGGGAACTATTGCGACTTTTGCCTAAACAAACTCGCTCTTTGCAAAACCACCACCATCTCATGCACTTGCGTGTGCAAGACAGAGAAAGAGATAACCCCTCTCTCTTTTTTGCGCACGGGAGTTAGTTTCTTGCGCTCATCAGTTTTGTTATTGTTTTTTGGGATGCTCCTGTTGCTAGCTGCCAAATAGATAGCACATTGATAAGTAAATAACTTTTGTGTTTTTCACCCGATCTTTACCAGATTTTCGGTATTGATACATGTTCTACATATGCATGCCTATGCACAAAAAGAAAGATCTATGGTAATATTTGTGGCTGCAAAACGTTTTTATTGATTTGCGGGGGAGTGGGAGGGAAATTTTTGAATCTGAAACAAACTTGATCTGCGTGCAAAACATTCCGACCTACATACCGAATTTGGTGGCTCTAGCTCTTATAGTTGCTGAGATCTAGATGTTCATACAGACGGACAGACAGACATGGCTATATCAGCATGATCAAGAATATATATACTTTATGGGGTCGGAAATGCTTCCTTCTGCATGTTACATACATTTGCACAAAATTAATATACCTTTGTACCTACGGTACATGGTATAAAAACACAAGATAATTCTGAACCTTGCCAAAGGGCTCGTTCGCTAAGTAATTCAGCTTAATTCATTCATTTTGACCTTCTTCATAATAAAGATAACAATTTTGATGGAAGAATTGGGCATTAGGTCCGTAATTTAAAAAGAATGGTTCGAAAATACTGGGGAATATTTAAGAACTTTATACAATTCTATGCAAAATAGGGTAAAATCTGTAAATACAGCAAAGGGGGGTTCGCAAAATACTAATTATTATAAATTTTGTTCTTAAAGTTAAGAAAATTAGTTAGGAAAGTAAGTGAAATTAATGTGGGTCTAAAAAAATTATTTTCAAAGGAATATACAATAATAAAATACAAATTTATATGCAGTTTTTTTTTAAATTTTCAATTAATCATTAAGAAATGGAAACAATTTGGATAAACATAGAAACCCCAAGCAAATACATACAAGTAAATGAATAATTAGGCTGCGGCTTTTTTGTGGCGCTAGGAGTATATAGTGTGATATAGTTGTCTGATTCGGCCCGTTCGGACTTATATCATATAGTAGTGAGAGCATACAGAAGACTATCTGTTTCATTCAGACATTAAAAAATGAGGGACTTGTTTGCGTGGAAAAGAAAGACGGCAGAATGGCAGACGGAGATGGCTAGATCGACTCGGTTGTTGATGCTGATCAAGAATATATATGGTTTAAAAATTTATGAATAAAATTAACATACCCAACAAGGGTATACAAAAGGTATACTTTCTGGTCACAATTTATGTAGGCAAATGTGCTTGATTGGATGCATAATACCATGAATCCAAAGCTTGAGTTAAATGGAGGAATATTGCCCTATAATCAGTATCCTGTTATGTTATTCTCAATAGATCCATGGCTCTCACGAAACTACCAGGAACAACATTATGAACTCCCAGATTATTATTATTCAGAGACGTTAAAAAAATTGTTCGACTCTGTCTTTGTCCCTGCTAGTATAGAATGTTGTTGGTTCGCACTTCCTTCCTTTGCGCTGTTGGGATACGTAAAGTAAAGAGTAGAGCAATCGATCTGAGATCTCAGATCGTCGGCAGTTTTCAGTGTGTTTCTATAACTTTATAGTACCTATTATTTAAAGTTGCGTAAAAGTGAAATATTACAAGGAGGTAAGTAAAGTTATTTGTGTTTCATTAATAAATTAATTTGCAGATTTGATCTTTACATGGTCACGCCTATATGTATGAACGGTACGTATGTATATTTGTGCAAAATATTTCAGTGTTCAATTTGATTTTAACATTTATATAGTTTATTTACAGATAGCATTAGTCTGGTAAAGGGACACCCGCCGGCAGAGAAGACCCGTCACACGCATTTAGGAATAAAGAAGTTAAGCTAACCAAAAATGTGTAACATATATAACATTTTATAAATAAATACTAAATACAAAAATAAATTACTCCGGATTTTTACTAGGAGGATATTTTTCGGGTATTTTCTATAGGTTTTCCGCGGGGTTTCACCGGGTTTTCCACGGAGAATCGAGTTAGAAATTTCGAAATTGCCTGCGAAATGGCCCGGGGATTCCACGCGATTTCCCCGAATAATCCCCGCCGAATTTCGAATTCCACGCCACATTGGACTGATGTATGGGAAATCCTTACTTGATTTGTATGGAAATTCCACGCCATTCCACGGGAATGGCGGGGAATTCGCGCGTGGAATCTCCGGTGAAAAGCCGTGGACTGGTACTGAAGGGTATGTACAGTGGCTCACAGCTTATTTGGTGCAGAGGTAAACTTGATGTTCAAACTCGTATATCTGCCAAACTACACGAGTTATCAACAAAATTTAAATGCAGTTATGTTAAGAATAGTTTTGGCATTTATTAAGGCTTTTCATTATTTTTAAACTCGTTTAAATAACGCTTAAATCTTAAAAATACTACAAATACTTTATCTTCAATTCTTTAGTTTTTATTAAACCTAATATTTTTTTTGGCCTCCCTGTTGTTTAATGACATCCTTAAAAATAGTTTATATCAAAGAAACCAACTTTTCCGACGTCTCCTTTGGAATCCTGGACCATTCTTCGAAGAGGCCTGTTTTGAGCTGATTTTTACTCGAAATCGACCTCTTCCAGATAGCCAGATCCAAAATTGCCTACAAATTCTCTATAACGTTTTGGTCCGGTGACTGGACAGATGGATTCACTATGTTAGGGCACTTCCAGATCAACCAGCTCGGCACAAGAGCCGATTTGTGCTTGGGGTCATTATCCTGGTATATTCGAAAAGTGTCTTCTGTGCCCAATTTCCAGGCGCCTGGACCAAGTTATCCTTCAAAAGTTGAAGGTACATATGTTTGTCCATATTTCCTTTGATAAACCCCAGGTTTCCAAACGCCGGATGCCTCCATACACGCCATACCCACGACATTACTTTCACCATCCTTGGCCGTAGGCTTAAGATTTTTTCTCAACAGCTCGGTATTGCATTCCGACCGACCCAAAAAACCCAAAAATGTTGAATTTGGACTCGTTTGAACATCAAGTTTACCTCTGCACGAAATAAGCTGTGAGCACAGTGGCAGGAAAAATGTCTAAAGCTGTGAATACTCACTATTATAATTTACACATACGATTTACTCCCTAAAGCAGTGTTAATATCAAGAATCATATTGAAATTAGGATAATATGGTTTTCGGGCGGCGCAACCATATCCAAATTCAATTAATACTGTGCATGTCCATCCACCATCGGATACCAGCTGATCGAATAGTGGGTCATCCAAAACTTAAACAAAGATACATAGCTAAAATGCATGCTTTATTAATAATAGATGATAATAATTAATAGATTTCTAACTATTTTGGCTGTTTAACAACAGAAAAACTGCAGGTTGTGGCAGATTTTATTAGCACTACATATCCCATATGGTCTTAAAGTAGGTGTGTCTAAGGAGGCTAGGATTTAATGCAAAGTGTGTCTAAGGAGACTAGGTTTTAATGCAAAGTTACACATTTTCTATGACACAATAACATTAAATTACAAAAACATAACATCTTCTGATATTTTATATTACTAAATATGGGTTCAAATTTATTACAAAAATGCAAATGCATACAAAAATAGACCAGCTTGTACTTATTAATTACTTATCAAACTAATTCGCTTTTAATATTATCCTATACCTACATATTACATTTACAGGTTTACATTCACAGTTTTTAATTTTTCCTATATTTAACGATCGTTTGTATGACAGCTTAAATGTGTTGAAAAGCAGCGAAATTAAAATTATTTTCAATAAATTTCTTGAACGATCTGGCAGGCATATGATATAGAAGTCATATTTTTATACATATGTATAAATATTTATATACTAGATACTTTTATAGTAGTGAGATCATATAGAAGATTATCTGCCAAGTTTTATTCAGATAGCTTCAAAACTGAAGGACTAGTTTGCGTAGAAACGGACGGACAGACAGACGGACATGGCTAGATCGACTCGGCTGTTGATGCTGATCAGGAATACATATGCTTTATAGGTTCGGAAATGTCTCCTTTACTGCGTTTCAAACTTCTGACAAAAAATATATTACCTTGCATGGGTAAAGAGTAAACAAATTATGTTGTCTACTATTTTTATACACATAGTAAGTAAAAACTGATGCTAAGCGGTTTTTACTTATTGCTGCTTTCACCAGTTAGCAGCGTGAGCACAGGGCAACAAAGAGAGAGGTGCCGGATTTATCTGAAAATATAACGTAACTCAATGATATGTGTAAATTGATGCTTGTGGGATTGGCTTACTTTATTTGCTGGTGGTGAAATGCATTGACAGAAAAGAGTGGCCAAAACTGGCACACTTGCCGTAGTCTGTATTAAAAGTTGTATTGTATTAAAAGTGGAACTAGCATTGCCCGAAAGAATCACACAAAGGAACTCAATATCGTTGTACTCCTCGAACGTTAATATATATGTAGTTTCTACTTGAAAACGCTATTAGGACGCTATTGGACGATCCAGCACGTAAAAAGTGTACATTGCTGGAAAAATTACAGATCTGAAATCTCATGCTTTATCAGTTTATTGAACACAATAAACTGGGATGAAAACAAATGTGTCAAATGCTATTAGTGATTTCCTTTGTCGTAAGTAGCAGCTGGCTTATCCAGCTCGGGAGTTCGTCACATTGATTAAAACAAAATCCAAGTACATACTAAAAAAAATACTCCAAAGATACCTTTACATGAATAAGCACGCGTCTCGAAGGCAATACCTGAAAGGGAATAATTGATTTTTAAAAAAAATTTCGAGTATTTTGTTTCCACAGTTATTTATAAGAATAACCGGTGTTGTTTTAAGACCACTTAATTAAGTAATCAAACAAAGCTTTTTAGGAGGTAGAAGAAAGGCAGACATTCTGCGTTACTTATAATATAGTAATAAAGAAAGAGATTTCGTTATAAATTATACTTTTTGTATAATTGACTATTTAAACATTAATATATAATTAATAAGCTGTATTAATTGAAAAGTAATATTTCATTGAAAACCAATTGATTTTAATATTAAAGCATAGACCAACAAACTTGAAACAAAAGCAATTCAATAAATTTGACGGTTTATATATTTTTGCAAGTTCAAAATACAAACTTTCATCAATGAAGCAGATAACAGGTCTTTTAATAAAGTTTTTGCATTGTGATCTTAATTTAAATCAATTGTAATTTTTTAGAATCTATCCGACTTTGAGGATCCTTACAAAAGCAGCAATACCTATATATTCTAAGTTTTTATTTTCTTGAATTTCTTCTGAAAATGAGATTTGTGTTTAATGTTCTACTAGAAAACAAAGGTAAATTGGTTTTTTATTTATTACAAATAATATAATTAACTATCGTTTATACTATCTTCCTTTGCTAAAATGTTTAGTGATAGTGTTTTACACATTTAAATGGCTTTTATTATATTATTTTTAGCCTAGAATAATAATAAAAACCATTTAAATGTGCAAAACACTATCACCAATTTGTTAAATTTCATTTGCATAGCTTATAACTTCTAATTAGTTATAAAAATACTTTATGACGATGTTTACAATTTGCATGAGAAAAGCAGAGCATACCAAGATTACCGCACATAACCAAATATTTAAATCTAATCGAAAATTATCTTTCTACATTATCCATAACAGCCATTGAATACAGAAAATTTTGACGATGAATTTATTTATGCTGATCTTGAAAGTCAACATTACGGACCGATAAATTACAAAGCAGCATCACTATATGCCCAAGTCAAAAAGAACAAAAAAACCGGAGCTTTGGGTGCACTTCAATAAAATGCTGGCAAATTTTCTGTAGCTTCTTCAGTGCATTTTTATAAATGTAAATCTTTATAAATAAATATACGACATTTGTTATTTTATGATTTATTAATGAGTTTTTGAACCAAAATGTACACAAACACTTGAGTTGAGAATTAATTTATATATATATCTGTGCGATCCACGCAATCTGTGTGCTTTTCCTACCGAAGCGCTCATGTGGTAAGGCCCAGCGGGGTGAGCGTGAGCGGGGTAATTCAGGGTGCCAACGTCGCTGCTCGGCTCACCATGAAATTTATTCTTACCGGTATGGGAAAAGTTCAGAAAACATTCCGCTCAAAACAAAAAAAAAAAAAAAACAGATTTGTTATAACTGATTTGTTTTTCCGTTGTCTTATATATATATATATAACTTTTATTTCAGGTTGTGTTGTTTGATGTGTTTTTCTCGGAGCTCTCAGTGAAAAGTTTCATATCGGAAGATTTTGTTGTTTTAAATCAGCGAAAACTGTTTTATTCGGAGTGGGACTGTTTCTGCTCAAGGTGTGAGTGTTCTCACGCGGTTTTGTTTGCTGCTTCGCCCAGAACATTGCATTTTGCATTTTGGATTTTTCAAAATTTCGGTAGTGTGGCCATTTCTACCTTACCAGTTTTTGGCCGTAAGCCCTAGTTTTCTTGGGCGCAAGCCCAAAAATAACAACAATATGGAAAAACCACCAGACATACAGAAAACTTCAACAACATTAATTTACAACAAACACCTAGGCGAACCGAAATATTTAGTAATAAATAGAACCGACAACAAATCATTTGAAAATGTGTCACCGTTTCTATGGTAATTAAAAAATCAATTGACTTTGCTTGTGGAGGAGCAGTTAAATCTTGCAAAAAGACTCGTGCTCGTAAAAACAAAAAGCAAATTACAAGCATCAAAATTACTTAAACTCAAAAGCATGACAGACATTGAAGTAAAAGCTACAGAGCATAAAACTCTAAACTTTTAGAAAGGCGTCATATACTGCAACGATTTACGGAACATAGACGAAGCCGAAATACTAAAGGAACTAAAGGAACAATCACAAAATGTTTCTGAAGTACGTAAAATCTTAAAGCGTCAAGACACTCTCCTAAAAGAAACCGGACTTATTATAATTACCTTTGCCTCACTTAATCTCCAAGAATCCCTAGAAATTGGGTAAAGGATTCGCGTTCGCCCATACATCCCAATGCCATTAAGATGCAGAAAATGCCTACGCTATGGACTCCCAACAGATATCTGCCAAAGCAAAAACTGCAAACACCTTCTCGAATCTGACGCCAAACACAGCCCATTAGACCAGAATTGCCCAACCTTCAAAAAACACTATAACACTATACCACACTCGCCACAATCAACAACTAAGCAACAGCTTCGCATCTACACTAAAAAATCAACTCAGCAACATAACAACAACAAACAAAAACTTCACATCCACGTCCAAAAACACATACCCAAATAAATAACCCATCATCATCAACAAAGTCCCATATCATACGAGGATCTCATAACAGACACCTCACCATCAGCACTGTTCGGAGCAGACCGCCCGCACCTAGGCATCAGCGCATGGGTGTACCGCTGCACCTGCAGCACTCTTCGCTTATCTCTTTTCGCCTTCCTCTTCTTTCGTTAAATCTGTCGCGCTCTGTTTACCTAAACTACATATTGTCAACTGCTGCCTCTAGAGGCATATATTTAGAAGCCAAGCTTGACTCTGCATCTTCAAATAAACGCGAGCACATACAATATACAGAGCATATATATTAATATAACCTAATTGTGCGTTTTATTAATTATATAACTAAGGGTGGCACATTCGTTGTCTTGCCTATAAACATTTTGGTGACCCCGACGTGATCGCAGTTTATTGGAGTCTGCAACTCGGACGTGATTGTTTAATATCGTTTCAACAAAGCCAATTTCTTCGCTGTCGTTTACGGGGGTTATGCAGGAAATGGTCCAAGTAGACATTCGTGACCTGGACGAGATGACCAGCGGCGAAGAAGTCACCCTATTCGCAGGAGAGGACTGCGACATTCCAGTCGATGCTGCACCCAGGATGCGGAAGGCGTTCGGCGGGACGCAAACCATGCGCGGAGACTTCTGGAAAAGGGCAAAATCCGGATCGGATGGGTCGTCTGCCGAATCAGCCAAAAGCAGAAGGAATATGGTAACAGAGCGCTGAAGGCGGCGCAGCCATTTGCAGCTGCGGGCAGTCCCCCGGACACCTATCGCAGAGGTCGTCGAGACCTGGCTACGCCAGGGCCAACGTCCAAGCAACAACTATTTATAGTTGCTATCTAGCTCCGAGCCTGCACATAGATGCCTACAGGGACATAGTGCGGGAAATCGCCGGAGACGCCCGTGGAAGATCTCCTGTAATTATCGCTGGGGACTTCAACGCGTGGTCCACCGCCTGGAGAAGCTCGAGGACGACTCAGCGGGGAACCATCCTACTGGATGCCCTGGCCACCCTGGATGTTTGCCTCCTGAACGATGGTAACAGATGCACCTACAGCAAGGCAGGCAGGGAGTCTGTCATCGGTCAGCTTCGCCAGCCCGGACCAGCCATTGGGAAGTCACGGACTTGCTCACGCTCAGCGACCATGCAGCAATAATCCTCCAGACGATGCGCAGTCAGCAGAGCCCTCCTAACCGACAGCAGGCGTATAGGGTCAACTCACTCAACGCAGAGCTACTCATAGCCAGCATGGACGCCAACGGCATTACTGGCGATGCAAACTCCTGCGCAGCCGCATTAGCTGCGAGAATCAAGACTGCCTGCGATGCTGCTATGGAAATTGCAGCAGCCAGGAGCGAATGGCTTCAGAAAGAAGCGAGGGACGATCGACGCTATTCGCGAGGTAACGCTGATGGCAACAAACGGGATCGAAGGCGAAAGATGGCAGGGAGGCACCAAGCAATATTGCCTCGTTTGCACTCTAGACGTCAAAAACGCCTTCAACTACGCGAACTGGAGTCTAGTCTTGCAGGCACTCCAGCGCTGTGGCATATCTGGGAATCTCACCCTCCTGATAGCAGATTATTTTAAAGACCGCGTCCTGCTGTATGCATCCGACGACTGCAACCAGGTCCACCACGTGACAAGAGGAGTGCCCCAGGGCTCTGTTCTTGGGCCAATCCTGTGGAATGTCATGTACGACGGATCTTAAGGCTACCACTACCTGAGGGCTGCGCCGAAGTGGGGTTCGCTGACGACATAGCGCTGGTCACGGTGGACAAGCACCTGGCCGATGCCTCTGCTAAATGCTGTCTCACCGTCGATATGATGATGTCTTGGTTGGCAGACAACGGGCGCTCGCTCGCAGAACATTAGCCGGAAGCAATGCTCATAAGCAGGCAGTAGAGAAGGTCAACTTCCGGGTCGGATCGACAACCATTGAGTCCAGTCCGGCGATCAATTATCTTGGAGTCATGATCGACCATAGGATGAATTAACCACCTGGAGTACGCTGCTGCCAAGGCATCCAAGGCTACCGCAGCTATATCGAGGATGATGGCCAATACGTGGTGACCTCGACCATTATCTATGCCGCGCTAATATGGGCTAAAGCCATGAAGACTGCCAGCTACAGCCGGTAGTGCAAGGCTGTCTACAGACGCTATGCGTTACGCATCTCCAGCTGTTTATGCACGGCGTCAGAAGAAGCTGCATTGGTGCTATCGCGAGCAATCCCAATAGACCTTCTGGCAGACTTCGGGCAGCAGAACCCAGCGAAGCAGCACCATTGCTCGGTGGCAAGAGAGATGGGACAATGCGAGCACAGGGCGATGGACCTACAAACTCATCCCCAATCTGGGTCCCTGGCTGCAGAGACGCCACGGGCAGTTGGATTTCCACACCACGCAGATCATCACTGGGCACGGTAGCTAGAGGAGTAAATGCACAGGTTTCAACATGAGGCCGATTCTTATTGCGACCAATGCAGCAGGGAATTTATCGAGGACGCCGAGCACTCCTTTTTCGTGTGTCCTCTTTTTTCGACAGAACGAGCTGCGCTGGTAGCAGCCTTTAACTTCCGCCCAACATGGTGGTACCCTCCAAATGGGAAGCGGTTGCTGAAATGGCAGCATCCGTGATGCGAGAGCTGAGGCACCGGCAGCAGACCCGTCGCAGGGAAGACGACCGACGAGCGGCAACATAACCGCCAGCCGCCCCGTGAAGTATAGCTTGCGGCAGTCCCTCGGGAGCGGACTCTTCATCTTCATCTATTCTTCTAATCTTTCTGTACTTTGTAATATACTTTTATACTCAGTTAAAAAAAAAAAAAAACACATTTCGCGCTGTGAAAACCAAAACTGTGTTATGCACAACATTATTAACAAAAATTAACCGCAATAATTATCGCATATTACATATATATTTATATGTATAGCCACCGCCTTACATACATATATACATACATTTCGATTACGCTGATGCTTGGCAAAAAATTTGCCGGGAAAAATAACAACAACAAATCAAAAGGTTCCATTGCATTTCGGCGGCGCTTGTTACCTTAAATTTCGCGGTAAAAGTACAGGGTGTGTCGTGCCTCTGACTCCGTCGGACACTTTATTTAATTAATTTTTTCTCGTCATCGGGAAAAATGTCTGACAAGGAAACCTCGGTTCAGGCTCAGAATGATACCCCAAGTGACGTTGATTTCTATAGAGCCAAAGCCCAATCGAGTTTGCTGCAGATGAACTCTATGAAATTTTATTTAAACGCTGATTCGGTAAATCAGTTCGACGAAGCTGATTTGCCCAGACATCGTTGGAGAAAGTGGATTTTGCGGAGATCGCAAGTGGCAGTCGGATGAAATTTTCGGCAGTTTTTATGGATTTGAAGGCGAAACTCAACCGTGGATTAACTGTTCTTCGCAAGTCGCAATTGCCGGCTTCAGCCGATTTCATGGATCGTACTCCGACTGGCCGGATTTTCTCGCTAACTTCACCATGGTCATCGGAAATGATGAGGAGCTGAGCGATATTTAGAATTGCAAAATCTACGGTCAATTTAGGCGGCGTGGCTCTAGAGACCATACGTTCGCTCGAACCCTCAAATGTAAATTATCAAAAGGCTTTGAATTTGCTCAAGAATCGATTTGATAATAAAGTTTTACACTTTCAGGCACACGTACAGGCAATATTTGGGTTAAAAGGTGTCGAGAAGGGATCTTCAAAGGGTCTTCGCGAGCTGAGCAATTTCATGAATTCACATCTGCGGGCCATTCGAACCCTGCCAATAACGCAAAATTCACAGACTGCTTCTGCTCCTAACCCAAATCAACCAATTTGTTTGTTTTGTGATGCGAGGGACCATTATTTGACAAAGCACCATACATTACTGCACATGAACCAAGACCCATCCGCACCATCCACCTCACTGTCAACTCCGGCAACTCAGCCATCAACATCATCAGCATTAGCATCATGCTCGCAGTCCTCCTCGCAACCTAATCATCCATTATCAAGCCCTCCACCTAACCCTCAAATATGCCAATCGACTACGTGTTGCTTCCAACTGCTATTATTTACGTGAAGAATAGAGTTGGAGCATTTATGCCTTGTAGATTCAGCCTCTCACTTAAATTTCATAACGTCTCGCTTAGCCAACCAACTGAATTTGACGCATAGAAGATCACAAACCTCGATTTCTGGGATCATCTTCCATGATCTCTGATACGACAGTCGATATTCTTGCGCAGTCCCAGGATGCAAGCTATCGTGCTTCATTCGCAGCTGTTGTGACTCATAGATTCACTGATTATCAGCCCCATTTCAATATAAATGCAGCATAATGGAGGATACCACCAAACATTTCGCTCGCGGATCCTTATTTCCATCAATCTCAACGAATTGACCTTTTAAGCCATCTTTGTTGCCGGAAGACTTGCCATGCGAACAACTTTTCAATGAAAATTGCACCAGACTTGGGAATGGTCAATACTCTGTTCGCCTCTTGTCTACTTCAGGATTCAAATCTCTAGGTGATTCCAATGGTTCGGCTCGTCGTCGTTTCAGGAGTTTGGAAGCTGAACTGGATAGAAACCCAGCCCTGAAAGCTCAGTATTCAGCATTTTTATGGGAGTATATAGATCTAGGTCACATGTCTCTTGTAACAATGGAACCATCTGTACCACAATTGTTTTTGTCCCACCATTGCGTACATAAACAGGAGAGCACGAGCACAAAGCTCCGTGTGGTGTTTGATGGATCTGCTAAAACGACTTCTGGTAGCTCTCTGAACGACTTACTTCTTGCAAGGCCAACAATTCAGTAAAAAAATCTTTAACATACTGCTCGCTTCCGATTTTTTAAAGTGGCCCTTTGTGGAGATATCTGCAAGATGTACCGCTTGTATCGTTTGCGAAATAACTCCACGGATGAGTTGAGTGTTTTCAAATTAAACACAGTGACTTATGGAACCAAGCCACCTGCCTTCTTGGCTATAAGAGCCATGCATCAGCTCTCTTACGATGGGGAGGAATCATTTCCAGTTGTAGCAAAAATTGTTCGTAGAGATTTCTATGTGGATGATTTAATCTCTGGAGGGAACTCAGTTGAGAAGGTGATAAAAATTCGTCATCAGGTGAAGGAATTACTATCGCGAGGCCACTTTCCAATCCATAAATGTTGTTACAATGAGTCAGCAGCCCTGGGAGGTGAGTCTGACTGCGACAAGGAGCAGTTAATTAAATTTCACGATGGATCGGTTATCGCCAAGGCATTGGAATTAGCCTGGGATCCAGCTTCAGATCAACTTCTATTTAAGGGAAGGTTCTTTTAAAATTGGCCGAAATAAAAGCAAAACTTTGAGAATTTTTTGTGGGAAAATGAAAAGACCTACAAAGTCGTGCTTTGGAACATAAATCTATTGTTTATTAGTGAATACAAACAACATTTTGTTTTTGATATTAAAAATGGCGGATTTTTCGCAAAACCATGTTTCGAGAACTTTTGTCAATCGTAACTCTACATAGTTATATTAATGTGATCCGCCCAATTCAAAAAAAATTATTAAAGGAGATACTTTTTTTATAACATGAACCTATCTTAGGCATAAAAAATTGTTTATTTATAATTTTTAATGAAGATCAAAGTAAAAAAAAGGGAACATTTTTGACTTTTTTTATATTTCCATGAAATTATGTATTTTTTTCATTAAATTTCATTCAAATTAGGTTCATGTCATACGAAATTTTCTGTACTTTAATAATTTAAAACAATTTCTCACTTCAGTTAACCACGAAAAGACCTAGCCTTGACAAAAGGTGACATTCTTTTCCCGCAGAGGCTCGCCATTTTGAAGAAGCCATCTTTGAAAACAAAATTTTTTTGTTGTATTCACTAATAAACAAAATATATATGCTCCAAAGCAAACCTTTGTAGGTCTTTTCATTTTTCCACGAAAAATTCTCAAAGTTTGCTCTTATTTCGGCCAATTTCAAAAGAACCTCCACTTAATTTTTCGCAAATCATCGACCCACCAAACGGATTGCATTATCAACAACTGCCAAATTCTATAATCCACTTGGTCTAATAACCCCAATTGTCACAAAATCCAAGATATATCTGCAATCTCTATGGAGTGCTAACGTGGATTCGGATGACGTATTGCCAGAGCCAATTCTTTTGTCATGGGGGGAATTGAACTCACAATTATCGGTCTAACAATACAATACAATACAACCTAGGGCTTCCGTTGAGATGCATAAATTTTGCTGTGCTAGCATATCACCTTATGGAGCGTGCTTATACTTGCGATCGGAAACTAATGGAGAAGCGAAAGTCCATCTGCTCTGTGCCAAATCAAGAGTAGCTCCACTAAAGGCCTTAATCTTTCTAAGGTTAGAACTTTCCGCAGCGCTAAAATTCCGAAGATGACGAAAGACATGACTTGGCATCACGTTCCGACAAACTTAAACGCGGCAGACGTCGTGTCACAAGGATGTACCCCTAGTTCTTTCCAACAAATCCTACTCTAACCCTCAACCACTACACAACGGTAGACCGCAAGGTTCCCCCTTATCCGTAATATTATTCACAATAGCATATAACAAATTAAACAAAATACTAACTACACACAAAAAATGGATTTCACTGCATATGCTGACGACTTCACAATAATTTACAATCTAGGAAAAAAAACAAAACAACCTCAACTTAGACGCACTTCTCAACGACATAAATCAATGGTGCAACTACTCTGGTGCATCCCTCTCAACCAACAAATGCATGCACCTGCACATTTGTAAGAAAAGAACCTGCAACTTCACACTGCAATCCAATGACTCCCCTCTACAAAATGTTTCGTTCCTTAAAATACTCGGTATAACAATAGCCAAAAACTACAGATGGAACAAACAGATCGAAAACCTCACTCTAGGACTAGCTAAAAGACTAGACGTTATTAAGTGTGTGAGGAGTACCTCACCCTGTACATTCTGTAAATATTGTGTATAGTTAGTTATGATAGTAATAAGTTAGTATAAGAGACAAGGAAAGACACACGAAGGGCATCTGTACATAGCTAGAAGATAGGGCAAACCCAGCACCCGCCAGCAACATCGACATAGCCAGCCAAGCATCACCGGCACCAACCCGCCACATCGTCATCACTGGCGTCCGCCAGCAGCATCGCGAGCAACACCAGCCCGCAACGTCGCGAGCAACACCAGCCCGCAACATCGCGAGCAACATCGGCCAGCAACATCAGCCGGCAACATCGGCCAGCAGCAACGCAAGCAACACCGCGAGCACCGGCAACTTCGGCTTCTCAGAGAGAGAGCCAGCAACCCGAAACCCACCACCACACAGAAACGGGAACAAGAGAAAACGGCAACCCGAAAGCTCAAGAGAGCAACCGATCGGGAAGCAGGAACACGTGTTCGCAGACTACCGACGGAGTTTAACCTGAGGCCACATGGACATGGAGTCCAGCGCCCAGGGCTAGGAGGGTGAGCCGGCCAAGCGGCCTCCCGCGGCATGGGAGCAGCGGTGCAGATACGAGGCACTATGGTTCAGACGACCAGTTTTGTTGGCCAAAACCCATTTTTTAAAGGTTAACCAAATAATGTTATTTTGGCCGCAATCGATAAAGAATAGAGTGACCATCAACGTACCATACTCAAAATCTTAATAGGTGGAGCCACTCTCGCGCTAGAAGCTTTCAAAGTCAGATGTTTCTACTTGAAGCACGGTATCCAGAGAGAAGAAAACTGTTGCAAAGCAGTGAGAGAGAGCGAGAGGCAAATAGTTTGAAACAGCTTGTCACCTAGGTCTGTTTCAAAGGGTAGTATTCAGTACAGGTTCGAAAATACTAGAACGGTGCAAGATTTAGGAGATTTTTGTTTTAGTATTTCCATATCGCGTAGTGAAAAAGATTAAAATTTTTAATAATTCTGTCTGTTTCCAATGTTTGCCTCTCGCTCTGCGCTTCACATATTTCAAACTATGGATCCCGGCATGAACAAAAATGTGTGGAAAAGTCGAATTAAAAGAGCGAATACGGTCCTAATTGACTTGATAAAGACAAATACAATATATTGGGAATCGGGAAATTATATGAATTTGCATTAAAAGACCTGGGACGAAAAACTAAAATTAAAAATAAGGATGCAGGACTGTCGAAGGGAAAATTGGCCACTTTTGCTTCTCGTTATGCAACTGGCATAGGACATGGGTATGGCCACTGGTGCAATCATGTTTCTGAACAGAACACGGATCCCGCACTTGCTTAAAAGAGCCCATCCGAGCTCCGTAGACATGTACTATGAGCAGTCCAAGGCAGGCGCAGCCACCGAAACGCATGTCAATAGCAAAACAAATCATAAAAAGATGAATGTGTGTATTGTTTCAAATTTTGCCGGTTGTTTACGAAGTATGACCGCATCATTTGCCTAAAAAAAATGCCGAACTACAAGTAGAAAGAGCGGTCACACTTCAAAAGAATAAACATTTTTGCGCTGCGTGACAACTTTATTTGCTGGATACTGAGCTTGAGCAATCGGAGAGAGAAAATATTCGGATATTATCACAATTCTACAATTAAAAAAACGCAATAAATACAAAAGAACTGGTCAAAATTTGCAATGAGTTCGAATCAGAGGGATTTGTACTATGTGTTTTGTGTTGTGAAATGTACTCCTTGTGATGTCTTTGTAGTTCGATTTTAAAGTGAGTCGTAAAAAAAATGTTTTTTTTTCTGAAATGCAATTTTTAAAAAGGTATAAGTAGTGAGTCCCACCTAGTCCCACCTTGATACCTATTGTGTGTAGTAGAACAATTAATTCTTGCTCGATTGCATATACTGAGTAATGCCACATTTGACCACATTTCGCAATATTTGCATTAAAGAATCACCACATTTTGTATGAAAATACCTACTGAAAAGATTTAATAATGTCTGTATACTAATGCTAACTGATAAATATCAAATAAAATTAATTAAATATTATCATTTGGGTAAGATAGAATCTCAAAATAAAATTTATAACTGTGTAGAGTTTTTATAATCAATTTGTTGTTCTGATTCGGATAATTTTTATTCAGTATCATCCTATAATTACAAAAATACGATTGGTAAAGTTTCAAGTTGATACCTTTAATATTAACGGAGTTATTAATTTTGGCCAACAAAAGTTCCGAGGCTCCGCTCCGGGATCGGGCTATCTCGACCGGACATATCTCCTGGCGAGGCCAGCGGCCCGGCACCATGGTAAACAGGGTTGGGTACCTGGCCACGCCTCAGAGGGCCCCGACGCTGTTCCCGGCACCGGCCGGCCGTTCGGGCCGCCCATCCCGCCACGGAGGCCCCGTCACCTGGCCGACGTGGACGGGACTGTCTTTCCCCAAGAAAAAAACCTGGATCTTGGATCCAAACGCAGCCCTACACGGACCGCCCCTTTTCCCCAAATTATTTCCCTAAAACAAATCTGCGCTCCCACCAGCGCATCCCCTTTTTCCCTCCCTGTCTCAATATATAAATAATGGGAGGACTCCTGAGCCGCTGAGGATATCCCAGCCTTAGAACGGATCGCTTCCTCACATGGCGTCCGAGCAGGGACTAGGCAGGATAACGAAAGGATAATTCCATCCATCGTGGCGTAAAGAACCACTAGGAAAATTTAGGTCGAAAAATTTGAGGTTAGGGACGAAAAGTTAGGAAAACACGCGGTCAGCGCGGCAGAATTTTTAAGGGGGCAAGACAGACGAGAAAATAACGGCAAAACAGAAGAAGGAAAAGAGGAGAGAAGGCTCGCATAGCAACCAAGAATGTTGTCGTCGCTGACGACACGAAATAAAGGCAAGTAGTCGTACACGACACGAAATATAGGCAAGCAAAGGAAACGAGAAGCTAGGGAATTTTCGAGCATTTTTGTCTTCGCTCACGACACGAAATAAAGGCAAGCAAGTACAGTCAGACACCGAAAAACACACACGAGGAAAACAAAGGGGAAGAACGAGCGAGAGAGAGCCACAGAACATAAGCCACGTCGACGCAGCCGCCGACGCCGACAGCTAACTAGTTTTTCTATCTCTGTCGCACGGCTGCACACTGGTTCCTGTTGTATGGGGAGGGCGGACAAAAATACTTCTAGTTGAGGTAGAGGCTTGAAACTTACCACACAATTTTTTTAAACTTATAGTAAGATCATGTATAAAAATCAAGTGGATCGGACCACTATATCATATAGCTGTCATATGAACGATCGGTTGTGATAACAAAAAAAATAGACCAAAATAAAAAAATTGGTAGATTTTCTGTTTGAAACATTCATTTTATAATTATTAGATTAAAATTAAAATTTTGTGGGAAGGGGCGTGGTTCATTCTCAGTACGCCCACATACAGTAAGTAATTTGGTGTAATTTTATAATGTAATTCAACTATTATATGAAAATAACAAAAATAATACCTAATAATCGTGTAAAGACACAGAGATAAGAGCCGCCTTTAATACCAAATTAGAAAAATAAATATTAAATATAATTTTAACTCAATAAGAACATAAAACAAGAAAGACGAAAACACAGACAAAGCACAACAAGACAATGCAGCCGCTTCGCAGGGAAAATTTAACCTAAAAAAGGCTTTATTGTTTTGTAGAATATGCACACATCTGCAAATATCTGCAGCTAAAATACACTCTCTTATTACCTTAAGACACTCACAAGTACACTGAAAAAAAGCAGAATGGGGGAATCGCGTGGGAACACATCTACAACTTTAATTAAACATAAAAAAGACGCACACAAAATGTACAAAAACAGGGTAAACTAAAACAATAATTTTAAAGCAACTACAACACAAATTAGTATTTTTCAATTTAAGAACATAAAGTAAATACCTTCAACTTTAAAATCCATTTTAAATAACACAAATTCATAAAATGTTCTTAGCGACAGAACTGATTGAAGTAGGCTTTAGCTGTGAAAATTTTTTAATGCGTGCAGCTGAGCTGTCAATGTTTACACTTTCAATGATTTTTTTAGAGGGTCCCGCTAGATTTACAGAAAAAACGGGTTTCAATTAAAAAGTTCGGACATTTTAGAGAGGGTTTGTGTACTTTTTGTAATTTTATTTTTGCACGCATTTTTTGAATTTTGGCCTATGGAGGGAACCACTGTGCGCTGGACCTCTTGGCGACGGGACGCCCGAGGCCGACAGAACCGCGAGTATATAAGTCGACACCGACACGCATTCACTATTCAGTCGATCAGCAGAGTTACTAGAGACAACATCGCAGGACTAATCAGTCGATAAGCAGAGCTTCGAACAGCAACAGGACCAACAAGGACACAGACACAGGATCACACCTGTGCCCAAGGATACTCACAGGACCCTCCAGAACAGCAAGGACCCTTTTTAGGATCAACATCGCACCGCTCCTGCAACCTAGCCAGCACAACGCGAGCCACCAGTCAGGACACCCATCCCGAATCCTCAAGGATACACAGGACTACACCTGCAACCAAGGACACCTACAGGTCCTTACCAGAGAACCACCAGGATCAACCCTGGATCACAGCAGCATTGCTCCTACCGCCTAGTTCGGATCCTTCGCCGACTTTGGTCCTACATAGAACACAAGAGCCCGATCGCCGCCGGCAAAACCATACCCCAAGATGGGAATTTCATGGATATCCTACAGGAAGAAGCATGAGCTGGAGGCCGCTCTGCTCGAGCTTGGATTCGAATCAAGTGGCACAGTCGAGGAGCAACGAGCTCGATTGTACGCCTTCGCTAGACAACCGGACCTCCCGGCAGACGCCCTGGCCACGCTAGGGAGACCGGAGCTGAAGTACGGGAACACCCCTTCCGGAGATACCAAGCCGCTGTCGCCGCTACCGGCAGGCCACGGAGACGCACCTAGTGCCCGCCACACGCTGGCTATCCCACGCAGCACTTCTCCTGGGATACGAGGAAGATCTGAGGGACCTGCTGAGCCCCCGATCACCCCACGCGCCGGCACTGACCAATTGGACGCAAACATTTGCTCCACCCTACTCGACAAGGTAACCAAGTGGGGACTGTCCTTCAACGGCAGCACTTAGCTTCGTGGAACACATGGAGGAACGGGCGGATACCTATTAGGTCGTCAGGAGGTATTTGTCGCAAGCTATCGCCACCCTCTTGACCGGCCGCGCAGAAAGCTGGTTCCGAACGGACCACAGAAACCCAGCCCACCAGAGCCAGTCAAAACAAAAGCCGCCATCCCGGCGCACCACGAGAAACCAGCAGAAGCCGCCACCCTGGCGCACCTCGAGACACCAACAGAAGCTGCCGCACGGACGCACCCCAGGCAGAGACACCGCAAGATAGCACCCGCACGAGGGAGCATGCTACAGCACGCCACCAAGGGAGCAGACACGGCCCCGAGTTGGGCTGAAGTGCTGCCCGCCCCCGTCGACTCGGCGGTTCAGCAAAACCCTTTTCGCCGAGGGACCAGGAGAGTCCGATTCCAGGACCCGGCACCCACGAAGACCAAAAACACACCGTACTGTGGGATCGTCACCGCAGAATACGCGGACGAGGGCGAACCGCAAAAGGAAACCTACCCAGAGCCCTGGATAGGGGACTTCCTCGAACGAGAATTGGCCAAATTTGACACACTCGCCGGCGTCTCATATATCGCCGAGCACGCCATCGTGATGCGCAACGACCGCCCGATTAAGCAGCGGTACCACCCGAGGAATCCTGCGATGAGAGCCGTCATTGACCGCCAGATCGACGAGTTGCTCCGCGACGGACGCATAGAACCATCACAGTGCGTCGATAGTCATCGCAGCAAAGAAGAACGGAGAAGCCAGGATGTGCGTCGACTACCGACAGTTGAATAAGAATTCAATTCCCGACGCCTATTCGCTGCCCCGGATTCAGCATATCCTGGAACGACTACGCAACGCCCGCTACGTCTCCACATTGGCTTTAAAAAAGAAAAATGGAAAATCCCAAAACCCCCAAAAAACCCGAAAATAAAAACTTTAAAAAGTGCGGGCCGGGGAATTTTTAAAAAAAAAAAATGCCCTTTTGCCCCCCACCCCCCCCCCAAAAAATTAAAAAGGGGTATATTAAATTAAAAAAAAAAAAAAAAAATAAAAAAAATTTAAAAAAAAAAAAAAAAAAAAAAAAAAAAAAAAAATAAAAAAAAAAAAATTTTTTTTAATACCCCATATAATAAGTCATTTTTAGGTTTTGGGTTTTAAGATTTGGTTTTTATTAAATGGAGCAGGCAATGTCCCGCTCCAATGAAAGTAGCTTTGTTGATTGACTTAACTTATTCATACAAAAGGTTTCTTAGCCTAATCCAGGTAGCAGCGCTGCCGGCGTAGGCTGCAGCGCTGCGACGCTTATATGCATATACATATAAGTAAGCGACGGCGAAGGGTCGCTGAGATAGGGGGAGCTATTATGTTCACGTATGTCGCGCATGTATGAAATGCGGACTCAGCACTTGGATAGCCCATTGCAAGGGTCTTTGACTTATAAATTAAGTGCATTAATATATTTGTATTTATTGTATTTATTTATGCATAACACTGAGTACAGTGTGCATTCGCTATGTGAACATACTACATCTCCCTCCTTTTGAAAAATAACGTAATCTAATGGAGTTATTTTCTAATTATTATATATTTTTTGTATTTATTTGTTATTATTTAATAGTATTTTAAGTTAAATTTTAGGTTCTAGAGTATATTTATTTATTTTTTTTTTTGTTTTCTTTTTTTTTTTTGTATTTATATTATTATTATTATTTTTTATTTATTTATTATTTTTTGTGTTTTTTTTTTTTTTTTTTTTTTTTTTCGAATGAAAATTAATTGATTTAGTAATAAAAATATACATATAATATGTTGATTAGGAAATAAAAATTTTTAATCTATCTTTATGTACTTTTTGTTTCTTATTTTTATTATTTGAAATTATAATATTTTCGTTTTCCTCTATACTTTCTACCTTATATGGTCCAGTATATTTAAAATCTAACTTATGTCCGGTTTCGTTTTTTAACAAAACCTGGTCTCCTATTTTTAGTTCGATATCTTTAACTTTCCTATCATATAATTCCTTATTTTTAAGTTTGTTATCTTCTATCATTAATCTAGCTCTTTTATAGGCTACTTCTAACCTATACTTAGATTCTTTAGCGTAATCATCCACATTGTATAGTGGTTCTATTCTATCTATGCTATTAAAATGTATCGGTAAGTTCGATGATTTACCGAATACTAGCTCATATGGACAATAGTCATGTGCCATTGAGGGCGTAGTGTTAAAACAATACGTGAAATATGGGATCCAATTGTCCCAATCGGTTTTGTCTAGTGAGATATAGGACCGGATGAATTCATTTAGTGTTCTATGACTTCTTTCTACGGTTCCTAAAGTCTGATGATGGTGTGCAGTAGATGTTATGTTTTTTATATTCAAATTTTTACATAACTCTTCAATTATTGAATTTTTATATTCTGTTCCCATGTCCGTAATGAACGTCTTCATTGGACCGTACTTCAGAATAAAATCTTCAAATATAGCTTTTGCTACCGTTTTTGCACTTTTGTTTTTGATTGGGTATTGTTACGAGGTATTTTGTTAAATCGCAGATTAATGTTACTGCGTATTCATTTCCTCTTTCAGATTTGGGTAGTGGACCGATCGTATCCACAATTACCCTGTCAAAAGCCATTTGTGGCGTCTCTGTTATTGTCAATGGGGTCTTTGTATGCCTTGTCGTTTTTGACTTTTGGCATTTAGGGCATTTTTTTACATAATTTGATATGTATCGGGTCATATTTTTCCAATAATAACTCCTTTTTATTTTAGCCAATGTTCTAGCTATGCCTGTATGACCTCCTTGTATCGGATCATCATGGAATGTAAACAGTATTGCTTCTTTCTCTTTTTCATTATTTGATAATAGGGTCACCGGCTTGAGTAGCGCTACTCTTAGAGATTGTAATGTTTTATTGCCCATAATTTTAAAAGATTCTATTGAGATGGTGTCAAAGATCTTTTCGCTCGGTGCCACTTTGAGTTGGCGGATATTAAGTATACCGGCTTCCTTTTCAAGCCTTTGAAAGAACTGACCTAAGTCGAGAATTTCATTGGTGTACATATCGCTAACATCAATTCTTGCTATAACTTTTTTCCACGTTTTAGTAAACATAGTGAATTCGTTATTCGCAAGGTCACTACTTTTCGTACCTCGTCATTTACTATGACTTCGTATACGTTGGGCTGAGAAGCTTTGTTTTGAGTTTGCCTGGGCAAATCTATTTGTTCTTTTCCTGCGCAGGAATTTTTCTGTTTACTTTGGTTTCTGGTAGTGACTTTCAGAATGGAATTTTTATTTTGCATTTCCTTCAAATCTGATATTGTTATTCTGGATAATGCATCGGCTACGTAATTGTCCTTGCCCTTCAGATATTCTACTGTAAAGTTATATTCCTCAAGTTCAAGTCTCATTCGCGTCAGCTTTGAGCTTGGATTTATCATGGAGAACAGGTATGTGAGTGGTCTGTGATCAGTTTTGACAGTGAAATGTCTACCATAAACGTATGGTCTGAAGTAAGTTATTGCCCAATGAATTGCTGCCAATTCTTGTTCTGTGGTGCTTTTATTACTTTCGCCCTTAGTAAACGATCTTGATGCGTATGCAACTGGAAGCTGGAGTCCGTTTTTGATTTGAGTTAAAACTGCTCCACATGCTTGCTTACTAGCATCCGTTATTATGCAAAATTCTTTGCTAAAATCTGGGTATTGTAATAAATTTGGATTTATTAGTGCCGATTTAAGATGTTCGAAGGCATTCTGGCAATCAGTTGACCATTCGAATTTAACATCTTTCTTACATAATCTTGTTATGTGACGGGAATATTCGGCGAAATTTTGGATAAAACGTCTATAGTAATTACAAAAAGCTATGAATCTTCTAGCGCTGTCCGCATCATGTGGGACTGGATAATTCTTGATGACGTCGTATTTTTTGTCGTCAGGCAAGATTCCTTTATCTGTGCATTTGTGTCCCAAAAATGTGACCTCGTGCATGAAAAATGAACATTTTTCAGGATGTAATTTTAGATTGTATGTCCTACATTTCTCAAAAACATCAGTTAAGTTTTTAAGCATATGTTTTTCAGAACAACCTATGACTATTAGATCATCCATGTAAAGGAAAGCTTGAGAAGGTTCTAATCCGGAGAATGCTATAGTCATCATTCTCTGGAATGAATTTGGCGCTATTTTTAAACCGAATGGTAATCGCGTGAAACGATATGAACCATTGTTCGTCGAGAAAGATGTTACGTCCCTTGAATTTTCTTCGAGTTCGATTTGATGGAATCCAGACATTAAGTCTAGACATGAGAAGTATTTCGCTCTTCCTAGTTGATCTAAAATATCATCAATTCTGGGTAGCGGAAATTTATCCGACAACAGTTTTTTATTAATTTGACGATAGTCGATTACTAGTCTCCATTTTTTCTTATCAGAACCGGGAAGGGATTTCTTTGGAACTAACAATAGTGGGCTATTGTATGGTTGGTTCGACTATTTTATTATCGATTAGCTTTTGTACCTGTACCTGTATTTCGTCTTTTTGACTATGAGGATTTCTGTAGTTTTTTATGTATACCGGTTCGTCATCAGTCAATCTTAGTTTTTGTTTATAGAAATTATTTGTTGTTATTGATTCGGTTTCGAGTCCGAATATATCACTATATCTGGTGCATATTTCTGTTAATTTTGTTTTGAATTGTGGGGGGAAGTTTTTTGTTAGTTGAGATAAGACAGTTTTTTCTCTTGCTTTGGGATTAGTTTGAACTATTTCGTAGTTCGAAAGTGTTTCATATTTTAAATCGTTAATATTTATTATTTTATCAACATTGGTTGTATTCAACAATCGGACAAATGCGTTTTTGACAGTTGCAACTGTGTTTGCAACATAAATACCATTTTGAATTTCCTGGTTGGGAACTAGTACACTATCTTCATTTGATGATATGTGAATCTTTCGGACCACTTGAGATCTTGCTGGTAGAATCATGGAATTATTACCAGAACTGTATGTTATTGGAACATAAATTGGGAAATTCAAATTTGTTGGTCTCATTATAAGCCAATCTTCGTTGGGTTTGAAGTCTAGTTGACAATTAAATTTCTTTATGAAATCAATGCCTATTATTCCATCACATGGTATTGCAAAATATGGATCTACTATATGAAAATCATGTGGAATTATATATTTATCTGTCTGTATCTCAATAAAAATTAACCCTTTGGTTTTAATTAATTCGTGGCCTATGCCTTGAATACTGATTTTAGTATTTTCCTGAACATCATGAAATATGTCAGAATTTTCCTTTAATATTGATATATCTGCACCCGTGTCCACTAGGAACACAAGTTTTTTATTTGTTTCTGTATTATAAAAAGATACAAAAGTGTTATTACTAAGATTGATGGTATAGATTTTTTTATTCGGTATTACACATCTGAAGGGGTTTGAGAGTTTTCCGAGTTTTGAGCTACTCTCACATTGTTTCGGTTTTGGTTACCGTTATTCCTGTTATTCCTTTGTCTATAATTTCCACGACCTCTATTATAATTATTGGTCTGGTTATTATAATTTTCGTTGTATCCATTGTTTCTATAGTAACCATTGCCTTGGTAGTGCGCGTTATACTGAAAGGTATCACGGCCTCTACCACGAAAATTACCTCGATAGTTACCACGATAGGCCTGTCCACCGCGTGCAAATAATACTGAATTTGCATTGCCAGTCATTTCAGTACTGCATTGCATGTACTTCGTAACGGCTTCATTCATTGTATTATAATTACCGGCTTCCAGTATCGTTTTTAGCCTGCCATGCTCACAATTTTTAGTCATTGTGGCTATGGCCTCCTTGGTGCTGAACTTTTCAGCATGTTCAGCCGATAAACCTTCATCAATATATGATGCTTCAAGGAGTTTCCTAAGGTGGTTAATGTCATTGGTAAATTTTTCTGCAGTTTTACCTTTCTGCATCGTTCTGGCCATTTTAGCTTTTACTACATCGGACGATTCGCCGACAATATTGGCTTCTAATATGGCAATTATCGAAGAGATAGTGGTCTCATTTTTAACCTTGTACAAGGTTGACCCGATTATTTTCGACTTAATGACCTCTACCGCTAATTCTTCAAATGGTCCTTTTGTTAAATTGACCAATCTAACGGCTGTTAAAAATCTTGCCAGATTTAATTTTTCACCGTTGAATTCGGGTATGGCGCTTGATATATCTTTGATATATGCCCGTTGGGCCGCTGAGTCGGTCATTATGGTTTCTATAGTATCTAGTAAACCTATTAATGAAACAGACTCGTCTGACTCCAATACCTCTTCCTGTGTTGTTGGTATTGTTAATACCGCGGGAATGGTAAGATCGTGCAGATCTTGTTCCTCAACACGGGCTTCTTCTGCCTCAGTTTCAGGGTCCTGAGTTTCAGGGTCCCCAGTTCCTAGCTCAGTCGGCTCAGAATCTTCGCCTGTTTCAAGTGTCGATTGGGTGTTCAAAATGCTTGGGATTGAAATGTCCAATTGGAATTTGTCTCTTATAGACAGCAAGTGTTTTCGAAACCTGTTAAGGAATCCCGACACTTCGGACCAATGTTTCTTGCTTAGTCTTTCTCTATTTTCGTATATTATTGCGCGTGCTTGGTTGAAACACTCTACCAAAACAGTTGCATGTTTGTTTACAGTGGCCTTTTGAATTGGCCTATTCTGTGTCAAAGATTTATACGACTTGTCGAACTGGTGCTTTATTTCGTTTAATATTTTGCACAATTCGTTCCATTCCATGCTAAAATTTGTTTAGACCTTGCAGTCTTTTAATATTCAATCTGGAATTTTAGAGAAATCGACTTTTTTTTTTTTTTTTTACGACTCTTTCAGGTGGGTTTTTCTTTATTCATGTTTCTTTATTAAGGCAAGAAAATGTGTTGCTTGACTTTTCAAGGCTGGCATTGCCTGCACGTATAATTGCAGTGAACACTGTCCAGAGGCCCTGGGCAGTCGGCTGGGCAACTTTTCTTTTCTTGTGGTAACTGTTTTTCTGGTGGTGGCCTAATAATTTTCTTATCACATAATGATTTTATCGCGGAGTGCGTACTGCCTTCTGGGTTTTGCTTTTGGAGACTTGATGTGAGAAAATCAAGCTCGCTTTGCATTTTCTGGGCAACTGCCCACGCGGGAGGTGGAGAATTCGTATATAGTAGCCACTTTAAGTGCGCCACTCTTTTTTTAATTTTATTTTTCACACCCCCGCGTTTACCCATCGCATAACGCACTCGAGTGGTTTTTTTTTCCAATTTTATTTTTCAAATAATAAAATTAATTTAATTAATTTATGATACAAAATTTTTATTTATATTTTTTCCTTTTTTGGTTTTTATTTTTCATATATGTATATGTTTTTTTCAACAATGTAATATATTTTTGCCATAATCGTTTAGACCTTATCTAGGTCGTTTGCATGGCTTAAGGCCCTTTTCGTGATACATTTATTGTGCTTAATATAAGCTTTATACAAAATGTATGCACATAAAATTGCAACGATTATTGACAACAGTATATTCGTAAGATTCGAATTCGATTCTAGTTCGATCTTATTCTCAATATTTGCAGTGGAGTCCACTGCCTTATTGTCCAACATGGTTCTGATTTTAATTTTACTTATTGGTAGTATACCATTTATGAATGGTTTTTCAGCACTACTTATTGAAGTCGATACTCTATACATATAGCTTCAAAAAGTATTACTGAATTTTCTTTTTTTTTTTTTTTTTAGTGGCATTCAATTAAATTTTTGTGTTTATGTAATTTTATCTATATATATATTTTTTTTTTTAATTTAAAAATGAAATTTTTATATAAATTTATGTAAATTTATATTTGTATAAAAGTTTTTTTTCTCTAGCTCGATATTCCTACTTTTTTACAATAGTCCTACCTATTATGTCGTACGGCTTTACGGGCCATACTGCTCATCGGGCAGAAAAATTCCGCTCAATGTTACAAAGTGTCGTTTAGAAATAATATGCAGCGCAGTGCATCGAGGTTGGGTGTGCCACGCAGGGCAACAAAAAAAAATTATATTCGGCTGGTCCGATGTCGGGCTGGCTGCTGTTTGCTCTTCCTTCCTTACGTCAGCTTGGCGTCGCCGGGCAGGCACGCTGACGTTCCCTCGAAGGTGCAGGCGGCGGGTTGCCTCCCGCACTCGGTTTCTGCCACTGCTGACCTGGGCCTATGGGCTCAGGCGGCGCCGGTGCTGGTCCTCGCACAGACTATTTATCTTCTGCTGACCTGGCCTATGAGCTCAGGCGGCGCCGGTGCTGGTCCTCGCACAGACTATTTGTGTTTCAGTTAGACGTTGGTGGGTTTAGCCTGAGGCGATGGTCAGAGCGGCGACGATGAGGAATTGGTCAATGAAGCATGCCATGGCGGATGTTTCCTTAGCTGTCTCTGCTTGTTGCTGAAGTGGCTAACGAAGGCGAACTGCTTGCAAGTCGAGCATTACACACTACACCCTGTTTGAGTGCTTGCTCCCATCGGGCGCTGGATTTTGTGACTTTTGGATTAGATAAGTTATTTGTTTTTCATTATCTTAATATTTGTTAACTTGTTCACTCGATGTTGCTCCAACTTTTTTTTTTTCTCTCGATCAACTCTGGCTGTGTCTCAGATAAACTTGTTCACTCGATGTTGCTCCAACTTTTAGCTTCCGCTCAATTATGGCTGTGTCTCAGATAAACTTTTCCTTTGATATGCGTTTTCCTTGATCATCTTTGCTCAATGTTTTATTTTTTTTTTCACATAATCATTACAACTTTTTGTTTGCTGGTTTCGATGTCACGGTCGCCATATAGGAGGTTTTATAAGTCACCATATAATAAGTCATTTTAGTTTTGGGTTTTAAGATTTGGTTTTTATTAAATGGAGCAGGCAATGTCCCGCTCCAATGAAAGTGGCTTTGTTGATTGACTTAACTTATTCATACAAAAGGTTTCTTAGCCTAATCCAGGTAGCAGCGCTGCCGGCGTAGGCTGCAGCGCTGCGACGCTTATATGCATATACATATAAGTAAGCGACGGCGAAGGGTCGCTAAGATAGGGGGAGCTATTATGTTCACGTATGTCGCGCATGTATGAAATGCGGACTCAGCACTTGGATAGCCCATTGCAAGGGTCTTTGACTTATAAATTAAGTGCATTAATATATTTGTATTTATTGTATTTATTTATGCATAACACTGAGTACAGTGTGCATTCGCTATGTGAACATACTACAGGGCTTTAGACGCCGTCATCGGCCCCGACATGGAGCCGCATGCCTTCGCCTACTTGGATGACATCATCATCATTGGATCCACCCTCCAAGAGCATGTGAGAAACCTACGTGAGGTATTCAGACGCCTCAGACAAGCAAACCTCCGTCTCAACCAAAAGAAATGCCAGTTCTTCCAGCGAAGTATCAAGAATCTTGGCCACGTGATCAGTGAGGCCGGAATCCAGACCGACCCCGACAAAGTTGCGGCAATTCGAGAGCTGACAGCCCCGACTAACCTGAGGGAGCTGCGCCAATGCCTCGGCATAGCGTCCTGGTACCGCCGATTCGTACCCAACTTTGCCGATGTAGTCGAGCCAATGACTGCATTACTCAAAAAGGATCGGAAATGGGAGTGGACAGAGAAACAAGAACAAGCCTTTCAAGGATTTAAGGATCTCCTGACGCAGGCACCGGTCCTCGCATGCCCGGACTTCACGGAGAAATTTGTACTCCAGACCGACGGAGCAGTACTCACCCAGACCATCGACGGGCAGGAACGAGTAATCGCTTACGCTAGCCGCCGGTTAAACACTGCTGAGCGAAACTACTCCGTAACGGAGAAGGAGTGCCTCGCCATAGTATGGGCCATACGGAAGATGCGATGTTACGTCGAGGGATACCGCTTCGAAGTAGTGATGGATCACCACTCGCTAAAATGGCTGAATTCCATTGACAATCCCACGGGCAGGATCGCCCGGTGGGCACTGGAACTCCAACAGTTCTAGTACGACATCAATTATCGACGCGGGACCCAGAACCTGGTCGCAGACGCCCTGTCGCGACAACCCCTGGCAACTCTACAACAAGCACAAGTTCAAGATACCAGCTGCAAATGGGTCACGAAAATGGTGCAGAGGATTCGACAGGAACCAGCCAAGTTTCCAGACTTTCGGGAGGAGAGCGGACAACTCTACCGACGCATCGGCCTGCGGCCGGAGGCCGAAGAATATACTCCCTGGAAGCTGTGTGTGGGAGCCAGTTACCGTGGAAGGGTACTGGCCGGGTGCCACGACCACCCAACAGCCGGACATCTGGGCATCCGCAAGACGAGCACGCGGGTGACCCAAAAATATTACTGGCCAGGATTATTCCGGGAAGTGGCCAGATACGTGCGAAGATGTCATAGCTGCCAAACATTCAAGGTGAACCAAGAGAAACCGGCGGGAAGAATGTTCACTCGCCAAGTCGACGAGTCTTTTCACGTCCTGTGCGCGGATTTTGTGGGACCCCTTCCGCGATCCAAACAAGGGAACACAGTCCTGCTAGTGTTCCTCGACTCGTTCAGCAAATGGGTGGAACTAATTCCCCTACGACGGCCCACAGTGCCGTACCTCGAGCGGGCATGCTGGGAACGTATCCTCAGCCGTTTCGGAGTCCCGAGAACCCTCGTCTGCGACAACGGAACACAGTTCACCAGCCGGGCGTTCTAAACATTTTGCAAGTCACTCGGGATGGAGCTTCAACATACGGCTCCATACACCCCTCGCCAAAACCCCACGGAGAGGGCGAACAGGACTGTGAAGGCCATGATCGCACAGTACCTAGGAGATGCCCCGCAAAATACTTGGGACCAACTGCTACCGGAAATCTCATTAGCCGTGAACAGCAGCGTGTCCGATACCACAGGGTTCAGCCCCGCCTTTCTGGTACAAGGCCGGGAGCCACGCTTACCGAATACTCTCTACGACGAAGTCACCCCAGGAAGAGGAACAAACCAGATCATGCCGGAGGAGAGAAGCGAGCAACTCCACGCAATCTTCAAAGTGGCCCGCGACAACGCCGAACGCGCTGCCGCCGAACAGAGCCGGCATTACAACTTGCGGCGACGGGATTGGAAGCCACCTCTCGGCTCACTGGTTCTCGCCCGCAGCTATGTGTTGTCCAACGCCGCCGAGGGCTTCGCTGCCAAGTTACCGGCCAAATACGAGGGACCGTTCCGAGTGGTCAAGTTCCTCTCACCAAACATCGTGCGACTGCAGGAAACCGAGAGCCGCCGACGCCGCACAGCAAGTATAAATCACCTCAAGCCGTATCATCAAAACGAGGAGGATGAAGAAGACGACGGTCACGACCAAGCCGAGGATACCCAAGTCATCAATAATCACGAGGACCACAGCGCTCAGGCCGCGACCAAAGAGAACCAGGGTGTCATAGGGGCCACTTGCTGACGGGTACGCCCGTCCAACGTCCCTACCCCCTTGGGGGGAACAAGCCTCGTGCTCGCGCACACGTACACGCTCGTGGAAACGACCGCGCTCCGCCACTGGTCCTGAGCCGGGCATCGCCGTTTCCTCCCTCGCAGCATCTTGAACCTGTCTTCGTTCATGCTGACGACGCTGGTCCGGATAAGGCAACACTCGCCTCATCCTAGGGAGGGCTCCAAATCACGCCTGCTTGATTTCTCTCTACGCCGAACAAAGCCACAACCACGACAACGCCGACACTAGCCTCAGGGAACAGCACAGGAGTTTAGGACAAAACACCGCACCAACGCCGCCAGCCATACCCCTCGAAGGTGAAGGAAAACTCACTCACACTTTTCCTATTTTCCACAGAGTCTTTCAAAATTCAAAAGCCAAGATAACGAGCCAGGTTGCCAGATCGGCCAAAACGAGGACCAACAAGTTGGGCGATCAACGCTATCCGGTAACATCGACGTGACAAGGTTGCCAGACCGACAAAATCGGGCCCGATAGGCTGCCTTGACGGGTTATCGAACCATCGATAGGAACGGCGCCAACATCGAGATCGAAAACGGTTCCTTATTGCGACGCAATAAGAAAGTGATACGCAATTGAGAAACTACATTCAAAATCGACCAACATGCCAAGACGCGAACACGAACATCGACACCACGGGCGCCATCATCAACGACATTCGCATCGGAGGGACCGATCGGCGACTCACACAGCCGCCAGATCGCGCTCCGACTCACCTTCTGTTGGACTACAGGACACCGCCCCAGCAGGCGTCACGGTTGCGCTAGAGGCGCTGAACATCGGCACCCCAGCACGGAACCCGCGGCTGGCACTCCCGCTGCCCGGGGACCTGAACGGAACGCTACCGGCGTTGTGCTGGCTCCGCCGCCACTGTTGGTGACCATCACCCAGGACCCGCGCCCGCTGTCGCCCATCAGCCCTTCGTGGTGCCAGGGGCTCAGCCTAGAGGAGATGGTGGAGGTTATCCTAGCAGAGGACCCGGAGCTGCAAATCCCGGCCCAGATCGACGAGCTCCCGCCGGAGGCCGCCGAGGACTTCCCACCAGAGACCACGCAAGAGTTCTCTCCGAGACCAACGCCATTGGTCGCCGCTGGGCCACTCGGGGCCACGTACGACGACATATCCGACCCCGAAGTGGTAGAGCTTAGCTCTGGAGAAGATGAGCCTCACCCCGCAGACCCGGAGTCGATCCCCATCTCGGACGACGAAATGGGAGAAGCCGAGGGAGCATCACCAACGCCGGCCCGCGTAGAGACGCCACCGCCGTCCTACGAAGAGTTGTTTGGGACAAACGGGACCTATAGCCCAGCCAGCTAGAGGACCAGGAGACCGGCGGAGTTGTGAATGCCCACAACCACACGGCCCCGAGTCCTACGACCACCGGACCCACGGATCCGGGGAACACGAACCCGGACGCCGATGCGGCCCGCCCGACGGCGAACATTGCCCGGACCCGCGTACCTGCGCCCGCAACCTCCATGCCCTGCGCCGCCGCTGCCAGGACACCAACGCCGCCAGTACCCGCGCCATCGCATCCGACGGCGAACACAAGCCCGGACGCCGATGCGGCCCGCTCGACGGCCAGCACAGCCCCGGACGCAGATACGGCCGGCACGACGAGCCGTATGGCCAACGACGACCGCAGCCCCAGGCGTGCCATCAGCCGCTCCACGGAACCCCGGTGTGCCACCAATCGCCCCCGGGACCAGGACGTCACCCCGCCGAGGCGACAGAGCCTCAGCACTCTGCGCCGCCTACTGACGCAGCTGACGGCCTCTCCGGAAGGGCCCACGACCTCAGCGGACGCCCAAAGACGCCAAGCCGCGCGAGCTGCGGTAGAAAACCTGTTGGCTATGGCGCCTGCCGAGCCTTCCCTCCCAGCCGCCGGAGGCACCAGCACCCGCACACACCAGCCAGGACCACGCGCCGCTGCAGGATCAGCGCCCGCTGTACCGCGAGCGCCTTCCCTCTTGGATCGGGGAACGGCTACCGTGGGACGAGCCACAGCGGTAACACGCCCGACCCGCCGGGTGAAGCCGCTACCCGACACCGACGCCTGGTGTTTTCGTTTCCGAAACGCCGCCGTACCCGCCGCCGTCGCACCCGAAACCACCGGGGAACGGCTGGGCATCTTGCGCCGCGCGCCCCAGCGCCGCCCTGCCCCTTGGCCCGAAGCCGAGGAAACCACCGACGACAAACAAATACCGGAGGAGGATCCATTCCCGGACCCGGAGGCCCTCATGCGCGCGCCTGCCGGATGGACCACCGCCGATGGGTGGATCCCAGTAGAGCTCCACGACCGGATCCTCGAGCGCATTCGCCAGCGCGGAGACCGCAGCCTCCGCTATCTGGACGAAGTCGGCGACACCAGATACCGAGTCCAGGTATCCCGGGGCGGCCACTCTATAAAAGTTTTTCCCCACCCCCGAAGTAGGGATGGGATGTGAGGAGTACCTCACTCTGTACATTCTGTAAATATTGTATATAGTTAGTTAAGATAGTAATAAGTTAGTATAAGAGACAAGGAAAGACCCACGAAGGGCATCTGTACATAGCAAGGAGATAGGGCAAACCCAGCACCCGCCAGCAACATCGACATAGCCAGCCAAGCATCACCGGCACCAACCCGCCACATCGTCATCACTGGTCCGCCAGCAGCATCGCGAGCAACACCAGCCCGCAACATCGCGAGCAACATCAGCAAGCAACATCAGCCGGCAACCGGCGGACTTGGGCTCGGCACCATGGTAAGCAGGGCCGGGTCTCAGGTTCCGCACCCTTCCAGTAGCGGCGGAGGGCGAGACTTGGAAGCCGGCAGTATGGTAAACAGGGCCGGCTCTCAGGTTTCGGAATCTCGCGGATCGGGGCGTCGGCACCATGGCTCCGACTCTTGGATCCCGAGATCCTCCTCCATCTTCGGCTCCGGATCAGGGCACCGGCACCACGGTAAACGGGGCCTGTTTCCCAGTTCCGCGGCTCCGCTCGGGATCGAGGCGCCGGCACCATGGTAAACAGGGTCGGCTCTAAGATCCCGGGATCCTCCTACCTCTTCGGATCCGGACCAGGGCACCGGCACCATGGTAAACAGGGTCGGTTTCCGGGTTCGCGGCTCCGCTCGGGATCGAGGCGCCGGCACCATGGTAAACAGGGCCGGCTCTCAGATCCCGAGATCCTTCCCCATCTCCTGCTGCGGATCAGGGCACCGGCGCCACGGTAAACGGGGCCGGTTCCCAGTTCCGAGGCACCGCTCCGGGTCAAGGCACCGCACCGGCACTACGGTAAACGGGGCCGAGGCTCCGCTCCGGGATCGGGAGGCCGGGACAACGGCGACGCGCCCGGCTATCTCGACCCGGACATATCTCCTGGCGAGGCCAGCGGCCCGGCACCATGGTAAACAGGGTCGGGTACCTGGCCACGCCTCAGAGGGCCCCGACGCTGTTCCCGGCACCGGCCGGCCGCTCGGGCCGCCCATCCCGCCACGGCGGCCCCGTCACCTGGCCGACGTGGACGGGACTGTCTTTCCCCAAGAAAAAAACCTGGATCTTGGATCCAAACGCAGCCCTACACGGACCGCCCCTTTTCCCCGAATTATTTCCCTAAAATAAATCTGCGCTCCCACCAGCGCATCCCCGTTTTCCCTGCCTGTCTCAATATATAAATAATAGGAGGACTCCTGAGCCGCTGAGGATATCCCAGCCTTAGAACGGATCGCTTCCTCACAAGTGTCTATCTAACAAAAAATTCTGCTGCAACACAAACACAATCATTTATGTGGTTAAATCATTTATTATGTCAAAAATAGTCTACGGCTTGCACCTCTATGGAAATGCACCGAAATCAACCCTGAGCAAAATAAGAACGATTTACCACTCAGCAATAAGAATCGCTTTCAATGCCTTCCGCACCTCCCCAATAAACAACCTCATGCACAGCCGATACTTTGCTGCAACTCACGAAAATTGTACGGTAGCTGATTGAAATGCTGTACGTCATAAATAATAAGTTAAAACATTTAAGCAAATTTGGTTTTTCAGGTTATATGGTCAGATGAAACCAAAATTAATCGTTTCGAGTCAGATGGACGCTCTTGGTATTGGACTAGAGATCCCACAATCCAGTCACCATGTAACGTGAAGCACGGTGGCGGATCAATAATGGTTTGGGGCTGTATACACAAAAACTGAGTTGGTCCTTTGATCTTAATTGAAGGAATAATGTGTAAGGAACAGTATTTAACCATTTTGCAACAAAATCTTCCAAAAGGAGTTAAAAAAATGGGGTTTGCCGCAAAAAATGCATATTTCAGACAATGATCCCAAAAACACCTTGATTTTGGTAAAAAATTTGATGGAAAAGCAAAATTTTCAGTCGCTGAAGTGGCCACCGCAATCTCCTGATATGAATTCCTATAGAAAATTTGTGGAGCCATGTAAAATCCCTACTGGCAAAATATGCAGTCCCTCCAAGTGGAATGATGGAGCTGTGGGAAAGCACAAAGGACGTATGGTACGCTATTCCTCTTGAAATGGTGCTACGCTATACCCAAAGTATGCCAAATCGCATAGGGGAGCTAAAAAAATCAAAAGGGCTGCGGACTCTTTATTAAAATAATCTCAACACCAGTGCAAAACTGTAACAAATGACTTTTTTTACATTTTGCTTCGGCATATTTTTTCCAGATGACCAAATAGCTTCATTTTTTTACAAGCGATAGTCAAAAATAGTAGCAACAAAACAAGACTAAGATTATTATCATACATGAAATAGGAGAGAAGATACTGACCGTTGAAGTTAGAATATGCAACTCGTGTTACAGTTTTGTTCGTCAGTGTAAACCAAATTTTCAAACTTTGGGGCGAATTGGCGGCCATTAAACATTATCCGATCGGCCCAGATGGATACAAGTCAGCTAACGGAGTCTCATATAGTGTAACAACGGAAAATAATATTATTAACCACCATATACTCCCACAATACTCCTCCATATACACAGCCGAAATATCAGCAATTCTGACAGCATCCAACTACGCCAGCAAACATCGATGGAAATTTGCAATCTGCACAGATTGCCTCTCAGCTATACAAGAAATAGAAAATATAAAAAGCCAAAACTATTACACCAGCAAAACAGCAAATAACTTCCTTCTGATTACCCAAAAAAACCTCAACACATCAGACATTTTGGAACACCTCAAACGAAACACCTAAAGCTTTAAAAATGCAATACTCAACAATTCTTCAATCCACTATAAAAGTATCAGCCACGACAGTACCCCAGCAAAAAACATTTTATAAGAATCACCAATCTTACCCACAGCTACTATTTAATAAAACTCCACCACCAATCTGCACAAACTGCAACACCAACATTACAATTCAACACAGTGCTGCCATAATTTGTTCACAAAAAAAAACAGTTTTTAACTGCAAGACAAAAAGAAAAAAGCTAAACATTTTAAAAAAAAAGGTAAAAAAAAGCTCCGTTTTTTTAATATTTATTTATAAGATATTAATTAATTCATCCAACTCTACTGCGTCTGGATCATCTTTTCTCTCGTAGGATTTGCTTGTGCCAATCATGCGAAGATAATGATTGGGTATTTTATAATCGTGACATGATTTGTCCAGTCTTCGCATACCATATCTGCGATTGAAGAAAACATTTTAATTTGAAATGCCATCAACTTCTTGCATATTCATTCGGAATGGGCTAGAGGGGCATCGATGTATCGAAAGGATTAGGGAGCGATAGGGTTAGTGATGAGGGGGTTCATGAGCGAACCGGGAAAAAGGGAACGGTGGCGCCTCCTAGATCTCGGCCAGCTCTTTTTAAGAGCAAGGGATGTTGCCCTTTAACTCGATCGTTGCCCTGAGCGCCAAAACAAACGGTTTCTTGAAGGCGGAATTCAGGCAACGGAACGAGCCCATATAGGGAGGCGTAGACAGCAATGGAAGAGGTAGTAGGAAAAAGGAAAAGAACACGGGCGGCCGCAGTGTTCAAAGTTCTGAAAAAAAAAGATTGAAAAGGAAATCGTGGTGAAAACACCGACCACGGCACCTTTTTTTTTGTTGTGCATATTGTTTGTGGAGTGGACTCCAGACCCGCCGCCAGCATCCAGCTGCGAACCAAGCAGCCGCGACCAGAGACTCGCCAGTGGCAGCCAATCATAAACTTGCGCCGAGTTTCCGGCCAGTCAGTGGCGGACACGGGACGAAGGCCAGAGCTGTCCTAATTACCTGGTGAGTCCGTTCCGAGCTCTGCCGTAAGCCGGCGAAGGATTGTCTTTCTGGGTGCAGTCGGAGGTGTGGACCGAAAGTGGCGCTTCCTTCGGTGGCCGTTTTACTTTGCTGTGCGGTGCGGACCGCATAGCGGCCCCAAGTCCAGGCCACGCGCAATCTGGGCAGGGCAGTTTTCTTACTCACCGTCCACCGGCCTTTGTGAGCCGCTGTAGTAGGCAAATTCCTCTTCTGCAAATTAGAATTTAATTATTTATTTTTAGAAATTAAGCCTTTATCTTATATATAATTTTTGTGTATACAACTTACTGTAGTTTCTCCGTACTTGTCCTCCGCGTCCTCAAAACTCATAACAGGGATTAGAGAGAATTGGTTTTGAATAAGCGTGTGTTAGGTATTGCACAAAACAAAGCTCCTTTCTATTTCTTTTGGAGCTCCAGTAGGGATAGTAGAAAGGATCTTGGGTTTCAACTAGGCCAGCTTGTGGCTAAATCGACTTTGCGGAGCGCCGCTTCTCCTCCGCCAAATCTAAAGTCGCAGGCTTGGCGCGAGCGCAACGCGGGTGTGGGTAATGGTCTCGCCGAGATCAGGGTCGGGGAATATATAAGTTAAGAACGGCAAGAAGTAAGCAATATCTGAAATTATAAAGTATGAAAAGGATCGTAATGAACGCAGAATAGAAGCCTTTACCTGGGGGAGATGAGCCGGTCGTGAGACCGCCCGGAATAGGCTCCGGTCCGCCGGAGATGGGTGATGCCCCAAAATATCCAGGAGGCATCACAAGGTAGGGTGGGAGCGTCGTGGCGACGTCAACAATGCCACCAATTCCGTCCCGTAAGTGTCTTTGCGTAGTTTTTTCGTGTTTGTTTACCTTTTTTGTAGTGATGGGAGTTTTTGTGTAGTTTTGAGACGTCCGATATATCGGTATCTGTAATTGTGCGGACTGTGGGCATCGGGTCGAAACCAGCCCTGGGATTTATGAGCTAGCCCGGAGAAGCAGTTCCGTAACAAACTCAAAATAAAAGTTTACCTTATGCAGAGAATTTTGTTGACAAATCACTAATCTTGGGCAATCTTGGCAATGATCGATAAGGCAGTTCCTGCAAAAGCGTAAACAGTTCCCAGCTCGACTGTATGCCTAATTACACCACGAGTGGCAACATTTAAAAAAGCTGAAAAAACCGGAAAACGTTTTTAAAAAATCCAGAATTCCCGCTTACCACAATTCTTAAATTTCTCCCGCAGTCGGCATTAAAAATATTTTTGACGGGATTTGACGGGAAAAAAGCGGAATTGGCAGCCTTGATACAACATATATTACTAGTAGGGATGGGCGGGTGTATCGATACATCGGAATATCGATATTCCTTCTCTGGTGGTCCAATGTTTCGTAGTCTATATTCGTGATAGATAATAAATCGATATTTTAGCCGATATTCTGATATTCTATATCGTGTCTAGGGTTGCCGAATATTTTAAAAATATATCGATGATATTTTTGATATTAAAAAATATCCATTTGATATTGAAATATGTCATTTTAAAATATCGATATATCAGATATTTCCGATATTTTAAAATTTTCCTTTAATTCTACCGAAAATGTGTCCGTCCCACGGTAAAAAGATGTATGTACATAATATGTAAATAACTAATTAAATTTATTTTTAATTTAATTTTAAACATTAAAGTTTAATCTAATTAATACCTTTCAATTAGCTTTAATATGCATGACGATCGTGTTCGCGCTCGCTTTTTAAAATGCAAGTGTGGCCACCGCAAAAATATCAAATATATCGCAAAAAATATCGCATTTTTGATATATCGCCAAAAACAAAATCGCGATATAAATATATCAATTTGAAAAATATCATTCGATATATCGATATTTCGATATATTTCCGGCATCCCTAATCGTATCTATACAGAATATCTATATTTTATTCCCCGATGGGCATCGGCCCATCCCTAATTACTAGACTGCCCTTCAGCAAGAGGGAACGAAACTTCTGAAACAAACAATTAAAGAAATTACATACCTCATTTAAAAATATTCATCATACAATGCAATTCTTAAAAAATACAACACTTTACCACACAATATAAATATAAAAAATCAAATTGAGAAATATTAACGCTATATGTAAATAACTTAGCTTTAAACAAACTATTACATAGTTATCAATATTAATATTATCACTTGTACATACATAATACCAAAAAAAAAATGTGTATATATGTAGCTAGCTTAAGACCTTCAGCTGCTATAGCTAATCAAATTACGCGTAATTTTAATTCCGTGTTAATTTCTCAATAATAATAAATTAAATTTATTTACTCATATTATGCCGTAAATGATTCTGCCTAGAAATCCATGTCGAGCCATCCCCGGGCTTTTTGTATGATCCCCAGTTCAGCAAAGCGACAAGCGGGAGACTCAGGTACCTGAATCGAACGCTGCTCCGTTCATGATAAAATTCGGTGCTTTTCGTTGAAGAGGGTATTTCCCTTTTGCGTTTTTTTAATACGAAGTGCGCAGCACTTCTCGGCAATTAGTTTATTTCTTGTTTTGTTTAGTCAATAGAAGTTTAATGAAACTGAATATAGGAAATGATCCGAAAAATAGTATCCTTTTATTGAGAACTCAAAATTAAAATTTCGAAAGTTTGACTACTTTCTTAAAAAAGAAGACAATTAAATTTAACATTTGTGAAAAATGTATCATACTTAAAACCATTTTGATACAAATTCTTAAGAAATTGATTACATTAAAACGAGTTTATCAATCTTTATCAAAAACAAGCATTAATTTAAACAAAATATGAATTTTATAATACCACACTGATTCTCAGGTCTATACCTGCCAAATTATTTCTTTGATAGAATTATACAAAAAGAAAATATTTTAAAATACTGTACAATTTTAAATAATAAATTAAGAAAAAATTATGTCGAGAGCGGGGTTTGAACACTCGGCCTTCTGTTTCCTAGGCGGATGCTCTAACCTCCTTTCATATTTAAGCACGGTATCCCTCTGGAAAACTGTTGCAAAGCAGTGAGAGAGAGCGAGAGGCAAATAGTTTGAAACAGCTTGTCTCCTAGGTCTGTTTCAAAGGGTGGTATCCAGTACAGGTTTGAAAATACTAGAAAGTGGCATGGCGTTACCAGATTATTTGATGCGCGCGTTTTAGTATTTCCATAACGCGTAGCGAAAAAGAATAAAAATTGTAATAAATCTGTCTGTCTCCAATGTTTGCCTCTCGCTCTGCCCTTCACATATTTCAAACTATGGATCCCGGCATGAACAAAAATGCGCGGAAAAGTCGAATTAAAAGAGCGAATACAGTCCTAATTGACTTGATAAAGGCAATTACAATATTTTGGGAATCGGGAAATTATATGAATTTGCATTAAAAGACCTGGGACGAGAACGTAAAATTAAATATAAGGATGCAGGACTATCGAAAGGAAAAATGGGCCACTTTTGCATATTGTTATGCAACTGGCACAGGACAGTTTCTCCTCCATGGGTACGGCCACTGGTTCCATCATGTTTCTTCCTGAACGGAACACCCACCCATGCCTAAAAGGGCCCACATACAATCATCCGAGATCCTTAGACATGTACTATGGGCAGTCAAGGCAGGCGCAGCCGCCGGAACGCATGTCAATAGCTTTGAGACAATTATTAATCTTAAACAAATCATAAAAAGATGAATGTGTGTAATGTTTCAAATTTTGCCGGTTGTCTACAAAGTATAGCTCAGTATCCAGCAAATAAAGTTGTCACGCAGCGCAAAAATGTTTATTCTTTTTAAGTGTGACCGCTCTTTCTACTTGTAGTTCGGCATTTTTTGAGGGCCAATGATGCAGTCATACTTTGTTGACAACCGGCAAAATTTGAAACATCACACACATTCATCTTTTTATGATTTGTTTTAGATTATTAAATGTCCCAGAGCTATTGACATGCGTTCCGGCGGCTGCGCTTGCCTTGGACTGCCCATAGTATATGTCTAAGGAGCTCGGATGGGCTCTTTTAGGCATAGGTGGGTGTTCCGTTCAGGGAGAAACATGATGGAACCAGTGCCCATACCCATGGAGGAGAAGCTATCCTGTGCCAGTTGCATAACGAGATGCAAAAGTGGCCCATTTTTCCTTTCGATAGTCCTGCATCCTTATATTTAATTTTACGTTCTCGTCCCAGGTCTTTTAATGCAAATTCATATAATTTCCCGATTCCCAAAATATTGTAATTGCCTTTATCAAGTCAATCAGGACTGTATTCGCTTTTTTAATTCGACTTTTACACGTATTTTTGTTCATTCCGGGATCCAAAGTTTGAAATATGTGAAGGGGAGAGCGAGAGGCAAACATTGGAGACAGAGCGTTTTATTAAAATATTTATTCTTTTTCGCTACGCGTTATGGAAATACTAAATGCGCGCCCTCAAATAATCTCCTAAATCTTGTACCGTTCTAGTATTTTCAAACCTGTACTGGATGCCACCCTTTGAAACAGACCTAGGAAACAAGCTGTTTCAAACTATTTGCCTCTCGCTCTCTCTCACTGCTTTGCAACAGTTTTCTTCTCTCTGGATACTGTGCTTATGACATCAGTTGCCTTAAAAAAATGCCGAACTACAAGTAGAAAGAGCGGTCACACTTCAAAAGAATAAACATTTTTGCGCTGCGTGACAACTTTATTTACTGGATACTTAGCTGTAAAAAGATAGAAATTCATTTATGTCGCTTCGAAATCACAGCTGTTCAGCTTGATCGGGCAACACTCTTACCTTTTTCGCTCGCAACATATATCTTATGTTAGTACCCGCGAAAGCGAAAAGTCAGACATTCCTTTCTCTCAGTTTTTTTATGGAGTTTTACTGCTTTCAAAAAGTAAATAAAAAATGCATAATATCCAAGGAACTGTAATTTAGTTGAAATAAAATAATGTAGGTTAGCGTAGACTAAGTAAAAAACTCAAAAATAAAGTAAATAATTGTGACGTTCAGTCGAGCCTCGGGTAGTCAGGGCTGGCCAGGGTCATCCAGGACATTTATTTGGTTCAGGAAAGTGGTGCTAGAAAAAGGAATCCACGACCCGAGTCCCAGTGAGAACGTCAGCAAAGATACGTAATATGGTTAAATAGGACGAAGCCGTCAGCAAAGATACGTAGTGTGAATACGGCAGGACGAAGCCGTCAGCGAAGAGACTTAGTGTGGTGAAATAGGACGAAGCCTTCAGCGAAGATACGTAGTGTGGTGAAATTGGACGAAGCCGTCAGCAAGGATACTTAGTGTGATTAAAATCTTACTCCTTGTTACCGCTGGCTCCTATTCCTGCCTGGTTGCTGCTCGCTGGTGACTTCCACCTTGGTCGACGCCGACCACTGAATGATCAATCTGAGGCCAGCGGCCCGCTTTATATAGCGCTTGGCTGGTTTTGGTGTGCCCGCTCGGGCTGTGGGTTTGCCCGAATTAGTGTGGCCGATGCTCGGGATTTGCCCGACTTAGTGTGGCCGGAGCTCGGGTTTAGAGTGCCCCTTTGCTTGGTTGGGCGCGCGCGCGCGCTTCGTTTGAATTTGAATATTCTTTACTTGTGCGCGGCACGCGTCACACTCCCCCCTCCTTTCGATAGTGGCGCCATATGGTGGCCGCCACTGTGTCCTTATTCGTTGTTTTCCCGGCTATCGGCTCCGTCGCTGCTGTCCTCCTCCAGCCCTTGGGAGGTGAGCCATTCTGGTCCGGCCCATTTGGACGTGTTCCGTCTGCGGTTGGGCCTTCCCGTCGCGGCTCTCCCCCCTCGGGCTTGCTCCGCCAGTGACCTTCGTTGGGGGGTTGGCCACCCCGTTCCGCCCCTGTTGGACGTTATCCGTCATCGTCGAGGCCCTTGCGTCGTGCCTATCTCCCTTTCGTCCTGCCGGTCGTCTACTTTTCATCTTTGGCGCTGTCCTTCTCCGGACTGTCCCCGGTGCCACCGGCTTGCTCAGCCTTGCTCGGGACTTTTTGGCGCTCGCCGTGAACTTCGGCATCTTGACTCCTCCTGCTCGCTCTTTGTCCTTCTTCTTCCTTCCTGTCGTCTTCCGCTCCCAAATCCTGTGCTCCCCATATTCGATTCCATGCTCCTCCACGTTGCTCCTCTCCACCTCGTCCGCCATTTGGTGGCTGTGTTCTGCCCCGTACTGTGCTGTGTGTGTGCGAGACTTCCTGATTCAATCATCTCGACCACTTCTGCTATTTTTAAGAACTCCGGTAGTGTTTTAAACCCTGTTCTTCGTGTAAATAGCTTTATTTCAGTCTTGCAGTTATAGTATATCCGGTCCAGTTTTTCCTTATCCGTATACCCTGCGAACCTCATCACGTTCATGAGATTCATTGCTTATGCTCTCGTAGATTCCGCTTCTCCTTGTCTACGCTGCACAACTTGCTCCTTGAGTTGCTCCTGGAACTTCCTTGGCCAGAAGTACTCCACCATCTCTTCTGTCAGCATCGCCCAATTGTTTATTTGAATTGGTGTGCAGGTCCACCAATCAATCGCGGCGTCTACTAACACGAATGGCATCGTTCGCACCAATTCGTCGTGCTGAATGCCGAATCCGGTCGCCCAATTCTCCATATTCTGTATGAACTCCAGAGGATTGGTTGTCCCATCATTCCGCATTCCCCAGCTTCGTATCCGATCGAGATCTTGGATGTTTATCTTCCGCTCCATCTTCGTTTCGTATCCAGTCTCTCTCCAAACGATTTTCCTCTGACCGTTTCCTTCAGTCGACGTTTTCCTACTTCCTGTCTTCCTTCATCCTCTTTGTCGTTACATGTACCTCATTCGTCATCACTTCTCGGCGTCGGTTTCCCATTAGTCACCACTTAAACCTGTTCGGGCGCCACCTGTGACGTTCAGTCGAGCCTCGGGTAGTCAACGCTGGCCAGGGTCATCCAGGACATTTATTTGGTTCAGGAAAGTGGTGCTAGAAAAAGGAATCCACGACCCGAGTCCCAGTGAGAACGCGCAGAGTTTAACCTTACTAGGCTTATATAGATAGATTCTAAGTTTATTAGTTTCTTAACAGTTTATAATGGTACAGGATATGACGGCGGGTAGTGTCCGCGGCGAGTGGCGACGAGTGTCCTGGTCCGGGCCGAGCTCCTCGCGTCCGAGTTCCGTTTATGGGGTCCCTTGCGTCTGTCTGGGATAAAGGCTGATATCGCAGGACTACGCCGTCAGCGGGAGACGTAATATGGTTAATTCGGACGAAGCCGTCAGCAAAGATACGTAATATGGTTAAATAGGACGAAGCCGTCAGCAAAGATACGTAGTGTGAATAAGGCAGGACGAAGCCGTCAGCGAAGAGACGTAGTGTGGTGAAATAGGACGAAGCCGTCAGCGAAGATACGTAGTGTGGTGAAATAGGACGAAGCCGTCAGCAAGGATACTTAGTGTGGTTAAAATCTTACTCCTTGTTACCGCTGGCTCCTATTCCTGGTTTGCTGCCTGGTTGCTGCTCGCTGGTGACTTCCACCTTGGTCGACGCCGACCACTGAATGATCAATCTGAGGCCAGCGGCCCGCTTTAGCGCTTGGCTGGTTTTGGTGTGCCTGCTCGGGCTGTGGGTTTGCCCGAATTAGTGTGGCCGATGCTCGGGATTTGCCCGACTTAGTGTGGCCGGAGCTCGGGTTTAGAGTGCCCCTTTGCTTGGTTGGGCGCGCGCGCGCGCTTCGTTTGAATTTGAATATTCTTTACTTGTGCGCGGCACGCGTCACATAATTTATAACCCATGTTTTGTAAAAATTGGGAGACATTGTCATTTCTTGTGTCGTGCAGGTAAAAATGTTTTATATTTGGAATGCAGTGTACGAAATTGCCTACATAAAATGCAATAGATAAAGCGTAAGCAACTTATCTGATCTGATCTCTCGCAACAAAAGGTAAAAAAAAACTTAAAAGTCTATTATAGATTAAAGCAAATATTTATCAATCAGATGGCTAGTTTGCGTGTAATCAGACAGACGTAAGGACAGACAGTGCAATCCTCTTGAATGGCCTCTACGTCTGCATAACGCTTTCCTTCACTTCCGATCGATGAAATGTCATGAAATTTGCAATGGACAATTGATAGAGATGGCAGATTCTAACGCACCAGTCGACATATACATATGTACTGTAACGACCCTTTTCCAGGGTCATACAAATTTAGTATTTTATATTTAGTATGTTTACGCCCATGTACATATATTCGCTGTAAATAGCATAAGTTAACCTTAAGCATTGTCATTAACGATCGTGACACGGAGTCCATCCACCATCTGTTTGATCATAACTATCGTATTAAGGGACCCGAAGTCCATCCCCCATCTGTTAAGTTATAAGGTCAGGGACACGAAGTCCATCCATATCGGTACGCTAGAGTGCCCAGGTGGCAACCTAAGACCCCGATAGCCCGATACGATATATCGATAAAAGGAACGATCGACGAGGTGCGACCTCTAGACCGGAGATCGTGACTTTTGGTTTCCGGTTTTCAAGCGAAACAGACGTGGGTGTAAAAAACTAAAGAATCGTGGAAAACACGCGGCATCGACGAAACAGAAAGGCTCAGAGAGACACGCGAGTGCGCGAGTTAAGCATCGGCGGCGACAGCATTTCCCGTCGCACCAGACTATCCCGCGACGCGCGAGTGCGCGACCAAGAACACCAGCGGCGACAGCGTTTTCTTCCCGCTGTGCCCGACGACAGAAGAAGAGCACGTAAGCCACCCGTTTCCCCCTTCCCCTTGGCCGTAGCCAGGGGTAGTGGACCCTTGAAAAATAAACTGACATTATAGCAACCAAGTTTTTAGCGCCTTTTCTTAGCCAAAACCCGACTGCCTCTGTTCCCCCCTCCCCTCCCATTGCATGCCAACCTAGGGTAGCACGCCGGGAACTTTGCGCGCTTGGATTCTCATCCGCCAAAAACTCCCGAGTCCGCACCCTGGCTCCCGCCTCGTCCCGATCCTCCGCCGGCTTAAGCTGCGTGGCCCGATAGTTCCCCTGCGTTTGGATTCGCATCCGCACCGGAACTCCCGAGTCCACGACGCTACGCTACTGGCGTACCCGTCCACCCCAGTAGCCTCTGTGATCATCCGGAGCGGTAGATCCCATAGCTTCCCTGACTACCTGGAGGCGGAGGCCTGAGAAGCCCCAGTGTCCCGAGGATTCCCCTGACTTCCCCGCCCCCCTCGTCCCACGAGCTTCTAGCCAGGGTTGCCAGATCGATCGAATTAACCAGGGTTGCCAGATCAACCAAAAATCGCCAGGGTTGCCAGATCAACCGAATTCGCCAGGGTTGCCAGATCAGTCAAAGTCGCCAAAGTTACCCGATCGTGCAGCGTTGCCCGATCGGTCGATCGTCAAGCCAGGCGATCGCCGCGTATCACCGCCAGGGACGCCCTTGGGTACACAACCGACCGCCGGCCGCTCAGCAGCGTGGCCGCGAGTCGAGAACGGTCCACCACCAACATAATAAGTTGCAATAAACGGTAGAGAACTATGCTCCAGAACTTCTGGCGGTCTCTCCGCTCCCACGTACATAATTCCTAGCTACAGGTCCCATCCCTTCTATACAAATTTCTTGTGTAGGTTCCTTGGCCGCGACTGAGATCTCACCCCGGCTATAGAAACCACGTCACAGGTGGCGCCCGAACAGGGACCTTGTAGGGAGAAATACCAGGAATATTACCATCTGTATACGAAGTGCGAAGCCTCCAGAATAGGGACATAACCTCAAAATACCGCGAAAAATGACCAAAAAGTGAACAAAGTGCCCGCGACCGTGCAAAATACTCGAACTAACAGTCCGCGCGTCCAGAACCAAGCCCACGTGCTTAGCCGCGAAACCGCCCAGTCCACGCGAACGAGTGCCAGTGCAGTGATAAGCCAAAACAAAGGCCTAGACTCCAGAGACGCATCCCCGAAGCGGAAAGCGAGATCAGTGCCTGCAAACCAGCGACGCTAAGACACAACCATCCGAGAAGGAGGAAAGACGCTTAGAACCAGCTGAAGGACGAGAAAGCCCAGAACAAAGACTCACAGCCATGGACGCCGACCAGAAAGTGCCCGGTGAGTTCGTTCCACGTAAAATTAAGAATCCGGGGGTCTCCACACGGTGGATCTATAGCCGACTCAAGGTCGAACTATTGTCCTTTGCCGAGGAATTCGGATTCTCTGCCGACGGCGTCGTCGACGACCTACGCCGAAACTTTGCCACGTTGGTAAAAGACTCGGAACAGACCCAAGAAGTATGGGCCCGACTCTATGACTTGGAGAAGCGATATACTATACGAACCAGTAGCCCCGCGCCTCGCGATGAGGATCGGCCTGGCCCCAGCGGCCACCTCGCCAGTACCCAGTCGGACTTTGCTTCATGCCCTGAACGATTCTGCCTAGAAATCTATGTCGAATGGGGATGGGTTTTCGTATGATCCCTAGTTCAGCAAAGCAGCAAGCGGGCGACTCATGTACATGAATCGACCGCTGCTCCGTTCATGATAAAATGCTGTGCTTTTGCTCAGGGAAATATTTCCTTTTAGGGATTTATTTTTTTAATACGACAGTCGCTGAATGCATGTATTTGTATTTCGGCGACACAAACTAATACGCGAGCGTGGTCCAATGTGTAAGCTGTCGGTCTGTTAAACCCTGAGATCCGGGTTCAATCCCAGGCTGATCCTTTGTATTCAACAAAAATTGTGAGTATGGTTTTTCAATATAAATTATAAACGAATTTACTACAAAAACATAAAATAAAAAAAAAAAATAAACCAAAGAAAAAAAAAAGAAAAAACACATTAAACATCAGGATTTAATTTTTTTGTTTTTTATATGGAATTAGTTTTCTGAACTTTATCCATACCGGTAAGGATGAATTTCATAGTGAGCCGAGCAGCGACGGTGGCATCATGAATTACCCTACAGAGCGCTCACTGTGAATTTCATGGTGAGCCGAGCAGCGACGGTGGCATCATGAATTACCCCGCTCATGCTCTAATAAAAGCGAATGAGCCTTTTACATGAACGGGCGGGCCTACCCCATGAGTTGTTCGGTGGGAAAAGCACATAGATCGCATGTGGCAAAGTCCCACTGGGTATCAATGCCGGTCCAAACCCCGGAACCTCCCCTCGTAGTCGCAATGCCCCGAATATCGTTGTCTCTGCCCCTTCTTCACTCGACACGACCCAAGAAAACCCCTCTGACCCGGGCGGCGACCGACACCGCCGAGAGTACGTGTGCGTGCCGGAGAGAATCCGCAAATGGGGTCTCCAATTCGACGGTTATTCTGACCCACTTGCGTTCATAGAGCAGGTAGAGAGCCGCGCCGTATCTTATGGCATAGACTTCGGGCTCCTTCCCCGAGCCATGGCGGAACTGCTGACGAGCAGAGCCGATAAATGGTTCCAAACCAGCCGCCTGCAAGGGGCTGGTTGGGACAGCTTTTGGAGAGAGTTCCTAGAGTTTTTCCTCCCGCCTAGGTATCTCCAGCGCTTAGACGACCAGATTCGGCGTCGTGAGCAACTGGACGGGGAGACTTTCAAGGACTACATATTAGACCTTCGCATTCTCATGCGTCACGCCGGCTACACAGAAGAACAGGAGCTGAATAGGCTCTATGAAAACATGGCCCCGGAATACCAAATGTATATCCGCCGTAGCGAGTTCCGGACCATCGGAGACCTGGTTCACTTAGCCACTGAGTTCGAAGCGGTCAAAATACGAGACTTAGGGCGCCATAACGCCAACCAAGTTGCTATGCCTGCACCGAGTGCCACCGCTCCGACCCGAGCTTTGCCTTTGTCCCACGGAGAAAACAGCCGGGGAAATATACTGCGCGCACCCCCCGAACCCAGAGTAGCAATGCCGGCCAGAGTCAACAGAGTGTCAGCGCCCGCCCCCCGCGTTGTTGTGCGAGACGCATGTTGGAATTGTGGAGAGGCCGGACACCTCAGCCATGACTGCCGAAACCCTCGCCAGTACTATTGCTGGGACTGCGGCCGCCGAGGCATACGCACGGTGGAGTGCTGCCGGCGTCCACAACAGGGAAACGAGACGGGTCCCCGCGATCGGCGGAATCCGTCGGGGACCAACCCAGCCGAGCGCCGCCAATAGATGCACCGTTGAGGATAGAGAGGGGGAGGATCGCCGCCGAAGTCGATATTGGTGGACATGTGCGACTAGCCACCATCGACACAGGGGCCTCCAGAAGTTTCATAAGCCAAGACATTGCCGAAGTGGTCGGACAACCCCACCAGTTCCGAGAGATCCGCACCCAGATTAATCTGGCGGACACGTCGCGAGTGGAGGTCACCCGATTGCTGCTGGCAAATGTAACGCTCGCTCGGAAGACGATCCAGGTGTCTCTACTAGTCATGCCAGCTATGCTAGAACCCCTGATCTTAGGGATGGACTTCTTGGCCACCATAGGTACTACCCTTCGATGTGGGACCGCCAGTCTCACACTATCTCGGCGCAGACCTGGAGATAACGACCCGCCCAGACATAGCCCCCCAGAGCAAAACGCGCAAATGGAACCCGAGCCTCGACCTCGACCACATAGACCACCCCGCCAAATAGACGGCACAAGGACCTCGCAAACCCCGACCACCGAACCACGGCTAGGCATCACGGACCACGAGATACGACCCCGGAACGAACCGAACACGGAGACACAGAGACGTCATAACCCAGAGCCAGAAACCCAGAGAAATTATAACCCAGAGCCAGAAACCCAGAGAAATTATAACCCAGAGCCAGAAACCCAGAGAAACTATAACCCAGAGCCAGAAACCCAGAGAAATTATAACCCAGAGCCAGAGACACAGAGTCATCCTAACCCAGAGCCAGAGACACATAGTTATTATAACCCAGAGCCAGAGACACAGAGTCCACGGATACCCGACCCCGAAAACCCAGAGGATGATGACGCAATTCCGCCCCGCGTACGAGCGTTCCTCAAAGAGCAGCTGGCACTATTCGAAGGCATGGGAGGAGTAGCCAACATAGCCGAACACCGAATAACGATTAAGGACGACCGGCCGATCAAACAACGCTATTTCCCGAAGAACCCCGCCATGCAACGAATCATCGACGAAGAGGTGGATGCCTTACTGGAGCAAGGATGCATAGAGCCGTCACACAGCCCTCACAGCGCACCTTTGGTTCTAGTACGGAAGAAGACCGGCCAATGGCGAATGTGTGTCGATTATCGGCAATTGAACGCGAAGTCCGTCCCGGACGCGTATCCGTTGCCGCGTATCAATCACATCCTGGAACGATTGAGGAACGCAAAGTTTATCTCTACGTTGGATCTACGCAATGGGTACTGGCAAATACCCATGGCAGCAGAGAGCCGAGCCTGCACCGCTTTTACAGTACCCGGACGCGGCCTGTACCAATGGCGAGTCATGCCCTTCGGTCTGCACTCCGCCCCAGCGACCTTTCAGCGAGCCCTAGATAGCGTGATCGGGCCAGATCTTGACCCACACGCTTTTGCATACCTTGACGACATAATCGTCATAGGGGCCAGTTTAGAGGAACACATGAATAACCTACATAAAGTGTTCGGACGCTTAAGGAAAGCGAATCTGCGGATCAACCAGGAAAAGTGTTCTTTCTTCAAACGGAAGCTAGCCTATTTAGGACACATGATCAGCGACAGAGGGATACACACTGACCCAGACAAAGTAGCCGCCGTCCGAAACCTGAATCCGCCGACGAGCCTGAGAGAACTAAGGAGATGCCTCGGCATGGCTTCATGGTACAGGCGTTTCGTACCAAACTTCGCGTCCGTAGTTCAACCCATGACGAACCTGCTGAAGAAGAACCAACGATGGAAGTGGGGACAGGAGCAACAGGCTGCCTTTGACCTCCTCAAGAACCTGCTGACAGACGCACCCGTATTAGTATGCCCGGACTTCTCCGCGAAGATGACACTCCAGACCGACGCCAGCAACTACGGACTCGGAGGAGTACTAACCCAAGAAGTCAACGGTCAAGAACGGGTCATTGCCTACGTAAGCCGGAAGCTCGATGCCGCAGAGTTAAACTACTCTTCCACAGAGAAAGAATGCCTCGCCATTGTCTGGAGTATTCGGAAGCTCCGTTGTTACCTCGAGGGTTACAGGTTCGTCGTGATTACCGACCACCTGGCCCTTAAGTGGCTCGATCACATCGAGAACCCAACCGGAAGGATCGCGAGATGGGCACTAGAGCTCCAACAGTACCAATACGACGTACATTACCGACGCGGAAAGTACAATGTTGTCGCCGACGCCTTATCCCGACAACCCCTGGAACACCTTCAGTTGCTCACCCACGACAGTCACCAGTGCAAGTGGCTTCAACGTAAACTCCGAGAGGTCAGAGATGAGCCCCAGAAGTTCCCCGATTACACCATCGAAAACGGAGAACTCTATCGACACTTAGGACACCGCCCTGACGACCAAGACTATATCCCCTGGAAACTGTGCATAGCGAACGAACATCGAGAGCGCATTCTCCAGGAATGCCACGACGCCCCCACGGCCGGCCACCTCGGCGTCCGGAAGACAATTCTCCGAATCTCGCAGAAATATTACTGGCCGGGAATGTTCCGCGACGTACGACGCCACGTACGCCAATGCCTCCCATGCCAGAAGTACAAGTCGGTACAACGACAACAAGCCGGAAAGATGTTAACCCGGCAAGTCAGCGAACCCTTCGGCATCTTATGCGCAGACTTCGTGGGGCCGTTGCCCCGATCAAAGGAAGGAAATACGATGCTCTTAGTATTTTTCGACAGTTTCACGAAATGGGTCGAGTTGATACCCCTACGGAAGGCAACCACGGCTACACTGATACGAGCGTTCCGCGAAAGGATCCTCAGTCACTTCGGAGCGCCCAGGAAATTGGTGTGTGATAACGGCACACAATTCACGAGTAAGGCATTCAGAGACTTCCTCCAGGAGATGGGAGTAGACCTCCAATTCACTGCCCCATACTGCCCCAGGGAAAATCCGACAGAAAGAGCTAACCGTACGGTCAAAACTATGATCTCACAGTACGTCGAAACCAGCCAGAACACATGGGATAGCTTATTGCCGGAATTATCACTCGCGATCAACACCAGCATCTCGGAGACGACGGGATATAGTCCGGCCTTCCTGCTGCAGGCACGAGAACCGAGGTTACCCGGATCGTGGTACGAACGAGTAACGCCGGGTACGGCCGCGTTACCCCAGTCACCGCTCGAGAGGTCGGAACACCTCAAGGAGATCTTCGCCATCGTCCAGAACAACCTACAGAAGGCCAGCCGGGAACAAGGACGACATTACAATTTGCGCCGAAGGATCTGGAAACCCGCGATGGGATCCTTGGTCCTAGTACGTCAACACCACCTGCCCAAAGCGGTGGAAGGCTTTGCTGCGAAGCTCGCACCAAAGTTTGACGGGCCATACAAGGTGGTTGCGTTTCCATCCCCAAACGTGGTCCGGGTCCGCTTGCCAGGTCACCGCAAGGGTCGACTAGTCAACATCGGCGACCTAAAAGAATTCCACTCTTCCCCTCTCGAAGGCCCTGGCGCCGAAGACGGCGGTGCAAACGACTCTGTCGACCAGTGAAGACCCACCCGTGACCTCTGAAGATCTACCCAGGCCTATAGTCCCACACGATCTGAAAATGACCGACCCAAACTAACCGCCGTACTAACAATTGCACTGCTACTGGCCACACGGCCCCGTCTACCACATACGACTATTAAGATAGGGTTTTTCTTTCTCTTATCTCTTCCACAGGATCGTCATGGAAACCATTTATATATCAAGCGACAGCGACGACGGCGCAACCGCGCCCTCCAGGCAGCCGGCAGCCAACCGCGACCCCCGACTACGGCCAGGAACGGCGTACGTCGGGCGGTCCATACGGCCATGTCCGGTGGGTGGGAGCCAGCCAGGAGACTCTGGCCGAGCGTCCCAATCCTCGCCAGAGGCCTCCGGGGCTAGGACACAGGCCCATCGGGCAGCGCCGACTGCCTCCCCAGAGCATGACACAGACGGGAGCGTCTACTCCAACTGTCCCAACTTCGGAGCCGAACGCCTCTCCAGTCCGAACGCCGATTGTGAGGAGGCACCAATGTCCGAGGACACTGATGATGGACGGATCTACGACCCGTGTGGGCGAGACGACGAGGGCAGCGATGACGAGAGGAGTTCGTTAGTCCCCCTCACCCCGACTCAGAAGGAGGAACCCCGGGCGCCCACATCGAGGCCAGGTGACCATGAAGCCCAGTGGCACCGTCACCATCAATTTCGCCCCCCCCGAAGTACGGAGGGGATGTAACGACCCTTTTCCAGGGTCATACAAATTTAGTATTTTATATTTAGTATGTTTACGCCCATGTACATATATTCGCTGTAAATAGCATAAGTTAACCTTAAGCATTGTCATTAACGATCGTGACACGGAGTCCATCCACCATCTGTTTGATCATAACTATCGTATTAAGGGACCCGAAGTCCATCCCCCATCTGTTAAGTTATAAGGTCAGGGACACGAAGTCCATCCATATCGGTACGCTAGAGTGCCCAGGTGGCAACCTAAGACCCCGATAGCCCGATACGATATATCGATAAAAGGAACGATCGACGAGGTGCGACCTCTAGACCGGAGATCGTGGCTTTTGGTTTCCGGTTTTCAAGCGAAACAGACGTGGGTGTAAAAAACTAAAGAATCGTGGAAAACACGCGGCATCGACGAAACAGAAAGGCTCAGAGAGACACGCGAGTGCGCGAGTTAAGCATCGGCGGCGACAGCATTTCCCGTCGCACCAGACTATCCCGCGACGCGCGAATGCGCGACCAAGAACACCAGCGGCGACAGCGTTTTCTTCCCGCTGTGCCCGACGACAGAAGTAGAGCACGTAAGCCACCCGTTTCCCCCTTCCCCTTGGCCGTAGCCAGGGGTAGTGGACCCTTGAAAAATAAACTGACATTATAGCAACCAAGTTTTTAGCGCCTTTTCTTAGCCAAAACCCGACTGCCTCTGTTCCCCCCTCCCCTCCCATTGCATGCCAACCTAGGGTAGCACGCCGGGAACTTTGCGCGCTTGGATTCTCATCCGCCAAAAACTCCCGATCCTCCGCCGGCTTAAGCTGCGTGGCCCGATAGTTCCCCTGCGTTTGGATTCGCATCCGCACCGGAACTCCCGAGTCCACGACGCTACGCTACTGGCGTACCCGTCCACCCCAGTAGCCTCTGTGATCATCCGGAGCGGTAGATCCCATAGCTTCCCTGATTACCTGGAGGCGGAGGCCTGAGAAGCCCCAGTGTCCCGAGGATTCCCCTGACTTCCCCGCCCCCCTCGTCCCACGAGCTTCTAGCCAGGGTTGCCAGATCGGCCGCCAGAGCTGCCTGAGTTGCCTGATCGGTTGCCTGGGTTGCCAGATCAATCGAATTAACCAGGGTTGCCAGACCAACCAAAAATCACCAGGGTTGTCAGATTGATCGAATTAACCAGGGTTGCGAGATCAACCAAAAATCACCAGGGTTGCCAGATCAATCGAATTAGCCAGGGTTGCCAGATCGATCGAATTAACCAGGGTTGCCAGATCAACCAAAAATCGCCAGGGTTGCCAGATCAACCGAATTCGCCCGGGTTGTCAGATCAACCAAAAATCACCAGGGTTGCCAGATCAACCGAATTCGCCAGGGTTGCCAGATCAGTCAAAGTCGCCAAAGTTACCCGATCGTGCAGCGTTGCCCGATCGGTCGATCGTCAAGCCAGGCGATCGCCGCGTATCACCGCCAGGGACGCCCTTGGGTACACAACCGACCGCCGGCCGCTCAGCAGCGTGGCCGCGAGTCGAGAACGGTCCACCACCAACATAATAAGTTGCAATAAACGGTAGAGAACTATGCTCCAGTACTTCTGGCGGTCTCTCCGCTCCCACGTACATAATTCCTAGCTACAGGTCCCATCCCTTCTATACAAATTTCTTGTGTAGGTTCCTTGGCCGCGACTGAGATCTCACCCCGGCTATAGAAACCACGTCACAGTACATAGATTGCGCCATCAACGGGCGCAAGATTCAATATGGAAATATGTTCTTTACTGCGTTGTAAACTTCAGACCAAGGGTCTTTTTACACTAACGTGCACTATCGATATTGAAGGAAACGCAATAACGGCAGCCGTGGAGCACAATAAAGTAACATTGAAGATCAGGACTAGGAATGACTCGGTCAGGGAGCAATTTGGCTATTCTGTTAGTAAGGCCGTCAGGACCTGGCGACTTCCGGTTATTCAGCTTGCTGATAATTTTTTTAACCTCAGGAACCCGAATAGGAGGGATTGGCAAGTCCAGTTGGTGTGGGATGTCAAGCGAAGCCAAAACTTTGCCGACTCTTCCATCAGAAGCAGTGTTGAAAGGAGTAAACCTTTGCTCAAGGCTATCCGCAAAAGCTTCAGCACCGTGTGCTTTAATAACCGGAAACTTCGGAGTTGCTTGCTTCTTGTATCTGTTCGTGTCCTGATACGGGGTTGCTTCCTCGAGTTCCTTGTCCAGTGTCGATTGACGGTGTAGCTGTAGAATTTACTGATCCTATTTCCCCACCTGCGGAGGATCCTGTTTACTGCCTGGCTATGTGTCCTGATGTATCCCACCGGAATCTCACCAGGAACCGAGGGATCATGATGGCCACCAATTGGGCGCACATCTCGGGAGGCCAAATCTGCTGCTATATGGATCTTATCACTAAGGATGTTTACTGCGTCATCTATACCCTCTGCGGAGTTGAGCTCGATCTGAAGATGTACAGACTGCTCCAGAGAGCTTTTAAAGATGCCAATGTCAGAACCAGAAGGCAGAAAGATCTTTCATGCTGGGACACGGCTACATACCAAATCAAGCTGAACAGCTAGGGGCAGATGGTCAGAACTAAGATCGTACATCTCAACGATATGCAGCCTGCGGTTCTGTACTCCTCGGAATAATGCTATTTCCAAGGCAGAAGGCGTAGCACCATTACTGGGATAGAAGGTGGGCCTGCCCGTTGACAAAATTTGAGTTCCAGTATTGTCCAGAGCGTCAACAAGAGCTGCACCTCTTCTATCCTCTCTATCCTCTTCTATGTTTCGCGTTGAAATATCCTCCAAACGATCACCACCCAACTCAAAATTATCGCAGGACCAGGAAAGTCCAGGTGGAAGGTAAGTAGCCACTAGCTTGATTTCTCCGATCGAAGTGGAAATACTCACACTAGCTAACTGTAAAACTCCAAGAAAAATTGGTCTGTGGTGATAATGAATTATCCTGCTCCTAATAAGAACCGCAGCTCCCCCTCTAGCAACTCTTCCAGGAAAATCCGCTCTATAGATCTCATAGTCCGGTATGTTAAAGAAAATTGCAGGTCTTAGATAGGTTTCAGTGATTAGCATAATATCAAAATTATGACACCAGAAACTCTTCTCGATTGGCAAGAAGGCTCCTGGCATTCCAAATACCTATTTTTAAATTAGACATTATTATAGCTTGAAGCAGAACCAGAGCTTCTTTCCTTTGAAGGTCTCTCACAGCAAGGGAGATGGTTGCCATGGATGCTGTTAATTGATCCACAGTATCTTTAAGCTTAATAAGCATTGTCGCGGAACGGTTAAGGCTATCGATAGTTAGTGAAGTTTCATTTAGAGCCGCCAAAACTTAGATATATTTGTGTCGGGATTTCGATGTATTGCGTATTAGGAAACACTAAATCGGGTAAGCCAAGCTTAATTTCGGCGGACTTAATCACTCCGTTTTTGCTATCACATTGAGAGGGAAGAGAAACTGCGGTATGTAAGTTAGCGATTGTATTTCAGGTTAAGTTTAACCATTTGGTATTCTACAGAATACCAACTCTAAAGCTCAGTATCTACCAAATAAAGTTGTCACGCAGCGCAAAAATGTTTATTCTTTTGAAGTGTGACCGCTCTTTCTACTTGTAGTTCGGCATTTTTTGAGGGCCAATGATGCAGTCATACTTTGTTGACAACCGGCAAAATTTGAAACATTACACACATTCATCTTTTTATGATTTGTTTTAGATTATTAAATGTCCCAAAGCTATTGACATGCGTGCCGGCGGCTGCGCTTGCCTTGGACTGCCCATAGTATAGTCTAAGGAGCTCGGATGATTGTATATGGGCTCTTTTAGGCATAGGTGGGTGTGAGAAATATGATGGAACCAGTGCCCATACCCATGGAGGAGAAGCTATCCTGTGCCAGTTGCATAACGAGATACAAAAGTGGCCCATTTTTCCTTTCGATAGTCCTGCATCCTTATTTTTAATTTTACTGTCTCGTCCCAGGTCTTTTAATGCAAATTCATATAATTTCCCCTTTCCCAAAATATTGTATTTGCCTTTATCAAGTCAATCAGGACTGTATTCGCTTTTTTAATTCGACTTTTCCACGTATTTTTGTTAATTCCGGGATCCAAAGTTTGAAATATGTGAAGGGCAGAGCGAGAGGCAAACATTGGAGACAGTGCAACAACAACAGTGAGCTATTCCCCGCCATTTTGTGTTACCGCCACGGCGCAGCCTGAACGAGGTTATGTTCATCCGCCACGGGAGCCAACACACAATTTGGAGGTATCAACGCCATCGCCCCAATCATATGGAGCGGCGACGACGAGCATACCTGGGTGGACGCCACGTAGACTGCCTGATCTTCCCGAGTTTGAGGGTCAGCCAGAGGAATGGCCAATATTGCTGTGCGCGTTCACGAAGACAACGGCAGCTTACCAGTGTACAGAATTGGAGAACAATCAGAGGCTAGTGAAAGCCCTGAAGGGCGAGGCCCGAGCAGCAGTGAAGTCGCTACTCATCCACCCCAGCAACGTGCAAGCTGTTATGGAGCAGCTACGATTCCGGTATGGACGTCCGGAGCTACTGATCCGTAGCCAACTGGAGAGCGTGCGCGATGTGTAAGGATCGCAAGGATCGTGCCGTTCGCCACAAGGGTGAGCAACCTGGCAGCGTTCCTGCAGTCAACCACGAGCGGCAGCCAGCACTTAGGGAACGCAACCCTAATGGAGGAGCTGATTGCCAAGTTGCCTGTGAGTAAGAGATTGGACTGGGCGAAGCACGCGGCTACGATACAGCCGTATCCGACAGTGGTGCACCTAAGCGATTGGCTTCATGAATTCGCTAAATTGGTGTGCACTGTCACGGACGTCGGAATCAAGGAGCACCCGAAGCGAAGGGTATTGCACGCGAATAGTGCTCGAGAGGAGGAGCGGTATGCATACCGCCCCAGATGTTACCCCTTGTGTGAGGAACAACACGAGATCAAGGACTGCAAGGAATTCAACCACGCCTCTATGGCAACGCGGATCGAGTCCGTAAAGAAGTTGAGGTTATGTTTTTCGTGTCTGGAGTATGGACATATGGCTCGGCTCTGCAAGAAGGGCCGCGAATGCAACGTCTATGAATGCCGGATGAGGCACCACTACCTACTCCATGACCCAGCTGGACATCCCAGACGGCCGCAGTCGCAATCGCCTGCCTTTAAAGCCGTACAACAATGCGGCGCCAAGGATCCTAATTGGATTGGATCATGCGCACCTAGGAATACCCCTCAGAACCAGAAGCTATGGATCTGGAGGGCCATATGCAGCAGCCTCCGCACTTGGATGGGTGGTATATGGACCGGTGAAAGGAAAGTCAAGTTCACCGCTTCAGAGATCGTGCCTCCTAGCCGTGCCACAGGATAATCTTCTGGAGAAGATGGTTAGCGATTATTTCGAGATCGAGAATTTCGGAGTGAAGCCGGCACAGCCAGTCGCAGCTGGCGAAGTGGAGCTGGCGCCGTCAGTCGCAGATGACGGCAACGCGCGGGCCCTGAGTATCCTGGAGGAGACGACTAAGCGAGTAGGCCGACGATATGAGACCGGGCTGCAATGGAGGAACGGAGAAGATCGTCGGGAGCTTGACATATATGAGATGCAGGTAATGACGTTCGGAGCGGCCTGCTCACCCTGCTCGGCGGATTATGTGAAGACCGTGAAAGCCTCGCAGTATAGCAGCACGGATCCGCGAGCAGTCCTGGCGATCAACGAGTATCACTACGTGGATGACTACGTCGACAGTCACGGGTGAGAGATATACATGCAGAAGCTGGGTTTGATTTGTGTCGATTTACTTCCAGTTCGGCAAGTGTGGTCAGAGCGTTGAACCCACTTGAATCCATCGCTAGCGTCAGATGGACCGAAGCTGAGGAGAAGGTACTAGGAATGTACTGGCAGCCAACTACAGATGACTTCAAGTTCGGCGTCAAATACCATCGAGTCCCAAGGAACGTGATGAAAGGGGAACGCGTCCCCACGAAGAGGGAGTTCCTGAGCCTGGTCATGTCTACGTTCGACCCGATTGGGTTTTTGAGCTGCTACATGGTGACCGCTAAAATACTAATGCGAGAGATTTGGCGGAGAGGAGTCGGCTGGAACGAGCCGTTACCAGACACGTTAACCGCAGCCTTTGAGAGCTGGCGGCAAGGAATGAACAGGATTGAGGAGTTTCGATGTTCACGCTACTATTTCGGCGCTGGACGAGTGCGGACACTACAGCTGCACATCTTTGTGGATTCCATCCAGTCGGCGTTCGCAGCAGCGAACGGCGGGCCACCTACGCAAGCGGAGATGTGCAGGCGCACTTCAAATGTTCGAAGACGAAGTGCGCTCCGATGAGGACTATGTCAATCCCGTGACTGGAACTTCAAGCAGCAGTATTGGGTACGAGACTGATGGACACCGTCAGGCAAGAGCACGGTGTGGAGATCAGCAGCAGCGTACTATGGACGGATTCTAAGACTGTGCTGCACTGGATAAGCAGCATCCACCGGAGATATATACAAGCAATTCGTCGAAAACCGGGTGGCGGAGATCTTAGAATCCACGAAGGCGTCCCAATGGAGATGGATTCCGTCTGCCGAAAACGTGGCACCTGAGTATTGGTTCGCGGTGGCTAAGTGGTCCTCCATTCTTACGAGGACCGGAAGAAAGCTGACCGAGATCGCGCGAAGAATGGAATCCCCCGACGCCAGATGAAGAGGAGATGAAATGTGAGTTTGCCCTGGTCATGGCGAACTTTATATCGTTACAGAGATTTTCGAGCTACAACCGATTGGTGATTTATTCGACGGTGCCGTGGACTGCGCTTCGATCGAGAGGATCACGGACTGACGTCGATGGAGTGCGCTGAGGCGAGCGCGCACTGATAAGGCAATCGCAGCGAGAAGCGTTTGCTGAAGACAACCAAGGAAAGGCCGCCAAGGGCAGCCGACTGTATGGGTTGTCACCATACTTCGACGAGGACGGAGTAATGCGAGCCAGCGGAAGGATCGACGACGCGGCGTGTGTGCCATACAGCGCGCGACGGCCGATCATACTGTCTCACGAGGGGGCACTGGCGGAGATGATTGTGCAGCATCACCACGAGAGGATGTGCCACCAAAATGTGGAGGCAACTATTGAGCGATCCGGCAGAAGTTCTGGATTACGAACTTACGGAGGCTGCTACGGAAGGTGATGAGCAACTGCAATGTATGCAAGCTACGGAAGGCGCAACCTGTGCAGCCGGAGATGGGTCCCCTGCCAGAGGACCGACTGGAGGCCAACGGATGGCCATTTAAGTATACCGGCCTGGATTATTTTGGACCGCTATTTGTGACTGTTGGACGTCACACGGAGAAAATGTGGGTGGCATTGTTTACGTGTCTAACCACAAGGGCTATCCACTTGTAGATGGCCCACGATTTGTCAACAGATTCCTGTATAATCGCCATGAGGAACTTCATGAGCCGCCGTGGACCGGTGGTCAGAATAAGGAGCGACAACGGGAAGAACTTCGTTGGAGCCGATAGAGAGGCCAGGAAGTTCAGCGAAGTATTTGAGCCCGCAAGGATCCAGGGTGAGCTGTCGTCCAAAGGAATTGAGTGGATCTTTAATTGCCGGCGAGCCCAGCTGAGGGTGGCGCTTGGGAAAGGATAGTGCAGTGCGTGAAGAAGGTGCTGGCGCACACGATGAAGGAGCTCGCACCCAAGGAGCACGTACTGGAGAATCTGTTGATTGAGGCGGAGAGCATAGTAAACTCTTGTCCGCTTACTCATCTACCAGTGACGGTGGACCAGGAGGCTTCACTGACACCCAACGATTTATTGAAAGGAGTACCCGATGTTCCGGATCTTCCCAAAGGTGATGGACTGGAGTCCAACAGATGCACTACCAGGAAGCTGTGGCGCATAGGAAGAATGATGCGGGAACGATTCTGGAAGAGATGGGTGCATGAGTACCTGCCAGCACTTGTGCGGAGGGAGAGATGGTGCAAGCACGTCGAGCCCATTCGTCGAGGAGATCTGGTGTTCATATGTGATCCGGCCATACCACGAAGAGAGTGGAAACGAGGCGTCGTGGAAGAGGTGTTCACCGGGAGAGATGGAGTCCCTCGTCGAGCGGCGGTGCGGACTAACGATCGAGCCAAGACGACAATGCGTCCCGCTTTGAAGCTAGCTGTCCTGGTGGTTAAGGCGAGTGCTTCACCGGGGTGGGGATGTCGCGGAACGGTTAAGGCTATCGATAGTTAGTGAAATTTCATTTAGAGCCGCCAAAACTTAGATATATTTGTGTCGGGATTTCGATGTATTGCGTATTAGGAAACACTAAATCGGGTAAGCCAAGCTTAATTTCGGCGGACTTAATCACTCCGTTTTTGCTATCACATTGAGAGGGAAGAGAAACTGCGGTATGTAAGTTAGCGATTGTATTTCAGGTTAAGTTTAACCATTTGGTATTCTACAGAATAAAACAACTCCAACTACTCTGTTTGTTATCGAACACGAGGTGTTTTTCTTGGATGTTTTGAAGGCATCTCCCCGTGATAAGCCGAGCGGCGTCAAGCATGTCAGTGATTCTTGACAGGTCCCAAGGGGCTACAGATGCAGGATGAGACTGATGAGGAACAGTATGACGTGGTCTGGAACCCAGAGCCTGGAAGTCATCCGCCTGGGATCTAAAGACATTATTAGATTGACTATATGAGTCAGATTCGACATGAGAGGCAGGGGCCACGTTTTGAAACCCTCTAGAGGCCTGAGCAAAGGAAACTCCATTCCGAACAAAAGCAGTTGGTATGGCTGTAGATCTGGACCTCTGCCTCCCTGCTCCAGAAGGCAACAAAGGAATTTTAGGTGCCACATTCCTGATTTTCTGCGCATACACTCGACATTTTTTATCATAGGCAGCATGGTTACCGACGCAGTTGGAACAGACAAGGTCCTCGATAGTTTTTGCCAGACAGTCCTCCGAGCCAGTCCAGTGACCTTTACCACATCTGCCACAAACCGGACGCTTGAGACAATAGTTTTTAGTGTGATTAAATTCAAAACATCTGAAGCATTGCTTAACTCTATTAGTATCTCGTTTGATCTCAACAGGCGAGAGAGGCATAGCGATTAGACGACTTACTGATTGTCAATTGATTCTTTTCCCAATTCCATTCCCACATCGCGCTTATCCGCGTAGTATGCTGTCAAACATCTTGAGATAGCTGTCCAATTTAGTTGTAAGACTCCAGGACTGTAAGTCCTTTCTTTGCATGATCCGTCCCTCGGTATTCTTTGCAGCTAATTGGGTGCTCTAGAAGATTTATTGTATTTTCCAAGTTCGCGAACCAGGGCAGCCTATGGGGTGCTATTACAGGTTTTTTCCTTTTGCGATTTCGCGTAGCGTTACGACGAAGGATTTTTTCCGCGGCAGGACCCTTTTTTTATTTGAAGCAAAGGTCCGGGTTTACTAGAACAAAAATTGGAACTAAAACTAAATTACAAGTTTGGTGATATTTATACCCGCAGCTTCGTCGCTGCCTCTGCCTGCGTCGGTGCCAACTCCGTTGCTACCTCTGCCTGCGTCGGTGCTGTTGGCTGCCGTCAGCGCTCCCACGGGAAGCGCTTCAGACGCTGATTTTACATTTTTTGGTTATTGCAGTTGCACGGCCGGATGCGCGTGCTATTTCGCTATTTGTTTTTACAAATTCTTTTGCTGTTAACTTGTATTAATACTCTTTGGTTTTGTCTAAAGCATGATAGTAGAACACGGTTCTAAAGCAGTGAGAGAGAAGGAAAGGCTTAAAGTTTAGAACAGCTTGTTCGTGATGTCAGTTTTGAAGGCGGTATCCAGTTCAGATTCGAAAACACTAGAAAGTTGAATGGGGTTAAGAGATTATTTGATGTTGCACGTTTAGTATTTAAAGAGCGGGGTGAAGAAATGATTACAAATTTTAATAAAAGAGGCTGATCTCGACTGTTTACCTCTCGCTCTGCCCTTCAAATATTTTTTCAACGTATGGATCTCGCCATGAACAATAATACGTGAAAATGTCAATTCACGAAATTAAAAAAAGAAAATACAGTCCTAATTGGTTTGATATAGGCAAATACAATATATTTGGAATTGAGAAAATACATGAAGTTTGTGAAGTGGTTCTCTGGCCGGGGTGAGTTCTCAGTCGGGGCCAAGGAACCTACACAAGAAATTTGTATAGAAGGGGGTGGAACCTGTAGTTAGGAATTCGTATACTTGGGTGGAGAGACCGACAGCGATACTAATCAATGAGCCTATACCGCTGGCCGTTGTTCGTTGTGCCTATTCTCGAATAATTATTAGCTCCGATGTATAGTTCGACAGTCGGTAGTGGAGATAAATGCGCTGGCGGCGATACTCGACGATCGCACTGCTTGGCGGTCGACGGCTGGTAGTAAAAGCGCCCCTGGCGGCGATACTCAAAGGCTGCACTGCTTGGCAGCAGATCGTCGGTAATAAACAAGTAATGCTTTACGATCGGTACTAGCGTGTCTCGACTGAGCGCACTGCTTGTCCGGGTGTGTGCCTTGGCTAAGCGCCCTCTGGCGGCGCCGATCGCGCTGTTTGACCCGGCTAAACGCCCTCTGGCAACACCGGTCGCACTGCTTGACTGGGTGCGTGTCCTGGCTAAGCGCAGAACTCGTGGGACAGGGGGGGTGGGGGAATCTTGGGAATCCTCTGGGCGCTCGCAGAGCTTCTCGAGGCTATGCCTTCGGTTGGGCGCGAAGGCTACAGGGGCTTTCAACTACTCCGGCTGGTCTCGGAGGCTACCGGGATTTATAGGAATTGGCATGCAGGGAGGGGAGGGGAAGCAGCACCGTGGGCTCGGGAGTTCTTGTGCGGATGAGAAACCAAGCGCACAAGTCCGTTCGGGCCACGCGGTGCTTGCATGCAGAGGAGCGGAGGCGGGGGAGCAGAGGCGTAAACTCGGGAGTTCTCGCGCGGATGAGAAACCAAACGCACAAGTTCTGACGATCTACGCGGGGTTCACATGCAGAGGAGGAGGAAGCGGGGGCAGATGCGGTCGGGGCGAATGAAATACTCGGTGGAAATCGTGGTTTATTCAACTTTGGATTCCCCTGGCTGCTGCCGGAGGGGAGGGGGTGACGGGCTTACGTACTCTTGGTGTTGTTCCTATAGTGGCAGGGATGCTTCCACCGCTTTCGCACACTCGCAATCGCACGAGGGGCACGCGTCTCTGGATTCGGTCGGAGGCTTACTTAACTTTCGCAGACACAAAACTTTCGTGCACGTCTTATCTCTGCCACGGCCGGAAACGAAAAGCCACGATCTGAAAAGTCGAGATCGGACCTTTTCGATCTTTTGTCATCGATATATCGTAGAGTGGGCTTTCTACTCGATATTCGTATCGATGCCTCAGGGTTGCCATGGGCAGTAAATAATACTAAATAATAACTGGCATTAGGGGTATGCTTCTTGCAATCTATTTCGCTTAACGACATAATGTTAATTCTAGTGAACAATGTTCTGGGCTGGACTTCGTGTCCCTAACAACTAATAATAACAAAGTTTTCTTGTGGACTCCTTGTCCCTAGTTATCGATATTTCAGGCTTTACATCATAGTTAGGATTAAGTATTTAAAGATATAAATCTAAGTGCGTAATATTTACAGTTTACTTAGTATATAAGTATCGAATAAGTGGACTATGCCGTACTTAAGTAGCGAATAAGTAGATTAAGTATCGAATAAGTAGATTAAGTATCGAATGAGTAGATTAAGGAGTAGATTATGAAATATTTAGACATGTGATTTGTACGACCCTGCGAGAGGGTCGTCGTGTCCGAGCAGGGGAAGCCTCTGGTGAGGGTGTGGTCGCTCGACCAGAGTTTCCCCGCTGGCGCCCACCCACCGGACATGGCCGGGTGGACCTCGCAACGTACGCCGTTCCCGGGCGTAGTCGGGGGTCTCGTGTGGCTGCCGACTGCCGGGAAGACGCTGCTGCGTTGTCCTCGCTGTCGCTCGAGGAAATATAGATCGTCTCCATGTTGGTTGTTCTGTGGAAGAGACAAGAAAGCCTTATCTTAATTATTGTGTCGTGCAGAAAAGGACCGTGTGGGCAGCAGCAGGGTTCTTTTCATGGGGTTACTTGGGTGGATGGGCTCGGGCTGATCGCCGGCCAACCTGACAATGCTATACATATTGGCGGGTCTTTAAAGGTCAGGGATTCAGATTCATTGGTCGAAAGAGTCTTCTGCGCCACCGTCTTCGGCGTCAGGAGGTTTGGTGGAAGAGGCTGAGTGAAACTCTTTTAGATCGCCTATGTTGACTAGTCGACCTTTCCGGTGACCAGGTAAGCGGACGCGGACCACGTTCGGGGACGGAAAAGCAACCACTTTGTAGGGCCCGTCGAACTTTGGTGCGTGTTTCGCAGCGAAACCTTCCACTGCTTTAGACAGGTGGTGTTGTCTTACTAAGACCAAAGATCCCATCGCGGGTTTCCAGAGGCAGTATGAGGCGGTAAATTGGAGGTCTACTCCCATCTCCTGGAGGAAGTCCCAAAATACCTTACTTGTGAAATGGGTGCCGTTATCACACACCATTTTCCTGGGCGCTCCGAAGTGAGTGTGGATCCTCTCGCGAAAAGCTCGTATCAGCGTAGCCGTGGTTGCCTTCCGTAGAGGTACTAACTCGACCCATTTTGTGAAGCTGTCGAAAAAGACAAGGAGCATCGTATTTCCTTCCTCGGATCGGGGCAACGGTCCCACGAAATCGGCGCATAAGATGACGAACGGTTCGCTGACTTGCCGGGTTAGCATATTGCCGGCTAGCACTTTGAAGTGGTCGTGAATTTCGGCCCGAACCGTGTTCTGGGATACTTGAATATCTGTTGTTACTGCGATTTCTTCTGACCCTATTCTGGCCAATTCGTCCGCTTTTTCGTTGCCGGGGATGTCATTGTGCCCGGGTACCCAAGCCATTTGCACCCTGTTGTGTTCCGCGAGTCTGTTAAGTGCCTTCTTACATTTGGCGACTAGTGTAGATGATGTCTTTGCTGTGGCGAAAGATTTGATGGTCGCTTGGCTATCTGAGTATATCCTTACTCGGCCCAATGAAAGTTCAGCTGCTTTCAATTCCCAAGGACCTCCGCCTGGAACACTGTTGCTGACCCTGGGAGATGGAAGGACTCTTCTATCCCCCAGGTTTCGGCAAAGATTCCGGCCCCTACCCGCCGCTCATCTTTGAGCCATCGGTGTAGAGTGATACCTCATCTGGCTCGATTACACTCCCTCTTTTCCGCTCTTCTCTTGTTGGGTATTTTGTAGTATATGCATTGCCGAACCGCATCTTCGTTATCATGTAATCGGTGTTTACTGTAAGCCGATTGTTTATTTCGTTCAGGATCTTACAGTGCCCGATGTGGTAGTTCTTCCAGCTTTGACTTGCCTTCAGTCGTACCGCGCTTTGGGCTTCTGTGTTCCTTCTGAAATGTTCTATCGGTAATATGTTTAGAATGGCATTCAGCGCTGCTGCGGGGCACGATCAAAGTGCTCCCGTTGCACCTACGCATGCCGATCTCTGTTTCCTGGTAAGTTTCTGGATGTTGTATGCCATAGTTAGTGCTGGCCACCATACTAGTGCCATAATGTTATCTTGGGGTTGATGCCCCAATTTTTCCCAAACATCTTCCTACAGGAGTAGAATGCTATGATTGCTTTCTTTACTCTTTCGTTGATGTTCTGTTTCCATGAGAGCTTCGTATCCAGTATCACTCCCGGATACTTGGCTTGTTGTGACAGCTCTAGCTCTGTACTGTCTATCTTCGGTTTACTGAATCTGGGAATCTTTGTTCTCTTTGTAAAGAGCATAAGTTCCGTTTTGCTTAGGTTTATGCCCAACCCACAGGCTTTTGCCCATTGGTTGAGTTTTTTCAGCGCCCTTGTCATTAGTTCGCTGATGACGTCTGGGAATGGTCCTGAAGCGAGTAGAACTACGTCGTCTGAGTATGCTACCACTTTAACTCCTTCGATGTTGAGTTCTCTGAATATGTCGTCCATGTCCATCAGCCACAGCAGTGGAGACAGAACTCCTCCCTGAGGTGTGGCCCTCTTCACGTATATCGTGTGATGAGTGCCACTCAGTTGGGCTGTTATCCTTCTGCTCGTTAGCATTGCGCCGATCCATTTTCTGATGCCTGCTTCAACTCCAATCTTGTTGAGTAAGCTCAGGTCGGCCTGTAATCCTTGGCTTGGATGTGTCCTCTTCCTGGTTTTGGTATAAAGACGACTCTTGCTTCCTTCCACGGAAGTGGTATGTGTGCTGTTTGGCTTGCAGCCATCTCCCTGTGCATGATTTTGTTGCCTGCAGCATTGCTGGTATGATTCCGTCCGGTCCCGGACTTTTGTACTTGTCGAAAGAGTCTACCGCCCATTGGATTCTTTCCATGGTGACGATGTCTTCGACTCTTAGCTGTTGTTCCGCCGTTTGGCTTTCCACTGTACTCGTTTCTTCTTTCTGGTTACCTGGGAAGTGTGTGTCCAGCTGGATCTCCAGTGTCTCTTCTGCTGACGTACTTCCTGTACCGTCAGGCCTGTTTATAAGAGTAGGGCTTGTATGCCCCTTTGCTAGAATTTTGCTCAACCTAGCCATATCTTTGATTCCTTCTAGCGATTCGCAATAACTTCTCCAGGAGTCTTTCATGGCTGCGTATATCGCTTTCTTGTATTCCTTCTGTATTTCCTTATACGGCTGCCAGTTTTTGGTGCCGTAACTTGTATTAAAGGCTTTTCTTGCTTTTTTCCTGAGCTCGCTAAGCTCTTTGTTCCACCATTGCGGGTATGTTTTCTTAGAGTACGTTTGTCTGCACGACTCTTCGTATGCGTTGTTGAGAATATTCGTGAAGTCCTCGACTTCCTTGTCTATTCTTTCTGGGGTGGATCGGACCTTGATCCTCCTGTTTTTTATCTTTGACTGTACAATCTTTTTTATATTTGTTCTAGTCTGTGTTACGGGGGTTGCGCTTCGATGCCGTCTCTCTAGTCGGCATCGAGATCTCAAAGAATATATATCTATGGTCTGAAAAAGAGTTATTTGTCGAAACCCTCCACTTTTCTACCTTATAGTTACTATACTCCATTTGGAGGGTTATGTCTAGGACCTCTTCCCATCCCTGAAATTCTTCCGCACTCGGAAAAATGAAGGTGGCCGTTTCACCTCTGTTACATATAGTGACGTCACGACAGATAATGTGTTCGAAAAGAGACTCACCCCTTTCGTTTGTTTCCTTATTTCCTCATTGTGTGTGACTGGCGTTGGCATCGCACCTGAGGATGAGCGTCGTTTTGGTCTCCCATTGCATAACCTTGATGAACGCTTCAGGTGGTGCTAGCTCGTCATGGGCCATATATCCGGAGGCTATCAGTAAGGCTGTCCCGTCCGCTGCTTCAAGCCTGGCCACTGCTAGGTCTGTTAGATTGGGTAGGCCCCCGGCCTACCTGTCGAGTTTGAGTATAATGTTGTGTATCCTTTAATGGCCATGCCAGGGACGGACAACTGTCTATGGCTCTTATAGTAAACCGATGTCGATGTCCTCCTCTCGGAGGAGGACTGCCAGATTCGCTGAAGCGTGCGAGCTACGCTTCAAGTTTATCTGCACGACTTTCGGCATTTATTGCGGCGTGGTATTGGGGGTGTCGTCGTCGATAACCAAGTCGTCCATCAGCTGCTTGGTATCGTCGACTTCGTCCTCGAGGTTGTTATCCGGCTCGGTTATTATTGCCTTCCTGACCCCGTACCGTACCTTGTAGTCGGTCTTCTCCAGCTGTGGAAGGCATTGCTTGTTGATGAGGAACAAGTACGGCTGACTTGTCCTCATCTCTCGCTCTGCCTTCAAGATGGCCCAGTCTGCCATGTCGACATCCTGATTTAGAGCTCTCAGAGTCTTGAGCACCCTGTCATGGTTCGAGAGCCCTTTTGGCAACCAGATACAAGCTCTGGGCCCTCACGGGCGCGGACGAGCTTTAGGCTAAGCCCCTTCCATGCGCCGCTAATCTTAGCGACGCTCTCCGCCAGGAAGTCCTTCGAAGACTCATCGTCGCACCTGATCACCCGGTGTCCTCGAACCATGTCTGAGAAGTCGAAGGATGGTGTCGGACCAGCTGGCTCAGCTAGTATTTTGTCTGATACCATCTTACCCAGTCTGGTCTCGGCCTCATCCCACTTCTCCGACAGCAGGCGCCCATTGTCTGTCTCTAGCCACCTCGCTGAATTTCTTCGCCGGCTTGACGAAGGACGTAGCTCTAGCAACACCTTTGGCGTCCTTTGCCCTTTTCGGAGCGCTCTCACTCACTTCGTGTGAGCGGTTGCGCTTCGATTGGGGCTGCTGGAACGCTTCCGGGTGCTCCCTCTCGTATGCCTCGAAGTGCACGATCACGGCCTGGAATCAGGCTTTATCTTTCAAGTCACGCTGGCCCGCTTTGGCCTCTGCCTCTTCTTGGCTATCTTTGCCAGAATGAAGCGGGCCTTGTTGGCCTGCGCTCTCTTCTGTTGGTGGGAAAACGACTTTGGCTGGTCGTTACCCTTCACCTTGGCGTGGCTCGCCTTGGTCATGTTTGTTTGCTGTTGTTGTTGCGTTTGGGGAGTGCTCGACTTAGCATTCCCCACCGAACTTGACGGAGTTAGCGTCTCGTCATCCGAGCGCAGCAACTCGTCTTCGTCGATGTCGTAAATTTTTTGTGGTTTTACCTCCCCCATAAGGTCCGAAGCTGATTGTAGTGAATTGGCCATGTTCATAAACGCCCGCGTTGCTCGACGAGGTGAGCGCGGCGGGCCCGAGGGGTTTGGGGCTTTGAAGATGGTCGACCGTGGCTTCGCCCCTAAGCCACGGCAAGACTAGTTCCGACCCAGGGTTGCCCGGCTCTGGGACTTTTGTACTTGTCGAAAGAGTCCACCGCCCATTGGATTCTTTCCATGGTGACTATCTCGTCGACTCTTAACAGGTGTTCCGCCATTTGGCTTTCCACTGCTCTCGTTTCTTCTTTCTGGTTACGTGGGAAGTGTGTGTCCAGCTGGATCTCCGCCCCTAAGCCACGGCAATATGGAAGAGTTGGAATACTTGACGATCTTTTGCTTACAATAAAACATTTACATTTTGACGGATTGAGAAGTCCAATCTAACTGGCCCACTTAAGCCATCTAACCCGTTAATGTTGCACCTATATTCAAAGTTACCCTGCAGTACCACTGTCATCAATAGGCCTCTGTAATCAACGATTCATCAATAGCCGACGGCGACATCCACCGAGCTGGCGCTCTTTTTCGACCTTCGTGTCAAACCCGACTCTCTCGCGATCTCATTTTTCTTGATCTCTCAAACTCTCCCTCTCCTAACAAACAAGCGTTTTTCAATTGCGTTTTAATTTTAAAGAAGTAAAGACGCAATATATTGCGGTCAACAAAAGTTAAAGAAAAGTGAAATTATATTAAAAACAGTGAAATATATGAAAAACAGTGAAATTAAGTGTTTTACGCGGACTTTTCTCTATTGGGTAATATTGTCTTTTTTCAATTTTGTCTTTTCGTTTATATTTATTTACTGTTTATTTTTTGTAGATGCCATTGGTCAGGCTGACCTTGCGGTCCAAAAAAGGAGGAAGGACGGAAAAAAGGAAGGAAAAAAGGCTAATTTAGATTTATTTAGAATTATATATTATTTTTTTAGTTATTAGTTATTATATAATGTTATGAAATAAGGAAATAAATAAATGAAAATTAATTAAAAATCGTATAAATGTTGATGAATTTTTGGTATAAAGTGTTGATGAAAAAATGATTAAATGTTGATGAATTTGTGTTGATGAAAAGAGCGGTCATCCCATACAAAAATTCATCAACCTTTTATATGGCTTGTAATCACTTTTTCATCGACACACCCCCATGTGTGTTGATGAAATGTTGATGAAACGTTGATGACAAGTACTGCAGGGTACAAATAAAGTCAGAGTACATACACAGCCAAACACTATACGAACAGAACAACTAACATACATTTTGAACATGTTCAGGGATCTGAACTGAACATGTTATTGTGTTTATGATCTTAGGTAATCTAATTTTTATAAGGATGGGGTGAACGTTATCAAGCCCAACAAAACTCGACTTTACAGAAAGGATTGACTTAAGAACATCTCACCGCTACGTGAGTACAGTACAGTACAGTGAGTATGATTAATTGAATAGTTTACACAGTAAAGTATAACATTAGGAAACAAGAAAGAAAGCTAACTTCGGCATGCCGAAGTTTAAATACCCTTGCAGTAAGTAAGACTTTTTCGTTTTCTTGGGTTCCGAACAAAAATGTTGCGAACGAAAATGTTGCGAACGAAAATGTTGCGAACGAAAATGTTGCGAACGAAAATGTTGCGAACAAACTAAATGAATTTATCTATATATATAAAATGCTTTGTCCTGACTGACTGACTGACTGACTGACTGATATATCACAGCCATGGTCAAACCACATGTCTTAGAGACTTGAAGTTTTTTTTTTAAATAAAAAAAAAAATGTCCAGATTCGTATGGGTATTTTAATTTTCTAATTCCACCTGCAACCTATTTTAAAAAATAAAAAACATAAATAAAAAAAAATAATATTAATGGGATAATATTGATATTCGTCTAAGGCTTAGAGTAGGCCTTGCCTCATTTTATATTTGTCATTCGACTTCAAAGAATCTTTATTTCTCATTCAGTGCGCTAACTTCAAAGCGAAATTTAATACGAAATTTTAAGTGTGGATCTGCATCCGATCAAAGCGAGGATGCAATAGCGGGCCCTCTAGTATATATATATTCCTATGGCAGCTATGTGATTTTAATCAAATTAAAACCGAAATTCTAAAATATTACAAAATGGCCATGTCTGAAATTTTATGAATATATGTTAAAAATTGTCTAAGTTATAATTTTTTTTCTAAAAATTTTCCGACCGTTCCTATGGCAGCTATATGATATACAGTAGAATCCGGTTATAACGACTCCGGTTATAACGATCGACCGGTTATTGCGACGAAAACTTGATGGTTTGGTTGGTCCCCATACAAACTTATATATGTTTTTAAGAAAAAACATCGCTGTATCGCCAATGTTTTTTTCAGCTCTAGTGTGCAGACCTCATAGCCTATTCTCCGTTATATTTGTTATGAAAAAAAAATCTATTTTAATTTGGAATTTATTAAATTTTTCGTTTCTATTGAAAAAATAATTTGTTTTATTTTAAAAGTTATTATGAACATGACAACCATTTAAAAAAAAAAAAACAACAAACAATTTTTTTGCTCCTCCCGGCTAGTGCGACTTCCGGATATAACGACGTAAAATCGTCGGTCCCTTGAATGTCGTTATAACCGGATTCTACTGTAGTCGTCCGATCCGGCCCGTTCCGACATATGTATACAGTAGTGAGAGTATAAAAAAGACTAGCTGCAAAGTTTCATTCAGATAGCTTCAAAACTGAGAGACTAGTTTGCGTAGAAACGGGCGGACAGACAGACGGACATGGCTAGATCGATTTGGCTGTTGATGCTGATCAAGAATATATATACTTTATAGGGTCGGAAATTTCTCCTTCAATGCGTTGCAAACTTCTGAGTAAAATTATAATACCCTGCAAGGGTATAAAAAGCCTGCAATATTAATTTTAAGTATCTAATATGAATTACCGAAATTTACTGAATAATAAAAATATTTCGGCATTGGACCATTGCGAAGACTATATTCTGTATATATTCTCTGAGAAAAGGAGTGTTTTATAAGACCGCGGGTTTTTCACATACCACCCATTAAAATGTTTAATTGCTAAACACTCCCTTTTTATTGCAACATTTAGTGTTTATTAATTTTTATTTTTATTACTTCAAAACATTAATATCCTTCTCACAAGTCCTGTACGCAACACCGATTCCAAAACCAACGCCAAGCCATGCAGGCCACGCACGGCGCTTAAAAAATAACAGAGACACCGCAGATCCAATAAGAAGGCCGCCACCTGAAAGATTAAAAATGATTCTTTAAATTCATAGTATTTAGTAAGATTGAAATATTTGGCAAAATACGAAGTTTGTATACCCTTGCAGCTTACAATTGGATCATTATGAATTCACCAAATTTGATCATATGAAAAGAAAAACTAACAGATATAAAAGGTATTTATATATACAAAAAATTCGTTTTTAAGGTTTACCTATTAAACTACATTTACAGTTTTACAGTTACAGGTTGAGATGCACAGGTAAATATTTTCTTCTACATTTAAAGCTACACTGGTGGTCAAAAAAATAAGTACACGAGTATGGGCTTTGTTTCAAGTGTCATAAAAATTATAATAAACCTAAGAAAAAATCCTGTTTATTTTTAGTTACCGACCTTACCCTAGAAAAAATAAAAATAACTAACAAGCTAGTTTTTCATTTCAAACTTAGAGACCGCTTTCGATTTGATCAAAAAAACATTAAAATGGGTTGGTCAAAATAATAAGAACTCCCATTATTCTAAGCCTACTCGATACATATCAATTTTTTTTTTCATTTTTTTCTTCTTATAATAGTAACCGGTATTATCACCCTTTTATTCATTACATTTTTTAAATTCTGAAGATTTGTAAAGATTATTAGGATTGATATTGAAAGTAGAGAGAAATAGCATTTGCTACCCTTTCTGGTTGATACTATCATTGTACGTTGAACCGCCATCAATCTCGCTTACAATATTTCACAACTTTTTAATTTTAAATGAAAAAGCACAGCTGCCATGATAATAGCCTATTTCTGATGAATATCCTAAAATCTGGTTAGACAACCCCTTAGTCGAAATAAGTGGACCTAAACTGTATCTCTGCTTCGTCCAGAACTTAAACAAGGAAAAACAAAAAATTGTTAATACATTTTTGGTCTAAAACTTAAAGAAATCATCAATTATTTGCTGATGAATTTGTCCCATAGGTTGCAAAGCAAAGACGGCCAAAATTTGATCAGGTAATCCAGCCAATAATCATGATAAAGAAAAATCCGAATATGATGTGAAATTCTTCTCAGAGGGTCACGGGAAACAGGACTGATTGCATTTGTGAGAAATATCATTTTATTCATTTTTGAACATTGCAGTGGCTACTTTTATTGTTCTGATAACAACTACATATAAAGAAGAAATCAATTAGTGTTATCGTTTTGAACAAAATATTTTCGGTTGTACTACTGTAAAATACAATATAATAACATAAAATAATGCACAATAATATAATATAATAAATCTAAAATCAAATCTAAAACTAATGAAGTTTAATTGTAAGTAAGTTGTAAGTTTTCAGGCCATTTTAAAATACAGGAATTTTATAAATATTTTCTCTAAAACCTTAGATTATAGTGCAACAGCTGCTTACATAACTTGATTTACTTACATCCTTTAATTAATGTGTCTGAAATACAACTATCCAATCGTTTTCCTATCTTTTCTTCGGCGAACTTCTCAGACTTCATTCTTAAAATTAACCTTTTTAGAACTTATACAACAAAAATATCTGTCTCAAATTTGACAAGTCAAATGATTTTAATTTTTAAATGGAGTCGATTATATATAGATCCATTTGTTCAAATCTCATAATGCAACGTTCCAGCTTGTATAGCTTCACATTCTTGAAAACGGAAAGAGGACAACAAAACTATGAAACCGAGGTTCGGCTCCCAGCATGCAATATGAACGTTTTCAAAGAGTTTTCTGATACTTTTTCTGAAGGATTTACACTCATAAAGTTACAGAAAAGAGTAAGAAAAGAGCGTTTTTTCCCTTGAAAATCCAGGATCATCAAGAGGGCACTTTTTAGAGTCCGATATGAGTCTTTTCTGACTGTAAAATATGTGCTTTCCCCCTTCGAAAGAAGCAGTGAAAACCCTCTGAAAACGCACAGGCAGCTTAATCGCTCCAATGTGCGTTTTTCAGGCTCCAAAAAGGTACTTTTGGTAAATTTGAAGGACACATAATACGCCCCCCAGCCTTGAAATTATTACCGTATTATTACAATGAGAGATTCAAACGCCGTAAAAACTTACTTTGAAAATTTGATTTGGTCTGCATGAACTCTGGTCACACTGGTCATTGTTTACTAAATATACATACATTTTGTATGAAAAAAAATTAAACTTTGAAAATCGATTTTAAAAAAAGTTGAATTTGCCCCGAAATAAAAAGTGCACCATAATTCTTATAAAAATCAACTTTATTAACGGTAAAAATTTCAAGGCTGGGCGCCGCGTATTATGTCTCCATCAAATTTACCGTACTTTTTATTACTCTTTTGGGTTATATTTTATATTTGACTTTAATAGTAATAAATGTGAACATAACTCGATGAATTCATATAAAAACATAAAATATAAAAATTAAATATAATTCCTAATTTAACATTTAATCTATTTTCTTTGATACTTAATCCTAACACTTTCAGTCTGAATCCAAATGCTGCATATTGTTACAAAATTGCTTTATATCTAGCAAAAATTTTGGATGGAAAGCTGCTAAAAAATAAAAGCAGTTACTATTTATTTTGATTGATGAAAAACATTTAAAATGTAATAATTACCTCTAAGTGTTGTTGTTATCGCCATGCCAAGAATGCACTTTTCCTTAGTAAGAAAAATATTTCTTAAAGTATTATTATAGTCATTTCGGCTTGCTCTTTGAACATTCATTTTTATTATTTATTATCAGGCCCACCGAGAGGGGGTGGTGACGGGGGGATTACCCCCTGTTTATTATTATAGTCAATATATTTACATGTAATTTATATATTTCTTTTTAAATTTTAGAATTCCCTGCTTTAAAACGACCGTTACGGGTAAGCTGAAAATGTTGCATCATTTTTGAGTCGCAAGAATATGCATTATTTTATTATACTCAACTCCGAAAACGCTCAGAAAAAAGATCTTATGATGTTTACTTTCTGTTTAGCTCCGAAAACGCTCAGAAAAAGGAGCTTTTTATGAGCCTATTTTTTTGACGCACAGATTGGGCTCCGAAAACGCTCCTATTTATGTGTTTACTCATAAAACTCTCTGAAACTGGGCTCCTTTCAGACACATAATTCGGAGCGCTCATAGCTTTGCATGCTGGGCAGTACCTAGTAATTGAGGGGTTACACCACTGTAGAATTTTCAAAAAATCGAAAAAAAATGTTTCATTGCAAAGGTCATTAAGGGTCTTTAAAATAATATTCTAAAAGATGAAGTCCGGGAAAAAGTTTTACATGCCTGAATTTCGAGTTCTGCCGCAGGACCTCTCACGAATTTACACACGATTTTACAGCCACTCAAAACTTTAAACGCGTTTATCTCAAAACCACTTTTTTGAGCTGGCCGGAAACATAACTCAAACAAATCAAAATTTGCTACGTAATTCTCTTACTACTATAATATGGAATCAGAAAATGTTTGGTTTTTTGTTCTTGATCAAAAATTGTAGAAGCTACGTTTCCGGCCGTGAACCCATTTGAGAGAAATCACGCCAGAGAAGAACTGCTGCGCAGTCACCATTTTTTGTTTGAACTATTTGAAATGTATGTTTTTTTGTAGTTCAATATTTATATTAAAAAATACTTTTTACAGAATTTCAATAATCGTTCTACTCCCGCATAGAGCGGACGTGGTCTCGCGCGAGCTCCGGGAAAACAATTTAAAATAGTGGATGAAATAGTGAAAACTTAAGAAATATTATACTGGAGCAGTCCAAACAGTGCGAAAGGACGCTAACAATTAAAAAACAAAGAAAAATATAATCATAACTAGTGTTATGATTAATACAAGTGCTTATTTAATTTAAACAAATAAGTGCCACGCATAACAAGCTCGAAAAATGAGCAGCGATCAAAAGAATGAGCGTAGAAGCTCCGTCAACCCAAGAAATGCTTGCTACTCTTATTTCTCAACTCGCGATATAGATCAAAATCAGAAGTCGACAAAGAGCAACTCGACTCTACTGACCGTCGACAGCAAGAGAGCCAGCTCTTGCTCACCCTCCCTGCTCACCCCAACTCCCGCATCATGGAGCTACCAATGCCAAACCCCTCCACCGCCGGCTTCGCTGAATGAAGCTCCAACAACAAGCAGTGCGACAATTTCTGCAGTCGCTGCAAAATCACCACCAATAATTAAATCAACTACCAATATTGCGAGTTCGGTCCCAACGGCTGCACAACAAAATAAAATGGCAACAAAAACAGCTAGCCTCGATAAGCAACAAGCGGTCCCGGCTATACAGACCGGTATGGACCGCTACATCCAGATTAAGCGCAAGCTTAGTCCACTCAACACGGTTGGTAATAAACCAAAGATCAACCGAACCAACAAAAGCACCGACCAAACGAGGAGCTCCAATGAAAACCGTTTCTCCATCCTAGGAGAGGCGGACAACAACCAACCAGAGTTGGGGCAGGAGACCCAAAGGAAACCTAAGCCCCCACCTATTTACATAAGGGAAAAGAGTTCAAGCGCCCTGGTCAACAAAATTGTTGCGCTGGTCGGGGACGAGAATTTCCATGTTGTTCCGCTTATTAAAGGGAACATACACGAAACAAAGGTTCAAACGAAGTCCGAAGAACACTTCCGAGCTGTGTCTAAGTACCTGGAAGACACAAAAAGAACTTTTACACCTATCAACTAAAAAGCAGCAAGGGACTGCAAGTTGTGCTAAAAGGTATAGAACCTGACGTCACCCCCTCTGAAATTCAAGAAGCCCTTAAGGCCAGGGGGCTTCTGTGCCAAAAATGTTAGCAATATTGTTAACAGAAACAAAAAACCGCAACCACTTTTCAAGGTCGAGCTCGAACCAGATAGCAAAGCCTTAAAGAAAAACGAAGTGCACCCGATCTACAAGCTGCAGCTCTTACTGCATCGAAGAATCACCGTGGAAGAACCCCACAAACGCAACGGCCCTGTTCAATGCACAAACTGCCAAGAGTATGGACACACCAAGACTTACTGCACACTTCGGACGGTCTGCGTAGTCTGCGGAGACTTCCACAACTCCGTAAACTGCCCCGCAAACAAAGAAGACCCCCAAATGAAAAAATATGGCAACTGTGGAGGAAACCATACGGCAAACTATAGAGGCTGTGCGGTCTACAAGGAGCTGAAGAGTCGCATGCGACGAGCGACAGCTACGCACCAACAACATACGCAAAATGTGTATTACAACTCAAAAAGTACGCCAGACGTATTTTTCGCCAAGGCAGCCAGATCATCATTTGGGCAGCTAAATACAACCAAGGGAATCTCCTACGCCGAAGCACTAAGAACAGGCATGGAAAATCCACCCCAGCCTCACTCAGAAAATGCTCAGCAGGTTCCAGGGCAGCCGCAAAGCAAATTGGAATCTATGATGTTCACCATGCAACAAAGTATGATGGAACTTATGTCATTCATGAAAACAACCATGCAAACCCTTGTTCAGAACCAGAACATGGTAATTCAGTTGCTTGTAGCACAACAGTCCAAATAATAAATGACTAACCTACGTATATCCATGTGGAATGCCAACGGCATTTCACGGCATAAACTTGAAATAACTCAATTCCTAAACGTAAATCACATCGACGCCATGCTGCTGGTTGAAACGCACCTCACAGGGAGATATAACTTCCATATAAGAGGTTATACCTTTTACCGCACAGATCATCCGGATGGCAAGGCCCACGGCGGAACGGGCATCTTAATCAGAGAACGCATCAAACACCACTTTCATCAACGGTTTGCAACAAATTACCTGCAAGCCACGTCCATAAAAGTGCGTTCAGGAAACGGCAACCTTTGTATTGCCGCTGTCTACTGCCCACCTCGATTTACTATCTCTGAAGGTCAATTCATGGACTTCTACAACACTCTGGGGGATCGCTTCATAGCCGCAGGAGACTACAACGCCAAACACACGCACTGGGGATCACGCCTCGTGACTCCCAAGGGAAGGCAACTGTATAATGCACTTATAAAGGTGAGCAATAAACTGGACTACGTTTCTCCTGGTAGCCCCACATATTGGCCTGCAGACCCAAAAAAGTACCCAGATCTAATTGATTTCGCGGTGACAAAAAACATCCCACGCAATCTAATAAGCGCCATAGCACTACCGGATCTCTCATCTGACCACTCGCCTTTGTTGATAAGCCTTCTTCAAAGCCCAGAAATTACGGACCACCCCTACAGGCTGACGTCGCACAACACTAACTGGATGAAATACAGAAAGTATGTGAGTTCCCACATTGAGCTAACTCCCCAACTAAATATCGAAGCGGACATCGACTGTTCCACCTCCGCCCTGGAAGAGGTACTCGTCACAGCAGCCAGGATCTCAACCCCTATTCGGAAAGTTGGGGAATTTAAGAAGTTCAAAACCAACTGGCAAATCGAACAGCTGGTTCAGGAAAAGAGGCGTCTGCGACGAGCGTGGCAAACCAGCAGATCGCCATGCTCAAAGCAACGTCTTACTGAAGCCACCCGCAATCTAAACCGGGCCCTGAAGCAAGAAGCTGAAAATGAACAACTTAAATATATTGGAAAACTCTCGCCAACTAGTACAAAGCATCCCTTGTGGAGGGCTCACCCAAATCTAAGCTCTCCAATTCAAACCGTCACCCCTATAAGGAATTCTTCAGGGTGCTGGGCCCGCAGCGACAAAGATAGAGCCGAATCATTTGCCTTACATCTCAAAAGCGTCTTCCAGCCGAACCCTGCAGCTAATGATTATGTTCCTCCGCAAATCCACCTCGAAAGTGAATCCACGCCAACTACATTTCAGCCGAACGAGATCACAAAAGTCATCAGGGAGCTAAAACCAAAAAAGGCTCCAGGCGGTGACCTAATAACTACAAAAATGATAATGGAACTTCCGTACTGTGCTATTGAGGTCATCTGTAAACTCTTCAATGGAATCATAAGTCTCGGAAAAGATCACACGATTCCGTCATCCTACAGACCAATAAGTTTATTATCATGCCTGTCCAAATTATTCGAAAAATGCCTTCTAACGCGTATAATACCATATATGGGAGCCCACAACATTATCCCAGCCCATCAATTTGGCTTCAGAGAAAAACACGGAACTATAGAGCAAGTAAACAGAATAACATCAGAAATTCGCACAGCCTTCGAACATAGGGAATATTGCAGCGCGATATTCCTCGACGTATCTCAAGCATTCGACCGCGTCTGGCTCAAAGGTCTCATGCATAAAATTAAAACACACTTGCCCGGGTACACTCATAAACTCCTTGAATCCTACCTCTACAATAGAGCCTTCGCAGTAAGATGTAACACAACAATTTCCGACAGCTACACTATCGAAGCTGGGGTCCCACAAGGTAGCGCACTTGGGCCAACTTTATTCGTCCTTTACACAGCAGATATTCCCACGAGTGATCGACTAACAACATCCACCTTCGCCGACGACACTGCGATCCTTAGCCGCTCCAGATGCCCAGTCCGTGCAACAACCCAACTCGCCAACCACCTCGTGGTAGTCGAGAAGTGGCTATCTGACTGGCGTATTAGAATAAACGAACAAAAGTGTAAACACATAACGTTTACTCTTAACAGACAAACTTGCCCTCCGCTCTGTATGAATAGCACGCAGATCCCCCAAGTTAATGAAGTAACGTATCTCGGCATCCACCTCGACAGACGTCTAACATGGCGTAGACATATCGAATGCAAGAAACTGCACCTAAAACTGAAAGCCAGCAGCCTCCACTGGATTATAAACTCACGATCGCCCTTATGTCTGGACTACAAGGTCCTGCTCTACAACTCCACTCTTAAGCCAATCTGGACGTATGGCTCCCAGCTGTGGGGGAACGCGAGCAGAACCAACATAGACATCATACAGCGAGCCCAATCAAAGATCCTGCGAACTATCACTGGGGCACCATGGTATATTCGTAACCAAAACATCCACAGGGACCTCGGCATTCTCGCAGTAAAAGATGAAATAGACAAGCAAAAAGCGTCCTACAATGAAAAACTCACTGTCCATCCAAATCCTCTAGCAAGGGTCTTGACTCGGGTCTCCACTCGAACCCGCCTGCAACGTACAGACCTTCCAACCCAGCCATAACTTGTCAGGGCCACTATCTCAGTCTACATGACTCCTAGTTAGGTTATAGTATAAGATTTGATACACTTATTGTTAGTCTCGTAAATGAGAAGATTCAATAAATAAAAGCAAAGCATAAAAAAAAAAAAAAAAAAAAAAAAAAAAAAAGAATTTCAATAAGCCCATTGTGTTTACCTACAGAAATTCCAAAAAATGCATTTTTTTTTGTGTTTTACAGTGGTGTAACCCCTTAAAGCTGTCTGTCCAACGACTTCAGATGATTGGCTCTATTAGGAAAGGGTGGTGATCCGTATTCCATTCAGGGAGAAACCAGTGTCCATACCAATGGAGGAGAAGCTGTATACTGTGCCAGTTGTATGACGAGATGCAAAGGTTGTCCATTTTGCCATCGATGGTCCACTGGATCCATATATTTAATTTTACTTTTTCTTAGCACATCTCTTTAATGCAAATTAATGTAATTGCCTAATTTCTAAAATATTGTATTTGTCTCTATCAAATCAGTTAGGACTGTATTTGTTTTTTTGACTCCTGGATTCGACTTATCCGCGCACTATTGTTCATGGCGGGGTCCATTTTTTGAATTATGTGGTGGGCAGAGCGAGGGGCAAACAGTCCGGAACAGTTTGTTTTATTAACTTTTTATTCTTTTCCACATCCCGCTCTGGAAATACAAAAAGTGCATCAAATAATCTTCTAACGCCATTTAACCGCCCTTCAAAACAGACCTCACGAACTGGCTATACTAAACTATTTGCCTCTCTTTCTCTCCAACTGCTTTGGAACGGTGTTTTTCAATCCGGCTACCGTGCTTTATGATGTGAATTTTCACTGAGAAAAAATGCAGAGGTGCGCGAAAAACTTCAACCTAACTATGGGCAAAACAAGGCCATCAAATTCAAATGGACAACAGAGGGAGATCAAAATAAAAAATTTCTGCTGAATACAAAAAAATGATTGTGCGAAAAATATTCCAAAGCAGACAGATTCGAGAGGCAAATAGTTTGGAACAGCTTGTCCCCGAAAATTGTTTCGAAGGACGGTATCCAGTTCAGATTCGAAAATGCTAGAAAGTGGTATGGCTCTACGTGATTAGGGGGCATGATTTTACATAGCGTGTTGCGGAAAAGAATACAAATATGTACTTATGAAACCGACTGCCCCGATGTTTGCCTCTCCATCTGCCCTTTGTATATTTCAAGAAAAGGACCTCGCCATGAACAATAATTTGAGAAAAAGACGAATAAGGGGAAAATACAATCTTAATTGATTTGATAGAGGCAAATACAATATTTTGGAAATTTGACTACTATATTTTTTTGAGCAGGCCGGAAACATAACTCAAACAAATATTTACCGATCGGTCTCCAGGGAAGTACGTATGTGTTTTTTGAAAAAGTGAATATTTTTTTTAATACAAAAATTTCTGATTAATATTTTGGTAAGATTTTGATTTTTTTTTTTCTTAAAGTGTCGCCATTTTACGAAAAATCAATTTATAAAAAATTCGATACGTACTTCTCTTGCTACTTTTATATGGAATCAGAAAATGTTTGGTTTTTTTTCCAGATCAGAAATTTTAGAAGCTATTCTTCCGGCAGTGGACCCATGCGAGAAAATAACGGCAGCGAAGGAGTACTGCGCAGTCATAATTTTAATTTGAATTGCTTGAAATATATGTTTTGTAGTTCAATATTGATATTTAAAAATACTTTTTACAATAAGCCCATTTTGTTTACCTACACAAATTCCAAAAATATGCCTTTTTTGTGCTCTACAGTGAAGTATCCCTTAACGAGACCGGGCACGAAAAAGTAAAAGTAAAAATAAGGATGTAGTGGACCATCGAAGGCAAAATGGGCAACCTTTGCATCTCGCCATGCAACGACACACGATATCCAGCTTCTCCTCAATTGGTGTGGCCACACCTGCCATCATGTTTCTCCCTGAGAGAACACGAACATTCGAGTTTCTTGGACAGGTACTTGGAGCTGTACAAGGAAGGCGCAGCCGCCAGAACGCATGTCAATAGCTTAGGGACAATTATTCATTTAAAACGAATCATTAAAAAATTAACGTGTCTGTCGTTTCAATTATTGCCGGTTGTCAACAAAGTATGACCCCACCATTGGCCTTCAAAAAATGCAGAACAACGAATAGGAAGAGCGGTCATACTTAAAAAAAAAACATTTTTTCGTTGCATGACAAATGGTCTGTTTACCGCCCTTCTAAACAGACATCGCGGACAGTTTTCGTCTATCTGGATTCGGTGCTTTAAGCACGGTATCCAGAGAGAAGAAAACTGTTGCAAAGCAGTGAGAGAGAGCGAGAGGCAAATAGTTTGAAACAGCTTGTCACCTAAGTCTATTTCAAAGGGTGGTGGGAAAGTGGCATGGCGTTACCAGATTATTTGATGCGCGCGTTTCAGTATTTCCATAACGCGCTCTGCCCTTCACATATTTCAAACTATGGATACCGGCATGAACAAAAATGCGCGGAAAAGTCTAATTAAAAGAGCGAATACAGTCCTAATTGACTTGGGAATCGGGAAATTTAAAGACCTGGGACGAAAAAGTAAAATTAAAAATAAGGATGCAATACTATCGAAGGAAATATTGGCCACTTTTGCATATTGTTATGCAACTGGCACAGGACAGCTTCTCCTCCATGGGTACGGGCACTGGTTCCATCATGTTTTTTCCTGAATTCCGTTCAGCCACCCATGCCTAAAACAGCCCATATACAATCATCCGAGTTCTTTGGACATGTACTATGAGCTGTACAAGGCAGGCGCCGCCGCCAGAAAGCATGTCAATAGCTCAGGGACAATTATTAATTTAAAACGAATCATAAAAAAATGAACGTGTCTGTCGTTTTAATTATTGCCGGTTGTCAACAAAGTAAGACCCCACCATTGGCCCTCAAAAAATGCCGAGCAACAAGTAGAAAGAGCGGTCACACTTCAAAAGAATAAACATTTTTGCGCTGCGTGAAAACTTTATTTGCTGGATACTGAGCCTAATTGTTTTCTTATATAGTTCTAGAGTAATAATAAACGGAGACAATTCAATGTACTGTGTTATTTTTTTATTTAATTCTAGCTTCAATATCAGATAGTTGCACCTTCCCAGAAGCGCAACACATCCAGTCTGGTTTATTTATGAATTTGAGAGCATGACAATGCGGGCATTCCTTGTACATAGCACCAATTATAACTTTTGAATGAGCATAATATTCAATATCTGGCTCATACCAGAATGCAAGACGCACGAATGAATACCTGTAGGCGGTGTTGGTCATTTGTTCTGCGTATATTAATTGTAAACCTGCGTGATTGTCGATTTTCTAGTCTTTTTGCTTCATTACGTTCGGCTCTTTTATCTTCTGATTGTTCTTAACGGAATTGCCCCATGCTCACACGCACATCAGTATTAAAGCACGGTATCCAGAGAGAAGAAAACTGTTGCAAAGCAGTGAGAGAGAGCGAGAGGCAAATAGTTTGAAACAGCTTGTTTCCTAGGTCTGTTTCAAAGGGTTGTATCCAGTACAGGTTTGAAAATACTAGAACGGTGCAAGATTTAGGAGATTTTTGTTTTAGTATTTCCATAACGCGTAGCGAAAAAGAATAAAATTTTTAATAAAACGCTTCGTCTCCAATGTTTGCCTCTCGCTCTGCCCTTCACATATTGCAAACTATGGATCCCGGCATGAACAAAAATGCGTGGAAAAGTCGAATTAAAAGAGCGAATACAGTCCTAATTGACTTGATAAAGACAAATACAATATATTGGGAATCGGGAAATTATATGAATTTGCATTAAAAGACCTGGGACGAAAAAGTAAAATTAAAAATAAGGATGCAATACTATCGAAGGAAATATTGGCCACTTTTGCATATTGTTATGCAACTGGCACAGGACAGCTTCTCCTCCATGGGTACGGGCACTGGTTCCATCATGTTTTTTCCTGAATTCCGTTCAGCCACCCATGCCTAAAACAGCCCATATACAATCATCCGAGTTCTTTGGACATGTACTATGAGCTGTACAAGGCAGGCGCCGCCGCCAGAAAGCATGTCAATAGCTCAGGGACAATTATTAATTTAAAACGAATCATAAAAAAATGAACGTGTCTGTCGTTTTAATTATTGCCGGTTGTCAACAAAGTAAGACCCCACCATTGGCCCTCAAAAAATGCCGAGCAACAAGTAGAAAGAGCGGTCACACTTCAAAAGAATAAACATTTTTGCGCTGCGTGAAAACTTTATTTGCTGGATACTGAGCCTAATTGTTTTCTTATATAGTTCTAGAGTAATAATAAACGGAGACAATTCAATGTACTGTGTTATTTTTTTTATTTAATTCTAGCTTCAATATCAGATAGTTGCACCTTCCCAGAAGCGCAACACATCCAGTCTGGTTTATTTATGAATTTGAGAGCATGACAATGCGGGCATTCCTTGTACATAGCACCAATTATAACTTTTGAATGAGCATAATATTCAATATCTGGCTCATACCAGAATGCAAGACGCACGAATGAATACCTGTAGGCGGTGTTGGTCATTTGTTCTGCGTATATTAATTGTAAACCTGCGTGATTGTCGATTTTCTAGTCTTTTTGCTTCATTACGTTCGGCTCTTTTATCTTCTGATTGTTCTTAACGGAATTGCCCCATGCTCACACGCACATCAGTATTAAAGCACGGTATCCAGAGAGAAGAAAACTGTTGCAAAGCAGTGAGAGAGAGCGAGAGGCAAATAGTTTGAAACAGCTTGTTTCCTAGGTCTGTTTCAAAGGGTTGTATCCAGTACAGGTTTGAAAATACTAGAACGGTGCAAGATTTAGGAGATTTTTGTTTTAGTATTTCCATAACGCGTAGCGAAAAAGAATAAAATTTTTAATAAAACGCTTCGTCTCCAATGTTTGCCTCTCGCTCTGCCCTTCACATATTGCAAACTATGGATCCCGGCATGAACAAAAATGCGTGGAAAAGTCGAATTAAAAGAGCGAATACAGTCCTAATTGACTTGATAAAGACAAATACAATATATTGGGAATCGGGAAATTATATGAATTTGCATTAAAAGACCTGGGACGAAAAAGTAAAATTAAAAATAAGGATGCAGGACTGTCGAAGGGAAAATGGGACACTTTTGCATCTTATTGTGTAACTGGCACAGAACAGCTTCTCCTCCATGGGTATGGGCACTGGTTCCATCATGTTTCTCCCTGAACGGAACACCCACCTATGCCTAAAAGAGCCCATGTGTGTATTGTTTCAAATTTTGCCGGTTGTCTACAAAGTATGACCGCATCAGTTGCTTTAAAAAAATGCCGAACTACAAGTAGAAAGAGCGGTCACACTTCAAAAGAATAAACATTTTTGCGCTGCGTGACAACTTTATTTGCTGGATACTGAGCTTAAGATGCTGGATCTGTTCTTCTGTTTTTTCGTCTCTTCTGCTTCGCAATGTTCTAGAATTACTTGAGCTTCGGCTCAAATTAGGCCCTTTGCGTTTTGTTGGCATTTTTTGCTTTAAAAACACATATGACACAAAACTTGACGTAAATTTCGTGGCAACCACATCCATAGATTCCAAATTTCTAATCTAACAGTCGACAGGCAGCGACTAAAGCTGTATTGCGGACTACCCTTATCACTTAGCGGTGCGAAAAATAGATGTTAGCCTATTCTTAGACCTACTGAATCTGCATATACAATTTTATGAGAATCGGTGGAGCCGTTTCGGAGGTGTTTTCTGTCCAACACGGCGATACAGAATTTTACATATATAGATATAATGCTTTCGTGAATATAATCATGGCAAAAGTATTTACACAACGAACAATTACATATTTGCACATCCTGATTTATTTTTTTTTGTAACTATTGTTGTTGTTGATCAAACTTATTTACACACGCCTTATTCGCGCTGGAAGTCTTTACAAAACTAATTATTTATTTGTTCTTTGAAATTTTTTAATAATCGCATAGGTTTGGTCTTTCTGAAGTTTTAAGATGATTCGGTTTAAATAACTAGAAAAAATACCAAAATGTTGAAAAGATTCGAAAAAGAATTTTAGTTAATTTTTTTTTTGCTTCATAGATCAAGCTACGTGATAAACACTACTTCATTAAAATAGTTCAACAACAACTATAGTCACAACAAAAAGAATTTGACATTTTCAAATAATTTGTTGTGTAAATACGTTCAACCATGGTTGTATATGTTTTTATAGCATATAGCCAGGTATTAACATAAGATAAATTGGCTTTAAGAAAGACCCGAGAGAAATTGCTATATATTTCGCTCGGGAACCAGTGTAACCAAATATATTAAGGAAAAGGCGGAAAACGCGTAAATGGGGTCATACTGACACGTATGCACAGCTGTTTTATGTAAACAAACTTATAAAATTAAATTACAATGAACATGAAAATTTTAAAGTTAATTTATAATAAACATGAACGGATTCGATATTGGAATACCATTTATTGATCTATTCGCCACTATATAGCTCAAGGCAAATAACAGGAGACACCAACGCCGTCGCCGCCCACAGACTGTTTTTTCCTTATTTAAAACGTCTTTTTTGAATTTAATCCCATTATCATTACGGCTTTTATTAAATAAACCTTTTTCTGGGGACAATAAAAGCGCTCCATACGAGCAATGTCTTTATTTTTTTTTAATTTCTTCCATATCTAGCTTTCGAAATAAATACATTTATTTAGTTCGCTGCGAAATCACAGCTGTTTTGTTTCCTGATCTGGCAACTCTCTTACCAGTTTCAGTAGGCTAGTTTTATCTCATGTTATTACCTAGCTTATGTATGAAATATGATATATTTTTTTAGTGCGAGCGTGGTATTTTAAGTTTACTGTGGTACTTTCGATATTTAATAGCCCAATCGATAAGAATTTTTAGAGCACCTCTGGATGGTGTTGCTTTTTCAATTGAACTGCTTTCACTTCCTTTTGGATTTTACCGTCTCGTAAGTTGGTTGTGTTTTCTCGCTAAGCTTGAAAATCTTTAAAATTTGGCTGAATCGGAAACTTGTGTTTCGGATTTTATATTATTTTGTGATTATTATTGTTCGTCTTACTGGTTTTATACGGTATCGTGCTGAATATATTTACACGTTTATAATAAACTTTGGTTCGCCCGAGAGTTCTTAAAAAATTGTAACATTTTAACGTCTACATTGTAGAATCATTAAACAATTTTGGAAACAACACAATGAATAATCGATTCGGTCGAACAAGTTGATGGACCAATGATGTGACTGTTATTAAATAACGATTGAATTTGTTACTAGGTCTATCAATTTTCGAAGATGGGGGCCTACCGGTATATGCAGGAACTGTATAGGAAGAAGCAAAGCGATGTTATGCGATATTTATTGCGCATTCGCGTTTGGCAATACCGTCAATTGACAAAATTGCATCGTTCGCCTAGGCCTACTCGCCCGGATAAGGCAAGGCGTCTAGGATACCGCGCCAAGCAAGGGTTCGTTATTTATAGAATCCGTGTTCGCCGTGGTGGTCGAAAGCGTCCAGTGCCAAAGGGCTGCACCTATGGAAAGCCCAAGAGTCATGGAGTTAACCAACTGAAACCCTATCGCGGACTGCAGTCGATTGCAGAGGTAATATAACACAAATAATTTGACAACAACCAAATATATAATGATGACAACAAATATTAACATACAAATTATGTTGACTTTAAACTTCCTTAGATGTCTGACATTATATATACATATTCATATTTATTTTATAGTTATATATATGTACACTTTTTAAAACATAATTTTATCTCTTAAAGGAACGTGTTGGTCGTCGACTGGGTGGCTTGCGAGTTTTAAATTCGTATTGGATTGCGCAAGATGCTTCATATAAGTATTTTGAGGTAATCCTGATTGACACTCATCACAGTGCCATTAGACGTGATCCAAAAATTAATTGGATCTGCAAGCATGTCCATAAGCATCGTGAATTGCGCGGTCTTACTTCAGCCGGAAAGAGTTCCCGCGGTATTGGCAAGGGCTATAGATACTCTCAGACTATTGGAGGATCTAGGCGAGCTGCCTGGAAGCGCAAGAACCGCGAGCATATGCATAGGAAGCGATAATGTGTAAACTTTATTTAAAAGCCACTTGAATTAATGTATGGCTAATAAATCTGCACACTAATACTAATGTTTTTTTATTTATATTTATGTATACTTAGCTAAATACTAATTCATGTGTTTCTTATATACACTGACGAGCAAAACTGTAACACGAGTTGCATATTCTAAGTCCAACGGTCAGTACCTTCTCTCCTATTTTATGTACGATAATAATCTTAGTCTTTTTTTGTTGCTACTATATTTGACTATCGGTTGTGAAAATATAAAGCGATTTGATCATCTGGAATATGCTGAATATGCCGAAGCAAAATGTAAAAAAGTCAATTGTTACAGTTTTACACTGGGGTTATATATTAAACGAAAATTTATTGGAGATTATTTTAATAATGAGTCCACAGCCCGTTTGATTTTTTTTAGCTCCCTTGTGCGATTTGGCATACTTTGAATATAGCGTAGAACCATTTCAGGAGGAATAGCGTACCAGACGTCCTTTGTTCTTTCCCACAGCTTCATCATTCCACTTGGATGGACTACATATTTTGCCAGTTGGAATTTTACATGGCTCCACAAATTTTCTATGGGATTCATATCAGGAGATTGCGGTGGCCACTTTAGCGACTGAAAATTTTGTTTTCCATCAAATTTTTTACCAAAATCTAAGTGTGTTTGGGATCAATGTCTTTCTGATATAAACATTTTTTAGCCGCAATACCCATATTTCTAATTACTTTTGGAATATTTTGTTGCAAAATGTTTAAATACTGTTCTTTACGCATTGTTCCCTTAATTAAGACCAAGGGACCAACTCTGTTTTTGTATATTTTTCTGATCTGGATATTTAATACCTCCACTAAAACTAATTTCAAAGAATTTAATGAAGGTGGATCTTGCCCTCCAAAACTTCGTTGCTAAGCGTGTTAAAAAAGGGCGCTACGACGAATAAAAATTGGGGACTAAACAAACCGAGAAAAAACACTATTGTCAAATATTTGGCTCGATTCTGCCGTACCCTCTCTTCCTACGTCCATCATATCTCTAAAATTCCACTGATGACCCTTTTTTGACAACATAAGGCGAACGAAAATGTTGCGAACAAACTAAATGAATTTATATATATATTCCTAAGGCAGCTACATGATATAGTGCTCAAATATAGTGATCAAATTAAAACCGAAATTCCAAAATAGTACAAAATGGCCATGTCTGAAATTTCATACAAATATGTTAAAAATTGTCAAAGTTATAATTTTTTTCCTACAAATTTTCCGATCGTTCCTATGGCAGCTATATGATATAGTCGTCCGATCCGGCCCGTTCCGAAAGCATATAGAAGCATATGTGAAAAGTTTCATTCACATAGCTTCAAAACTGAGGGACTAGTTTGCGTAGAAACGGACAGACGGACATGGCTAGATCGACTCGGCTGTTGATGCTGATCAAGAATATATATACTTTATAGGGTCGGAAATGTCTCCTTCACTGCGTTGCAAACTTCTGACTAAAATTATAATACCCTGCAGAAACTATTTGATCAAATAACTAGGATAAAACTCACATTATTTAAGCTGGTAGACTCGGAGGAGACAGAAATAGTTGCGATCAGGGTTAAAAAGAGATCAATCTTGCAGGCTTGCTTAAAATCATTCCTCTAGGACCTCTAGTTAGTACAGTCAGGGCTATTTTTTTTTTTTATGCTTTGCTTTTATTTATCGAATCTTCTCATTTTCGAGACTAACAATAAGTGTTTCAAATCTTATACTATAACCTAACTAGGAGTCATGTAGACTGAGACAGTGGAACTGACAAGTTATGGCTGGGTTGGAAGGTCTGTACGTTGCAGGCGGGTTCGGCTGGAGACCCGAGTCAAGACCCTTGCTAGAGGATTTGGGTGGACAGAGAGTTTTTCATTGTAGGGGCTATGCGGCCGGAAAATTTAGAAGAGGGATGCGCCTTGGCACTGAAAGAACGCAATACATATTTTACAGAAAACGCAAACAAGCCTAACCAAAACAGGTTTCAAAACAGTTATAGGAACTATCAATCCCAAACCAAGGATATAATCGACGTTATAACAGATATGACAGAAGGGATTTGACAGTTAAAAATAATAACAACATGCCCCCACATAGATACCCAGCTATTATGCCCAACGATGCAAAAACAAATTCTAATAAAAAGAGATTTTTAAATATACAAACAAATACGAATGATAACCGGGATGAGACCACAAACAAATGTATTGAGGACGAGAATTTTCAGTTAAGTGCCTCACATCACAAACAGGATACATGAGTAAATTTAAATTTGGATCTATGCTACCGTACATTACGGTATGCCTTACAGACCAAGCAAAATTGAAATTTCGAGTGGATACAGGGGCAGAGGGGTCTTTCGTACACCCTAAGATCATTTCGAAAAAAGAAAAATAACATTAGAAAAACCAGTATCTATATCAACAGCTCTCCATGAACATCCCATTTCTCACATGACATTATTAGCTATTTTCAAGGAAAGAAAGGACGACACGAAATTCCCATTTTTATTATTTGATTTTAATTAATTCTTTGATTGTCGACATTTCAAATCTAACATTAACAATTTCAAAATTTAAATATCCTCTATCATTTATTAGGGGAAAGGTGGCAGTTGTGGACATAGTTTTGTTTTTCGCTGATATCTTTTTAACTGGAGCATATTATGCGGACATGTGCATATCAATGGAAAGCTAGAGACCTTAGCTAACTAGTTTTTGAATAATTACAGTGATATCTATCACTGAAAGAAAAATTTTTAAGTTTTTGAAAAATAGTTGTGGACACCTTTATAGAATGTGCTAAAATTATAAAAGTATCAAGTTAAACACAATCAAATGAAGAAAAAATGAAAGTTTATTCATGTGTTAAGCAAAAAAAAATACAACGCATGACATCATTCCCAATCGGAATCACAATTCTCGCATGTGAAATAGCTGGCACGCATGTTAGCACACTTCAAATGCACTGGCCGATCACATACATTGCAGTGAACGGAGTTGGAGGCGGTCAATTTTTTTGGCAACATTTTAATGCAAATTATGCAAAAGTCCTCATCTTCCTCGTCCGACGACTTGGACTTGGACGAAGGCTGAGATATTTTAGCACGTTTTGCCGGTGTTTTGGCTGGCGTTGATGTGGGGCCGCGCTTAGGTGGTCTTTCGGCTGCCGTTGCCGTTGACAATTCCTGGGCAAGCTTTTTGAGTCTTGCCAAATCCTTGGCCGCCTTAGCCGCTGAATTGGCTACTCGCTCGTCAGCCTTCTGCTTCAAAGCTGTTAAAACTTCCGGTGAAGTTAAAACAGAACTGCGCATAGGCTTGCGACCTCGATTGGATCGCTTCTTCGGAGTAACACCATGCAACGGACCAACGTCATCCAAAATTGACAGACTGCTCAGAGATGTTGAACGAGAAATTGAAGATGCAGACGGCCCTGATGTCGTACAAACTTCTTCGACGTGGCCAACAGCCGGATCAAGCGGTACCACGATGCAGTCATGCTCTTCCTCGAACAATTTATTTGCCATGGAAACTCCAACCTCATTTTTCTCTACAGCTTGAACATAATCAGCATCACTGAAAATGTCTGGATCGTATGGTGCGATTCCTGTAGAATCATGTATGTAGAACATGTATCAATACCGAAAATCTGGTAAAGATCGGGTGAAAAACACAAAAGTTATTTACTTATCAGTGGGCTATCTATTTGGCAGCTAGCAACAGGTGCATCCCAAAAAACAACAACAAAACTGATGAGCGCAAGAAACTAACTCCCGTGCGCAAAAAATAGAGAGGGGTTATTTCTTTCTCTGTCTTGCACACGCAAGTGCATGAGATGGTGGTGGTTTTGCAAAGAGCGAGTTTGTTTACATTTCTCTAATAGGCAAAAGTCGCGATCAGCTGAATTTTGTTTATCGTTGTCAAAGAGCTAATTCGAGCGGCGATATATTTTGGTACATGGTATATAACAGTCGTTCACGAACGACTGTAGCTTTCTTACTTGTTTCTGCTGAAATTCTTTAGCGGAGGATCATCGCCACCACTCTACATAAACAAACACTATTAAGATATATTAACTTATATAGCAGTCACTATAATTTAATATTTTTAATGTTATTACTACTAAAATAACTCATGTTGACATCAACGACAATATTTTAAGATTTGTCAAACAAAAAATTGGGTGTCCACAACCCCCTACATTTAAGTGTTCACAACTGCCTCAAGCAGTCGTTTTAAAATCATATGAAAAAAATTTTTATTGTGAAAATTTTGTCCAAACTCGGACTGGAATCTTTAACATAACTAAATTTCACGTCAAAAAATCGATTGCACTCACCTTCTTAATTAACACATTTCACACGGTGACACTTTTAAAAAAGTGCAATAAAACTTTTGTGATTTTTTTCACGGTGAAAAAATTCATTTTTCCGCCACACAAAGCAGACGCGTCCGTTCCGTTTGGTATAAGGCACAAAACAATCGAGCTTCAATAGCGCACACATGACATTTGACGGATCCATATATCTGTCCTGTGTCAAATGTTACACCGGGGTGTCCACAACCCCCCCCCTGTCCACTGCTGCCACCTTTACCCTAATTAAATTAAATTAAATTAATTAAATTAATCCTCTGCAATTAATTGCATTCAAGAAGAATCCAAAGCTTTAATAAGCTTACCAGTTACGGGCAGAGATGGCCCATTCTTCTGTCCCCATATTTTACTAAATGATGACTTATTCATAACCGCGGGAATCTATAATGCAAATAATAATTTTAGTCTCCTAGAAGTTAATAATTTGACCACAAAAGAACATAAATTTTGTCTCGATTCAAAATTAGATGTTTCAGAATTTAATAAGAAAAATTACTAACTTATTAAAGTATTGTCTCACAAGTTGGAGCAAAACTATACATCCTCCTTTGACCTTTTACGCACTGAACATCTAAACAAAGAAGAAAGGGATCAATTATTCAAGTTACTTACCAAATTTTCAAATGTTAATTTTAGGGATGGGGACAAAATATCATTTTCAAACCAAGTCAAACATGCGATTGACATTACGGACGAAAAACCCTTATTCTCCAGACCATTCAGGTTTAGTCATACAGAAGGGTGCGAGATCCAAACCCAAGTTAATAAGCTTCTAGAATATAATAACCCATAGCTATTCACCCTGGAGTGCTCCAGTATTTTTGGTATCAAAAAAAGCGGATGCCTCGGGAATTAAAAAATGGAGAATGGTAGTTGACTTTAGAAAATTGAACGAGAAGACAATAAAGGGTAAATACCCCATGCCTAATAGGAATGACTTATTATATAGGATTGGCCGAGCAAAGTACTTTACAGAGTTGGACCTGGCGAGTGGGTATCACCAAATAGATATGGAGCCCAAGGACATTTCAAAAACTGCCTTTACGGCACAAAACGGTCATTATGAATTTCTTAGAATGCCATTTGGGCTAACAAACGCACCAGCGACCTTTCAAAGAGTAATGGTCAATGTATTGGCAGAGCTTAACGGCAAATGTTGTCTAGTATATTTAGATGATATTATTATTATTATTTTAACCATTACTACAGGAACACATCAATGATTTAAATGCAGTTTTCAAAACACTCGCCCAGGCTAACTTAAAAGTACAACCGGTCAAGTCGGAATTTTTACGCAAAGAAGTAGAATATTTAGGACACATTTTTACAGAACATGGCATTAAACCTAATCCAACGAAAATTGCCGCTATTAAAGCATTTCCTCTACCAATGACCAGGAAGGAAATTAAATCGTTCCTTTGGTTATTGGGATATTTATTAAAGACTTTGCGAAAATTAAAAAACCAATGACCCAACAATTAAAGGGTAAAAAGGCAGTAGAGGTAGGAGATGAATTCAAAAACACTTTCGAACTATGCCAAAATCTACTCTGCAATGACCGGATATTAAAATAGCCTGACTTTAAACAACCATTCATCTTAACGCTAGTAATGTAGCAATCGGTGCCGCCCCAAGGGACCTTGGGATCCGACAGACCAGTGGCATTTGCTAGCAGAAAACTGTCGGTTATAATTTATTCTACGGTGGGAAAAGAAATGCTTGCGATTATTTGGGCAACTAAATATTTTCGTTCCTATTTTTTTGGTAATAAAATCCAAATAGTGACAGATCACAAACCCCTTAAATGGTTGATGAACTTTAAAGAGCCAAATTCCAAATTAGTTCGTTGGAAACTTCAACTTCTAGAATATGACTATGACGTTGTTTACAAAAAAAGGACCTCAAAATGTAGTAGCAGACGCGTTAAGCCGTATCACAGTAAACATTATAGTGACAAGCCATAAGAAAAAATGTCCAAAAGAAATAATCACTTCAGATAGACCTATTAATAAATTTAAACTACAATATATATTCCAACTAGGTGATCAGAGTAAAACTACAGTGCAATTTTATTCAAAAACCGGATCAGAAAAACTATTTCCAAAGAGATTTTCAATTTAAGCAACGTTACAAAAATCTTACACATCTTTTTACAACCATTAAAAACGTATGCAATTCTAGCGTCTGACGAGATCTTCCAAGTTATACAGGAAGCTTATGCAAGTTTATATGCCCCAAACCCCTCGGGCCTGCCGCGCTCGCCTCGCCGAGCAACGCGGGCGATTATGATCATGGACCACAACGAGACATTAACTCCGTCGAGTTCGGTGGGGACTGCCAAGGCGAGCACTCCCCAAACGACACAACCGACCACTAAAACCACCAAGGCGAGCCACGCCAAGGTGGGGGGAAACGACAAGCCAAAGTCGGTTTCCCATTATCAAAACAAAGCGCAGGCCAGTAAGCCCGTTTCATTTTGGCAAAGATAGCCAAAAATGAGAAGGAGGGCAAAGCTGACCAGCGCGATATCGAAAAAAAGGCCCGATTCCAGGCCGTGATCGAGGACTTTGAGCACTATGAGAGGCAGCACCCGGAAGCGTTCCAGCCGCACCAATCGAAGTGCAATCGCTCACACGAAGTGAGTGAGAGCGCTCCGAAAAGGGTTTGCCAAGGGAGCCCCTAGAGCGACGTCCTTCGTCAAGCCGGCGAAAAAATTCAGTGAGGTGGCAAGAGACAGCCTGGCCATGGCACTGGTGGACGAGCTCAACGACGATGGGCGCCTGCTGTCGGAGAAATGGGATGAGGTTGAGACCAGACTGTCTGAGATGGTATCAGACATAATACTAGCTGAGCCAGCCGGTCCGTCACCATCCTTTGACTCCTCGGACATGGTTCGAGGGCACCGGGTGATCAGGTGCGACGATGAGTTTTCGAAGGACTTCCTGGCGGAGTGCGTCGCTAAGATTAGCGGCGCCTGGAAGGGGCTTAGCCTAAAGCTCGTCCCCGCCATGGACCAGGGACGGCCAAATCTCTGGCGTGGCTATTAAAGGATATACAACAGTATACACAAACTCGACAGGTAGGCCGAGGGCGGGTATAATCATTAAATACAACCTTACCGCTCTTCTACATCCCAATCTTAACAACTCAGACCTAGCAGTGGCCAGGCTTGAAGCAGCGGATGGGACAGCCATGCTGATAGCATCCGGATACATGACCCACGATGAACCGGCATCCCCTGAAACGTTTGTCAGGGTGATGCAATGGGCCGAGGACTCCAAAACGACACTCATGCTCGGGTGTGACCCCAATGCCAGGCACACACTGTGGGGAAGCAAGGAAACAAACGAAAGAGGTGAGTCTCTTTTTGCACAAATTATATGTCGTGACGTCACTATCTGTAACAAAGGGGAAACACCACCCTTCATTTTTCCGAGTACGGAAGAATTTCAAGGATGAGAGGAGGTCCTAGATATAATGCTCCAAATGGAGCACAGTAACCATAGGGTAGGAAAATAAAGGGTTTCGCCAAAAAACTCTTTTTCAGACCTGCGTGACGGCACCGAAGCGCAATCCCCGCAACACAGATTGAAATAAATATGAAAAGATTGTACAGTCAGAGGTGATGAACAGGAGGGTCAGGGTAAGATCCACCCCGGAAGGAATAGACAAGGAAGTCGAGGACTTCACGAATATTCTCAACAACGCATACGAAGAGTCGTGCAGACAAACGTACTCTAAGAAAACATACCCGCAATGGTGGAACAAAGAGCTTAGCGAGCTCAGGAAAAAAGCAAGAAAAGCCTTGAATACAAGTTACGGCACCAAAAACTGGCAGCCGTATAAGGAAATACAGAAGGAATACAAGAAAGCGATATACGCAGCCATGAAAGACTCCTGGAGCAGGTATTGCGAATCGCTAGAAGGAATCAAAGATACGGCTAGGTTGAGCAAAATTCTAGCCAAGGGGCATACAAGCCCCACTCTTTTAAACAGGCCTGACAGTACAGGAAGTACGTCAGCAGAAGAGACACTAGAGATCCAGCTGGACACACACTTCCCACGTAACCAGAAAGAAGAAACGAGAGCAGTGGAAAGCCAAATTGCGGAACACCTGTTAAGAGTCGACGAGATTGTCACCATGGAAAGAATCCAATGGGCGGTGGACTCTTTCGACAAGTTCAAAAGTCCGGGACCGGACGGAATTATACCAGCAATGTTGCGGACAACAAAAGCATGCATTGGCAGATGGCTGCAAGCAATCTTCCAAGTATGCATTAAAAAGCACACATACCACTTCCGTGGAAGGAAGCAAGAGTAGTCTTTAAACCAAAACCAGGAAGAAGAGGACACTCCAAGCCAAGGATTACAGGCCGATCAGCCTGACCTCATTCCTCATGAAAACAATGGAACGGATACTAGATATCCATATCAGAGAAGGAACGGAGAAAAACCTTTCCGAAGCACAGCATGCATACAGGAAAAGTAGATTCATGGAAACAGCACTACACGATGTAGTGGGATACATAAAAAAGGCATTGGTCTACAAAAACTACACATTGGCCACCTTCTCCGACATAGAAGGCGCCTTCAATAACGTAAACGCAGATTCCATCCTGAGCTCCCTCAACAAGATTGGAGTTGAAGCAGGCATCAGAAAATGGATCGGCGCAATGCTAACGAGCAGAAGGATAACAGACGAACTGAGTGGCACTCATCACACGAGGTACGTGAAGAGGGGCACACCTCGGGGAGCAGTTCTGTCTCCACTGCTGTGGCTGATTAACATGAGCGACATATTGCGAGAACGCAATAGCGAAGGAGTTAAAGTGGTAGCATACGCAGACGACGTAGTTCTACTCACTTCAGGACCATTCTCAGACATCATCATCGAACTAATGACAAGGGCGCTGAAAAAACTCAACCAATGGGCCAAAGCCAGTGGGTTGGGCATAAACCAAGCAAAACGGAACCTATGCTCTTTACAAAAAGAACAAAGATCCCCAGATTCAGTAAACCGAAGACAGACATTCTACTCCTGTAGGAAGATGTTCGGGAAAATCTGGGGCATCAACCCCAAGACAATATTATGGCTCTACACAGCGGTTGTAAGACCCATACTCACATACGGAGCACTAGTTTGGTGGCCAGCACTAACTAGGGCATACAACATCCAGAAACTTACCAGGATACAGAGATCAGCATGCGCAGGTGCAACGGGAGCACTTAGATCATGCCCGCAGCAGCGCTGAATGCTATTCTAAACATATTACCGATAGAACATTTCATAAGGAACACTGCAGCCCAAAGCGCGGTACGACTGAAGGCAAGTCAAAGCTGGAAGAACTACCACACCGGCCACTGTAAGGTCCTGACCGAAATAAACGATCGGTTAACAGTAAACACCGATTACATGACAACCAAAATACGGTTCGGCAATGCATATACTACAAAATACCCAACAAGAGAAGAGTGGAGAAGAGGGAGTGCAACCGAGCCAGATGAGGTATCACTTTAAAACCGATGACTCAAAGATGAGCGGCGGGTAGGGGCCGGAATCTTTGCCGACACCTGGGGGATAGAAGTGTCCTTCCACCTCCCAGGGTCAGTAACAGTGTTTCAGGCGGAGGTCCTTGGGATATTGAAAGCAGCTGAACTTTCATTGGACCGAGACCTCCAGAATACCAAGGTAAGGATATACTCAGATAGCCAAGCGGCTATCAAATCTCTAGCAACAGCAAGGACTTCATCTACACTAGTCGCCAAATGTAAGGAGACACTAAACAGACTCGCGGAACACAACAGGGGGGCAGATCGCCTGGGTACCCGGGCACAATGACATCCCTAGCAACGAAAAAGCGGACGAACTGGCCAGAAAAAAGTCAGAGGAAATCAGAGTAACTGAACACGGTTCAGGCCGAGATTCACGACCACTTCAAAGTACTAGCCAGCAAGGAATGGTCGATGAAGGCGGAACACAGGAGGCCGAAACTGTGCTGGTCTGAATACAATAGGAGACGGACTGCAGAGCTGATCTCCAAGAGTAAAACGGACATCAGAAGGGTAACGGCAGCCATCACCGGCCATTGGCCAATAGGCACGCATGCCTATAAGATGGGCCTACCCTATAACCCACACTGTAGAAGCTGCAAGGAACCAAACGAGCAGGAGACACCGGAGCATTTACTATGTCACTGCCCGGCATTCAACCGGATAAGAGCGCGTCACTTCGGAGCATACCAACTCGCGTCACTAGGGGAAGTGGGAAGGCAGACAGTGAATGCCAACCTCGCTTACCTGAATGACACTGCGGGTACTGAAGGTGTGGATCAAAACGGAGCATAGCTCTAATTGGAGAGTAGCCTCACCACTTACACCTACCAACCTTATATTGAGGGACATTACAACAATTGAAGACCAAAATTCAGTTATTCTGGAGTATCATACCAAAAATATCCATCGGGGTACAGTTTATTATAACAGTTTATTTCCCACATATGAGAACGAAAATCGCTCAATTTACTAAAAAATGTGACACTTGTCAAACATTAAAATACGATAACAACCAACGAAACCACTTTTTAAGGAAACAGAAATTCCAGATGCCCCACTACACATAATACATATTGACATTTATACAATAAACGAAAAAATAATCTTGACTATAATTGACAAATTTTCTAAATTTGCCAGTGTATACACAATTCTCTCTAGAAATTGTATAAGAGTTGTAAAATCTCTTAAACATTTTTTTGTATGCATGGAATTCCGAAAAAACTTGTTTGCGTATAAGGTACAGAATTTTCCGGGAATATATTTCTCGATTTTTGTAATCAATACAATCCATGTCACGGCTTTTTCACAAGCTTGTGAGGAGCCCTCACCCCTATGTAAATATTGTACATGTAATTAAGTTAGTGGCCGTCAGCCAGCGGGCGGACAGGGGGAACAACGGGTGAGAAATCACCTGCCGTAACTGTTCGCACCGTTGGAAGTGCGACTATACTCTCCCCGTGAGGGCGGCTGGAAGCAGGTTCCAGTACGGTCATGTCTCTGCTGAGGATGCTGACGAATGGTAGTCGGGCGGGGAGAAGAAAACTCCTGCCCAAAAAATTACCCCAATCCAAGGTGGAACAGCATATGCCGAGGGATGCGTGTCCGGGGGGTGCTTGGACATTTATATGCGGACTCTGGTGGACCGGCCGACCCATCAGTTTTAATTAGGCTTACCACGGTATGCGGGCTCTACCGTGGCGGACCATCTAGGGGATACTCGTGGGACCAAAACATCAACAATAAATTGAATAACAAGCAAAACATAGGTGATCGCCAAACCTTAAGGGCGAAAGGGGGTATCCCCCCCGCTAAAAACAGAAGACGCCTTGCGGTCGAGAGTGTATCAAAAAGGAGGAGGAGAGCGCCTTCATCCGGGGGCCGGAGCCAACGGAAAGGGCCCGCCGAGCGGCGTGATCGGGGGCAAGTCCCTCGACGTCACCGCAGGCGGCTCCAAAGGCAACCCCAATCCGGGAAGCACGGCCCAGCAGCAGCAGAGGAAAAGGCCGCTCTATCACGAGCGGAGAAGGGCGGTCTTTATCCTCGCGAGAGCCAATCCAGCCATGGAGGCGGACCCGGAACAGGCGGGTCTCATAAAGTGGGCGAGAGGTGTCCTGCCAGACTTCAAGCCTGAGAAGGCGGGAAGCGCAGTAGCTCTTTGTGCCCACCCAACTAGCGCGAACGCGGCCAAAAGCGCTGCCAAACGCCAGCGCTCATCGGAGGTGCAACCACCGCAGCCGAAGCGTACCAAGGTGCAGCCCCAGCGGTCCTTCGCCGAGGTGACCAAGGGCAAGATCCTGATTGGAGTGGTGGATGAGGGCTCCAGTGACGGACAGATCCCGAGGGACCAATGGCGTTGGATCGTTGGCGAGCTGCACTGCCCCGATGCGAAGATGCCGGATGGCACCAGGGTGGCGTGAAGGTGATCGCGTGCGAGAACACGGCCTCCGTCACCTTCTATAAGCGGGCGATCGCAGGACTGGGTGAGGTTTACCCCGGTGCGAAGCTCGTCGTCGTAGACTGGGACAAGATCCCCAGCAAACCGAGAGCCAGGGCATGGCTGTCCCACAAGCCGGCGGAGCCGGAGAAAATACTCAAACTCTTGCAGCTGAGTAACCCCGACATCCCCTCCTCTGATTGGCGAGTCGCCAAAGTCGAGGAGGCCGTTGGTCCGAGGCGCCAGGTTGTCCTGACTCTAAATGAGGGGACAGTCGAGGTGCTGAGGAATAACGGGGGGCTTCTCCGGTACGGCTTCGACAGCGTGGCCGTGCGCGTCTATAAGGCCGACGCGAAGGCGGGCCAAAAGGAAGAGGACCTCGATATAGAGGAGCCTCAGATCGAGGAGGCGCCAGGGTTGTCCGACGACGAGGACATTCTGGAGGACTACGCCTCCGAAGAGAGCGAACTGGCGAGGGGCCTTCGCGAGGTCGGAATGTCCGAGGAAGAGGATGAGCCACTCTCGGACGCCGACACTACTGTGGTGGAGGTGAAAGTGCAGAATGTCCTTGACGTTCCTGCAGATAAACCTCCACCATAGTAAAGCAGCCTCCGCTGCTCTACTCATCCACCTGACAGAAGGTGGCACAGACGCTGTCCTCATCCAGGAGCCCTGGATCTGTGGCGACAGAATCCAAGGGTTGAGGGCAGCCGGCTATAGGCTATACGCAGCCCCCACAACAGGTAAAACGCGAGCCTGCATACTCGCAAAGAAAGACTTAACTCTTTTCTTGCTTCCCAATTTCAGCAATGAAGACATAATAACCGCATGTCTAGAGGGACCAAACAGTTCCCTCCGGATATGCTCTGCATACCTGGGGCACGATCAGGACCCCATCCCCCCAACCCTGAAGCATGTAACCGAGGACAGTAGAAGACTGGGCCTGGGTCTCATCATCGGGTGCGACGCGAACGCCCACCACCATCAGTGGGGCAGCACTAACACCAATGACAGGGGTGAGTCTTTTTTTGATTTTATCCTTGCATCCAACTTACTGGTGGGAAACTCAGGTAATGAGCCCACCTTTAAGCTAGGTACTAACATAAACTAAATTTTCCGAAAGCGGCCAAACTGCATATAAAAAAACGCTTGCGGAAAAAAAAGAAGACAAATTTTCTGAAAGGTCGCTTTCTCGGGTACTAACATAAGCGAAATCTAGCTATAAAAATGCGCGTTGAGCGTTGCCAGATCAGGAAACAAATCAGCTGTGATTTCGCTTTCGAAATAAATAAATTTATTTATTTAGAAAGCCCTCAACATGGAGGGAAAGTTGAAAGAAAAATTTTCTCGTGTTGAGCGATTTAAATAAATAAATTTATTTATTTCGAAAGCTAGATATGGGGGAAAATTCAAAAAATAAAAACATTGCTCGCATGAGCAGCTTTTATTGTACCCAAGAAAAGGTTAATTGTATAAAAGCCGTAATGATAAGGGTTATTATATGGGATTTAACTCACAAAAGACCTGTTATTTGACTTGAGATATATAGTGGCGAATACATCAATAAATACTATTTCAATATCGAATCCGTTCATGTTCATTATAATTTAACTTAAAAATTTTCATGTTCATTGTTATTTAATTTTAAAAAGTTTGTTTACATAAAACAGCTGTGCGTACATGTCAGTATGACCCCATTTACGCGTTTTCCGCCTTTTCCTTAAGATTTTTGGTCACACTGGTTCCCGATCGAAATATATTGCAATTTTTCTGAAAGCAGCTTTCGGAAAATTTAGTTTATGTTAGTACCTAGCTTTATCATCAAAAACCGAAGGGAGGTACTTGATATCACCCTTCTCTCTGAATCCCTGAAGGACCTTCTTAAGTCTTCTTAAGTCTTGGAGAGTGCTGGAGAAGCACTCATTCTCTGACCATAGATACATCCAATTCACGCTAGGTTTCGATAAGTTCAACCCAGTCACTTTCCGGAACCCCCGGAGGACTGACTGGGGGAAATACAGATCCCAGCTGAGTAAGATCCTAAAGCCCCCTCCAGCCCCAACCCTCTCGGACTTCTGTCCAGAGGGGCTGGAGCGTCTCGTTGAAACCTTCACCGATGCTTGTAGCACGGCTCTAGATAGATCCTGCCCCCGTAGCAAGAATGGGGGGAAGACTGGGAAGAAGCCACCATGGTGGTGTAAGGAATTAAGCTGCCTCAAGAAGACCACGAGGCAGTCCTTCAATACAGCCAAGAGCGTCAACACGGACGCATCTTGGTGTCTCTATAAATCGAACTTGTCCCTGTACAACAGGGAACTAAGAAAGGCCAAAAGAAGGGCCTGGTCCGACTTTTGTTCAGGAATCCAGGACTACTCTGAGGCGTCTAGGCTGAGGAAGGTCCTCTCGTCGACGCCTTCCAACCCGGGCTTCGTCAAGTGCCCTGACGACAGCTGGACGACATCCAGTGAAGAAACCCTCGGGGTTCTCCTGGATGCCCACTTCCCCGCTAGCTCTTCCCAGAGCAGCCCACCTAACCCCCCGACACGGCGGGGTCCGTCCGAAATGGCATACCTCCTTACTGATAGGAACATTAAATGGGCAATTAACAGCTTCAGCCCATATAAATCCCCTGGGGTGGACGGCATCATACCTGCACAGCTCAGCTATGCAGCCGAGCTATCCACTCCCTGGCTTCGTCTGATCTTCTCGATCATCCTCGATACAGGGGTCATTCCGAACGGATGGCTCCGCTCAAAAGTTGTTTTCATCCCCAAGGCAGGCAAGTCATCGCATTGCACGCCTAAGGATTACAGGCCGATAAGCCTCTCCTCGTTTCTACTCAAGACGCTGGAGAGACTCATCAGCCTGCATCTTAGAACTAATATTCCCCAATCATCCTTATCAGGATCTCAACACGCGTACAGGAGGGGCAGGTCGACAGAGATAGCACTCCATTCGCTTACCACCATCATAGAAAAATCGCTCCACGAAAAGGAGTTCACACTCGTCGCCTTCTTAGATATAGAGGGCGCTTTCAACAACATCCTTCCAGGCTCAATCACATCAGCACTGACTAAGCTGGAGATTGATCAACACTCGGTGGGTCTCATTGACCGGATCTTGCGCAGCAGAACGGTGGAGGCAACACTGGGGGGGTCAACCATCTCCAGACAAGTCAACAGAGGCACACCTCAGGGCGGAGTCCTCTCCCCTCTCCTATGAAATGTGGCGGTCAATGAACTGCTCCAGGGCATAGAAGAGGGTGGCTGTCGTGTCGTGGCCTACGCGGATGATGTCGCCTTGGCGTTCACGGGAAAATTCCCGCAGACACTCTGTGACAGGATGAGCGAAAACCTTCGGTTTCTGACGGACTGGACCGCAAGGTCTGGTTTGGGGGTAAACCCAGCGAAGACTGAACTAGTCCTTTTTACCAGGAAATACAAAATCCCCAAAATGATACCCCCTAAACTCTGCGGCGTACCTCTCACCCTTAAAAATGAGGCCAAGTATCTAGGTCTTATCCTGGACAGGAAGCTCGATTGGTCCTTAACACGGACGAGAGGGCCAAAAAGGCCACAATCGCGCTCTACACCTGCCGCAAGGCTATCGGGCTAAAATGGGGAATGACTCCGAAAATAGTCCGTTGGCTGTACACGGCTATCATTCGCCCGATACTCCTCTACGGAGTGGCAATCTGGTGGCCAGCTATAAAGCGGTCTACCTGCCTGGGCAAGTTAAGAAAAATTCAGCGCATGGCTGAGATCTGTATGACAGGCAGCCTGCGCACAACCCCGGGAGACGCCTTGGACGTTCTCCTGGACATCCTCCCAATTGAACTAATGGGAGAGATGACCGCGTCACTCTCGGCATTAAGGCTGAAGGGTGCGGGTCTGTGGAGAAGACTTAGTTTCGGACACACGAACCTCGGCTCTGCTCCACACCTTACTGAGGGAAACACTGACTACTGTGTCCCCACTGAACACCCCATCACACCTTCCAGGTTCACATCCCCGACAGAACGGAATGGAACCTAGGACCCCCTGGACCCCTAGGGTCCCTTCACATCTACACGGATGGCTCAAAACTGGACGGCCGGGTGGGAGGAGGTATATACTCTGAACACCTGGGATTAAACGTCTCGTTTAGACTACCCGACCACTGCAGCGTCTTTCAGGCGGAAGTCTACGCCATTAAAGAAGCCCTTGATCAGCTCCCCCCCACTAGGGGCAGAGCTCCCTTATGCATTTTCTCTGACAGTCAGGCCGCCCTGAAGTCACTCGAATCTATTTCTTCCAACTCCAAGACCATCAACGCCTGCCGCAGATCTCTTCACGAGATGGCGGAGCAGAACGACCTCCACCTCATTTGGGTCCCAGGACATAGGGACATCGAGGGCAACTGCGCTGCCGATGAGCTGGCCCGGCAGGGTACAACCTCCCCTCTTCAGCCGGAGAGGGAGTCAGTTGACATGCCCTTGGCCACTCGCAGACTACTCTGTAGGGAGTATTTCCACCTCCTCGCGGACAGGAAATGGGAAAACCTCATCACCTGCCGCCACTCTAGAATGATCTGGCCACGCCGTTCAGCGAAACGCTCAAAGGAGCTATTGTCACTAAGCAGGGAAAGCTGCGCCCTGGCCGTTAGGGCTCTTACTGGTCACTGGCTGCTTGGAACACATGCGTCCAGGCTGTCGGTGCACCACAATGACTTCTGTAGAAGCTGTAGGGATGAGGAGGAAGAGGAGACCGTCCTCCACCTCCTCTGCCAGTGTCAGGCCCTAAGCAGACGAAGACTGCAGTACCTGGGCTTCCCCACCCTTGCGGATCTCGCAGAGCTATGCGAGACATCACCGAGGCAGATAATCCGATTCATCCAAGGATCGGGTTGGTCCTCTCTTACTGGTCATCGGCCCATGAGTACCTGCATCGGACGGGGACCTAAGCCTATGCGGCATCACAAAGAGCCTCCTCAGGCTCAAGTGGAAGGTGCGGCTCTCTGAGCCGGGCATCACCGCTCTAACCTAATTAAGTTAGTCATAAGTTCTAGATTTAAGAGATATAGAAAGACCCACGAAGGGCACCTTGTAAATACAACAACATCGATAAAGCCAGTCGAGCATCACTGGCAACATCAGGACGACGCCTCATCACTGGCCACATACACACGCTCGCGACATTGCGAGCCAACATCGCAAGCACACGCTCGCAACATCGCGAGCATACGCCCGCAACATCACAAGCACGCGCCCGCAACACACGCCGACAACGACCAGCAACATTGCGAGCACACACGCCCACAACATTGACCCGAGACATCGCAAGCAGACACCAGCAACATCGCCTCTCGGAGAGAGAGAGAGCCCGATCGCAACATGGCCGAAGAGCCAACCACGACCGAGAACGAGCAACCCGAAAGTTTGACAAGAGAGCCTAAAGCGGGAGAACCCACATGACGAAGAGAGACGGCGGCAGAGGCCGAAGCTTCTGCGCCAGAACATCGGCAGCGGAAGGGCCCGAGCAACGCCGCCGCCGCCGATCGTTCTCTTACTTCGGCGGCCCTCAACGAGTACAGACGTGCGACGCTAATCCCGCAGGAACACGCGGAACAAAGTACCGACGGCATTTTCAACTCTGGGCCACATGGACATGGAGTCCAGCGGCCAGGGCTAAGGAGAGTGAGCCGGCCAAGCGGCCTCCCGCGGCATGGGAGCCGGCGGTGTAGGCAGGAGGTAGGAAAACGAGAGTAGGGAAATTAGACTGACATTAAAAACAAGATCATAAAATCCCGACGGCATTTTAACATTCCTCCTTGCAGCTCCTCCTCCTCCTCTTCTCCCCAAGAATCCACTCCTGGGCGGACTTGGACCCGGCACCATGGTAAACAGGGCCGGATCTCAAGTTCCGCAATCTTTCCCGTAGCAGCGGAGGCCGAGACTTGGAAGCCGGCACCATGGTAAACAGGGCCGGCTCTCAGTTTTCGGAGAGCCTCGTGGATCGAAGGGTCGGCACCATGGTAAACAGGGCCAGCTCTCAGATCCCGAGATCACCCTCCACCTTGGGCTCCGGATCAGAGCAATCGGTACCACGGTAAACGCGGCCGGTTTCCCGGTTCCGCGGCCTCGCCCAGGGTCGAAGCGCCGGCACCATGGTAAACAGGGTCGGCACTAAGATCCCGGGATTCCCTCCCAGCCTCGGCTTCGGACCCCGGCATCGGCACCATGGTAAACAGGGCCGGTTCCGGGTTCGTGGCTCTGCTCCGGATTGGGGCGTCGGTACCACGGTAAACGGGGCCGATTCCTAGATCCGGAGATCCTTCTCCCTCATCGGCTCCGGACCACGGCATCGGCACCATGGTAAACAGGGCCGGTTCTGGGTTCGTGGCTCTGCCCAGGATCGGGGCATCGGCACCACGGTACCCCCGGGCTCGTAGTTTTAAGGGGGCCCGTAATTTTCAGAAGGGGCCCGAGATTTTCAGAAATGTCAAGCGGGGAGGAGGCCGGCACTTGGTTACCCCCGGGCCCCGATTTTCTCTAGGCGGCCCTGCCGGCAGTGGTTTATTCAACGACGCGCCAATGGCAAATTTTATGATAAATTCATGTGGTTTTTTTTTTCTTCAAGTTTAAGCATTAATTAATCAAATAAAAAAATGTTGTTCGGATATCATGTGTAGTTTTTTTCGCAATCCATCCTTGAAAAATAGGCCCCAAATTTGACCGCGAAGAGATGAAGAGATCCTTGCTGAAACACTTCTAACATATAATAATGCGATTCATTCATCAACGAAACATACACGGACTTGTTTCTGAGACAGCCACATTTTAATAACCAAGACGACTACCTACAAACGTTAAATGATTTCCAAAACAACATATATCACAGTAGTTAAAAGAAGAATGGAAGATAAAATGAAAAAATATCGATAAGCTAAATAAAGGCAGAACAGACCCAATAACGGTTGAGACAGGGGAGACAGTGTTCCGAAAAGAAGCAACATTTATCAAATTGATTTACAAAACCTCACAGATGCGATTGAGTTTAGAGCTAAAATTAAATCAATTGAAGGAAAAAAGAAATATTCTAATACCAAGAAGTAGACAGAGGAAAGGTTTAATTAGCGGTTTAGGAAGTATCATAAATATGTACAGTTAAGGGAAATAGAGATGAATTAGATGGTCAGCGAATCGAAAATAATTTCAAAATAATTAGAGAAAACGAGAAAGAGCTAGTTGCCAACGCGAACAAGCAAACGACATTCAATAACAAAGTTTTGGCGAGTCTGGAAAATATTACGAGACACGTAAATGAGGAACAAGAAAATATTAATACATTTATAAATAATTATAAAAACATGATGTTTAAGACAATAAACACTGAATTTAAACAAATACATATCCTACAATATGTAACTAGAATACGTATCAACATTTATACTGTCAAATTTTTAAAATAATATTGAAGATAGCATCCTCTTATCTAAAATAAAAATTATACCTAAATTCATTTGATCAATACACGAAATTGAACTAATTAAAAAAGAAATACAAGATAATGAAATTCAGCACATGGAAAATGAAGAAATAATTAAACTACTATAACTTGAAGCGTTTATACTGAACAAAAAATTTGGATTTAAAGTAAAAATACAACTCTTCAGAAAACTTCATTACGAATTTTTCCACATTATTCCTCTACCTGTTAATAAATCAAAGTACAATATAATCCGGTTATAGCGACTTTCAAGGGACCGACGATTTTACGTCGTTATAACCGGCAGACGCACAAACCGGTAATACTTTGCATACAATACCTAAATTCATAGCTTACCACGACTCAGATAATATTAAGAACTTCGATAAAAGATGTTTACAAGTACAAAGTCTATTTTACTGCGAAAAACAAATGGAATAAATTACGATAAACAATTATACACCAACGAGGAAAAAACTAAGCTAATCTTCACCCCCGTTCAGAATATTAACATAACAAATAACATTGATGATCTGAATTTTCGAAACCTTAATCTACTAACAATTTAATATCAAAAGGAACTCATTTATTGGAAAAAAGTTACGACTAAAAACTTCACCATTATGTATATCTTGGGAAGCATCGCATGTTTAATCATCGCCACTAGGACAAAGAAGATACGCTTTATACCTTTAGCCCATCCAGAAACTTTCGTGATAACCACTCCTTTGTTATGGCCATCACTTCAATCCAATGAGGGAGGAGTTACCGGTTCCAGCCGATATACCGACCCTCCAGTTAAGCCACCCAGGCTTACCCTGAAGACGCGACGCTGATGGTCGTTTGGAAAACACAAGCGTAAATATATTTCTGATAATGATATTGACATGAAATTAACAATCCTACCAACTCAAGAAAAAAAGAACTAGCTCGACATGTTAAGCCCTCTAAGATTAATTTAAAAAGTCACCTTACTTTTTGAACACACCTCGTACTTGTCAACGGAGGTCTCATTGTGACATTGTGAAATAAAGAACTAGTTCGATATTGGACACAGAAAGAGTCACAAGTTTTTAATTCCTAAAAAACCAAGTCTCGACTCCAGCAGCTCTTCCCCCGAACCATATTGCAAAATTTTCTTGTCGCAAGAATCTGCAGTCCGTTATTCTAATTGAGATGGTTTTTTTTTCTGATCGTTTTCGGAGCTGTGTACCTTTACTTTGTGTTTTCTTACCACAGCTCCGAAAAAGGCCAGAAAAAAAAACTTCTAATGAGCCATTGCGGTATTGTCGCGATCTTCACTTTGCGTTTACTTAACGTAGCTCTGGAAATGCTCTTCTTCACTTTGTGTTTACTTCCCGTAGCTCCGAAAACGATTAGAAAAAAGAGCGTTTTAAGAGCCTATGTTTTTAATGCACTGATTGGGCTCCGAAAAAGGCCATATTTTTTTTTGTGTTTACTATACGGAAGCTGTGTTCTTTTCAGACACATAATTCTTAGCGCTTCTAAGTTTGCATGCTGCGAACTCGGCGCCCGCGCTCTCCGCTATACCCTACGCTACCGTTGTGGTCATATGCGATTTAAAATACAATTTAAATTTACGCAATATTTTGTGTTTATTTACTTATTTTCATATTATTTATAAAGTCTTATAAAGTCACAAGGCGTCACAGGTAGTATCAATTCGGTAAGGGTACATCAGACCAAGGCATGACCATGATACAATTAATTGTATCATGGGCATGACCAGCAGAGTTGTTACTGATGTGTATTCCATGGCTCATCAAGTCATTCCATGCATCAAGTCGACTCGCATGTTATATTAGTTTCATAGACACCACCTTCTACTCGGAGAGGGACCTTCGCGTGGTACCTCGTGGAAATGTACCACGGTACGGCTAATGCAGCGGTAGTGTCCCGTGAATCCCCTATCCAAAAATTCCAATGACTCCACCTCCCTACCGAGACCTGGGCAAGTCTTTAAACGGCCTCCCCTCAAGACAGGCATCTAAAGCGACCCGTGCCCTCTGACTATAAGGTTCGCAGCTGAGGGGTTAATCAAGCTGTGTTCGAACGGAGCCTTCCCAGGGGCCTGGCAAACCTGGATCGGAAAAGGCTTTACCGTGGTTTAGTCTCGGTCAAAGCCTTGGTCGACCCTCTTTAATACCCCAAACCCCTGAGGCCCGCGCTTGCCTCGTCGAGACACGCGGGCGACTATGAACTTGAAAAACAACCAAACATCCGCTTTGGACCTCATGGGGGAGTTAAAATCCCGATCCATTTCCGAAATCGACGAAGATGTGTTGCTGCGCTCGGAGTTTGGTGGGGAATGCCACCACGCCAAGGTGAACGGGGGTAACGAAAAGACAAAGTCGTTCACCCACCAACATAGGAAGGCGCAGGCAAGCCAGGGAAACGGGATATTGGCAAAGATCGCCAAGCGCGACCAGAAGACAAAATCCGATTACAGCCAGTGGTGGAGGAATTCGAGAAGTATCAAAGGGAGCGGAAGCGTTCCGGCCGTCCCAATCGCTCACAGGAAGTAAGTGAGAGCGCTCCGAAAAGGGCTAAGGACGCTAGAGCGACGTTCTTCGTCAAGCCGGCGAAAAAATTCAGTGAGGTGGCAAGAGACAGCCTGGCCATGGAACTGGTGGACGAGCTCAACGACGATGGGCGCCTGCTGTCGGAGAAATGGGATGAGGTTGAGACCAGACTATCTGAGATGGTATCAGACATAATACTAGCTGAGCCAGCCGGTCCGTCACCATCCTTTGACTCCTGGACATGGTTCGAGGGCACCGGGTGATCAGGTGCGATGATGAGTCTTCAAAGCCCTGGCGGGCTTAGTATAAACCTCTTCCCAGCAACGGATATCCCGATAAAGCCCAGAGCTCGTATCTGATTGCCTAATGGGCTCTCTAACCATTACAGAGTACTTAAAACTCTGAGAAACCAGGATGTCGACATGGCGGACTTGGCCATCCTGAAGGCAGAGCGGGATATGAGGACAAGCCAGCCGTTCTTGTTCCTCATCAACAAGCAATACCTTCCGCAACATGAAAAGACTGAATTTAAGGTACGGTACAGAATTAGGAAGGCAAAGATTAAGGTCTTCCAAGCCAAACCGGATGACAACCTCGAAGACGAAGTCGACGATACCAAGCAGCTGACTTAATTATCGGCGACGACACCCCCAACACCATAATAATGCCGAAGTCGTGCAGATAAACCTCAAACGTAGCTCGCACGCTTCGGCGAATCTTGCATCGACATCGGCCTATTACAAAAGTCATGGACCAGAGAAGGGCAAATCTCTGGCATGGCAATTAAATGACACACAACATTATATACCAACTCGACAACTATTCCGAGGGCGGGTATAATCATTAAAGACAATCTTAGCGCTCTCCTACATCCCAATCTTACTAACTCAGACCTAACAGTGGCCAGGTTTGATCCAGCGCATGGAACAGCCATGCTGATAGCCTCTGGCTATATGGCCAACGATGAACCAACACCCCTTAAGCGTTCGTCAGGGTGATGCAATGGGCCGAGGTGACCAAGGCGACATTCATCCTCGGGTGCGATGGTAATGCCATGTATACATTGTGGGGAAGCAAGAAAACAAACGAGAGGGGTGAGTCTCTCTTTTCGAACATATTATATGGCGTGACGTCACTAAATGTAACAAAGGGGAAACTCCCACCTTTATTTTTCCGAGTACGGTTTTTTTTATATTCGTTTATTTACTTAACCTAGGAACTATGAACTATTCAACACAAAAAGAATAAGCCATTCATTGGCGTGTCGGGGCAAGGGCCACTTCGTGCGGTACAGCCGCAAAGCAATGCTTCGCACGAAGGAAGGCCGCTCATCCCGTCTTCTCATTCCTCGCCCTCTCCAGGGACCTCCCACGTCCTTGAGTCCGCTAGCATCAGCGGCACCAGCGTGTCCTCGGTGATCGCTGACCCTGCCACCGCCTCCAGCGCGCTCCTCTCCTCGTCGAATCGGCGACACTCGAAGATGACGTTCTTTGCGTCCTCGGTTATCCCGGATCCGCACTCCGGGCAGCCGTCCTCCTCCTCGTGGCCGAATCTTTTCAGGTAGCTCCTGAAGCATCCGTGCCCACTCAGCACTTGGGTCAGGTAGAAGTCCACCTGCCCATGCTTCCTCTCCATCCAGGCGTCAATGCTGGGGATCAGCCTGCGCGTCCAACGGCCTTTTTACGAGGCGTCCCACCTGACCTGCCAGCTGGCGTAACTCCTCCATCTGGCGTCGCTCTTAATCTCCGCCTTGGAGACACCCTCGGGTCCGGGGTGCCCTCGAAGCGCGTTGTGAAGGTCTGCCTTCTCCCGTACCAGCTCCTTCAGTGGCACTAGGCCAGCTATCACCAGCACGGCGTCGTTCGAAATAGTTCGGAATGCGCATGCCATCCGTGTGGCGCAGAGTCTGTAGGCTGACTCTGCCCCTCGCATGTACGACTTTGTCCCGACCGCCTCAGCCCACACAGGCGCCGCATACAGCAACTGGGAGGTGACCACGCTTGCCAGCAGCTTTCTGGTGGTATGCTTTGGCCCTCTGGTGTTTAGCAGCAGACGTGAGAGGGCTCCCACCGTCCCACTGGCCTTCTTATGGGCGTACTCGAGGTGCCGAGTGTCAATGAGAACCCCGAGGTATTTTATCGCCCTCTGCGACTTTATCGCGATTCCACCGACGCGCACCTCGGCTGTTTCCACCGCCTTCTGGCTGGAAACAAGACAGCCTCCGTCTTTTGAGCCGCTAGCTCCAGGCCAGCGCTTGAGAGCCACGTTTCAATGGCACTGATTGCCGTGCTCGCCTTCTCCTCCGCTGCAGTGCGCTCCTTCGCAACTTCGACAACGGCGATGTCGTCTGCGAAGCCCACGACGGTGGTGTCGCTGGGCATTGGGAGTCGCAGAACACCGTCGTACATGGTATTCCATAGTAGGGGCCGCAGCACGGAGCCCTGCGTGACTCCGGCGGAGACTTCGTATACCCTGGAACCCATGTCCGTGTCCACCATGAGCACCCTCTCGCTGAAGAAGCTCCTCACGGTCTGCAGCAGGTACCCTGGGATGTTCAGGGCAGCGAGACACTTCAGCGTCCGGTTCCAGTCGGCGGTGTTGAAGGCGTTCCTTATATCTAGGGTTATCACTAGACGTAGCTCTTGGAGCCGCCTTTCCAGGTCGTTCCCGATAACGCGTTTTTCGCTATTGCCTTCACCGACTCGATGGCGTTCAGCGTCTGAACCGTTTTCAGAGAGACTTGAATATCAGTTGTTAGTGAGATTTCTTCTGATTCCTTTCCTTTTTCGTTGCCGAGGATGTCGTTATGTCCGTTATGTCCCAAGCCATCTGCACCTTGTTGTGTTCCGCAAGTCTGTTCGTCCTTGCTGTTGCGAGAGATTTAATGGTCGCTTGACTATCTGAGTATATCCTTACCTTGGTATTCAGGAGGTCTCGGCCCAATGATAGTTCAGCTGCTTTCAATATCCCGAGAACCTCCGCCTGGAACACTGTTCCTGACCCTGGGAGGTAGAAAGACTCTTCTATCCCCCAGCAAGATTCCGGCCTTTACCCCCCTGCTCATCTGTGAGTCGTCGGTGTAAAATAATACTTAATCTGGCTCGGTTACTCTCCCTCTTCTCCACTCGTCTCTTGTAGGGTATATTGTGCTATTATGCATTGCCGATTGTCACATAGTCAGGGTCTTTTGTTAGCCGATAGTTTATTTCGTTCAGGATCCTACAGTCCTCGTGTGGTAGTTCTTCCAGCTATGCCTTGCCTTTACTCGTACTGCGCTTTGGGCTGCTGTATTCCTGATGAAATGTTCCATCGGTATTATGTTTTTTTTAGGGGCTAAGGCTGTGTCAGTGAAGCGTGTGCGCCTGCCGCCGCGTTGATCCGACTCAGCTAGTGGTAGTTGGCAGTCACATGCCGACTACTAAAGACCGACCATACGTGGTGAAGAACCACATCCTGCTCGAGGTGCCCCTGCTCTAGACTAAATATGGCGGATCTAGAGAGGACAACTCGAAAAAACCCGTAATCACCGGTGTTACCGTACCGTGCCCCTGTGATGAATGGCACTACGTTAGTGTGTCTTTTAACGGTGGCTTCCGGATACCTGGCACCTCCGGTCGTACAAGCGCCCGATCCGGGGTATGAGGCTCTGCCCCGGGGGATACTTCCTTCCTCACTACTCGTGGGACCAATATATGGAGACCAATACAAGTAAAACTGAAACAGGGTGCTCTAGCAGCCCCAAATCGATCAATATCGAACCCACTCGGGAGCCCGAAGAAGCCATGGACGTCTGTTCACAAGGCTCTGGCACCGACAACATCACCAAGGAAGAGGAAGAAGCCCTTCTCGCCTCTCCCAAGGTTGATAAAATAAAGCGGATCGCTCTATCGGGCGCCGCACGAAAAAGGTTGCGCAGACACCTTGCGAACGGCATACCCTTAGAGGAGGCCAAAAGGCTCGCCCAGAAGCCTATGGACCCTCCTAGGGCAGTGCCTAGCAAGAGTGGCGGGACCAATAAAAGAGGTAGATCGGCCAACACGACCCCAGAAGGAGTGTCGAATAAGAGGCCCATGACGAAAACCGCGGCACCTAGTGCCTTGACGAAGGATCCTGCAACAGTGCAGCTTGCCACGGAGGCTCCAGTAGCCTCCACATCCGCTGCTGCGGCTAGGCAGGCAGCACTGGAGCAGTCGACCCAAGTCGGTGTCATGGCCTCTTACAGGGACGTAGCCAGCTCTGTGAAGATGGCAATACTCCCTGAGGACTACCCTAAAAATCTGCTCACGACGGAGCAGCTGAAGACGGTGCAATCCGCCATTCTGTCGAGGGTGATGGCCCTGAAACACGGCTCCACGAAGCCGCTGTTTTCGGGCTGCACCTTCCGACCAGGCTGGATGGCCATAACATGTGGTGACGCAAAGACAGCCGAGTGGCTGAGCACCGAGGTGCCCAAGCTCCGGTTGTGGAAGGACGCCCACATAAAAGTAGTCCCCGAGACAGAGGCTCCACGTGCCGCTGTCTACATCGGCTACTTTCCGCTCCCTAATGCGGAAATGAAAACTTCAGAGGTTCTGGACCTGATTGAAGGCCAAAACAGTGGCCTAAGCGTGGGAGACTGGCGCGTCTTCCACCGAGAATCTAGGCAGAACACGGCGGTCATAACGATCGCGCTGGACCCAGCCTCGGCCAACCGGCTGAAAGAGCTAGGGCATAGCCTGAACTTTGCGTTCGGCAAGGCTACCCTTAAGCCTAAGGCCGACACGCAAGCAAAAAGACAGGCAGTGGCTCCCGTTCCCGCAGCGGAGAAGCCCACCTGCTCTACTGCCAGTGCCCCTGCTATGGCTGCTGCGACACCACAGGGCACCGCGATGGCCCAGGAGCCCGCAGCACTGCGGAAGTTCCTGCGCCCCCCACTCCATGGGCGTATCACGCGCGGAACCGGGCGCACCACACGAGGCACCGGGCGCGTTCCCAAGAGTGCGAGGCGCACCCAGGAGGAGGAGGCACTTCTAGGCACCAACCGCGGCCGGAAGATAGCGGCCAGGGGCCGCAAGAGGGCGGACTAATGTCCTCCCCGCCTCTCCCCCTTCCCCCAACACCAGGAGACACCTCCGATGTCTCCAAGCGAATCTCCACCACGCAAAGGCCGCATCAGACGTACTTTGCGAGAGGTTCGCTACCATGGACATTGCATTCATCCAGGAGCCCTGGATAAATGCAGGACGTGTCCTGGGGCTTAGCACCCCATCCGGTAAGTTGCTGTATGCAAATAACCAACCTCGCCCTAGATCGGCGTTGTTAATAAACAAAAACCTAACATTTGTTCCCCTCTCACAGTTCATAACTGAGGACCTGGTGGCGGTTTGGGTCAAAATACCCACCGCCCACGGCGAGCAGGAGGCAGTGTTGGCCTCCGCCTATCTACCCGGCGACTCGGAGGAGGTGCCTACGGCGGCTACTTGTGCCCTGATTGAGCACTGCCAGAGAAACCGGCTCAGATGGATTATCGCCTGTGATGCCAATGCACACCATACGGTCTGGGGGAGCAGTGACATCAACAAGAGGGGTGAGTACCTTCTTGAATACATTATTAGTAATAACATAGGTTTACTAAACCAGGGTAGCGAACCCACATTTATTAATGCCATTAGAGAGGAAGTCCTTGACCTGACTCTCTGTAGTACTAATATGTTGTCCGTTGTCTCCAACTGGCACGTTGCAAATGAGATCACTATGTCAGATCACCAACACATTAGATTTGACATAGGATGTGCCTTGCAATGTGACCTAGTCACCAGAAATCCCAGGAAAACCAACTGGGATCTCTTCTGCTTTGAACTTGAGCAAACCAGAGACTGCTCAACCCGTCCAATAACATCCATAGACGAGTTAGAGCGTGAAGCTACTGTGCTTCACAGTAATGTTGAACTAGCATATCACGCCAGCTGCGACCAAAAGGTACGCATGACCGAAAGGACTGTTCCCTGGTGGAACAAAAGCCTTGGCGATCTCAAAAAGGCTGCGCGCAGGCTCTTCAATAAAGCGAGGAGTGGGAGGGCCTCATGGGACTCCTACACTACTGCTTTAACGCTCTACAACAAAGAGCTGAGAAGGTCAAAACGGGCTACGTGGCGTCAACACTGCGGGCAGATCTCGTCTCTCCCGGAAGCTGTTAGGCTACAAAAAGCCCTCTCCAAGGACCACTCAAACGGCACCTGCACGCTGAAAAAGCCGGATGGAACACACACAAACAACCCAGAGGAGACGAGCTGTCTACTCCTGGCTACTCACTTCCCTGGGTGTGTGGCTGTGGAGCAACCCATCTCAGAGCGTGAGGCACCAACCTACCTCTCGGAGACTGGAGAATGCCCGCACCTGCACGTGACTATGGTGGCAGACTCTAATGGGGCTGAGAGGGGAACCCCCTATCGCTCAGAACACATTGGAAACATGCCCTATAGACTGTTTCATCAAAATAGCGTAAAATGGGCACTACAAAATTTCAGCCCATACAAATCACCCGGACCAGATGGGATCTATCCATGCTTGTTGCAGCGGGGACTGCATCTAATCGCACTCCCCCTGGTCCGTCTATTTCGAGCCAGTCTCATGCTTGGACACATACCAAGCAACTGGGCTAAAGTAAAAGTTGTGTTTATCCCAAAGGCAGGGAAGAAAGACTCCCAATTGCCTAAATCATATAGACCGATTAGCCTTAGCTCCTTCTTCCTCAAAACTATGGAAAAGATAATCGACCAGCACATCAGGGAGGTAAATCTCAAGCAACATCCCCTAAACAAGTACCAATATGCGTATCAAGCTGGTAAATCAACTGAGACCGCCATACATTGCCTTACAACAACCATTAAAAAGGCCATTGGCGCTCAACAGATAGCACTAGGTGCCTTCTTAGACATCTCAGGAGCTTTCGACAACACGTCATATGAGGCTATACGTGCCTCTCTTGTACGCAAGAATGTGTCCACACCTATCACTAGGTGGATTCTGGAAATGCTTAAATCCAGAATCATAACTGTAGACCTTGGAGGAACTATGACCTCAATCACAGCCACAAGGGGGTGCCCTCAAGGGGGAGTACTCTCTCCCCTTCTGTGGACTCTGGTCATTGACGAGCTACTTTATGAGCTCAACAATTTAGGTTTCCCCACTCAAGGCTACGCTGATGATCTAGTCATCTATATTGTGGGCTGGCATGAGCAAACCATCTCGGACCGCATGCAGCAAGCCCTAGATATAGCCAACAGATGGTGCCAGGACAAAGGACTGTCCATAAACCCATCAAAAACAGTTATAGTCCCATTTACTAGGAAAAGGTCTCTCTCCTTAAGAAGACCATCCCTAAATGGGTCTATCATTGACTTTTCGGTTGAGGCAAACTACTTAGGAGTCACGCTTGACTCCAAGCTCAACTGGAATGCACACCTGGAAAAGACCATAAACAAAGCCATTCGAGCACACTTTGCGTGTAACAGGCTCTACGGCAGAACATGGGGCCTAAGTCCCAAAATGATCTACTGGTCTTTTAACACTGTGGTAAAACCGATCTTAACCTATGCATCTCTTGCTTGGTGGACGAAATCTACCCAGAGGACAGCCGCGGCTGCACTTACCAAATTACAACGACTGGTCTGCATTGGCATCACTGGAGCCATCCGTACGTGCCCCACTGCAGCACTAGGAGTCATAACTGGCATACCCCCTTTACCAATTACATTGAAAAAGGAGGCCTGCCTGGGGGCACTTCGCCTTCAAAACATCACCAATATCAAAAGTGGTGATCTTACCGGGCATCTTAGGGTCCTTGAACCCCTAATAAATGATCCCATTCTGCGCGTAACTGACGATCAGAAACCAAGACTTGTTCTCCACAGAAACTTCTCTGTAGTCCTATACACTAGGAATGAATGGAAAACAAAATCAATATCTCTACCCAGTGGATCACAAACATGGTACACTGATGGGTCGAAACTGGAAAACGGTGATACCGGGGCTGGTATTTTCGGACCAAGGTTCAATAAATCCATAGCCATGGGAAAATCGCCCACCATTTTCCAAGCAGAGATACACGCCATAGAAATCTGTGCACGAGAATGCCTTCGCAGGAAAATGCAAGGCGCACGGATTTACATCTTCTCAGACAGTCAGGCAGCGCTTATAGCGCTGAGTTCCTTCACGATCTCGTCCGGACTTGTAGAAACCTGCTTCCAACAGCTGAATGCCCTTGCCTCCAAAAACACCCTAACGGTGGGCTGGGTACCAGGGCATGAAGGCCATACGGGAAACGAGGTGGCAGACACCCTAGCCAAACGCGGGGCGATGACACCTTTTATCGGCCCTGAGCCGTTCTGTGGACTATCGAAAGGACACAAAAGAGAACTGCTCAGGAAATGGGAGGAATCGGAGATAAACCGTCACTGGACCGACAGTGCAGGGCTGAGACAAGCCAAACAATTTCTCGTCCCCCAGATGACGCGATCAAAACGCATCATCAACCTACCAAAGAGCGAAATTCGAACTCTAACAGGTTACCTAACGGGTCACTGCAACCTTAGGTATCACCTTAAGAAATTAAAACTTTCAGAAATCGACACATGCAGATTCTGCGAGATGGAGCAAGAAACATCGGAACACATCCTATGTGAGTGCCCCTCGCTAATCAGACGTCGACTTCAACATCTAGGAGGTGAACTTATTCCCCCCTACAGGATTTGGGAACAAATAGACCCTACCAAAGTGCTTTCTTTTATTAGAAGCCTAGGTATAGGGGCTTTACCCTAATCCTACAGGCCGGCACAAAAGACCTAACATCTGGTCGCAGTGCAACAAGGCCTTTGTAATAATAATAATAATAATATTATGTTTTTTTAAACATTCAAGTCTCTCTGAATACGGTTCAGGCCGAAATTTACTTCAAACTACTAGCCAGCAAGGAATGGTCGATGAAGGATAGCAGACGGACTGCAGAGCTGATATCCAAGAGTAAAACGGACGGCAGCCATCACCGGCCACTGGCCAATAGGCACGCATGCCTGTAGGATGGGCCTACCGTACAACCCACACTGCAGAGCTGCAAGAAACACAACCAGCTAAGAACGCGTCACTTCGGAGCCGGGTCATCAGGAGAAGTGGGAAAGCAGTGAATGCCATCCTGGCTTACCTGAGCGACTTGGGCTAATACTGACTTCTACCAAAACGAGGAGGTGGAGCAAAACGGAGCAAAGCTCTCATTGGAGGTTACCAGGGTAACCTCACCGCTACCTACCAAAGGTTTACCGCATTGTCGCGAATAAAATATTGGTTAATTGTACTATATGTTTTCAATTACATGACGAAGCAATATTTGTCGTAAAGAACACATGTTAATAAAAAATATATTAAAACCTTGTGAAAAAAACAAATGCTTAACTTATAAAATATATATTATATTCCCACTTACCTTATTAAATATGTTAACGGCTTTATATGGATTAACTGCTATAAGTATTGAACCAGTATAAGTCTATGATATAGTTTGATTGAAACCCAAACAAAATATTGGAAAACTTAACATAATTATGTGTAAGAATATTTTAAACAATTACTAATAATTTATGTTATAATATATAATATAACAAGAAAGGAAGCGAAAAATGTTGCGAACAAACTAAATGAATTGATATATATATTCCAATGGCAGCTATATGATATAGTGGTCCAATTTGAATAAAATTAAAACCGAAGTTCTGGAATAATACAAAATGGCCATGTCCCAAATTATATGCAAATATATTGAAAACTGGCATAGTTAAAAAATTTTTTCTCATAAATTTCCGATCGATCCTATGGCAGCTATATGATATAGTCGTCCGATTTCTGCCATATATAGTAGTGAGAGCATATAAAAGACTATCTGTAAAGTTTCATTCAGATAGCTTCAAAACTGAGGGACTAGTTTGCGTAGAAACGGACGGGCAGACAGACGGACAGACGGGCATGGGTAGATCGACTCGGCTGTTGATGCTGATCAAGAATATATATACTTTATAGGGTCGGAAACGTCTCCTTCACTGCGTTGCAAACTTCTGACTAAAATTATAATACCCTGCAAGGGTATAAAAACTAATTGATTAACATCACCGCAGAGCGTAAACACAGAAATATTAAGAGGTTGCCTAATTTATTTTAGTGTGGAGCGAACGAAATAGACAGGTAGGAAGAAAAATCTACAGATTGGATTTTTATAATCGTTGGGCAAGAAACTGGTAGTTTATTTGTCATGTTTATTTGCCGCAAATATTGGCTGGATTTTTATTAGGGCTACACTCGCTCTGCATGTTTTTCTCCCGCGTAGAAAGTGCTTTCCCGCGTAGGGGTACTGGTGGTGGCTGGCTGTGAGAAAAAATATTTATTTGCATTTTTTGGACCGGAAAAACTTCCCTCTTTTGCACCTTATATATTTTTTTTTCCAATTATTATAAAAAAACTATTCAAACTCTTGTCTTCTCTATCAATCTCTTCTCGACAACGCCTCACAAAATTCGACGCCGTCAAAAAAAAACTTTAATAAAAATATAAAATAAACGAAGAACGTTAATCAGGGCGACGCCTGTCCTTTTCTTCGACTGCATGGGCGATCTTCAGTTTCCGAAAATGGGGGAAGATCTCTTGGCTCCAAAATTGATTTCCCGGTTTGCTCGCGGCATTATCACTACCCGCTAATAACAAAATCGTAGCTGGACAACTTGCGTAGATGGAGGAGCAGGAGGCCGCTGGAATTATGTACCCGAAAAGGGATTAGCGGAACCTCATTATATAACTGGGGCCGAAAAGAGACTAGCGGGAATCTCGGTGCATACTATGCTACTGCCGAAAATTTCCTATGCAACCCGCGACAGAGTTATCCGTCCCTCTTTCCACCGCTGATGCTGAGATGACGCGCTGGTGATGCTCTGCTTCTGGGAGTTTGCTCATCTTCGTCTCTTCATCTTCCAGTTCCCTCGTCTGGGCCTGGCACTGGCCGCTGGCTTGCTGCCGGGAAAAAATGGCGCCACCGGGCTTTGCATCCAAGCGTTACAATTTACATGCTGTGATGTCGTGTCCATCACTTGATGTTTGTCCGGAAAGAAGCAATTGAATAATTAATAATGGATAACCACTTTGTATTGTAGGTCAAAGTAATAAATAGATCTGCCAGACGGTAATGATGAACATATGTCATTGTACCTTGCGCATATTCATGCATATGACATGGATTACGTCGCCGGCATGATAGTTAATCGACCAATATAAGGAGCATTTCCTTCAGTACTAACTTCACGTAAATGGATGTACTCTTCAAAACGCAGTCTGGTTTGTTTGAATCGAATGAAAGTTTAACGTTCTGCTTTTATTTTTACATATACGTCGACGCAATACTGCTGAGACAATTGACGAAACCACAGCAAATAGTTGTTCACCAATAATCAGGATGGTAGGATGTTCATATGTTCGTTTATCTGTGTTTATGTGGAGGGGCCACTGTGACGCCTCTGCGCACAGAGCTTTCGCTCTCGTCCGAGCTCGACTCTCTTTTGCGCTCGCTCCGGAGCTTGGGCTCTGGTTGCGAACTTCGTGATCGGCCGCCGTCGATCTCCCGCGCTCGCTCCAGCAAGACTAGAGAACGGCTCTAGTCTTTAAGTGCAGTTTTAGTCTATCTATGCAGCCGAATAATAAAGCAGATATTATCCACGACGCCCCCGCTTCTTTTTCTTCGCCACAACCTGGGATTTTTCCCTTGCTATTTTCGCTTTGCGAACTTGAAATAGATATCTTCGCAATCTATCTGCCGCTTGTCTTTTGGAGAAAAATCGCCCCGATATTCTTTCCACTTCGCCACCTCTGCCAGCAGTTCCCGGCTATTGTTCCGCCCAAAGATAAGTACGAGCTTTCCTTCGTCTTCTCCCTGCCGGTCTTCAGCAGCGGCATTCGAGAGTTTTCCGACACAACGGCAGAAATTATAGTGAGAAATTATTAATTTCCCATTCGTCTCCGCTTTGTGAGTCACCATATTTCTCGCCGTTTTCTCCGTTCTCCGTTATTCATCAACTTGCCAACGGTCGAGGCATATGTACATATATGTGTATGCAGCCTCAGCATCACACGCGACATATTTACATATTTCGGCGCAACTCTGCGCAAATTAACAAGTGAAAAGTGAAATTGTGTGGTGAGAAAAAAGGGATAATAAATATTGGCCAACCGGTGTGCACTGTTTCGGGAGTCTCCCTGTTCGCCGAACAGTCCGTCGTTGTCGCGATATTTGTTTTCCTATTTTTGTGTGTGCCATTTTTTGCCTCATCATTTTTCTGTCCTTTCATTTAAAAATACAGTCCACTCCGCGACGCTCCACTGTGCCACCACATAAATGCATGCCCATATCTAATACACATACATATGTATATATATACCAGGAAAGCGAGCAGCAGCAAAAATTCTAAATGCCTAAAAACCCGACTAAGTCCGCGATCCCGCACCACGCGGTTGAAACCTTAAAACGCATAGTCGCCGCCGCGAGTGCCACGCCTTCAACGCGCCCAGGACCTGCGACAGGATCGTCGCAGGACACGACCACCCAAGGAGGAGAGGTGTGTGTGTGCGGGTGAGACATGGCCGCAGGCCAAACTTTGTCAGGGGCCAGGGGAAGGTGCCAGCCCTAGTAAGGCCCTTCTCTTCCCCTTTCCTCGCTGTTTGCTTTGGGCCGCAGGCCATTTATATATATTAAATAATTTAATTTCGCCGCCGCCGGGCAAAGGCGCCCGCCGAATTAGGGCCCTTTTCCCGCGCCTCTTCTTCGGGCCGCCGGCCGTATATAGATATATGCTAATTAAATCCCGCAGTCTAGTCGCCGCCGGCCGGATAAGTATATCGTGTAAAATAAACCTATATTGTGGAAACCCTCGCCTCTCATTTGTCCCGTATTCCGCTCCGGGTTTCTGCGCCCATTCCTCGTGTCGCTGGGGAAGCACGCCGTTCGGAAATTCTTCCAGGCGTAGGGCATAGGTGGACCGTCCGGAAAATCCTCCGGGTCCAGGGGCGCCCGCCGTTCGGAAATTCTTCCGGGCGTGGCGCATAGGTGGACCGTCCGGAAAACCTTCCGGGTCCGGGGCATAGGTGGACCGACCGGAAATTCCTCCGGGTCCAAGGGCGCTCGCCGCTCGGAAAGTCTTCCAGGCGTGGCGCAAGGTGGACCGTCCGGAAATCCCTCTGGGTCCAGGGGCATAGGCGGACCGACCGTAAAATCCTCCGGGTTCGCAGGGACCGCCGATCGGAAAGCCTTCCAGGCGGTTCCGAGGCTTTTCCTCTCGTTTCTCTCTCCCGTTTTCTCCCGCTTAATTCGACCCCTTCTAAAATATAGCTAAAACTTCGGCAGCCGTTATGTCCTGCCTGCCGCAGCAATAAATAAATTCTGTGGGGACCTCTGGAGCCGCTGAGGTTTACCCCGGCCAGAGACGCTTCTTTACAATCTTACATACATATTTGTTCCGACGACGTCAAGACCTCGGACTTTCCTGCCTGTTCAGTTTGCTGCTTGTCCCAAAGTGCGGGAGAGCGGCGACCAGCTGATCGCTCGCTCGGTCTGGCCAGTGCAGCTGCAGGGAGAAGGAGAATGGAGGAGAGGCGAGAGCGAGTCAGTCTGAATTTGCACACGTCGCTGAACGCCCGCCGTCGGTCTAACCATCTATTTTCTTTAACTTTATTCACACACACGCCTGTATATAATTTTAACTGAAAGTACATATCACGGAATAATTAAAGCTATTGAATTTATTCGGCAGTGTTGTTTTTACTCTTGCCGGGGAAACCCTCTTACAATGACCTCTTGATAACTATACAAGGGGACACAACTATTCATGGTGGCCCATGAGGGGAACCTGCAATTGTAAAAATTAAATTCGAATGGTTATGTGTGTACATAGATTGCGTTAGATCGCGGCCGCGTTAAGTTGCAATTCGGCTCGGCAAATTGCCTAAATTTAAAACTGCGATATATAAGCGCAGCAACGGTTGTTTGGAATTTGGCGGCTCTTCTTCTTCATCTATTCTCGGCCTAGCGAAAGACCGAAAAGGAAGACGGCGGTACATAGGCGCCGCAGCTGCAGGTCGTGGACTTTGTGACGCTCGCTTCGATTTTGGCGGCTGCTTTTCTCCCCCGTTTTGGCGGCTGCTTTTCTCCCCCGTTTTGGCGGCTGCTTCTCTTCACCGATTCTCGGCTTGGCGGAACGCGGAAAAGGAAGACGGCGATACATAGGCGCCGCAGCTGCATTTCGCTGGACTTTGCGACGCTTTTTTCTGTTGTTTGGGCGGCTTGGTGAGTGGAATCTGGTAAACAAACGGAGTAAGTGGCCAAGGTGTGTGCGAGACAAGAATTTTAACGAATTTTTCTCATTACATGATTGTTTTGGGGTGGTGAGTTGCGCTTTTGTTGCCCTTTGGTTGCCCCCTTTTTGTGGTTTTTTACACTCGCCATCATGAAATCAGATGCAGAGGCTCCGACTTTGGAGCAACTAGTAAATTTGCAAGCAAATCGGTACCAGTCGCTCAATTCGACGTTGCAGAATTTCAAGAAGGATTCGCAGTCAAGGAAAACGAGGATTTATTTGAAGAAACGTCTAGAGCAAGTGGAAGAGCTGCGGAACGCGTTTCGCGAAACGGATGCCGTGATCGTTAATCTAGAAGGGTTCGCTGGATCGAACTATGTCGCGAAGAATTTCCAGTCGGAGTTCGAGGAGCGCTATATGGACGCCTATTGCGCCATCGCAGAGGACTTGGATAAACTTCCATCCGAGAATCCTCCGCCGCCGCCGCAAGCGGGCGGGGGTGCGAATCCTGAAGTGCGGCTGAACATGCCACAGATGTCAGTGCCCAAATTCTCGGGTGAATGCGTGGACTGGCCAGGCTACTATGACGCCTTCACAAGCCTTATACACAACAACGTGAATCTGAGCAATGTGCAACGGTTGCACTTCCTCAAGGAGTCGCTGCCAATAGGGCGCGATAATGACATCCGGCAAATGCAACTCACGGAGGCAAATTACGCCGTGGCTTGGGGGCTAATGATTAAAAGGTACAATAATCCACGTCTCGTTTATTCACACCACATGAACGCTATCTACGCGTTGCCCAGGCTGGTAAAGAAAAATACGGAGTCAATACGGTCGATGTTAAGCACGGTCAATGTTTGCCTGGCTGCATTCCGCCGCGTTCAAGCCTTGGACGGGGAATCGCAGTACTGGTTGGCGCATTACATAGCATCGAGGTTGCCCAAGGAGACTCACAACGCCTGGGAACACCATCAAGGAAGCGGTGCCACCGTTCCTACTTATAAGGATTTAGAATCATTTTTGAATGATCGGCTGGTCATAATGGATGCGATCGAAAACCGAAGTTCGTCGTACGACTCCAATCATGTCCCAGGATCTACCGACCCGAGCAAACGAGTGCGAGTGCATAACGCACAGGAGCGCTCAAGACGCCCGGATACCGTCTGTTACCACTGCGGCGGCGACCATATCCTGCGTCGTTGCGCAACCTTTCTGGCCTTGGACTGTTACAGGAGAAAGGATATAGTGAGCAGGGCAAAATTATGTATTAATTGCTTGAGTAAATCGCATGCGCTGTCACGATGCTCCAGCAATAAGAGCTGCCAAGTCTGTGGGCAGCGCCATCACACGCTGCTGCATTTCCCGGTAGTGGCTCATAATCCATCGTCGAGTTGCGCACAGCCGCATTCAAACCGGCCTTCAGCGCCGCCATTTGGTGCACCTGCAGCCAGGGAGAACGAATCTCAGCACAGCCTGCAGGAGACGGAGGAGCCACATCCGCACGCATCTTACAGATGTCATTCAGCAACTTCATCGAATGTCCTTTCGAGGAATGTGCTTCTCGCCACTGCTCGTATCACCGCACGGAATCCGGTCAACGGCCTACAAGCAGTCATAAATGCTCTCATCGATCAAGGATCTGAGGCAACCATAGTTTCCGAACACGTCGTTCAGTCTCTGCACCTGAAGGGGTCAGCCACCCGAGCGTCCATTTTTGGGGTGGGCCCCGGGGGCGGTCGTCGTTGCAAGTACACAGTAAATTTCGAAATTTTTAGTATTATTAACCCAAATTTTTCCTTAGGGGTTGATTCAGCATATGTTCTCAATTCTGTTACGTCCTGCCTGCCAAGTGTGAGCTTCGCGCCACAACATTGGAATCATATTCGAGGGCTCTCATTGGCGGATCCCCATTACGCGCGGTCGAAGCGAGTCGATCTAATTTTGGGAGTAGACATGTTGGCGCAAATTATGTTGCCCGACACCAGGATCGGTTTGCCAGGTGAGCCCATAGCTCAGAATACACACTTCGGATGGATCCTCTCTGGACGAGCTGAAGGAGTGAGGGAATCAACCGAGTTGCGCTGTCATCGAGTGCTTTTGGACACTGAGGCATTGCTGAAGCGCTTCTGCGAGGTCGAATCGGTTCCAGATCGCCCCACAGCAACAGACAAGGAACTCTGGTGCGAGTCCCTTTTCCAGAAGACTCTCGTGCGCCGATCGGATGGCCGCTACGTAGTGCGGTTGCCCTTTAAAACCTATCGAGACCCAGCCATGGTCCTGAGAAGATCTCATCAAATGGCACTTAATCGGTTCCTGCAGTTGGAAAGACGTCTGTCTAGCAGCCCAGAACGGTGGAGCAGATACGTCGAGGAGATCGAAGAATACTTCACGCTCGAGCAAATAGCGCCGGCGGTGGGCAGTGAGAGCAGTTCGGTAAGGGATACTTCCACGAATAGGCACGTGGCTTCCTGTGTGCTCCCGCATCACGCTGTCTTCAAGAAGGATCCTCAATCGACCAAACAACGAATCGTCTTCGATGCCTCCTCAAGGACTAGCAACGGATGGTCTTTAAACGACATTCTTTGCGCGGGACCGACCCTGCAGAACGACATGTCGGCAGTCATACTCAATTGGCGGAAATATCGTTTCGTTTTCACGGCGGATATTCAGAAAATGTATCGATGTATCGATGTGCACCCGGAAGACGCCCAATATCAGCGGATTTTATGGCGGGCGGCGGATGGATCGGTCAATGTCTATACCTTGTCAACACTAACCTTCGGAACGGCTTCGGCACCCTTCACGGCCATCAGGGTCATTCAACAGTTAGCGAAGGATGAGCGGCGTTCATTTCCTAAGGCGGAAGAAGTGTTGATGGACGAGATATATGTTGACGACATTCTGTCCGGAGGGCATTCGATGGAAGAGACGCAGGATAAACGAGCAAAGGTAGAGGGTGCAATAAAATCCGCTTGCATGGAGTTGCGAAAATGGTCCAGCAACGAAGCGAGTATTGTCCGTTCGATTCCGATAGAGCATCAGAGCAGTCGGACACCTTTAAACTGGGACACTACGGATCCTATCAAGGCGCTAGGAATGTATTGGCTTCCAGCTAATTTCACCAAAAGAACGATCCTGTCGAGCATAGCGAGGCTATTCGATGGAAGAGACGCAGGATAAACGAGCAAAGGTAGAGGGTGCAATAAAATCCGCTTGCATGGAGTTGCGAAAATGGTCCAGCAACGAAGCGAGTATTGTCCGTTCGATTCCGATAGAGCATCAGAGCAGTCGGACACCTTTAAACTGGGACACTACGGATCCTATCAAGGCGCTAGGAATGTATTGGCTTCCAGCTAATTTCACCAAAAGAACGATCCTGTCGAGCATAGCGAGGCTATTTGACCCGCTGGGTCTCATCGCGCCAGTCATCATCTCGGGAAAGCTAATATTGAAGGAGCTAACCATGACCATGAAAACGCATATCGACGGCACTCTGACGGCTCTGGATTGGGACGACGAGGTTCCTAATGCTCTTGCGGAACGGTGGCAAGCATTTCGGGACAGCTTGCTAAGGATTGACGATATAAGTATACAGCGGTGGATTCATTATTCTCCGGGATCCATAGTTTCAGCTCAGCTTCACGCGTTCTGCGACGGGTCCTCCACATCCTATGCAGCTACGACCTATCTAAGGCTCGAGCATGAGGGCGGAACGTGCAGCACCTCGCTGTTGACCGCAAAGTCAAAGGTTACTCCAACTAAACCTTTAACCATACCTCGAAAGGAGCTGAGTGGTGCCGTACTAACGGTCAAATGGTTGACCACGGCTAAGTGGCTAAAGGACCTTCCCATCCAAACGTTTTATTGGACGGATGCTACGATTCTGCTGCATTGGCTGCACGGAGACGTCAACAGATGGAAGACCTTCATCGCAAACAGGGTCGCCTTCATTCTGGACCACTCCTCACCATCTCAGTGGAGGCATGTCGGGACGAGCGAGAATCCAGCGGACTGTGCGACAAGAGGGATGCCTCCGAGTGAGCTGAAGGACTTCGACTTGTGGTGGCGAGGCCCGGAGTGGCTTACACGCAGTCAAAATGACTGGCCTTCGACAGAGATTGGACAGGTCGACATGAAGGATGCCGCTCTAGAGGCAAAGGCGGACAAAGTTCACGTTCACCACGCAGTCCCGATGTCATCGCTTCTGGAGCGATTTTCTAGTTTTAGCCAGGCGGTACGAGTCATAGCATATATATTTCGGTTCAAGACCAATACTATCGGGGAGAGAGGGAGGTGCAGTGATTCTCTAAGCATTTCGGAGATGGACTATTCTTTATTCGCTATCGTACGCATCGTTCAAAGGGAGTCTTTCGCGTCCGAGCTGACCGCTGTAAGGAACAACAAAAGGCTGCCTCCCAGAAGTAAGCTCTTGAGCCTGTCACCGATACTGGTAGAAGACATCCTGCGATTAAGGAGGCGACTACGCCATTCAGGTTTGTCGCACGAGCGTCGTCATCCCATGATCCTCCCAAGTTCTCATCATTTGACGCAGCTAGTAATACGGTACTCGCACGTCTTAACTCTGCACGGAGGTGCGCAGCTGACTTTGGCGCACACTCGCCAGCGGTTCTGGATAACTACAGGGAGACGAGCCGTTCAAACAGTTGTACGAAAGTGTGTGAGGTGTTTTTGGACCCGGCCAATCACTTCGACACAGCTCATGGGAGATTTGCCGCTTCATCGGGTGAACCCCCCTAGCAGACCGTTCTTGGCGACTGGGGTTGATTACACAGGCGCTATGGAGCTGAAGGCAGCACGCTTGCGAGGGACCAGCTTTTACAAGGGATACATTGCCGTTTTCATTTGTCTTGCAACAAAGGCAGTGCACTTAGAAGCGGTAACTGGCCTCACCACGGTGCATTTCCTGCTAGCTCTGGACAGATTTACCGGTCGGCGAGGGATGGTTCAGCATCTCTACAGTGACAACGGAACCAACTTTGTGGGCGCGGATAATTTAATGAAGGCGTTCTACGGCAAGCTCAAGGACGATTACGAGAAGCTCATAGCTCCCAAGCTGGCGTCACAACGGACCGTATGGCACTTCAATCCCCCTCAGTCGCCCAATTTTGGCGGTCTATGGGAAGCCAATGTGAAATCTGTGAAACATCACCTTAAGAGGGTCATTGCAGATCGGCGTCTCACCTATGAGGAGTTGACAACGGTGCTCGTGAGCATAGAAGCCTGCCTCAACTCGCGGCCGCTGTGCCCTCTCACGGCTGATGCAGACGACCTGGAGATACTCACGCCGGCTCATTTTTTGATTGGAGACTCTATGCTGGCGCCTCCGGAATATCGGCCACAATCCAAGTCCTTCGTGGAGCAGTTCCTCCTTCAGCAAACCATGATACGACATTTTTGGAAGGCATGGAGTCGAGACTGGCTAGCTCATCTGCAGCAGAGACCCAAGTGGTGCCAGGAGGCTGAAGGTTTGCATCTCAACGACCTTGTCATCATCAAGGATGACAGATGTCCGCCGTGACAGTGGTTGCTGGGGCGGGTCGTCGAGTTGCACCCAGGGACGGACGCGTTGGTCCGAGTAGTAACGCTTAAGACCAAACAGGGTCAATTAAAACGGTCAGTGTCGAAACTGTGTCCGCTTCCAATCCGTTCTTAAGCGCTCTCACTTAGATACCGCAATCATAACGAATTATTTCTTGCGCACACTTCTTGTATCATTTCTCCAAGCTAGATTCTACCTCACCTACCTGGATGGACCGGACAAGCGAGATTTTCATGCTACGTCTAGCATTGGCGGGCGGCATGTTCAGTTTGCTGCTTGTCCCAAAGTGCGGGAGAGCGGCGACCAGCTGATCGCTCGCTCGGTCTGGGCAGTGCAGCTGCAACGAGAATGGAGGAGAGGCGAGAGCGAGTCAGTCTGAATTTGCACACGTCGCTGAACGCCCGCCGTCGGTCTAACCATCTATTTGTTACACGTATTTACGCACACGCCTGTACATATTATTAATTTAAATTCTACATATCACGGAATAATTATAGTTGTTGAAATTGATTCGGCCGTGTTGTATTTACTTTTGCCGGGGAACCCCTCTTACAATGACCTCTTGATAAATATACAAGGGGACACAACTGTTCACTGCCTACATTCTGGTTCCCAATTCTGCTGTCTAATCCGCATAAGGCACCATCCGCCTGCAGTAAAAGTGTTTATTTCTTGATTCGTCTATTTTCCATACGAGATACCCGTTGCTCACGTCAGGCGACGCCGCAGATCAGCTGAACTGAATTCTGAAATGCCCACGGGAGGCGACAAGAAGCCTCGTCCAAAGGCAAAGAGCGACGAGTCAGTCGATTTTATCCACGGCCCCTCGCCAAGGCTTACTCGGTCGGTCGCAAAAAATGGCGGAAAGTGCGGTTGGGCCTTCGTATGCTTCCGATCCCCCCCTGGAGACGGCCCCGTTTTCCCGGGGTGTGGCTACGGCTCCTAAGACCCTGCACCCCTCTCGAGCCCACCTGGGAACGGCCCCGCGAATACGCAGCCGTCCTCCCACGGTGAGTCTCCGCATCACCCCTTCGGGCCCTGCATTGGGAGCGGCCCCGCGACTACGCAGCCGTTCCCATGCGGGATTCTGCATCCTTTTGAGCCCGCGAATACGCAGCCGCCTCCTTATGGCAAGGGTCTCGTTCTTGCAGCGCTCCCCCCCTCGGGCCCTCAAAGTACGGCTCCGCAAATACGCAGCTGATGACCTAGGAAGACCTTAGATCCCCTTTTATTCTGCCTGTCACACATAAATAAATATTTCTGTGGATGATCCTGGACAGGCTGAGTATTTATCCTGACCCGTGATTAGCATCCTTACCGATGTTTCTTCTTAGATCCACCGTCCGAGCGACAAAGATCATTAGCAAAAATAGCCTTTTTGCAGGTTTTAGCGAAGCAGACAACGGTGGACATTAGAGGGACTTACCACTGTACCTTTACGTTACGGTTAGATAAGAAAAGTGCACCGGGATAACGAGAGAACAGATAAGCGGGTGAGCGTGGGAGCGAGCTTAACGTTTAGCTGTCGCGACGGCGCAACTTAAACTGAGGAGGCACACAAAGGAATGCACAAAATGCAAAGCAAACACCGACAAAAATACACAAAACAGAATAGATGCATGCACACGAAGTGAACGGGAACTTTATTAACACAAAATATAAGATTTAATAAAACCAGGGGTTTTAATGCAAAAATTAACACAAAACGAGAGCGCAAGAAAAAAAACACGTCCGTTATCTTGGAAGAGACTACGAAGACGACGTTGTCAATTATCCAACTGAGTTTCTAAATTCATTGGAATTACCACCACATAATTTGCCGTTAAAAGTTGGTTCGGTGATAATTTTGTTGAGAAACATCAATTAGCCATGTCCGGTACGCGACTAACGGTGAAGAGTTTACTGCCGAATGCGTTCTGCATTCCATTAAAATACATTGTAATTGAATTCAGTTGTGTTTGGATTTTCCATTTCCATATGGACAACTCTCTGGAAAGGTTCACCCGCGCAAAAACTCCAAAAATTGCTATAAAATTTATACTTTTAAGATAGTAACATTAAGAAATGTTCCAATGGATAAAATTAAAAAGCCTTTATCATATTCTAAAACTAATTTCGAAATATTAGAATGCAAACTCGCGCAAATTGCGATTTTTCATCGTTTTGATGAAAACACCATAAAAAGGATCATGTTGTGTTTTGATAAAAATCTCAAAAGCAGAGGAACTATGCTTGGACTTTTGATTTCTATCATTACTTGGAGATGGCAAGGAGTCAAAAGAGACCACATTTATAGTTACTTCTCTGATTTACCCAAATAGTAAAAAACTTCACGAAAAGTACGATGGAAGAAAATGTCGCGTGCGACAGTGATTAAAATTCAATTAAAAAATAAAACTACGTAATATTTTAAATTGAAACTAAAAGTTTTGTTAATATAAATCAATGCATTACACTTTAAAATTATTTGCATTAAAATCATTCATCACGTTTCGCTGAAATCGGGGCTTGAACTGGTTTTCAAAAAAGGGACTTCTTTCGAAAACGAACCTCTGTCCAAAATCGATATTGGCACCATATATAGTGCTAATCAAGAGCTTTAAATTTCATATTTTGCAAGTTCGAATGTGTACGAATGTCGCGTTCGTCATCAGAGAGTTACCCATATATTGAAAGCAATAAAGATCCGTTTAAAAACGAATTTCGGGCGGGACAACTTCCGCCGGGTCCGCATGGTTTAAATAAATTTACTATGACCTGTGACCAACCAGACCATCCAAGTATACATGCCAAGTTCATCTCGACCAAGTCCGAGCGCTATGGAACAAGATCGAAAAAGAAAACCAAGCTTGTTCAGTTTCAGTTGGTTTTGAGGGCGCGGCGGACACCTTACCTACTCATAAGACAAAATATGAGTACTGCTATTTAGAAACGAAAGGTGTGCCAGCTCATGAAACAGATCGATTCGATCTTTCAAGCTCTCAGCTCGGTCTGTCTGGACGATTATATTCGCTGGCCGACCTCCCGAGACCTTTTAATAGTGGTATATATGGACAATCCTGCGCGGATCCCTGTAGAAAAGTTGTTCTATCTAATGCCAAGACTTTTGGTGAAACTCATATCATAGTTTTCAATTCACCGTTTACCAACAATGGTTTCCGCTCAGCCTGGGAAAATCTATCTGAGCGTTTCCCAAGATTCGGAAATGCAGCGAAATGGCACAAACACACTTCATCTTTGTATTGTGATTTAATAGCTGTAGTTTAAGCATGGTATCCAGATAGTAAAACACTGTTCCGAAGCAGAGAGAGTCAAATAGTTGGACACAGCTCAGTTTTGTTGCTTGCAACATTTTTTGATCGCAAAAATTAGATGATCTTAGTACTCAAAAAAGCGAAAAATAAGAAACTTCTTTCTCTATTTGCTCGTTTTGTTTGTTTTTTTTAAGCCATTTGTTAAATTTGTATCTTACCAGGATTTAGTATTCATTTTCACAAAACTTTTTATAGGGCCATTTCATTGCTTCAATATCAAAACTTTTTGCCGAAATATAATGGATCCCGCTTTGTTTTCGTTATTTTTTTTATATGGACTGTTGCAGCTTTAAGAAACTTTATCTGATATTAGTATCAGAGATCTGCAACGGGTATGATCGAATCATCTCGATCACCATACAAAAATTTTCGCTCACTTCAACTCACTTCGCTCAGCCGAAATATGATCGTTCATGATGCATACCCGAAGCAAAAGCCGAAAGAATAATCAGGAACGAGTAAGCATTTTGTGTGCATGTTCGTGCATCAGATCGGATCGCTTCGGAACGATCAAAACGCTCATTTTGAGCTTCGTGAACGAGTAAAGGGAATGATCGTAGCTAAGAGTGCGTCGTCCCGAACAGAGAATGAACGTTTTGATTTGTATGTGTGTTGCGCAGGGATTGATCGCTCAGTACTCGAGTTGATCGTTCAGAAATGAGCATGAATTTGTAAATTTTGTGTGTGTGTGTTACGCCGGAATAATAACGCAATTCTCATTTATTACAATTGCATCTTAAGAATTATATTATTTCTTAAGATGCAATTGTAATATATAAATAAATTATTTTTATGTTTATTAATTAATTAACAAAATTAAAATTATCAGTTTTTCATAAACATAAAATTATAAGTTTTTCATAAACTAAATTCAAATTAACAAATCTTATTGGTTAAACCGAAACATAAAATGATGACTTCTTAATTATATGTACATATGTACTTATGTATGTGTGTATGATGTAAAATCTACATTGTAGATTAAGAAAGTTATATTTTACATAGGTTCTTATTATAGTTTTGTATTATAATTTTTATAATAGGAGTTTAGAAATAGCAAGCTATCAACTGATCGTGGCTGAAGTCTATTTCTTTTTTCTGTTATTATGTTTCCAGCCAATGAAAACGATCGTTCGGCAGCGGCACTGCTAGCTGGGATGGAATGTATTTGTATTGCTACTTTTGATAGCAGAGGGTACTTGACCTGATTATTTCGCCACCATTCCATCAAATTAAAATGTTCATCCATGTCTACTAATTCCTTACAGTACTTGTCAAATTCTTCTTCGGGTGTTTCTGGATTTTTTATAGAAGGCTTAATCAAATTTGAAAAAAAGAACGCATCGCTGCTTTTATTTGACGACGAAGCATGTGACATCTCTTCTCCAACTGTTACATCCAAAGAAAAATTCGAGGTCGAAGCAAATGATGGTGTGGATATACATGAAGATCCACCTTCTACTAGAAATGCCGCGTAGGAATTATCTATCATGCGTGAAACGCAAAACTCTTTGATAGATTGAACATCATCTATCTGCATGTTTATAGCCGGTGGGTATAAAAAGAATGCAGCTTTATGCCACATATCCAAATTTGAGACCCAAATATCTTCAATTCTTTCGAGAATATTGATTTTTAAAATCGATATTGAATCAATATCTTCCGCGGCTGGTCTGCATAAAGTTTTTATTTTTAAAATGGATGGTATTACGTAGCATAAGGACGGAGAACTGCAAATTTGTAGTTTTTTAAATATAATTTCGAAGTTCTCGCACATTTCGAGTAAGGCTGAAGCGGTGTTTATATTTATACCCAACAATAACTGAATATGGTCATTATTTTTTAATATAATGTTGATTTCACCCCAATTTTCAATTATAGACTTTAGCATTTGGTAGTGTGAGTTCCATCTGGTCGGGCACTGGCTTTTTAATGAAGTTGGCAACAAATGCTGTAAATTGGCTTTCTTAAAATATTTGACAACTTTTTTGCATGACTCTAAGACACCTGAAAGTTCGCCAGTGCCAAGAAAGGATTTTTCCAAAACATTTGAAAATAAATGGCTGCTACAATTAAGGCGAATATTTGTCTCTAACGCTTTAACCATATTGGAGCCCCTATCAGTTACAAATTTTATGTTATCTATATTTGAAACATTGAATTCTAAAAACAGACTTTCAAGTTTTTTACGTATATTGTCGCCTGTTGACCTATCAAAATTCATTGATTTCATGCCCAAAACAATATCATAAAATTTAGTGTCTTTTTGGTAATGAAACGTAACGCCAAGAAAGTTGCGCTTCACATAATTGTCCGTCCACATGTCGATTGTTGCCGAGGCTCCACCGTTACTCACAATGCTGCTTATTTCTTCTTGAAGCTCTGCCTTTTTTTCGTTCGCGCACTTTTGAATTTTCCTGGAAATGGTTGTAGGATCTGGAAGCAAATCTTCTACGTCGATGTGTTCTCCATAAGTAGCGCCAATCTTGATGAAAAACTTGACTAGTTTTAAAAATCCAGCTCCTTGCACTGCTGTAAATGGACGGCAGTCTTCAACAATCCATGATGAACATTTATCTAAGGCTTCTGCTTTGTCCAAAGGTGTTACAGCTTTTAGTGTTGGAGTCTGCTTTAGTTGTTTGCAGCAGCTATGTCGCATTACTAATTTAGTATCAGCCTTATCCGCTGCGGTGTCTCAAACTTTGACTCCGCAGACAGCTCAGGGTAAAATAAGATATTAGATATTCTTATGCCAGAGAAATCTCGTCTTTTAAGATTTTCCTTTCAACTTCCCTATCAGAATACTAGAGGCTTATGCAGCAAGCTCTCGAAATTGTATTTGTACAATTGTATTTGGACATCCCAGGTAATTGTGTTTACAGAGGCGTGGTTAAAGCCACAGATCTTTAATTCTGAAATTTTCCCGATATCGAATTTATTTGTGTAAAACTATCCATTTCAGGTAGTTTTATTTACATAACATGTTCCTATGTTCCTCAATTGGAAACACCATTCGGCAATTCAGGCCAACAGGTTTTTAGATCTATACCAACTCATAACTTTAGGGGACTTCAATATACCTTACAGGGTCGGTTGTTAAGAATAAATCTGATTTTTTGGCCAATAAAGTTCGCTGTTTTCGCAAAGCTAACTTTCATACGCTAAATAATTCAATTTCCGAATTTTATTGGTCAAATCTGTACATGTGTACTGACATGGCAGCCGCCGTGGAAATTTTTTACAGTGCCATGAACTCATTCTTTTTATCCTGTGTTCCGTTAACCTATCCGTCTGTCTCTAGTAAACCACCTTGGTTTAATAAGGAGCTGACACGCCTAATAAATGTTAAGTATAGGCTTTATAATAAATATAAACTTACTCGTACTAATAAATGTTAAGTATAGGCTTTATAATAAATATAAACTTACTCGTTCTAAAACTGTCCTTTCTAACTATCTCAGTGCTCGGTCGAAATTTACCGTGCTTAACGCTCGGTCTTTTAAAAATTATTTGAATCGTTTGAGGGTTCAGTTCACACAGGACCCGAAAAAGTTTTATAATTTTGTTAACACCAAGCGTAAACCAAACCTATACCCTTCCTCGCTTTCATTTATAAATTCTTTCGCAAACTCGGATCAGGCAATCGCCGATCTTCTTGCTGAGTTTTTCAAAAACCACATATTCTTCCTCAAACCAGATAAACCAGACGTATTCTTTCCCTATTCCCAGATCGAACCTAATTTTCAGTCCTATCATGGACAAAAGCTCTCTTCGGCTGGATCGTCAACGTATAAAGCCAGTATATGCACCGGGTCCCGATAGAATACCGTTCTGTGTACTCAGGTATTGTGCCGAGGCTCTGTGTAACCCGCTTCTCAAATTATTTACCATATCTTTAGCAATATCAGAATTTCCCCTTATTTTGAAGGAATCATTCTCCTCTCCATAAAACAGGGAGCAAGTCGGATGCTGGTAACTACAGAGGAACCTCTAAGTTGTCGGCAATTCCACAACTCTTCGAGAATATAATTACTCCTCACCTGCAGCACTTGTGCAGATCCGTAATTTCTCCATGTCAGCATAGATTTATGAGACGAAGATCGACCACTACAAATCTTTTGGAACTTACCTCATTTGTGATTAGGGGTTTCCAACGTAAATTTCAGACGGATGTGAGTTACACGGACTTTAGTAAAGTCTTTAGTAATTGGGTTTCCTACCGATCTTCTTAATTGGCTTCAGAGTTATTTAAGTCACCGGACTCAAAAGGTTCTGTTTAAAATGCTCTTTCCAACTCCTTCAATGTCACTTCTGGCATCCCACAAGGCAGCCATCTTGGCCCGCTGCTATTTACCTTATTCATCAATGACCTTCCTCTAGTGCTACCCAACTCTAGGGTACTTATGTACGCAGACGATGTCAAACTGTGCGTGCAGTATAACGACAGCTCATGCCAGTCAGACTTACAATCCGATCTTGACAACTTCCAGGCATGGTGTAGTGTTAACTTATTAAATCTCAACAGCTCAAAATACAAACTGATGACATTTTCACATGTCACTCCCCAGTATGCAACATATATGCTTAATGAATGCGCTTTGGAAAGAATAATTCTTGTTGACGATCTAGGTGTCCGACTGGATCCTAAGCTTTCGTTTTCAGAACATATTTCTTGCATGGTTAACAAAGCCAAAGGCATGCTTGGATTTATTAAAAGGTGGTCGAAAGAATTCCCCTTACCTAACTAAGACTCTTTTTACTTAATTAGTTCGTCCTATTTTGGAATATGGTTCTTGCGTTTGGAGTCCTCAATTTGGAATTCATACTACCCGCATTGAATCTGTTCAAAAAAATTGTCTGCTTTTCCCCGTACGTGGCTTACCCTGGGATGCCGACCTAAGATTACCGTCTTACTCTAGTAGACTTCTATTAATTAACCTACCTTCCCTAGCTAACTGTACAACGATGCTTGGTGTCGTCTTTCTGCAAAAGCTAATTCACGGTGCCGTGGAGAGCCCCTACTTGCTAGGACAGCTCAACTTCCACTTTCGTCGACTAACATCTAGAACCTTTATCCCCTTAGCAATAAATCACTGTAGGAGGGAGTCTGAGGTACTTGAACCATTTAGGGTCTTATGTGCCGATTACAACGGCCTCTTTGGCTGTATAGAGGTCACTGAGAAACTCCCTCGCCTTAAAACTGTATTGCTAGTAGAATTAGCTCGTAATGTTGCATGAAACTAAAACCTAACTTTCTTCGTAGGTAGGTAGGTTGTAGTGGTGAGGCCCCCTTCTGGAGCCTCCAAGTAGAGCTGGGCTCCTTTTTGGTCCACTCCCTCTGTTGTCATGTTGTGGTCGTAGTTGCCCTTTAGTACCATCCTGAGTCGCTGAGAAAGCCTAGGATCGCTGAGACCTTCAGCTCTCCTATGCCTTCTAGTGACTCCAGCTGGTAGGCACCGAAGTGACGTAGTCTGATGTAATTTAGGGCCGGACAAAAGCAGAGCAGGTGCTCTGGTGTCTCTGGTTCCGCGACTTCTCTGCAGCTTCTACAGCTAGCGTTGTAAGGTAGCCCCATCTTCATTGCGTGCGTTCCGATCGCCTAATGACTTTCTTCGTACTTTCCTATATTTTTGTTCTCACGCGTCTTCTAGAACGCGTACGTCTCACGGCTTTTTGTCTAATTCCATCATCGTTGAAAGTGGTCATTTACGGTTTTCCCTTGCGATGTTCACACTATGTCGATGGCGTGTCCTCATAAAAATTGAACTAGTTTGGAACAGCCTAGATGTCTGATGTCTGCCCATGATGTCTGTTTCGAAGAGCGGTATCCAGTTCAGATACAAAAATACTAGAAAGTTTAATTGTGTTAGAAGATACAAAGTATAGCTCAGTATCCAGCAAATAAAGTTGTCACGCAGCACAACAATTTTTATTCTTTTGAAGTGTGACCGCTCTTTCTACTCGTTGCTCGGCATTTTTTGAGGGCCAATGATGAAGTCATACTTTATTGACAACCGGCAAAATTTGAAACATCACACACATTCATCTTTTTATGATTTGTTTTAGATTATTAATTGTTCCAAAGCAATTGACATGCGTTCCGGCGGCTGCGCCTGCCTTGGACTGGTCATAGTACTTGTCTAAGGAACTCGCATGATTGTATATAGGCTCTGTTAAGCAAGTGCGGGATCTGTACTGTTCAGAAACATGATTGCACCAGTGGCCATACCCATGTCCATTCCAGCTGCATAACGAGCTGCAAAAGTAGCCCATTTTCCCTTCGACAGTCCTGCATCCTTATTTTTAATTTTACTTTTTCGTCCTAGGTCTTTTAATGCAAATTCATATAATTTCCCGATTCCCAAAATATTGTATTTGTGTTTATCAAGTCAATTAGGACTGTATTCGCTCTTTTAATTCGACTTTTCCACGCATTTTTGTTCATGCCGGGATCCATAGTTTGCAATATGTGAAGGGCAGAGCGAGAGGCAAACATTGGAGACAGGCAGATTTATTAAAAATTTTATTCTTTTTCGCTACGCGTTACGGAAATACTAAAACCCGCGCATCAAGTAGTCGGTAACGCCATGCCACTTTCTAGTTTTTTCAAACCTGTACTGAATACCACACTTTGAAACAGACCTAGGTGACAAGCTGTTTCAAACTATTTGGCTCTCGCTCTCTCTCACTGCTTTGCAACAGCTTTCTTCTCTCTGGATACCGTGCTTTATTTGATGGTGCACTTATTTTGAGAGCGGGGTGCGGAAAAGAATATAAATTGTAATACAAAATACTGTTCTCGACTGTTTCCTCTTGCTCTGCCCTTCATATATTTCAGACTAAGGATCCCGCCATGAAAAATAATGTGCGGGAAATACGGTTTAAGGAATTAAAATAGCAAATACAGTTCCAATTGATGTAATAGAGGAAAATACAATATATTTGGAATTAGTCAATTTCTTTAACATGCATTAAAGAGACCTGGGACGAAAAAGTAAAATAAAAACTAAGGATGCAATGGACCATAGAAGGCTGAATGGACACATTTGCATCTTGTCATGCAACAGGAAGAGGTTGCATATTAAAGCTTATTATAGTGAAATTAGATTAAACTTTAATGTTTAACATGTTTCGATGTTTAACAAAATTTGTTTAATATTTTTTAAATTTAGTAAAATTTTTTATTATTCTTTTAAAAATACAAAAAAAAAAAATATATTAAATTATAAATTAAGTAAAAAACGGAACTTCATGAACTTAAAAAACTAATAACTGAGATCATGCTCTTATAGATTATTACAAAATTTATGATTTTTGTTAATAAGTTTATGAACAATGTCGGGGCTTAGGCGAGTCCTGGGGTCAGAACAACGAAACACATCGAACACAGAAACATCGATGGTCAAAAAAAAATTGATGTTTTAGAATATTTGGAAAACATCGATGCATCGATGTTTTCATCGATGTTTCTGCACCTCTATGGAACGGACACATTTTTGGTAGAATTAAAGGAATATTTAAAAATATCGGAAATATCGATATTTTAAATTGATATATATCAATATAAATATTTTTTAATATCAAAAATATCATCGATACTGTAAACTGTATATAAATGTAAATACTAAATAACTAAATATCGATAGAATTAATTGAATAGCTTTAAGAACAAACGATAGTATGATCGATATATCGTGATAATGTAAATGATCGAGAAGGAAGAAGAAGGGACTTTGGATCGAGAACTAAGAGGAGAAACATCCTTACTAAAGAACTTATAATTTTGTTACAATACTATATTTTAAAAATATTCGGCAACCCTAAATAAAACCCTAAAAAAAACCCTAAATAAAATCAAAAGAAAAACGTGTATGTTATTTCAAATATTGCCGGTTGTCAACAAACCTCATCATTTGCCCTCAAAAAATGTACAACAAGTAGCGTTCACACTTTAAACGAATAAACATTTTTTCCGCTGCGGGACAGATTTAAAAACAGGATACCGTGTTTTAGCCAAAACATGAACTTAACTTACCGCATGACTGAAATGAATTTTTTTCCCAAGTAATTTATCTGTTTTACAACAACATTTTTATGAATATGATGACGAATTTTGGGATTGGAAATAATTTCAATATTTACTGCGACGAAGCTTAATTAAGAAGTAAAAACAGATTTATCTAATTGAAAATTTTTATACCTAGGCTTCTAATAAAAGAAAGCACTTTGGTAGGGTCTATTTGTTCCCAAATCCTGTAGGGGGGAATAAGTTCACCTCCTAGATGTTGAAGTCGACTTCTGATTAGCGAGGGGCACTCACATAGGATGTGTTCCGATGTTTCTTGCTCCATCTCGCAGAATCTGCGTGTGTCGATTTCTGAAAATTGTTAGAGTTCGAATTTCGCTCTTTGGTAGGTTGATGATGCGTTTTGATCGCGTCATCTGGGGGACGAGAAATTGTTTGGCTTGTCTCAGCCCTGCACTGTCGGTCCAGTGACGGTTTATCTCCGATTCCTCCCATTTCCTGAGCAGTTCTCTTTTGTGTCCTTTCGATAGTCCACAGAACGGCTCAGGGCCGATAAAAGGTGTCATCGCCCCGCGTTTGGCTAGGGTGTCTGCCACCTCGTTTCCTGTATGGCCTTCATGCCCTGGTACCCAGCCCACCGTTAGGGTGTTTTTGGAGGCAAGGGCGTTCAGCTGCTGGAAACAGTTCTCTACAAGTCCGGACGAGATCGTGAAGGAACTCAGCGCTTTGAGCGCTGCCTGACTGTCCGAGAAGATGTAAATCCGTGCGCCTTGCATTTTCCTGCGAAGGCATTCTCGTGCACAGATTTCTATGGCGTGTATCTCTGCTTGGAAAATGGTGGGCGATTTTCCCATGGCTATGGATTTGTTGAACCTTGGTCCGAAAATACCAACCCCGGTGTCACCGTTTTCCAGTTTTGACCCATCAGTGTACCATATTTGTGATCCACTGGGTAGAGATATTGATTTTGTATTCCATTCATTCCTAGTGTATAGGACTACAGAGAAGTTTCTGTGGAGAACAAGTCTTGGTTTCTGATCGTCAGTTACGCGCAGAATGGGATCATTTATTAGGGGTTCAAGGACCCTAAGATGCCCGGTAAGATCACCACTTTTGATATTGGTGATGTTTTGAAGGCGAAGAGCCTCCAGGCAGGCCTCCTTTTTCAATGTAATTGGTAAAGGGGGTATGCCAGTTATGACTCCTAGTGCTGCAGTGGGACATGTCCGGATGGCTCCGGTGATGCCTATGCAGACCAGTCGTTGTAATTTGGTAAGTGCAGCCGCAGCTGTCCTCTGGGTAGATTTCGTCCACCAAGCAAGAGATGCATAGGTTATGATCGGTTTTACCACAGTGTTAAAAGACCAGTAGATCATTTTGGGACTTAGGCCCCATGTTCTACCGTAAAGCCTGTTGCAAGCAAAGTGTGCTCGAGTGGCTTTGTTTATAGTCTTTTCCAGGTGTGCATTCCAGTTGAGTTTGGAGTCAAGTGTGACTCCTAGGTAGTTGGCCTCAACCGAAAAGTCGATGATAGACCCATTTAGGGATGGTCTTTTTAAGGAGAGAGACCTTTTCCTAGTAAATGGGACTAAAACTGTTTTTGATGGGTTTATGGACAGTCCTTTGTCCTGACACCATCTGTTGGCTATATCGAGGGCTTGCTGCATGCGGTCCGAAATGGTTTGCTCATGCCAGCCCACTATATAGATGACTAGATCATCAGCGTAGCCTTGAGTGGGGAACCCTAGGTTGTTGAGCTCATATAGTAGCTCGTCGATGACCAGAGTCCACAAGAGAGGAGAGAGTACTCCCCCTTGAGGGCACCCCCTTGTGGCTGTGATTGAGGTCATAGTTCCTCCAAGGTCTACAGTTATGATTCTGGATTTAAGCATTTCCAGAATCCACCCAGTGATAGGTGTAGAGACATTCTTTCGTACAAGAGAGGCACGTATAGCCTCATATGACGTGTTGTCGAAAGCTCCTGAGATGTCTAAGAAGTGCTATCTGTTGAGCGCCAATGGCCTTTTCAATGGTTGTTGTAAGGCAGTGTATGGCGGTCTCAGTTGATTTACCAGCTTGATACTGTATTGGTATTTGTTTAGAGGTAGTTCCTTGAGATTCACCTCCCTTATATGCTGGTCAATTATCTTCTCCATCGTTTTAAGGAAAAAGGAGCTAAGGCTAATCGGTCTATATGATTTAGGCAATTGGGAATCTTTCTTCCCTGCCTTTGGGATAAACACGACTTTTACTTTAGCCCAGTTGCTTGGTATGTGTCCAAGCAGGAGACTGGCTCGAAATAGACGGACCAGGGGGAGTGCGATTTGGTGCAGTCCCCGCTGCAGCAAGCATGGATAGATCCCATCCGGTCCGGGTGATTTGTATGGGCTGAAACTTTGTAATGCCCATTGTACGCTATTTTGATGAAACATCCTATAGGGCATGTTTCCAACACGTTCTGAGCGATGGGGGGGTTCCCCTCTCTCAGCCCCATTGGAGTCTGCCACCATAGTCTCGCGCAGATGTGGGCACTCTCCAGTCTCAGAGAGGTAGGTTGGTGCCTCTCTCTGTGAGATGGGTTGCTCCACAGCCACACACCCAGGAAAGTGAGTAGCCAGGAGTAGGCTACTCGTCTCTTTTGGGTTGTTTGTGTATGTTCCATCCGGCTTTTTCAGAGTGCAGATGCCGTTTGAGTGGTTTTTGGAGAGGGCTTTTTGCAGCCTAACAGCTTCCGGGAGAGATGAGATCTGCCCGCAGTGTTGACGCCAAGTAGCCCGTTTTGACTTTTGAGCAGATGTGTAGGAGTCCCATGAGGCCCTCCCACTCCTCGCTTTATTGAAGAGCCTGCGCGCAGCCTTTTTGAGATCGCCAAGGCTTTTGTTCCACCAGGGGACAGTCCTTTCGGTCTTGCGTACCTTTTGGTCGCAGCTGGCGTGATATGCTAGTTCAACATTTCAGTGAAGCACAGTAGCTTCACGCTCTAACTCGTCTATGGATGTTATTGGACGGGTTGAGCAGTCTCTAGTTTGCTCAAGTTCAAAACAGAAGAGATCCCAGTTGGTTTTCCTGGGATTTCTGGTGACTAGGCTACATTGCAAGGCGCATCCTATGTCAAATCTAATGTGTTGGTGATCTGACATAGTGATCTCACTTGCAACGTACCAGTTTGAGAGAACGGACAACATATTAGTACTGCAGAGAGTCAGGTCAAGGACTTCCTCTCTAATGGCATTAATAAATGTGGGTTCGCAACCCTGGTTTAGTAATCCTATGTTATTACTAATAATGTATTCAAGAAGGTACTCACCCCTCTTGTTGATGTCACTGCTCCCCCAGACCGTATGGTGTGCATTGGCATCACAGGCGATAATCCATCTGAGCCGGTTTCTCTGGCAGTGCTCAATCAGGGCACAAGTAGCCGCCGTAGGCACCTCCTCCGAGTCGCCGGGTAGATAGGCGGAGGCCAACACTGCCTCCTGCTCGCCGTGGGCGGTGGGTATTTTAACCCAAACCGCCACCAGGACCTCAGTTATGAACTGTGAGAGGGGAACAAATGTTAGGTTTTTGTTTATTAACAACGCCGATCTAGGGCGAGGTTGGTTATTTGCTTACAGCAACTTACCGGATGGGGTGCTAAGCCCCAGGACACGTCCTGCATTTATCCAGGGCTCCTGGATGAACGCAATGTCCATTGTACCGAACCTCTCGCAAAGTACGTCTGATGCGGCCTTTGCGTGGTGGAGGTTCGCTTGGAGACATCGGAGGTGTCTCCTGGTGTTGGGGGGAAGGGGGAGAGGCGGGGAGGACATTAGTCCGCCCTCTTGCGGCCCCTGGCCGCTATCTTCCGGCCGCGGTTGGTGCCTAGATGTGCCTTCTCCTCCTGGGTGCGCCTCGCACTCTTGGGAACGCGCCCGGTGCCTCGTGTGGTGCGCCCGGTTCCGCGCGTGATACGCCCATGGAGTGGGGGGCGCAGTAACTTCCGCAGTACTGCGGGCTCCTGGGCCATCGCGGTGCCCTGTGAAATCGCAGCAGCCATAGCAGGGGCACTGGCAGTAGAGCAGGTGGGCTTCTCCGCTGCGGGAACGGGAGCCACTGCCTGTCTTTTTGCCTGCGCGTCGGCCTTTGGCTTAAGGGTAGCCTTGCCAAACGCGAAGTTTATGCTATGCCCTAGCTCTTTCAGCCGATTGGCCGAGACTGGGTCCAGCGCGATTGTTATGATCGCCGTGTTCTGTCTTGATTCGCGGTGGAAGACGCGCCAGTCTCCCACGCTTAGGCCACTGTTTTGGCCTTCAATCAGGTCCAGAACCTCCGACGTTTTCATATCCGCATCAGGGAGCGGAAAGTAGCCGATGTAGACAGCGGCACGTGGAGCCTCTGTCTCGGGGACTACTTTTATGTGGGCGTCCTTCCACAACCGGAGCTTGGGCACCTCGGTGCTCAGCCACTCGGCTGTCTTTGCGTCACCACATGTTATGGCCATCCAGCCTGGTCGGAAGGTGCAGCCAGAAAACAGCGGCTTCGTGGAGCCGTGTTTCAGGGCCATCACCCTCGACAAAATGGCGGATTGCACCGCCTTCAGCTGCTCCGTCGTGAGCAGATTTTTCGGGTAGTCCTCAGGGAGTATTGCCATCTTCACAGAGCTGGCTACGTCCCTGTAAGAGGCCATGACACCGACTTGGGTCGACTGCTCCAGTGCTGCCTGCCTAGCCGCAGCAGCGGATGTAGAGGCTACTGGAGCCTCTGTGGCAAGCTGCACTGTTGCAGGACCCTTCGTCAAGGCACTAGGTGCCGCGGTTTTGGTCATGGGCCTCTTATTCGACACTCCTTCTGGGGTCGTGTTGGCCGATCTACCTCTTTTATTGGTCCCGCCACTCTTGCTAGGCACTGCCCTAGGAGGGTCCACAGGCTTCTGCGCGAACCTTTTCGCCTCCTCTAAAGGTATGCCGTTCGCAAGGTGTCTGCGCAACCTTTTTCGTGCGGCGCTCGATAGAGCGACCCGCTTTATTTTATCAACCTTGGGAGAGGCGAGAAGGGCTTCTTCCTCTTCCTTGGTGATGTTGTCGGTGCCAGAGCCTTGTGAACAGACGTCCATGGCTTCTTCGGGCTCCCGAGTGGGTTCGATATTGATCGATTTGGGGCTGCTAGAGCACCCTGTTTCAGTGTTACTTTGATTGGTCTCCATATATTGGTCCCACGAGTAGTGAGGAAGGAAGTATCCCCCGGGGCAGAGCCTCATACCCCGGATCGGGCGCTTGTACGACCGGAGGTGCCAGGTATCCGGAAGCCACCGTTAAAAGACACACTAACGTAGTGCCATTCATCACAGGGGCACGGTACGGTAACACCGGTGATTACGGGTTTTTTTCGAGTTGTCCTCTCTAGATCCGCCATATTTAGTCTAGAGCAGGGGCACCTCGAGCAGGATGTGGTTCTTCACCACGTATGGTCGGTCTTTAGTAGTCGGCATGTGACTGCCAACTACCACTAGCTGAGTCGGATCAACGCGGCGACAGGCGCACACGCTTCACTGACACAGCCTTAGCCCCCAAGTTTATAGAATAACTAGCGGGCCAGGCGAACTTTGGGTTAATTTGAAGGACACATATTTCAAATCTGATCGCGTTGAAATTTAAAACATATATGAAGAAGATTTTTCAAAGAATTATGGTGAAAGTCTTATTTGGGGGCGGCGGCGGCATCTGGCTTTTTTTTTGCGATTTTTAAAGTTTAATTATTTTCCATACAAAATGCGTGCAGTGTGACCAGAGTTCATGCATACCAACACAAAAAATACTAAATTCCATATTAGCCGAAGGCAACAAATTTTTTTTTTTTAAATCGCGCATTTTTTACAAACAAAATTTTTCGCCTACGGTGAAAACTTACCTCCGCTCTCAGAGGCCACGAAATTTTCAGAGTGTTTCACTGTAAAATGCTGGAATCTCATAACAATTTTTTAGGCAGTGCGACCAAACCCAATACAAATCTATGATTATCGGTATTTTCTAGTATTTTTATAGTATTTTTCATGCATTTTCGTCTGCGTTTACTATGATCACACTGGTCATTGTTTACTAAATACTCCCGAAACGCATACATTTTGTATAGGAAATAATTAAACTTTAAAAATCGCTACAAAAAAAAAAACTAGAAGCCACCCCCAGTTCTTAGAAAATTCGCCTTTATTTACGGTAAAAATTAAAAAAAAAACAAGAAAGTAAGATAACTTCGGGATGCCGAAGTTTAAATACCCTTGCAGTAAATAAGTAAGACATTTTCGTTTTCTCGGGTACTGAAATAAATGTTGCCAGCGAAAAATGTTGCGAAACAAAATGTTGCGAACAAAAATGTTGCGAACAAACTAAATGAATTTATATATATATTCCTATAGCAGCTATATGATATAGTGGTCCGATTTTGATCAAATTAAAACCGAAATTTTAAAATAATACAAAATGGCCATGCCTGAAATTTCATGAAAATATGTTGAAAATTGTTTAAGTTAAAATTTTTTTTCTCAAATATTTCCGATCGTTCCTATGGCAGCTATATGATGTAGTCGTCCGATCCGGCCCGTTCCGAAATATATAGTAGTGAGAGCATATAGAAGACTATCTGCAAAGTTTCATTCAGATAGCTTCAAAACTGAGGGACTAGTTTGCGTAGAAACGGACGGACAGACGGACATGGCTAGGTGGACTCGGCTGTTGTTGCTGATCAAGAATATATATACTTTATAGGGTCGGAAATGTCTAATTCACTGCGTTGCAATCTTCTGACTAAAATTATAATACCCTGCCAGGGTATAAAAAGTAGAGGTGCAGAAACATCGATGTATGGACACATCGATGTTTTTCGATGTTTAAAAAAAAACATCGATGTTTTTTCGATGTATCGTCGATACATCGACGATGTTTTTAAAAAAATTGAAAAATTTTTAATATAAATTAAAACTCACCATAAAATGAGTATTAAAAGTAAAAAACAAAAATTTATTGAGTAAACATACAAAAAACATAAATTCATAGATCATCAATCTTAAGGGGAGGTTCTTTCGAAATTGTCCGAAATAAGATCAAACTTTGATAATTTTTCGTGGGAAAATGAAAAGACCTACAAAGTTGTGCTTTGGAGCATAAATGTATTGTTTATTAGTGAATACAAAAAAAAAGTTTTTTTTTAATATTCAAAATGGCGGCTTCAAAATGACGGATCGCGCGTGCTTCTTGTCAAGGCTAGGGCTTTTCGTGGTTAACTGAAGTGAGAAACTGTTTTAAATTATTAAAGTACAGGAAATTTCCCATGTCATGAACCTAATTTGAATGAAATTTAATGAAAAAAATAAATAAATTCATGGACAAAAAAAAAATAAATTTTTTCGCTTTTTCTTACTTTGATCTTGATTAAAAATTATAAATAAGCTATTTTTTATGCCTAAAATAGGTTCATGACATAAAAAAAAAGTATCCCCTTTAATAATTTTTTTGAATTGGGCGAATCGCATTAATAGAATTAGAGTTACGATTGACAAGAGTTCTCAAGACATAGTTTTGCCAAAAATCCGCCATTTTGAATATTGAAAAATAAAATTATTTTGTAGTCATTAATAAACAATACATTTATGTTCCAAAGCACGACTTTGTAGGTCTTTTCATTTTCCCACAATGTGACAAATTACAAAACCTTCCTCTTTTGGTGCTTCTTCTTCTTCTAAAAGTGATGGCACCAAAACATCGATAGTGAAAAAAACATCGATGTTTTTACAATTCTCCAAAACATCGATGTATCGATGTTTCCATCGATGTTTTCTGCACCTCTAATAAAAAGGGGCGTGAAAGGGGCGTCCTTGGTCTCTGATTTTGAATGTAGAATTGTATTGTTAACCATTTGCATTAATATTTCGAATTATTTCTGTTGCTCCAAACGATGTCATATGAAAGCATGAATTGAATGTCCGAATTGACTTAAGGAATATGTTAGAATCTAGATCCGATCCGATAACCATTCAATGGTTCATATGGCGTTTCAATATCAGGTAAATGCACCTTCCCAGACGCCCAACAAATCCCGGCTGGTTCATTTGTGTAAATTCTAGATTTACATGTAGGCGGTGTTGGTCATTTGTTTTGCGTCTATCGACTGTAAACCTGCTTGATTGTCGATGTTCTAGTGTTCTTAGACCAAATTGCCTCATTTTCACACGCTCAGCAGTATGAATTTGCTGGATCTGTTCCTCTGTTCTTTCGTCTCTTCTGCTTCGAAATATTATAGAATTACTTGAGCTTCGGCTCAAATCAAAACATGACGTAAATCCATAATGACATCCATAGATTCCAAATTTATAATCTGACAGTCGGCAAGCAGCGACTAAAGCTGTATTGTGGACTACCCTTATCTCTTAGCGTTGCGAAAAATTTATGTTAGCCTATTCTCAGACTTACTGAATCTGCATATAAAATTTCATGAGAATCGGTCGAGCCGATTCGGAGGAGTTTTCTGTCTAACACAACGATACAGAATTTTATATACATAGATAAATTAAATATTCCTTCCTTCTAGGAAGCTTAAATTTTTTGTAATCCTGTATTATAAATGATCAAAATACTCATACAAAATGCTATGCGAATTGGAAACAAAATACTAGGAAAATTTTGGTGGATGTCAATAATTTTTCAGACCGAAAGCTTGAGTGGAAACCGGGTATAATTTAAAATCTATATAGACATTGGTTACGAGCGAATTCGCTAGTTGGGTATTTGAATTTTTTTTAAATCTATCGATATGTAAAAAAAAATTATATCGACAAATCCTAAGTGCTTGATTACATGAGATGATTGAATACTATATCTTATCTTTACGTTCAATTATTATTTACTTCTTCTATGTGTATGTCCCACCCATGTGAATTTCAGATTAAGCGATATTTGTAGATTTCATTGTGCACCTATAAAAAAAATATTACGACTTACATTATAATAGTAAATCCGCAAGATTAAAAACATCTAACGCAGGTGCAGTTGTGATTTATTATTTACGTAATATGTACCAAAAGTTTCTTAACTTGCCGCGTTCATTAGGTGGTCATTATAAAGTACATACATACATATGTATGTATTTTAAATTTACAATGACCTGCGTATTTGAATACTAGAACCCTATAAAATACCTTAAATTAACCTTATAAGCGTTAGCAAAATAAATTATGCGACTATTTATGTACAGAAATATATATACATATGTAAATGTACATACAGTGACCCCACAAAGGTGAAGGAAGTTGCAAATATTACATTTAGATATTATTGAATCATTTTAATGATATTTGGTATACATATGTATGTACATGTTTGAATTGAAATTTTTACAAGACACCATGTCCATCATACATTTATAGAATTACAATTGTTTTTATATAAGCCTCAAAAAATTGTTTGAAAGGCAATTTTTGCCATCTGCTTCTGCTGAGCAACTATTGTACATTTTCGGTAGCTTGTGATCAAAAGGAAGAATAAAAATGAAAAAAACTTGGAATGTCAAGCTTCAGAGGTAGAGGTGGAAAAGCATCGTAGTTGGCAGACATCGATGTTTTTCGATTTAAAAAAACATCGATGATCGGCAATATTTTCAAGAGTTTCCTATCGACCATGGGGTTAACGATCACTTTTTGTGACATCAATTAATAAAACAGTTTTACTTACAATATTTGCAATAGTAAATTAACTTTTAAAGTGACCTAGTACAGATTGTTTATCTGGTCGAATATAACACAAAACCATTTTTGAAATTTTTCTAATACCCTCAAAATCTTTATATATTGTCAAAAAAAAGTTTTTCGCTTTGAAAATTCCTACTCGAAAAGTTTTTGAACAATTTAAAAAACTCCTGGCGTTTTTTTATAGTTTTGTGGAGTAACTTACAGGAAAAAAGACGTATTGTTTGTTTCGAATGAGAAAGACAACATTTTTGATTGGAAATATGAAATTTTCGTGTTTTTTCGACTTTGCCCCCATTTTTTTTTTAACAAATCACCAATATTTCTCAATGATGCACACCTATTGTTGTTGCCTAGTCAATTACTAATAAAACAAGACAAATTTAATGAAAAAATAAGAACTTCGTTGAAGTTATGACAATTTGGTCAAATTGGTCAAAAACTTTTCGAAAAATTTCAAACACGGTTTTGTGTTACGAGGTTTGACAATTAAGTAATGAGACTGATATTAAAAAACCGTATATTTCAATATTATTTTTCAACTCTGTTATCCCCTTCAAAGTAGTCCCCTTGGGCAGCTACACAGCGATTCCAGCGCATTTTCCATGCTTCAAAACTTTTCTGGAACTCTTCGACTGGGATGTCCGCAAAAACCCTCGTCACGGCCGCCTGGATGTCTTCAATCGAATCAAAATGCGTTCCTTTGACCACCAATTTTGTTTTAGGAAATAAAAAAAGTCACAGGGTGACATATCGGGCGAATAGTTGCAACAGTGCGATCTCTTTAGAGGCCAAATACTGGGACACGCTGAGGGCGGTGTGACACGGCGCGTTGTCGTGATGAAGGATCCAGTTACGAGCGATGTCTGGACGCACCCTGTTGACTCGTTTCCGCAATCTTTCCAGTATTTGGCAATAGTAGATTTGATTTGAACTGGTAAAGATTGATCTTTACAGATTAGAGCGCTCACAACCTGCGAATTCGTGTCAGTCCGCACCTCGACTGGTCACCCGCTCCGCTGCTCGTCTTCCACGCTTTCCCACCCTTCCTTAAATTTTGTATGCCATCGAAACACCTGTGGACGACTGAGAGAGAGAGACTATCACCATGAACTTTTAAAATTTTGTCGTAAGTTTCTGAAGCTGTTTCACCCAATTTGGCACAAAACTGTATTGCGACGCGATGCTCTTGATTTCGTTTTTCCATTTTCGTGACGAGCTCCACGTTCACTCATCACGACACAGCAGGTGAACTAAGAAAGCTAGAGCGATGGCAAATATATCAATGGAGAGAGGAAGGATGCCGAAAGAAGGGAGAGTGAATTTCAAGGTCGCAGGGTTACCACAATCGCAGCAATAAAATCAGTCTCATCACTTAATTGTCACACCTCGTATATTCGACCAGATAAACAATCTCTACTAGGTCACTTCAAAAGTTCAGAATCACTGTTACACTGTGTAACTTTAAAGGCGGTCGTCTACTGTGACGAGTCAAAAAAATAATTTTTTTATTTTTATAAATCACTTCTAAAAAATTTTTAGAAGGCGTGGTTAAAAGGATTTTTGAAAATTCAAAGCCGTTTTTTAGTTACACTTATAAAACAGGAGCATATGCAGAGGGCGCCAGTAGTATACACCAACTTTAAAACATTTGGAATTCAAACTTTCTTTTCGTTCAGTACATAGCCTTAACTTTCAGGAATCAAATGGCGTTTGCTTTTTTGGTTTCTGACAATTAGAACGACTGGAATCGTGGCAACAGTTGAGCAACTTTTTTTTAGGTTTTCCTGTTGAGCGGTGTAACTCCGATACTGATAGATAAATTGGCTTACAAATTTTCTACAAAATATTCGAAATGTACTCAAACTAAAGAACTAAAAACCAAAGTTATGTTACTTCAACCGTTTTTAAAATAATGATTTTCAAAAACAGCGTAAAAAAACGGCCTTTACAGTAGACGAAGTAAAATAGGCGTAAGATTTAATTTTTTTTTCAGTGTAAAATAAAATTGTTCAGCTTTTTTTTTTAATTATGATTAGCATTGAAAAATAATACAATTGTGTAATATTTGACATTTTACAATATTTTTTTAAGCCAAATCACAGTATTGTTTTTTTGCCTGGTACATGCGGCCAATCACATGCTGGATTCTATGATTCTGCTCTATTATTTAAAAAAAAAAACTAATTAGGAGTGTCGATTTTTGTGCAATATGACTTAAAGGAATATACCTTCGCCTTCGGTATGGATGGGATTAGCTCCCCACCACCTCCAGTTTGGCCCCCTCCCACAACGCCTCCATCTGGCTGACCGTTTGCGTCAGCCACTTCCGAGTCGGGTCGTCCATGCACTTCAGGATTTTGACCCATTTAGCCACCCTGCACCATCAAAAAGTGGGCATGTGACCAAGGGAGTCATCCTCCATCCGTGCAAACAGCGCTTTGACGAGCCTCGTGTGCACCGTCTTCCACCGTTCCTCGGACATCTTTCCGTTTTCGTCGTTCCGGTCAATGAGTGCCACGATTAAATGTCGTTTGGTCACCTCACTAACCTTCTGTGCCCTCTGAGGCTTCTTCGCTTTAGGTGGAGGGCTTACCCGCTTGGGCCCGCGTTGCCGCTTGCCGCCGGAGCGTCTTTAGTGGCGCTCTCGGCGGAGCGTTGCCTTTTGCTGGCAAGCATCTCCTCCACTTTGTTGGCGAATCCGCCCGTAGAGGACATGTGGGGGATCTTGGCGTAGTATAACCTGCCCTCTTCAATCTTCTGCTCGGCCCAGGCTAGCTTTGCCTTCTCCTCTTTGGAGAGGTTAGCTTTGGCCCGAAGCCGGCTTCCGATTGCGAGTGCAGCCTTATACTGCGCCTTCGCCTTCCTCCCCTCGTTAGACCGTTTCGTCCCGTCCCCGCGCTGGGAGCTGGTGCCTGGTTCTGGCGAGCGGAGTAGGATCTCTTCCTCCTCTGGTATGAGCTGCGCGCTCTCCAGGCCCGTGTCTGTATCGACGGCGGCACCTGAGCGGCATAGTTTGCTCTGAGTTGGTTTATTGGCAGTAGCAGTACAACTGGCACGACCTGCTCCAGTCATGCTAGAGGTGTGACCGCTGGCGACACGCAGAAAGGATTGCTCCCCTCCGTGCCCGCCGGTGATAGCAGTCACGCCTTCCACCGACGTTTGGGATGATATCCCAGCCCGGGTTGATTTGCTTTGTTCGTCCAGAATAAACTGGTAACCACCAGGCACCTCCACCCCTGGCAAATGGTTCATTTCCTCCGGCTTTTTAAGCAGAAGGAATTAAACCGTTGCCTTAGCTAGACACTGTATTACCCCGGGCGGAGCAAACACCAGTGCATTACCCGTTGTTCGGGATAATACAGTGCCCATTGCCCAGCCGGCGCCCTCTTGGAGGGTTCAGATGGAAGATTTTCGCCAGCCAAGTTTAATATTGGAATACGCTTAATATTTTTAAACATTTTTATGGTTACAAATTACACAAGATTAAAGCTAAACAATAGACTATTTCTACAGTTAAAAACCTCAAGGTAGGTAGGTAGGTTAAAGTGGTGAGGCTCTCCACGAGCCTCCAATTAGAGCTGAGCTCCGTTTTGATCCACACCCTCTGTTTTTCGGTTGTAGCTGGTCATGTTCAGCACCAACCCGAATCGTTAAGAAAAGCAAGGATAGCTGCAATCTTACGCTTCCCTACTTCTCTCAGCGATTCTAGCTGGAAGGCACCGAAATGACGCATTCTCCTGTTGTTCAAAGCTGGACAGTGACAGAGCAGGTGCTCTGGTGTCTCCTGTTCTACTTGTTCCTTGCAGCTTCTACAGCTTGTGTTATAGGGCAGCCCCATCTTCATTGCATGCGATCCAACATAGCTTCGATCTTCGGTTTTGACTCGTCCTTGACCATTCTTTGGTGGCCTGACCTTTGAAATAGTCATGGATCTTAGACTGAACCGCTTTCAGCGATATTAGTGTATTTTTAATGTTGCTACGCTCGGCTGAGCCCTTGCGGGCTAGCTCATCTGATTCAATCCCCCAGCTCTCAGCGAAGATCCCAGCCCCCACACCACAGCTTATCTTGGAGCCATCGGTGTAGAGCGATACCTCATCTTGTTCGGTTACTCTGCCTCTAGTCCATTCCTCCCTTGTCGGGTAGGCGGTCGTATAGCCGTTGCCGAATCTAATTTCGGTTGTCATGTAGTCCGTGTTTTTGTCTATTAACGACGTGACCCCGTCAAGAATAGTGCGGTGTCCTATGCCGCGATCCCTCCAGCAATTGCTTGCTTTTAGTCTCACCGCACTCTGCGCCGCCGCATCCTTGATAAATAGGTCAATCGGCATGATGTCCAGGACTGACTCTCTCTTCGATGTTTTGTTTTTATGATAGCTTAGGGTCCAGTATAACTCCCAAATACTTCGCCTGCTGAGAAAGTTTTAGCTCTATGCCATCTATCTTGGGCATGTTATAACTTGGAATCTTTGATCTCCTTGTAAATAACATTAGTTCTGTCTTATTAGGGTTAATCCCCAGTCCGCAGGATTTTGCCCAATTATTTAGCCTGTCCAGCCTGTCCACCCGACATAATGTCGCTTATGACGTCGGGGAATGAACCTGATACTAGTAGCACTACGTCATCGGCGTATGCTACTGCCCGTACTCCCCCACAATTGAGTTCTTTCAATATGTGGTTCATGTTGGTTAGCCAGAGAAGCGGCGATAATACTCCGCCCTGGGATGTGCCTCTCTTCACTACTCGCGTGAGGTGAGTGCCACCCAGTTCGGCCACTATCGTCCTACTCGTGAGCATAGCACCTATCCATTCTCTGGTGCATCTCTCAACACCTATCGAGCTGAGGGAGCCCAGGATGGGTTCGGCGTTCACGTTATTGAACGCACCTTCTATATCTAAGAAGGCGGCCATCGTATATTCTTTGTAGTTCAGAGCTTTCTCGACGTGACTCACCACTTCATGTAGTGTAGTATAGGTCGATCGACCCTTTCGGTATGCGTGTTGAGCATCCGATAGGTGATCTCTCTCCGCCTTGTCCCTTATGTGTATGTCCATTAGCCTTTCCATCGTCTTCAGGATGAAGGATGTTAGGCTGATTGGTCTATAATCCTTAGCTAGGCTGTGACCCCTCCTGCCCGGCTTTGGTATAAATATCACTTTAGCTTTCCTCCATAGGAGCGGTATGTGACTCAAGTTCAAGCTTGCTTCATAGATGGCTTTTAGCCACCTACTGATGCTTTCTATTGCTGCCTGTAGTATCGCCGGAATAATACCGTCAGGGCCCGGGCTTTTATATTTGTCGAAGGAGTTTATCGCCCATTGTATCTTTTCAATGGTGATAATGTCTCCAGTTGACGTGAAATTCTGTTCGGTTCTAGGTCTCCCCGGGTCCGAGTTTACCCGCACATTCCCTGGGAAGTGCGTGTCTACCAGTACCTCTAGGGATTCTTCGACTGACGATGTTGACGTACCGTCAAGTTTGTTAATTAGGGATGGGCTTGTATGCCCTTTAGCAAGGATCTTACTTAGCCTCGCCGGATCCTTTATGTCTTCTAGAGCTTCACAGTAACTTTTCCAAGATTCTTTCTTGGCTTCGTATACTGCTTTTTTGGGTTTTGGGGAGTGCTAGTACTAGCGCCCCCCTCGGATATCAACGGAGCGTTGGCGACCGGGCTTGGCCTCAACAGCTCGTCTTCGTCAATATCCGAAGATTCTTGAGATGCTAAGCCCTGCCTAGGCATTAGCAACTCCTCCTCGTCCATCTCTGACATTGTGCGGGGTTTAGCCTCCCCCACGAGGTCCGAAGCTTGGCTTTGGGACATCATATTCATCATCATAATCGCCCGCTTTGCTCGACCTGGCAAGCGCGGCGGGCCAGAGGGGGTTTGGGGCATTGAAGGAGGTCGACCGCGGCTTCGCCCCAAAGCCGCGGCAAGGCATCTTACGACCCAGGGTTGCCCGGCCCTGAGAAGGCTCCGTTCAGACACAGCTGGATTAACCCCTCAGCTGCGAACCTGTAAGCCAGCGGGCACGGGTCGCGTAACACGCCTGGCTTGAGGGGAGGCCGTTTTAAGACTTACCCAGGTCTCGGTAAGGAGGTGGATTCAAAGGATTTATAGGATGGAGGATTCACAGGGAATTGCCGCTCGCATTAGCCGTACCGTAGTACGTTTCCAGGAGGTACCACGCGGAGGACCCTCTCCGAGGAGAAGGTGTTGTCTATCAAATTGATATTCACCTGCGAGTCGACTTGATGCACCAGTGGCACAAGGAATATACATCAGCAAATACTATGCTGATCTTGCCTTGGTCTGATGCACCCTTACCAAAACCTCAAACATATAATTCAAACCATTATGAATAAGATTGCATCCAAAAAGTTTAAGGGGTTATATACACTTGCGTTTGTAAAAAAAATCGAAATTTTTTTGATTGCATTTTCTGAAAGTACATATCTTGGAGAATGTTTTCCCAAAAAATCATAAAATTCTGAGCATTAGAACCGGATTGACAGCTATTTATAGCGCGCTATCTGCACTACGAGTCAACGGCGAATCATTCTTTACACGCGATTATCTCGAAACTGTTTTTTTCCAAAAGTGTGGTTGCGGTGACCACGATTACTAAAGAACCGTTAACTCGGTCAGTCTGAAATTTTGCAGGCTTATTAACAACAATATTGGCCAGTGCGTGGAAGGATTTTGAATTTAAGGCAAAACTTTTTTTTCCGGATGTAAAAACCAAAAATGTATACGTTCAAAACCGGTTTTTTTTAGTAAAACGATCATAATTTTCGTAAAAAATTTTGTTTTGCAAAATCCTTCGTCCACGCACAGCGTATAGGTGTAAACTACATAAATTTTTTCTGTTTTTGTATTTCGGATGAGCACATCCTTCGTTATCGTGGTCACCGCGGACGATATTTGAAAAATTGTGTTTTTGCATTATGGCCTACAGCAACTACAAAAATAAATATTTTGTTTTGGAAAATTTCATGAAGAATCTCAGAAAGTGTACAAATAAATATACATTGAGTGTTTCACGACCAGTTGTTTTGTTATTCCACAAAAAAAATCTTAAAAAATCCTATTTTTCCGCGCGCGCAAGTGTATATAACCCCTTAACTTCATTTGGGATTTTTACATTTTTTCGTTTTATGAACACTTACAATTTAAAAAAATTAATTTAAAGACTTTTAATAAATGGGTCTTGGCCAGAAAAAGAGGTCGTTGGCCCGTAGTCCGATCTGACTCGTTTCGACTCACTTATGTATGTATGTATTTGCCATATTTCCTTCAGATGTAGCTTTAAAGCTGAATGACTAGTTTGCGTAGAAACAGACAGACATACATGGCTAGTTTGACTCGGCTGTTGATGCTGATCAAGAATGTACACATGTTGTATATACAGTGACGAACTGTACAGTCCCCTAAGATTCCACGCGAAATACCCGGGGATTTATACACTCCTCGCCACTTGAATAGGACACCCCTCTATATTTGTATTTTAAAGACTTTACCATCCAAATAAAGTAAGATAAAGATTACAGTTTCAAAATTTTGCGCCACTTAAATAGGACACTTAAACCTAAATCAGAATAATATTAATTTAAGTATATTTCATCCAAACCAAAATTTTTTTGAGCTCTACCATCTATTTTTGATTAGGAATAACACCATTTAGTAGGTTTGCAGGTTTTGTAGGTTGATCCTCCTTTTTGCTCCAGAATTTCGCACATCCTTCCTGGAAGGGATGCATAAAATTTTTCCAAATATTTTACTGAAATTGAATCCCAAGATGATTTGATAGTTTGGGTTAGTTCGAATATACCTGAATATTGTTTGCCTGACCCAAAAACTTCTGGGGTTAACCATCCCCAAACATTTTCAATGATGTTTAGGTCGGGTAAGTATGGCAGCCAGTTTAATAATTCCACATTTTGGCTTTGTATGCATTGTTTTACAATACGTGCTGTATGGATTGGTGCATTATCATGTTAATCCACGACAGAGGTCCAAAAAGGTTTTGAAAGTGCTAAATGCCCCTTTCAATATTTCTTTGTATGCCAAGGAATTCATTGTCGTTGGCACAATTATGAGCTTGTAGGTACCATAAAAGGAAATGGCTCCCCAAACCATCACACCACCAACTCCGTTGTGTAACTTGTCCAAATGATGAGTATCCTTGCGGAGATTATGAAAATAAAAACTATATACGTCTGGTCCTTCTAAATTAAATTTTTTTCATCTGGGAAGACGACTTGCTGCCATTCGGAAATCCATGTGGCATGTGCTCTTTGGCATTAGAACTAACAGGTCGAATGGTTGTAAGACTGGCTTTAACACCAGATTTTTCCTTGATCTTTGCCAAAGAGTCGTGCGGCCTTTCCCATATTTAGATGTATTTCTTAAAAAAGCGGATATAACGTTCCAGCTCCTCCCAATATTTTTAAGTCTAAACTCAAAAAATAACTTAAAAGAAAAGAAACTTACGAAACTTACTATAGTCCGCAAAGGTACAGCTATTTTCCCTATTATCTTTAATGTTATCGAGCAATTGCTAAGAGAGTATTCAGGTTGTCCTATTCAAGTGGCGAGGAGTGTAAGTCGCGGTGGAATCCCAGTAGAGGTTCCATACAAATTTTGCACAGACATTTCATAGAACAGGCGTTCACGGAGTGCACTTCGAAATTCTTAGAGATTGATCAGGAAACCCCGTGGGAGATTTCCTAGGGATTTTCGAAAAAAGTGGACACGGAATCTCATGTGAATTTCAAAGTAAATTCACCGAGGAATCGACGAGCTTAGCCAGTGGAAAGTTTCTGAGGAGTCTCCGAGGAAACCCATTGGAAAAGCTGTGAAGGAATGGAGGCGGAAATCCCGAAGAAAACCTATAGAAAACATCAGGAAAATATCTCTTTCTAGTAAAAATCCGAATTAATTTTTCCCTTATTTTGTACTTATTTATAAATAAAATAAATACATAAAAGTTAAAGTAAAATTGAACAACGCAATATTTTGTACAAATATGCATACATACAAATGTACATACATACATATTAATTTAAACAGAAAACAAACTCCACATCCCCAGTTTCAATTCTGCAAATGAATAAAAGTAACAAGTAACTTCACTTTTACGCAACTTTAATACGCAAAACACTTCTGAATGCAGCAACTTAAATGCAAAGAGATCGAATATGCACATTTTGGCTTTGCCTAAAGTAATTTTTATACCCTGTACCGTAGGTACAAAGGTATATTAATTTTCTGCAAATGTATGTAACAGGCAGAGGTAAGCATTTCCGACCCCATAAAGTATATATATTCTTGATCAGCATCAACAGCCAAGTCGATTTAGCCATGTAAGTCTGTCTTTCTGTCCGTCTGTCCGTCTGTATGAACGCCTAGATCTCAGCAACTATAAGAGCTAGAGCCACCAAATTCGGTATGTAGGTCGGAATGTTTTGCACGCAGATCAAGTTTGTTTCAGATTTAAAAATATCTCTCCCACTCCCCCGCAAATCAATAAAAACGTTTTGCAGCCACAAATATTACCATAGATCTTTCTTTTTGTGCATAGGCATGCATATATAGAACATGTATCAATACATGTAAAGATCGGGTGAAAAACACAAAAGTTATTTACTTATCAGTGTGCTATCTATTTGGCAGCTAGCAACAGGAGCATCCCAAGAAACAACAACAAAACTGATGAACGCAAGAAACTAACTCCCGTGCGCATAAAAGAGAGAGGGGTTATCTCTTTCTCTGTCTTGCACACGCAAGTGCATGAGATGGTGGTGGTTTTGCAAAGAGCGAGTTTGTTTACATTTCTCTAATAGGCAAAAGTCGCGATCAGCTGACTTTTGTTTATCGTTGTCAAAGACATGACAAAGGAGAGACGTAAAAAGGATGAGCGCAACCAAATGGCTAGAAAGGTACAGAGAGTGGGTCTCAGTCTTATAAAAGTATGTATGTATATACATAGGCAAATACAAACATTCTTATATACTTGCGAAGTATTATGTATGTTCATATGTATGTTTATTTAAATTTTTAAATGAAACGCTTTATTTATTTATTTAATATACTATGTACCATAGATAGAAATGTAGGCATGTATGTATTATAATGCATTGGCCTCCACGTGGTGTTCCCTGGTTACCGATTTTATTTATAATCAGGAGCTAATTCGAGCGGCGATATATTTTGGTACAGGGTATATAACAGTCGTTCACGAACGACTGTAGCTTTCTTACTTGTTTAATACTTGCCAATGTACAATACAACTAAATATAACTTTAAATATTTCTAAATATTTAAATACACTTTGTTTTCGACAGAAATTTTCTTCCCTCCCTTCCCACCATCTCCATCTCTCTCGAATTTTCGAACTTTCGATAACCGCTGCTCCAAATCAGTTCGAAAACAAGAACAAATATTCATTCCGAAGTTCGCGAAACATCGGCAATAGCCAAACGAAGTTAAATTATTGTTGTGTCAACTTCATTTCGAACTTCGCTAAACGAAGCCCATGCTATTTGTTTTTGATGTCCGACCATGTTGCGAGGAATCTACTGAGCAATTTCAAATTAGATGAACTTAATTATATTTTAGTACTAGCGGACCCGGCGGACGTTGTCCCGCCCAAAATTCATATTTAAACAGATGGCGCTCTCGATTGCTTTCAATAAATGGAAATGGAAAATCCAAAAACAACTGAATTCAATTCAAATAATTTCAATGTATTTCAATGCATTCGTATTCAATACAATGCAGATAAACAGAATTTTTCGTTATCCCATTTGGCGTGCATACAAATAAGGAAGATGGCTTTCCTACACAGGAACATGCGACGTAAAGTTGGCTGTCTGAAAAGCAATCAAATTCCAAATTATTTGCACAAACGTCGAGCGATTGACCTTGCGACTTATTTATTGACATAGCGAACGCTTGAAATTCAATAACATTCGACTTTAATCTTTTCACCGTTCGTGGCGTACCTATGCAAAAACGCGGATGATTGATGTTTTTCAAAAAAAATTATCACAAAAGCAACTTTTAACCGCAAATTGGTAATTCCAATGAATTTAAAAATTCAGTTGGATAATTGACAACGTCGTCTTCATTAGTGATTGTGTCAACTGATTTGTAGGAATGGTATTGCATTTTGAATCGAAAAATTGGGTTCGTTTACATTCTTATTCTTAGCCGCCTATATTGCTCGTGAATTTAACATGAATTATTCTTGTAATTTGTCGAATGTCAGGAAAAACGTTATTGATGACATCTTCGTTCGATTCAGTTAAATTACAGAAATTTGGTGGAAATGATATCAACCCTTCACACTATCAACTGGAATTTTGCCATTGCCAAAGTCCAACATTTGTTTTGAGATTATTTCTGCTTTTTGATTATTCTGCAGGGCAATACGCATATTGGTGGTCAACTTAATAACTTTCACATATCGCCACAAATTCGAAGATTTCAAAAAAGCATTAATTTCGTCTGCAGCTGTCGATCGTGAAATGACAGGTAAAAAATTTCGAAAATATCCTGATAACAAAATCATTGCAACGCCAAACGGATTGCAATTGTTTTGCAAATCTTTCAACGTTCGATCGAGTGTTTCCAGCGTTTTTTTTTTGACGTTGATGCACTACGATCAGTAAGTAAAAGTAAAAAGTTCTTCTGAACTGACTCAATGCGTTTACTGTGAACCCCATACTGAGGGTTCCAAACCGAAGATCCGTATTATAAGATAGGACGAACTAAAAAAAATATATAGGGATTTTGTAAGATAGGGGTTATTGAATTCTTTGGACCACCGTTAAATGAAACACCTCTGGCTTGTATTTAGAGCCATTTAAGTTTAATAAGTTTATGCGGCACCATGTTTGAAAATTATTCAGATCTGTTTGTAAATCAGACTGGCAGGAAGCGTTCTTATATTGCACGCAAAGTTTGACGTCGTCCGCATACATAAGTACTCTGGAGTTAGTCAGAACTTTGGACAGGTCGTTGATAAATAATGTAAACAACATGGGACCCAAATGACTCCCTTGCGTGACGCCAGAAGTAACCCTCAGAACAACAGAAGCTCAACAGGAAGTCCCATTAGATCGAGTTTTCGAACAAGGAAAGAATGGTTAACAGAGTCAAATGCTTTGCTCAAATTAGTAAAGAATATAGGTAGGTAGTGGTAAGGCCCCCTTCTGGAGCCTCCAAGTAGAGCTGGGCTCCTTTTTGGTCCACTCCCTCTGTTGTCATGTTGTGGTCGTAGTTGCCCTTTAGTACCATCCTGAGTCGCTGAGAAAGCCTAGGATCGCTGAGACCTTCAGCTCTCCTATGCCTTCTAGTGACTCCAGCTGGTAGGCACCGAAGTGACGTAGTCTGATGTGATTTAGGGCCGGACAAAAGCAGAAAAGGTGCTCTGGTGTCTCTGGTTCCGTAATTTCTCTGCAGCTTCTACAGCTAGCGTTGTATGGCAGCCCCATCTTCATTGCGTGCGTTCCGATCGCCCAATGACCTGTTGCGGCTGCTGTGAATCTTCTGATATCCCGCTTGCTGTTGGATAGCAGCTCTCTAGTTAGATTCTTGTCGTATGTCGGCCAACATTTCTTTGATCTCTTATGTTCGCTCTTACTTGACCACTCCTTGTTGGCTGTCTGTTTGAAATGGTCATGGATCCTTGTCTGGACCGAGTTCAACGAGATCGGTGTCCGTACGTTGGTATCTTGCCCTAGCGAACCTGCTCGGGCTAATTCGTCCGCTTTCTCGTTCCCTGGGATGTCGCAGTGACCCGGTACCCAGGTGACTTGTACCTCGTTTCTCTCTGCAAGTCTATTAAGGACCTTCTTGCATTCTGCCACCATTTGTTCTCACGGCCGCTAGGGATTTTATAGCCGCTTGGCTATCAGAGTAAAACCGTACTTTGGTGTCGCTAAGTTCTCGCCGTATCGAAAGCTTGGCTGCTTCCGTTATGGCGAGTACCTCAGCCTGAAAGACCGTCGCTGAGTCTGAGAGAGTGAAGGACTCCTCGATCCCCCATTGCTCAGCGAAGATCCCAGCCCCCACGCCGCAGCTCATTTTGGAGCCATCGGTGTTGAGTGATACCTCCTCTGCCCCGGTTACTCTCTCCCTTCTCCAGTCTTCCCTTGTTGGGAATGTGGTTGTGTAGGCATTTCCGAAGTTCATCTTCGTAGTCATGTAGTCCATTAGTGCGTTTGCTACTAACTTGATTCCTTCCAGTATCTTGCCGTGGCCTGCGCCGTATTCCCTCCAGCAGTTACTTGCTTTCAGTCTTACTGCGCTCTGCGCGGCCATGTCCTTTACGAACAGTTCTATCGGCATTATGTCTAGGATAGCATTTAGTGCTGCTGCGGGGCATGAGCGCATTGCCCCGTCACGCCAGCACACTCTGCTCTCTGTATCCTCGTTAATTTTGTGATGTTATAAGCCCTAGTTAGCGCTGGCCACCATACTAGGGCTCCGTATGTTAAAATTGGCCGAACAACTGCTGTGTAAAGCCATATTATTACCTTTGGGTGTAGTCCCCATTTATGTCCGAACATTTTCCTGCAAGAATAGAAAGCAATACTTGCCTTCCTCACTCTTTCAGTAATGTTTCCTTTCGACAAGAGCTTCGGGTTTAGTATCACACCGAGATACTTAGCCTGCTCTGATAGTTTTAGCTCTATGCCATCTATTCTGGGCATATTATATGCTGGTATCTTAGTCCTTCTAGTGAAGAGTATAAGTTCTGTTTTATTTGGGTTGATACCTAATCCGCAGGTCTTTGCCCATATGTTTAAGAGACCCAGCGCCCCTGTCATTATCTCACTAATAACTTCAGGGTAGGGTCCGGATACTAGCAGCACCACGTCATCTGCGTAGGCTACTGCTTTAACGCCACCCATATTGAGCTCTTCCAATATGTTATTCATGTTTATGAGCCAAAGTAGAGGCGATAGGACGCCGCCCTGAGATGTGCCTCTCTTCACTGACCGTGTGAGGTGAGTGCCACTCAGTTCGGCAGTGATCGTCCTACTCGTTAGCATAACTCCGATCCATTCTCTGATGCCTCTCTCAATGCCCATCGGGGTGAGGGAGCTCAGGATGGAGTCTGTGTTCACGTAATTGATCGCACCTTCGAGGTCTAGGAAGGCGGCCATCCTGTATTGCTTGTATTGTAGTGTCTTCTCGACGTGACCTACAACTTCGTGTAGTGCTGTTTCTGTTGATCGACCTTTTCGGTATGCATGCTTCGCGTCCGATAGGTGGTGTCTCTCGATTCTTTCTCGGATGTGAACATCTAGTAGTCTTTCTAGGGTCTTCAGGACGAAGGATGTTAGGCTTATCGGCCTATAGTCCTTCGCTAGAATGTGCCCCCTTCTGCCTGGCTTTGGTATAAATATGACTTTGGCTTCCCTCCACCTTAACGGGATGTGCCTTAGTCTTATACAAGACTTGTATATGGCTTTAAGCCATCTACAGAGGCTTTTTTTGGCAGTTTGTAGCATTGCCGGTTTTATGCCGTCCGGGCCCGGGCTTTTGTATTTATCAAAAGACTCTATTGTCCACTGGATTCGCTCCGTGGTGTGATATCTTTCGTTTGTGTATCTGTCTGTGTATTTGTGCCTTCCTCGGGTGCCGAGTTCTCTCGTAGGTTCCCCGGGAAGTGAGTGTCGACTAGTAGCTCGAGCGACTCCTCTATTGTCATTGTGGCCGAGCCGTCTGGTCTGTTGATAAGAGTGGGGCTTGTTTGCCCCTTGGAAAGGATTTTGCTTAATCTTGCCGTATCTTTTATGCCTTCTAATGATTCGCAATATCTTTTCCAAGATTCATTCTTGGCTTCATATACTGCTTTTTTGTATGCTTTCTGTGCTTCCTTATATTGTTTTCATTTCTTGGTCCCATAGCATGTGTTAAAGGTCTTGCGCGCTCTCTTCCTGAGGTCGCTCAGTTCCTTGGTCCACCATGGTGGATACTGCTTCTTGGAGAATGAAACTTTACATGTCTCTTTGAATGCGTTGTTAAGGATGTTTGTAAGGTCCTCTACATCCTTGTCGAGGGCATTTGAGGAGGATTGTACCTTTACCTTCCTGTTGCTGACTTTTGAGTGGACAATTTCGCCGAATTTGTCCCAGTCTGTCCTGCTGGGGTTATGACTCGGTATCGACTTATTTACCGATGCCGATAAGTCAAAGAAAATGTATCTGTGGTCCGAAAAGGAGAGTTGGGTCGACACTCTCCAGTTCTCGACTTTATATTTGCCATATTCTATTTGAAGGGTGAGATCTAACACCTCTTCCCAACCCTGAAAACCCTCCGTACTGGGGAATATGAAGGTTGGTGTGCTGCCCTTGTTACAGATCGTAACCTTACGACCAATAATATTGTCAAAAAGAGAATAACCTCTCTCATTCGTTTCCGAGCTTCCCCAGAGCGAGTGCCTCGCGTTCGCGTCGCATCCCAGCACCAGGGTCGTCTTAGTGTCTTCGGCCCATTGCAGCAGCTTGACGACCGGTTCAGGCGGGGCCGGATCGTCGTGGGCCATGTACGCAGAGGCGATGATAACTCCGCTCCCATCCGCTGCCACGAATCTAGCTACTTCTAGATCTGGTGTGCTGAGATTGGAACAGAGAAAAGCGTTAAAATGATTCCTCATTGCTATGCATGCTCTCGACCTACCCACCGAGTTGGTGCACAGTACTGTGTATCCTGGGATCCTTAAGCCAGCAACTTGCTCGTCCCTGGTCCAAGGCTCCTGTATCCGTCCGATGTCGATGCATGGGTACTGCGATGCATGGGTGCTGCGCTTCAGGTTATTCTGCACGAGTTTCGACATTGGGGTTAGTTGGGGTTGCATCGGGGGACTTGTCGTCGATGACCATGTCATCCAACAGCTTGTTGGTGTCATCGACCTCCTCAAGAAGCTCGTCCGGCTCAGCAAGGAAGACCTTGATCTTGGCCTTCCGTATGCCGTACCGGACCTTGTTGTCGTTGGCTTCGAGCTGCGGCAGGCAGCGTTGGTTAATGAGGAGAAGGAATGGCTGGCTCGACTTCATCTCTCTTTCTGCCTTGAGGATGGTCCAGTCCTCTGTATGGACATCCGGATTCTGGACCTTCAGACAGGCGATCACCCTTGCATGGTCAGTTTGCCCCTTCGGCAACCAGATGCGGGCTCTGGGCCTCCTCGGAATCTCCCTGGCGTGGACTAGCCTAATATTAAGGCCAGCCCAGGTGTCGCTAATCTTAGCCACACACTCCGCCAGGAAGATCCTCGAAGACCCATCGTCACACCTGATGACCCGGTGCCCCCTGACCACGTCTGAGGATTCCAAGGAGGGGATAGGGCCTCTATCTTGGATAGGGCCTCTAACTTGGCCTCTATCTCCCCCCACTTCTCCGACAGCAGACGACCGTCGTCGTGGAGCTCGTCCACCAGAGCCATAGCCAGACTGTCTCTGGCCACCTCACTGAACTTCTTCGCCTTACTGACGAAGTTTGTGGCTCTCGGTTTGCCCTGTGGGTCCGAGGATGAAGCGGGCTCTGTTGACCCTCGCTCGTCGTTGCTGATGTGTTATTTTTTCTGAAGTTTTGTCTTCGGTGGTGCCCAGATGAGCCCCACCTTTGTGGTCGGATTGGGGAGTGCTACTAGCTCTCCCCTCGGGTCTCGACGGAGCCGGGATGTCACGACTAGACATCGGCACCTCATCTCGAAGCTCGGTGTGTTGGTTTCATTGCAATTCATGATCGCCCGCGTTGCTCGTCCTGGCAAGCGCAGCGGGCCAGAGGGGGTGTGGGGCTTTAAATGTGGTCGACCGCGGCTTCGCCCCAAAGCCGCGGCAAGGCATCTTACGACCCAGGGTTGCCCGGCCCTGGGAAGGCTCCGTTCAAACACAGCTGGATTAGCCCCTCAGCTGCGAACCAAAAGTCAGGGGGCACGGGTCGCTTCGAAACAACTTTTTTGACCTTGCGGAAGTGATTCAAGCCAAAAGAGTTGAGCAATCGCCACGAAATTTTAAAGTATCGTGTATTAGAGGCTTATCAATGGCTGGTACCAAAATCTTTAAAAAATATTGAATTTTTTTCATTTTATATAACAATTAATATCGAAAAAAGTGCGTAAAAATCCAGTTTTTCATTTAAAATCGCATAAATTTTTCAATTTTCATTTTTTTGTTTTCGCAATTTTGGTACCAGCCAAGCACAAAAGTATACAAAGTAAGAATATATTTAATTTTTGTGTTTCAGATCATTTGGGGCAGCAGCAGGACTTCCGTAAGTGCTAAAAATGCGTTCCATTGCTCAATGCCCCTTCCCCCCCTGTGCACATTTCTATTTTAATTTTTTTTTACTTGAATAATAAACTTGTAGATACACCTGCAAAAAAATTATTAGCGTTTATCTTCCATACATTCCACGAAAAAATTTAATAAAAAGCACGTTTTTTCGACCACACAAGGCAGAAACCCCCCTTAACTGTTTAAGGAATCTTCTCTTTTACAAGCAAATATTTTTTTCAGTTTAACGTCATTTCAAACCACATAAATTTTTCTCGATTTTTTCCAAGCAAATACATCAAAATATGTATTCTTCTTAGGATGTCGTTTTCGATACTCAGAATCATCAAACTTGTCTGAAGTTCCTGTCCTATGCTCGAGCGTAATCTGTTTTTGTTGATTTTCATTTTTGAAAACGATCTTTCTTCACTGCAATTTGTCACCATCATGGACAAGTAAATGCGAAGTACAACAAAGGTTGAACGTAAATCATTTTCATGATTATACGGTAGAGAAATTTCTCAGTTGATTCTTCTTCAAGCTGTTTATACAACTCTGACAACTTGTCAAGTTGAAGCAATTCGATAGCTAGTGTTGATTCTAAGTCTTCTGGATAGATTTCGATGAGATTTTTCGCTGCTACATCCAACTCTTCAGGCGTTATAGTCGGAAGCTCCCTCAAAAAACCAAATTTTTTACAAACGACTTCATATGCTGCAATGCGTTGTGACAATGACCCAAGTGTGGAATCCACAACCGTGAGAAAGGCTTGCTCATTTTTCCCTTCACTCTCGTAGAATTCGAAAGAGTTTCTTTTTGATTCATCGAAAGATTTTAAAGACTTCAGCGATTTTACAACGGTGCTGAGTACGACCGTGGGACCTTGCAAATATTTGTTTGTAGCGTTAAATCTTTCAAGGATATGGTGCCAGATATATGTGTAAATTGCAGTTTTTTAATGATCGCTTCTTGAACTGGATGATACCCATAATAAAGTGCCTTAACTGGTTCATAGTTGCATGACCAGCGAGGTTTGCTCAAGCTCTACAAGGTGTAAATCTTATCGGTCGTTTTCGATGTTGCTTATTTCTCATTCAGCTTTTGGAATCGAGCAGTGGATGCAGTGAAAAAAACGAAAAGCTTTTTTACAAATCCAAAAAAATCAGCAGCAGCAGAGCAACCACTAACAGCTGTTTTTCCAACCAATCATTTTTATTCACGCTCATAAATTACAAAAACAAGGCAAAATAAATATAATGGCTATCTGTATTCGGATAAAATCACAGCTTGTTGGTGTCATCGACCTCCTCAAGAAGCTCGTCCGGCTCAGCAAGGAAGACCTTGATCTTGGCCTTCCGTATGCCGTACCGGACCTTGTTGTCGTTGGCTTCGAGCTGCGGCAGGCAGCGTTGGTTAATGAGGAGAAGGAATGGCTGGCTCGACTTCATCTCTCTTTCTGCCTTGAGGATGGTCCAGTCCTCTGTATGGACATCCGGATTCTGGACCTTCAGACAGGCGATCACCCTTGCATGGTCAGTTTGCCCCTTCGGCAACCAGATGCGGGCTCTGGGCCTCCTCGGAATCTCCCTGGCGTGGACTAGCCTAATATTAAGGCCAGCCCAGGTGTCGCTAATCTTAGCCACACACTCCGCCAGGAAGATCCTCGAAGACCCATCGTCACACCTGATGACCCGGTGCCCCCTGACCACGTCTGAGGATTCCAAGGAGGGGATAGGGCCTCTATCTTGGATAGGGCCTCTAACTTGGCCTCTATCTCCCCCACTTCTCCGACAGCAGACGACCGTCGTCGTGGAGCTCGTCCACCAGAGCCATAGCCAGACTGTCTCTGGCCACCTCACTGAACTTCTTCGCCTTACTGACGAAGTTTGTGGCTCTCGGTTTGCCCTGTGGGTCCGAGGATGAAGCGGGCTCTGTTGACCCTCGCTCGTCGTTGCTGATGTGTTATTTTTTCTGAAGTTTTGTCTTCGGTGGTGCCCAGATGAGCCCCACCTTTGTGGTCGGATTGGGGAGTGCTACTAGCTCTCCCCTCGGGTCTCGACGGAGCCGGGATGTCACGACTAGACATCGGCACCTCATCTCGAAGCTCGGTGTGTTGGTTTCATTGCAATTCATGATCGCCCGCGTTGCTCGTCCTGGCAAGCGCAGCGGGCCAGAGGGGGTGTGGGGCTTTAAATGTGGTCGACCGCGGCTTCGCCCCAAAGCCGCGGCAAGGCATCTTACGACCCAGGGTTGCCCGGCCCTGGGAAGGCTCCGTTCAAACACAGCTGGATTAGCCCCTCAGCTGCGAACCAAAAGTCAGGGGGCACGGGTCGCTTCGAAACAACTTTTTGACCTTGCGGAAGTGATTCAAGCCAAAAGAGTTGAGCAATCGCCACGAAATTTTAAAGTATCGTGTATTAGAGGCTTATCAATGGCTGGTACCAAAATCTTTAAAAAATATTGAATTTTTTTCATTTTATATAACAATTAATATCGAAAAAAGTGCGTAAAAATCCAGTTTTTCATTTAAAATCGCATAAATTTTTCAATTTTCATTTTTTTGTTTTCGCAATTTTGGTACCAGCCAAGCACAAAAGTATACAAAGTAAGAATATATTTAATTTTTGTGTTTCAGATCATTTGGGGCAGCAGCAGGACTTCCGTAAGTGCTAAAAATGCGTTCCATTGCTCAATGCCCCTTCCCCCCCCTGTGCACATTTCTATTTTAATTTTTTTTTACTTGAATAATAAACTTGTAGATACACCTGCAAAAAAATTATTAGCGTTTATCTTCCATACATTCCACGAAAAAAATTTAATAAAAAGCACGTTTTTTCGACCACACAAGGCAGAAACCCCCCTTAACTGTTTAAGGAATCTTCTCTTTTACAAGCAAATATTTTTTTCAGTTTAACGTCATTTCAAACCACATAAATTTTTCTCGATTTTTTCCAAGCAAATACATCAAAATATGTATTCTTCTTAGGATGTCGTTTTCGATACTCAGAATCATCAAACTTGTCTGAAGTTCCTGTCCTATGCTCGAGCGTAATCTGTTTTTGTTGATTTTCATTTTTGAAAACGATCTTTCTTCACTGCAATTTGTCACCATCATGGACAAGTAAATGCGAAGTACAACAAAGGTTGAACGTAAATCATTTTCAATGATTATACGGTAGAGAAATTTCTCAGTTGATTCTTCTTCAAGCTGTTTATACAACTCTGACAACTTGTCAAGTTGAAGCAATTCGATAGCTAGTGTTGATTCTAAGTCTTCTGGATAGATTTCGATGAGATTTTTCGCTGCTACATCCAACTCTTCAGGCGTTATAGTCGGAAGCTCCCTCAAAAAACCAAATTTTTTACAAACGACTTCATATGCTGCAATGCGTTGTGACAATGACCCAAGTGTGGAATCCACAACCGTGAGAAAGGCTTGCTCATTTTTCCCTTCACTCTCGTAGAATTCGAAAGAGTTTCTTTTTGATTCATCGAAAGATTTTAAAGACTTCAGCGATTTTACAACGGTGCTGAGTACGACCGTGGGACCTTGCAAATATTTGTTTGTAGCGTTAAATCTTTCAAGGATATGGTGCCAGATATATGTGTAAATTGCAGTTTTTTAATGATCGCTTCTTGAACTGGATGATACCCATAATAAAGTGCCTTAACTGGTTCATAGTTGCATGACCAGCGAGGTTTGCTCAAGCTCTACAAGGTGTAAATCTTATCGGTCGTTTTCGATGTTGCTAATTTCTCATTCAGCTTTTGGAATCGAGCAGTGGATGCAGTGAAAAAAACGAAAAGCTTTTTTACAAATCCAAAAAAATCAGCAGCAGCAGAGCAACCACTAACAGCTGTTTTTCCAACCAATCATTTTTATTCACGCTCATAAATTACAAAAACAAGGCAAAATAAATATAATGGCTATCTGTATTCGGATAAAATCACACAGAATATCATGACACAAAATTATTCCCACTTTTTCTGTCACAAAATAAACACAACTGTCACAACTTTAAAAGAAATTATCATAAAATAAATTATTCCGCGATATAAATATTGCTATACAAAAAACAGTTTTTCCCTCGTACCTAACCTAAATGGTACAATGTAAATTACGAAAACTAACAGAAATTCTAAAGCTACGTACATAAGATAAATTGGCTTTAAGAAAGACCCGAGGGAAATTGCTATATATTTCGCTCGGGAACCAGTGTGACCAAATATCTTAAGGAGAAGGCGGAAAACGCGTAAATGGTATGACCAGTATGACCATACTGACAAGTATGCACAGCTGTTTTATGTAAACAAACTTTATACAATTAAATTACAACGAACATAAAAACTTTAAAGTTAATTTATAATAAACATGAACGGATTCGATATTGGAATACTATTTATTGATCTATTCGCCACTATATAGCTCAAGGCAAATAACAGGAGACACCATATCTAGCTTTTGAAATAAATAAATTTATTTATTTCGCTACGGAATCACAGCTGTTTTGTTTCCTGATCTGGCAACGCTCTTACCCGTTTCACTAGGCTAGATTTTTCTTATGTTAGTACCCGAGAAAGCGAAAAGTCCGAAAGTTTTTCTTCTTCTTCTTTTCCCTATGGTTTTCTTATATGGAGTTTGGCCGCTTTAAGAAAATTTATCTTATGTTAGTACCTAGCTTGAAAATTGACTTTATCCCGAAAATTGTCAAAACTTCTTTGACAAATGTGCAACAAAATATCAAAAAACAAATTATCAAACCAATTATTCTGATTACTGTCACGCGAATACAAATTACAATACAAAATACAAAATACAGAATACCGGCAGGATTGGCAATATTACTTCCCGACTAGCTCGTACCTTTGGATTTCGTGTGTACAAGCAAAATTATTTTCGACAGAAATTTTTATTACTGCTGGTGGGGGCCCCCAAGTGGTGGAGGCCTGAGGCCACTGGCCCCTTGGTAATTCCAACCCTGACTCAGGTACTGCAATGTGGAGGAATGATATTTTCGAAAAGTTTGGGGATGGCCGACAACTTAGAGATTCCTCTATAGTTATTGGCGTCCGATCTGCTAGGGGAGGTTTTTAAGGACAAGGTAAACCATTTCAGAAGGGATATGCACAGGGCGTCAGCGCAATACCTAAGCACTCAGCCAGGTATTCCGTCGGGATCTGGCGAATAAAGTGACTTAAGACGGTGAAGATTTATTTGAGAGTATAGACGCACTGCTAATGGTTCACACAGCTACCGTAGGTGACGCTGTCATCCGTTGATCTTGTAGCACTCGCAATGTACCGTTACAATTCAGAAATAAGATTTTAAATTAAATAAATATTATAGTTTTAATTTAAATTATATAACTAAATAAGTACATTATTTTATAGTTGTAGCTAAAGAAATAACTGTATTTCTTCTTTTTAAGTTAGAAACAAAAAAGATGTATCGTGATGTATTGTTTTCTACAAATCATTTCAAAAAGACAACTCGTTAAAGCTTACATTTTAAATGCAAATAATACTACCGAAGAAAAGTGATAAAATGTAAATTGTTGCAATATATATTTTTTCCACTTTATGTCGTATAAATATTTCTTTCGCCATCCTGAAAATGTCCATATCCATATCGAGCAGTGTTTCCAGGTTAAACTTACCCCTTATCTTAAAATCTTAATATGTTGAACTTCCCCCAAAAAAACCAAGTGTCCCCCTAAATAAAAAAAATTAAATTTATTCTTCATTATCGTGTAATGGCTTTGTGAAAACTTTGCCATGAAGTAAAGGAGGAAAAATCATTACCATATTTTGGTTTTTCTAGCCAAATTTTTTTAAAGCTCCTTCCTCTGTAAAATTCGTTCTACGACGCCAAAAAAAAATCCTTAATATAAGGGGGCAACCCCTGATCTGGGAAATCTGATTTCTGAATTCAAAGCAAATTCCAAGCCCATAATTTTAATTAATTTGATAATATCTGATAAATTATAAAAAATGTTATTTTTGCCGCTTATCCCTATTTTATTATAACACGGGGTTTCTATGAATGGCTTACATTAGGTCGAGTCGAAGCTCTCCCCTTTTAGAATGAGAAAAATACAATAATATCTAATATTTAATTGTTTTTGTTTTTTTTTTGTATTATAGATAAGATGTCGGGCGAACCAAAAGTTGGAGTTTCAGATATGACAACCATGTCGGAAATTGATGAAATCAACATAAATCAAAATCTGCACATTCGGTACTGCAGTGATATTATATATGTATCCTTTACAATATCCAAAGAATTCTATATCTTAACTACTTATATTTATATCTATTTAAAATTTAATTTAGTATGGGTCTTGTATATGACTTAAGAGGTAAAATCTAAACTGTAATAATATCTAATGTAATATTCATGCTGAAAATTTTTGTTCTATACAGGTTCAAGAATCTGTTGGAGATCAACACTAAAGAAAATAAATAAGAAAATTCAACTGTGGTATACGCGAAACTTAAACGTTTGTACATTAATGTCAAATTTCAGACCAAAAAGCCTAAGCCAGAATCTTCTCAAGAGCCGAACAAATTTTTCCGATCGTTCCTAAGGCAGATATATGATATTGTAGTCCGATTTTGATCAAATTAAAACCGAAATTCTAGAATAATACAAAAAGGCCAAACATTTCCGATCTTTCCAATGGCAGCTATAATGTTTAGATGTAGTGAGAGCGTTTAGAAGACTATCTGCAAAGTTTTATTCAGATAGCTTTAAATCTGAGGGACTAGTTTGCGTAGAAACGGATTACCTGTCCTGTATAGTTTTATTTGGAAAATTAAATAATATCATGACATATAAAAGATATTAATTAAGGATTCGAATCAATATAATTTTTTAATTTGGCTAATTCAGTCCGATGGATGTTAATTTTATTGTCCAAATGTAAGCTCAATAGATATTTCAATTCCGATAACACCAACATTTATTTCGATGAATAGAGACTTAAAGACGATATGCTTTTTATGCATATTTGCATAAAATGTATGCAAATATATGCAAAAGATTCTTGAGGTAGTAAATAAATTAAAGTTTAATTAATATTTCGTAAATAATTATAATTTAATTTTATATATTACTATATATTTACAAATAATCATAATTAATTTTTAAATTACAGCTTGTAAGGCACTGTCGTTTATCTTCAAAAAACAATTTTGTAAGCCTAAAAACTACTTTCGACATCACAAGATGTAGTGGGAGCATATTTTATAATATTTTGATTTTTAATATGTCCAAGCTTGGATACATCGCACAATGGGGCCAACGACCCCTATATGTGGCCAAAACCCATTTTTTAAAATTCGTTAAATAATTTTTTTTTAAGTGGAATGTATTCAAAAAACATACATCTGTCCTGTTACGTACTTGAAATTTTAACAGAGGTCGCCATTTTTAAGTTATCCACTGTTAAGTCAGCTGTTTCGTTTGCACTAGCACAACGATAACCGATTTTTTGTCAATTGCTGAAAAATCTTGAAAGTTTAAAGTGAAAAAAAGTGTAAAAACAATTAATAAGAGTGGGTTTTTTAACATGCAGTCCAATCCTTGTGGTTTATATTATGTGTTTGTGAACATCGATTGTTGAAATTAGCTGTGGTGTTCCAATAATCTTCTGTAAGCTCGAACCCTAATAAAACACAAAATTTGTTGTGTATTCTAATCTTTAAAGAGACCAATAAAGTGAGTGCAGCTCTCTGCACTTCTAAAACTTGTTATATGTTGTAGAGTTATCAATTCTTTGTATATGCTATTAGTATAAAAGTGCACTTTTACGCACGTTCTCTAACATTTAACTTTTAAGGTTCTAACCTAAAAATTCAACTTTTAAGGTTCTATCCTGAAAGTGAAAAACATCGAGTTTTTTGTGCAATGGAACAAAGAGACGACGAGTAGTGCAAAGGAGAATGCTATTATTAATTGTTTTAAAGCTTTAATTCGCGGAAATTGTTCTAAGCACGTCAAAGAAGTTCTAAAACAAACAAGCAAAGGCCTATGTTGGAGGATTTCGAATTATTGGCAAAAATGCAAACGGAATTTTAAACAATTCGAACGAAAACATGCTGCCTGGCTAAATTCTGATACTACCGTTGTTATCACGAAGCGGTCAAGAGCTGTTGGTTTTTTGGGAAACATTAGTTTTACAAACATACATATTATGCTATTTGTTAAAAAAAAACTGTGAGGCAAGTAGTAAAACCTCGATTATTTTTTTAAACACGTTAGGACCACCACCAATTTTACTTTAGTATTTTATTTTAGGATTATATTTTCAAATTTTTAGGTCAAATACTTTTTTTTGTACACTGAAAAAATTTGTGTTTTTTTTTTGTGTAAAGGCGGGACCACTCCCATTTTTCTTAAAATATATTACTATTTTTATCATGAACATAAATCAAAAAACAGAACTTAAATATGTTGCTTCGTTCGTAAGTTATTAATTAATGCCACAAAAACTGGTCGTTGGCCCCATAGTGCATCGTCATCAATATATTATTAATTTTCGAAATAATGGGAAAGTCAGGATTTCGATTTTAAATTTTTGGTTTAACTCCTTTCCGAAGTCCCCTGATATGTTTATGACAATATTTTCGGCTTCCTTAAATAAATTCATTGACATTCTCAAGAGCCTTCTTCTCAAGAGCCGAACAAATTTTTCCGATCGTTCCTAAGGCAGATATATGATATTGTAGTCCGATTTTGATCAAATTAAAACCGAAATTCTAGAATAATACAAAAAGGCCAAACATTTCCGATCTTTCCAATGGCAGCTATAATGTTTAGATGTAGTGAGAGCGTTTAGAAGACTATCTGCAAAGTTTTATTCAGATAGCTTTAAATCTGAGGGACTAGTTTGCGTAGAAACGGATTACCTGTCCTGTATAGTTTTATTTGGAAAATTAAATAATATCATGACATATAAAAGATATTAATTAAGGATTCGAATCAATATAATTTTTTAATTTGGCTAATTCAGTCCGATGGATGTTAATTTTATTGTCCAAATGTAAGCTCAATAGATATTTCAATTCCGATAACACCAACATTTATTTCGATGAATAGAGACTTAAAGACGATATGCTTTTTTATGCATATTTGCATAAAATGTATGCAAATATATGCAAAAGATTCTTGAGGTAGTAAATAAATTAAAGTTTAATTAATATTTCGTAAATAATTATAATTTAATTTTATATATTACTATATATTTACAAATAATCATAATTAATTTTTAAATTACAGCTTGTAAGGCACTGTCGTTTATCTTCAAAAAACAATTTTGTAAGCCTAAAAACTACTTTCGACATCACAAGATGTAGTGGGAGCATATTTTATAATATTTTGATTTTTAATATGTCCAAGCTTGGATACATCGCACAATGGGGCCAACGACCCCTATATGTGGCCAAAACCCATTTTTTAAAATTCGTTAAATAATTTTTTTTTAAGTGGAATGTATTCAAAAAACATACATCTGTCCTGTTACGTACTTGAAATTTTAACAGAGGTCGCCATTTTTAAGTTATCCACTGTTAAGTCAGCTGTTTCGTTTGCACTAGCACAACGATAACCGATTTTTTGTCAATTGCTGAAAAATCTTGAAAGTTTAAAGTGAAAAAAAGTGTAAAAACAATTAATAAGAGTGGGTTTTTTAACATGCAGTCCAATCCTTGTGGTTTATATTATGTGTTTGTGAACATCGATTGTTGAAATTAGCTGTGGTGTTCCAATAATCTTCTGTAAGCTCGAACCCTAATAAAACACAAAATTTGTTGTGTATTCTAATCTTTAAAGAGACCAATAAAGTGAGTGCAGCTCTCTGCACTTCTAAAACTTGTTATATGTTGTAGAGTTATCAATTCTTTGTATATGCTATTAGTATAAAAGTGCACTTTTACGCACGTTCTCTAACATTTAACTTTTAAGGTTCTAACCTAAAAATTCAACTTTTAAGGTTCTATCCTGAAAGTGAAAAACATCGAGTTTTTGTGCAATGGAACAAAGAGACGACGAGTAGTGCAAAGGAGAATGCTATTATTAATTGTTTTAAAGCTTTAATTCGCGGAAATTGTTCTAAGCACGTCAAAGAAGTTCTAAAACAAACAAGCAAAGGCCTATGTTGGAGGATTTCGAATTATTGGCAAAAATGCAAACGGAATTTTAAACAATTCGAACGAAAACATGCTGCCTGGCTAAATTCTGATACTACCGTTGTTATCACGAAGCGGTCAAGAGCTGTTGGTTTTTTGGGAAACATTAGTTTTACAAACATACATATTATGCTATTTGTTAAAAAAAACTGTGAGGCAAGTAGTAAAACCTCGATTATTTTTTTAAACACGTTAGGACCACCACCAATTTTACTTTAGTATTTTATTTTAGGATTATATTTTCAAATTTTTAGGTCAAATACTTTTTTTTGTACACTGAAAAAATTTGTGTTTTTTTTTTGTGTAAAGGCGGGACCACTCCCATTTTTCTTAAAATATATTACTATTTTTATCATGAACATAAATCAAAAAACAGAACTTAAATATGTTGCTTCGTTCGTAAGTTATTAATTAATGCCACAAAAACTGGTCGTTGGCCCCATAGTGCATCGTCATCAATATATTATTAATTTTCGAAATAATGGGAAAGTCAGGATTTCGATTTTAAATTTTTGGTTTAACTCCTTTCCGAAGTCCCCTGATATGTTTATGACAATATTTTCGGCTTCCTTAAATAAATTCATTGACATTACCAATGATAGTCCTCTCGCTTCCAAAGAAAAGATAATTTCAGCAACTCTGAAATTTATATTCTATAAATATAAAATCCCGATGTAGGTGAAAATTTTGTATAAGCACTTTTGCCTGCTTAATGAATTCCGCATCTACAATGCAAAATGTTCAATATTTTTGGTTATTAAACTGAAGATACTTATCGTAATAAACGTTTCTCTGCTATTCCTTCCATGTTATCTGCATAAAATAAAACCGCATTTAACCATGTTCTTCATCTGGTTATGATTAAGATTTTGCTTGTAGCGTTGCACTCTTATTGGTGGTTTTTTATTTTTTTTATATTTTACACAGGTTATAAAAGAGTTTGCGTCAGGAAACAATGTTCTTACTTTTTCTGCTATTAAATTTAAACCATGTGCAAACCATGTGTGTTAAGTGTATGAGATTAGGATAGGTTAGGTTAGGTTAAGTCGGAAGCCCCTCACGGGGGGCCGCGCATAGGTCAATATGGCCCTTGGCTATCCGAAAGCTTCTATATGCCCCTAGAGAGTGTTTACGCGGGTTTCAAAATCTTTAAGGATCGAGGTGTTTTTCGCGAAGGCAACTAGTTCGCCTGGCTTTTTCCTGAAGGCATCTTATAGCGATGCCAGAACCGCAGCGCCTAGGTATTTTATTCTTGCCCTTGCTAGGGCCTTAATTTGCAAATGAGATGCTCCAAGGCTTCGGTTGCCTCAGATTCATCAAATATCCGGCATTTGGCGTTTTCGGTAATGCCCAGCTTGACTGCATGTGCCGCAGCTAGGAAGTGACCTGTTAGAATTCCCACTAACAGTCTGCAATCTTTCCTTGGAAGATGCAGCACGTAGTGACTGAGTTTTGCGTTGCGCTCTTTGCACATGTTTTTTGATGTTTTCCAGGTTGTGGAATTTCTCCTCCACCTGCAGTTAGTTCGTGCGTCGGCCCATCTCTCTAGCTCGCTTTGAAGCGTTCTTAGGGAGACAGGAATGTTTTCTATTCTTTCATTCGGCAGTCCGACGCCTTCCTTTGCAAGTTCGTCTGCCGCCTCGTTACCATCGATGCACTGGTGGCTGGGAACCCAGTAGATCCGCACTGACGTAGTCGTGCTTAGGATATCTAGTGCCTTCCTGCTTGCCAGTACATTTTTAAAACTAACCGCTGACGATTGCATGGATCTTATCGCCGCTTGACTGTCTACGAACAAGTTGACCGCTTCATATGGACGGTTTATGCTCTGCGCAAGTTGTGCCGCTTTCCCTATGGCGAATACTTCCGCCTGGAATATGCTGCATTGGCTTGGTAGCTTATACGATAGCCGCATTTCAGGGTCTGTACGGTATATGCCCGCTCCAACTCCTCCTTCCATCTTGGAGCCGTCGGTGTATATGTTGAGGTGTTGAGCATGGTCCTGACCTGTTTTCCAGTCGTCTGGTCCCATGAATGTAGTTGCTTTTATATCCGGGCACATTCTGGTAACCATGTAGTCAGAAAAACTGCTTATGTCTCGACCAATTGAACTGTGCCCGAATCCTTGTAGAGATAAATTCCCCGATGCAACTAGGCGTTGTGCCGCCTTTCCAGCAGTCAATTACGCGTGGATATCTAGGGGATCAACTCCTGTTATAGTTTCGAGTGTTTTTGTGGGGGTTGATCTCAGCGGCCCTGTTATGCAGAGCAGTCTCTGCCGCTGAGTTCTCTCCATGAGTTTGTTATAAGTCTTCTTTTCCATGGCCTGCCACCACACTAAGACTCCATACATTAGAGTTGGACACACCACCGAGATGTAAATTCAGTGCATTAGAGCGGGTGTGAGGCCACATGTGCTGCTAAGCATCTTCTTGGATGCATATAGCGCTATGGTGGCCTTTTTTACCCTCTCTAATACATTGGGCTTCCATGCCAGCTTGCTGTCTAACACAATTCCGAGGTACTTGACTTGTGTATTCGGGGTTAGCCTGGTTGAGTTAATTTTCGGGGGGACCCACGTTGTCCGCGTTGATACTGAGTCCTACCTTCTTCGCCCACTCACATATCTCCCTGATTGTTGATTTCATGACCGAGCTGAGGGTCGATGGACAGACTCCCGTGATAATTATGCTTATGCAGTCAGCATAGGCTGTTATCTTTGGGGCCTTCCTTTCGAATCTCTTGATCAGGTCGTCTACGAACAGATTTCACAGGAGAGGCGACAGGACCCCGCCTTGTGGCGTGCCCCTGTGAGCTCCCAATCGGATTGTACCTGCCTGTAGCTTAGAAGATTTCTTATCCACAAGCTTATGGCTGGGTGCGTATTGTGGTCACGTTGTTGAATGCTCCGGATATATCGTAGAACCATGTGGTGATCACTTCTTTAGTCACCTGTAGCATGGCTGGGAATATTCCATCTAGTCCTGGTGCTTTTATTCCCGCAAAGGAATCTATAGCCCATTGGATTCTTTTAGAGGATATTAGATTTGTTGGGAGTCTCTCTTCTCCAAGTGCGAGGTCCTGGTGCTTGTTGGCATCGGATATCTCAGTGCATCCTGGGAAGTGAGCATGCATTAGTGCTGTTAGGGCCTCCTCGCTGCCCTCAGTTCACTGTCCGTCGTCGCGTTTGAGCTGACTCTGTATGGTTGGCTGCTTCGATAGCAACTTCCGGAGTCTGGCCGTTTCTGGGGCCGTCTCGATATTGGAGCAGAAGTTTCTCCACGAGCTTCTTTGTGCCCTGCGTATTTCCTTCTTGTAATCCCTGAGTAGGATCTTGTATTCCTCATTTAACACATCCTTTTTCGCCTCTTTGGCGAGGTTATTGCGTAGGAGCGAAAGATTACTGTTCAACCAGGGTGGTTTGGTCCTCTTTTTGGCTCTAGATGGAGAGGGTCTCTAGGGACTTTTCTATGTTTTCAGCGGATTTTACTAGGCGGGGCCAGTCGCGAGTCGTGTTGAGATTGTCTTCCTAAATTTTCCCCAGTTAGTGTTCCGGGGGTTCCTAAAGACGGTTGGTTTGGGAGAGTGGTCGAAATCGTATTGGAATTGTATGTACTTATGATCTGAGAAGGATGGTCTCTCAAGGACTCTCTATTCTGATACCACCTCTGACTCACCTCTGTCGTTAATATCGGGGCTTCCCGACACGCAGTGATGTGCGTTGGCGTCTGCACCCACGAGCAGTTGTTGGTCATTTGAGCTGGCTTCAACCATGCTCCTGAGTTCCTCCGGTGGGGCCGTCCTGTCATGTGCCATGTAGCAGGAAGCTGCCAGGAGGCGCTTCTTGCTTTCAAGCATCACCACAGTCAGGTCATCCGTGCTGTAATGAGACATAAGGTTAGCGTGGAGACCCTTCCGTACGAGTACGGCGGTTCTGCTCCTGCTTACCGTTGGTGAGTAGAATACATGGTGAGCTGAGGACTCTAGTCCGGCAATGGAATTGCCCGAGGCAATCCATGGCTCCTGGACCAAAGCGATGTCGACGGACCATTGCTCCATGACAATCAGGAGTTCCGCCGACGCGATTTAACTCTTATGGAGGTTGAGCTGCAGTACCCTTAGGGTCATGGGTACCTGGATCAGCTCGGGACGGGTTGACTATGACTGTCAGGTCACCGTCCTCTTCCTCCTCCTCCTCCTCCGAGACGTCGGCCGTCATCTCCTGGGTGGCGTCGACGATGGAGTCCAGACCAAAGTCTTTTTCCACCTCGCCTGCCTGTAGGGTGTGCGCACCCTTGTTCCCCGGGTGGCGCTTTTTGAGGTGCAGGTAGACACTACCCATGTCCCACGCCATCTTCCCGTGTCTGGGGTACAGGATGTACTCCGTCGGGGTTGCAATGTGCAGCACCTTTCAATCTGCGGTGGGTATGTTTCAGCGCCCGGTCACCTTGGATTGCGATGGGGAAGAGTACCTTCGCCTTTGGTATGGATGGGATTAGCTCCCCACCACCTCCAGTTTGGCCCCCTCCCACAACGCCTCCATCTGGCTGACCGTTTGCGTCAGCCACTTCCGAGTCGGGTCGTCCATGCACTTCAGGATTTTGACCCATTTAGCCACCCTGCACCATCAAAAAGTGGGCATGGGACCAAGGGAGTCATCCTCCATCCGTGCAAACAGCGCTTTGACGAGCCTCGTGTGCACCGTCTTCCACCGTTCCTCGGACATCTTTCCGTTTTCGTCGTTCCGGTCAATGAGTGCCACGATTAAATGTCGTTTGGTCACCTCACTAACCTTCTGTGCCCTCTGAGGCTTCTTCGCTTTAGGTGGAGGGCTTACCTGCTTGGGCCCGCGTTGCCGCTTGCCGCCGGAGCGTCTTTAGTGGCGCTCTCGGCGGAGCGTTGCCTTTTGCTGGCAAGCATCTCCTCCACTTTGTTGGCGAATCCGCCCGTAGAGGACATGTGGGGGATCTTGGCGTAGTATAACCTGCCCTCTTCAATTTTCTGCTCGGCCCAGGCTAGCTTTGCCTTCTCCTCTTTGGAGAGGTTAGCTTTGGCCCGAAGCCGGCTTCCGATTGCGAGTGCAGCCTTATACTGCGCCTTCGCCTTCCTCCCCTCGCTAGACCGTTTCGTCCCGTCCCTGCGCTGGGAGCTGGTGCCTGGTTCTGGCGAGCGGAGTAGGATCTCCTCCTCCTCTGGTATGAGCTGCGCGCTCTCCAGGCCCGTGTCTGTATCGACGGCGGCACCTGAGCGGCATAGTTTGCTCTGAGTTGGTTTATTGGCAGTAGCAGTACAACTGGCACGACCTGCTCCCGTCATGCTAGAGGTGTGACCGCTGGCGACACGCAGAGAGGATTGCTCCTCTCCGTGCCCGCCGGTGGTAGCAGTCACGCCTTCCACCAACGGTTGGGCTGATATCTCAGCCCGAGTTGATACGTCTTTCGTGTCCATCTAAGAAATACACTGGTTAGTTTTCCGGGGAACCACCCACTTGCCTTTTATGCCTACCGCCAGGTTGCGTTTTTTGCCTAACCGCCAGGCACCTCCACCCCTGGCAAATGGTTCATTTCCTCCGGCTTTTTGCCAGTTTTGATCAATAAATCGTTGAAACACACAAATCGCACGTGTGACTTGAAGGTAAAGTCATTTGTCGCCGGCGCCAAACGATCAAAACATGTTAGTAAAATATGGTAAAACTGTGACAAAATTAAGTCTGTTATTTGAATTTTTATTGCATATATCTTGCATATGGGCAATTCTCTGGTGTCGCACGTAATATTTGTACGTATTCAAACGAAAAAAAAACATGTGCCAAGCCTTTATTTTAATTTTACCAAATTTGAAACTTATAGCTTTTGGTTAGCACTATAATTGGTGTTAAGGTCAATCTCGAACAATTGTTCGTTTTCAAGATAATACACAGACGGAAGTCAATTTTTCGCTAACCAGTTCAAGCACTGATTTCAGCGAAACTTGATGAAAGATTTTAATGCAATTAATTTTAATGTATTATAAATCAATTCAACTTAATAATTTATTTGAGTTGACTTAAAAATATTAAGTAGTTTTTTTTTAACTACAGGTCACGACAGGTCGCACGTTATGTTTTTACTATTTAAGTAAATCATAAAAGTATAAATGTGGTATCTTTTGACTCTTTGCAATCTCACAGTGATGATAGAAAGCAAATATAAATAAGCATATTTTTCATATTTTGGAATATTATTTATCATATCTCTTGCATATATTCTGCATATTTTCAATATGCATTAAAATATATAATAATAGAATATTATAATATCTAAATTCAAGACCTCGAATACATTATTTTAAAAGCAATAAACAATTTCACTAGGCACTTGCGCGAGGGCACATGTGTTTTTTACACCGCTTTAATATTTTTATACCCTTGCAGAGTAATATAATTTTAGTCAGAAGTTTGCAACGCAGTGAAGGAGACATTTCCGACCCTATAAAGTATAAATATTCTTGATCAGCATCAATAGCCGAGTCGATCTAGCCATGTCTGTCTGTCCGTCCGTTTCTACGCAAAGTAGTTCCTCAGTTTTGAAGCTATCTGAATGAAACTTTACAGATAGTCTTCTATATGCTCTCACTACTATATATATCGGAACGGGCTAGATCGGACGACTATATCATATAGCTGCCATAGGATCGATCGGAAATGTATAAGAAAAAAATTTTAACTATGCCAATTTTCAATATACTTGCATATAATTTGGGACATGGCCATTTTGTATTATTCCAGAACTTCGGGTTTAATTTTATTCAAATTGGACCACTATATCATATAGCTGCCATTGGAATATATATATCAATTCATTTAGTTTGTTCGCAACATTTTTCGCTCGCAATATTTGCATATTTAAACTTCGGCTTGCCGAAGTTAGCTTCCTTTCTTGTTATATTATATATTATAACATAAATTATTAGTAATTGTTTAAAATATTCTTACACATAATTATGTTAAGTTTTCCAATATTTTGTTTGGGTTTCAATCAAACTACATCATAGACTTATACTGGTTCAATACTTATAGCAGTTAATCCATATAAAGCCGTTAACATATTTAATAAGGTAAGTGGGAATATAATATATATTTTATAAGTTAAGCATTTGTTTTTTTCACAAGGTTTTAATATATTTTTTATTAGCATGTGTTCTTTACGACAAATATTGCTTCGTCATGTAATTGAAAACATATAGTACAATTAACCAATATTTTATTCGCGACAATGCGGTAAACCTTTGGTAGGTAGCGGTGAGGTTACCCTGGTAACCTCCAATGAGAGCTTTGCTTCGTTTTGCTCCACCTCCTCGTTTTGGTAGAAGTCAGTATTAGCCCAAGTCGCTCAGGTAAGCCAGGATGGCATTCACTGCTTTCCCACTTCTCCTGATGACCCGGCTCCGAAGTGACGCGTTCTTAGCTGGTTAAGAGCTCGTTGTGTTTCTTGCAGCTCTGCAGTGTGGGTTGTACGGTAGGCCCATCCTACAGGCATGCGTGCCTATTGGCCAGTGGCCGGTGATGGCTGCCGTCCGTTTTACTCTTGGATATCAGCTCTGCAGTCCGTCTGCTATCCTTCATCGACCATTCCTTGCTGGCTAGTAGTTTGAAGTAAATTTCGGCCTGAACCGTATTCAGAGAGACTTGAATGTTTAAAAAAACATAATACCGATGGAACATTTCATCAGGAATACAGCAGCCCAAAGCGCAGTACGAGTAAAGGCAAGGCATAGCTGGAAGAACTACCACACGAGGACTGTAGGATCCTGAACGAAATAAACTATCGGCTAACAAAAGACCCTGACTATGTGACAATCGGCAATGCATAATAGCACAATATACCCTACAAGAGACGAGTGGAGAAGAGGGAGAGTAACCGAGCCAGATTAAGTATTATTTTACACCGACGGCTCACAGATGAGCAGCGGGGTAAAGGCCGGAATCTTGCTGGGGGATAGAAGAGTCTTTCTACCTCCCAGGGTCATGAACAGTGTTCCAGGCGGAGGTTCTTGGGATATTGAAAGCAGCTGAACTATCATTGGGCCGAGACCTCCTGAATACCAAGGTAACGATATACTCAGATAGTCAAGCGACCATTAAATCTCTCGCAACAGCAAGGACGAACAGACTTGCGGAACACAACAAGGTGCAGATGGCTTGGGACATAACGGACATAACGACATCCTCGGCAACGAAAAAGAAAAGGAATCAGAAGAAATCTCACTAACAACTGATATTCAAGTCTCTCTGAAAACGGTTCAGAAAGACTTGAATGCCATTTTTGGCATTCAGCGCTATCTAAGTGCCTCTGTAGCCCCTTCGCATGCCGTATCCACAAGGCATATACACAGCACAAGTTCCGTATTATTTCGGTTAATGCCCAACCCACAGGCTTTTGCCCATGTGTTGAGTTTTTTCAGCGGCCTTGTCATTAATTCGCTGGTGACGTCTGGAAATAGTCCTGAAGCGAGTAGAACCTCTTAAACTCTATCGCTATGAAATTCTCTCAATATGTCGTCCACGTCGTCCGTACTCGGAAAAATAAAGGTGGGAGGTTTGAAGATTCGCCGAAGCGTGCGAGCTACGCTTGAGGTTTATCTGCACGACTTCGGCATTATTATGGTGTTGGGGGTGTCGTCGCCGATAATTAAGTCAGCTGCTTGGTATCGTCGACTTCGTCTTCGAGGTTGTCATCCGGTTTGGCTTGGAAGACCTTAATCTTTGCCTTCCTAATTCTGTACCGTACCTTAAATTCAGTCTTTTCATGTTGCGGAAGGTATTGCTTGTTGATGAGGAACAAGAACGGCTGGCTTGTCCTCAACTCCCGCTCTGCCTTCAGGATGGCCAAGTCCGCCATGTCGACATCCTGGTTTCTCAGAGTTTTAAGTACTCTGTAATGGTTAGAGAGCCCATTGGGCAACCAGATACGAGCTCTGGGCTTTCTCGGGATATCCGTTGCTGGGAAGAGGTTTATACTAAGCCCGCCAGGGCTTTGAAGACTCATCATCACACCTGATCACCCGGTGCCCTCGAACCATGTCCGAGGAGTCAAAGGATGGTGACGGACCGGCTGGCTCAGCTAGTATTATGTCTGATACCATCTCAGACAGTCTGGTCTCAACCTCATCCCATTTCTCCGACAGCAGGCGCCCATCGTCGTTGAGCTCGTCCACCAGTGCCATGGCCAGGATGTCTCTTGCCACCTCACTGAATTTTTTCGCCGGCTTGACGAAGAACGTCGCTCTAGGGACTCCCTTGGCGTCTTTTGGCCTTTTCGGAGCGCTCTCACTCACTTCGTGTGAGCGATTGCGCTTCGATTGGGGCGGCTGGAACGCTTCCGGGTGCTGCCTCTCATACTGCTCAAAGTCCTCGATCACGGCCTGGAATCGGGCCTTTTCTTCGATATCGCGCTAGTCAGCTTTGCCCTCCTTCTCATTTTTGGCTATCTTTGCCAACTTTGGCTTGTCGTTTCCCCCCACCTTGGCGTGGCTCGCCTTGGTGGTTTTAGTGGTCGGTTGTGTCGTTTGGGGAGTGCTCGCCTTGGCAGTCCCCACCGAACTCGACGGAGTTAATGTCTCGTCGTCTGAGCGCAATAACTCATCTTCGTCGATTTCGGATAGGTTGTGGGGTCCGAAGCGGATTTTTTGTTGTGGTCCATGATCATAATCGCCCGCGTTGCCCGAGGGGTTTGGGGCATATAAACTTGCATAAGCTTCCTGTATAACTTGGAAGATCTCGTCAGACGCTAGAATTGCATACGTTTTAAATGGTTGTAAAAAGTTGTGTAAGATTTTTGTAACGTTGCTTAAATTGAAATTCTCTTCGGAAATAGTTTTTCTGATCCGGTTTTTGAATAAAATTGCACTGTAGTTTTACTCTGATCACCTAGTTGAAATATATATTGTAGTTTAAATTTATTATTAGGTCTATCTGAAGTGATTATTTCTTTTGGACATTTTTTCTTATGGCTTGTCACTATAATGTTCACTGTGATACGGCTTAACGCGTCTGCTACTACATTTTGAGGTCCTTTTTTTGTAAACAACGTCATAGTCATATTTTGGCTCTTTAAAGTTCATCAACCATTTAAGGGGTTTGTGATCTGTCACTATTTGGAATTTATTACCAAACAAATAGGGACGAAAATATTTAGTTGCCCAAATAATCGCAAGCATTTCTTTTTCCACCGTAGAATAAATTGTATCCGACAGTGTTCTGCTAGCAAATGCCATTGGTCTGTCGGATCCCAAGGTCCCTTGGGACGGCACCGATTGCTACATTACTAGCGTCCGTAGTTAAGATGAATGGTTGTTCAAAGTCATGCTATTTTAATATCGGGTCATTGCAGAGTAGATTTTGGCATAGTTCGAAAGTGTTTTTGAATTCATCTCCTACCTCTACTGCCTTTTTACCCTTTAATTGTTGGGTCATTGGTTTTTTAATTTTCGCAAAGTCTTTAATAAATATCCCAATAACCAAAGGAACGATTTAATTTCCTTCCTGGTCATTGGTAGAGGAAATGCTTTAATAGCGGCAATTTTCGTTGGATTAGGTTTAATGCCATGTTCTGTAAAAATGTGTCCTAAATATTCTACTTCTTTGCGTAAAAATTCCGACTTGACCGGTTGTACTTTTAAGTTAGCCTGGCGAGTGTTTTGAAAACTGCATTTAAATCATTGATGTGTTCCTGTAGTAATGGTTAAAATAATAATAATAATATCATCTAAATATACTAGACAACATTTGTCGTTAAGCTCTGCCAATACATTGTCCATTACTCTTTGAAAGGTCGCTGGTGCGTTTGTTAGCCCAAATGGCATTCTAAGAAATTCATAATGACCGTTTTGTGCCGTAAAGGCAGTTTTTGAAATGTCCTTGGGCTCCATATCTATTTGGTGATACCCACTCGCCAGGTCCAACTCTGTAAAGTACTTTGCTCGGCCAATCCTATATAATAAGTCATTCCTATTAGGCATGGGGTATTTACCCTTTATTGTCTTCTCGTTCAATTTTCTAAAGTCAACTACCATTCTCCATTTTTTAATTCCCGAGGCATCCGCTTTTTTTGATACCAAAAATACTGGAGCACTCCAGGGTGAATAGCTATGGGTTATTATATTCTAGAAGCTTATTAACTTGGGTTTGGATCTCGCACCCTTCTGTATGACTAAACCTGAATGGTCTGGAGAATAAGGGTTTTTCGTCCGTAATGTCAATCGCATGTTTGACTTGGTTTGAAAATGATATTTTGTCCCCATCCCTAAAATTAACATTTGAAAATTTGGTAAGTAACTTGAATAATTGATCCCTTTCTTCTTTGTTTAGATGTTCAGTGCGTAAAAGGTCAAAGGAGGATGTATAGTTTTGCTCCAACTTGTGAGACAATACTTTAATAAGTTAGTAATTGTTCTTATTAAATTCTGAAACATCTAATTTTGAATCGAGACAAAATTGTTGTTCTTTTGTTGTCAAATTATTAACTTCTAGGAGACTAAAATTATTATTTGCATTATAGATTCCCGCGGTTATGAATAAGTCGTCATTTAGTAAAATATGGGGACAGAAGAATGGGCCATCTCTGCCCGTAACTGGTAAGCTTATTAAAGCTTTGGATTTGGATTAAAATCAAATAATAAAAATTGGAATTTCGTGTCGTCCTTTCTTTCCTTGAAAATAGCTAATAATGTCATGTGAGAAATGGGATGTTCATGGAGAGCTGTTGATATAGATACTGGTTTTTCTAATGTTATTTTTCTTTTTTCGAAATGATCTTAGGGTGTAGAAAGACCCCTCTGCCCCTGTATCCACTTGAAATTTGAATTTTGATTGGTCAAATTTAAATTTACTCATGTATCCTGTTTGTGATGTGAGGCACTTAACTGAAAATTCTCGTCCTCAAAACATTTGTTTGTGGTCTCATCCCGGTTATCATTCGTATTTGTTTGTATATTTAAAAATCTCTTTTTATTAGAATTTGTTTTGGCATCGTTGGGCATAATAGCTGGGTATCTATGTGGGGGCATGTTGTTATTATTTTTAACTGTCAAATCCCTTCTGTCATATCTGTTATAAGGTCGATTATATCCTTGGTTTGGGATTGATAGTTCCTATAACTGTTTTGAAACCTGTTTTGGTTAGGCTTGTTTGCGTTTTCTGTAAAATATGTATTGCGTTCTTTCAGTGCCAAGGCGCATCCCTCTTCTAAATTTTCCGGCCGCATAGCCCCTACAATGAAAAACTCTCTGTCCACCCAAATCCTCTAGCAAGGGTCTTGACTCGGGTCTCCAGCCGAACCCGCCTGCAACGTACAGACCTTCAAACCCAGCCATAACTTGTCAGTTCCACTGTCTCAGTCTACATGACTCCTAGTTAGGTTATAGTATAAGATTTGATACACTTATTGTTAGTCTCGAAAATGAGAAGATTCGATAAATAAAAGCAAAGCATAACAAAAAAAAAAAAAAAAGCCCTGACTGTACTAACTAGAGGTCCTAGAGGAATGATTTTGTAACTGTAACGAACACACTCAATGAGCGTTGTCCACCTCAACACACTCTGTCTACTTTTTTTGACCGGCATGCTCAGGGAAAATGGTTTTGTGTTAAGATGAACAAGAGTGTCACAGATACAATACTGTAGACAGAGATACGATAGCTGCAATACGATAACCAAACGGTTAAGAATCAGACAAGGAAGTGTACCTATTGAAGATGAGGACCAGATGTTATTGGCCTCTTTCTATACCCACCCTACCTGTGAAATCCATTCGGACTCCACCCTTTTACAACCGCTGCTTTACATACCCTTTGGTGCCCAAAAAGACATCAGATTAATTCATATTCGATACCATATAATCAAAGATAAAGATAATATTCTGATACATTTTCTAAACCTATCCTTAAACCTAAAGATTTAGATCTTTACGTTAGAAAACTTCTTATTGAGTAATTTTGTCCTTTTTCCGCAAACGCCAATAAAGATAATTAAGATAGGAATGAAGATATTGATATTTGTTTTACATTACTATTTGTTTTACTTTACGTCTTACTTTACGTCTTATTTTACGTTACGATTTACTTTACGTTTCTATTTAACACACTATTAAGGAATCTCAGACTTTATATATTATATATTATATGTGTATGTTCAGATCTTACTAGGTTTTTACGGCTATGCCGTACTTACGCACTTTCCAACGATGTCAGCAGGCCTGATGACTGTTGATGAGTAGCTGTGGGTATTAATTTAAGTTGGGAAAATCATATATATAATTCTCAGATCATCCACAAAGTACGCTAAATTGGGTCGTAAAGGTTTATAAGTACATATTCTTAAGCAATATTAACACATAAATGCAAAACTATTCTAAAGATACTCAAGTTTGGACACGATTATTCGTGTTGGACTGCTTCACGTGCGCAGCGGATGTGGCGTCACAACCAGTAGCTTCTCAAATGGGTCGCGCACACTTATTCTTGATATGCGCACTTAAGAAGAAGAAGAAGACGGCACACGGATCCTATCCGTGAGATGAAAAACGCACACCACTCCGATGTTGTTGCAGAAACGCACATCTATGTGTGTGTGTGTGTGGCGGCAGCGGCACGATAATGCATGTATGTGTGCGCGTGGCGGCAGCGGCACGTTAATGCATGTGTATGTGCGTGTGGCGGCAGCGGCACGTTAATGCATGTATGTGTGCGCCGAACCGAAGAAAAAGGGTGCACGGCGATCCGCTCCTCGCTTGTAGCGGCGAAGGGGTTGAGCAAGACAGCAAAGCGAGGTGACCCGAGGTCGGCACCTGTTAAGCGGCAGGAAGGGGCAAGCGCAGCCTTACGCTGCACGCGGTGGGTGCTCCAGTTGCACGCAGATGTGGATCTTACTGCAGTCGAAGAAGCACAGAAAAATTCCACTACACGTGATTTAAGCCGTGGGACGACACAAAGCAAACCGCAATGCGGCCAATAGGAATTTTCTCCAAAAACGTGGGACGCCGCAGACGCTATATTGGGAATCAATATTTTAGCCAATGGCGATCGAACGCACTAGAAAGCTTACCACTTATATTTAAAGCACAGCTTAAGCTATGAATTGGCAATATTTGCCTTGAAAAACACTCTTCCGATCGACACGATGCACGTGGATTAATATTTGGGGACGATGCAAAAAGTTAAAGTGCACTCGATCACGCCTTCCAGAAAAGAGAACGGAAGTATGAAAATTCAATGTGACCGTAGCTTGTCCAAAATCCCAAACAGGAATTCTTTGCGATATTTTATCGAAAATACACAATTTGCCAGGATCTGGACTTCACTATGATGGTTTGTTGCCAAATAATTGCGATAGCACATATTGGGGTTGCCATCCTGATTCGACTCCCACAATTTTAAGCAAGCCAGCGAGATTGATTTCTTTTTAACCCTGATCGCAACTATTTCTGTCTCCTCTGAGTCTACCAGCTTTAATAATGTGAGTTTTAACTTAGTTATTTGATCATATAGTTTCAGCAAGGGCAATCTCTTTTGAGGCAGATTAAAAAATTCTGCCATCAATGTAACCTAATCTCTCCTATCTCGGCAATGTACAATCAAAGCCTCCTTAATTTCGCATACGAGCTTTGTGTCGGACGTGTTTTTCTACCGCTCTTCCTTTTTCAAAGTTTTCATAGTGAACATTTATTCAACTCAGCCCAAATTTTTGGCAAGTTCTCAGCGTTTCTGTGATATTTATTATCTATAAACAGCTGGTTCAGTTTAAACAAAGACAGTGACTTTGTTTATGTAAATCTAATTTGGTTTTACATTTTATCAGATTGCTCTGCCTTTCTGTTCTTGCGCTCTGTGTTTACCGCTTATCGCTGCATCGCCTAGTGCTTGTTGTTGTGCGTTTTGCATACGCGAAATCAATCACACAAACTTATTACTTCTCTGCGCTCAGAAAAAGCTTTTATTCTCGCGCTTTTCGGTCTTTTGTTTTGATCGGTTCCTTCGCCGTGATATTTGTTAAATTTTATTGCTTGATTTGACTGCTCCTGTGCAAATTATTTTAAAATAATGGCAACCTGTTGCATCAATCCGTGTCCGAGCGGCGGTGCGATTACCGCGCGGCAGGCCACTGTTTATTGTTGGCTCTGCGACAATATCGCTCACCCTGCATGCGCCGATCTTGGACAAATTGGCCCGCGTATTGCTGATCGCATACGGAGCAATTCTGGATTGGATTGGACCTGCCCGAGCTGCCTGCATATCAAATCGGACATGGGGGCTTTTATGAGGCAAACTCACCTCGACTTTCAGTACTTGGCTGCCGGCTTCAGGGACTTATCAAGCAGTTTCCAGAAGGCGTAGCAGCACTTTAAATCACTTAAGCTGCTAAGTGACTCCGCAAATCAACAAATAAGCAACCTTACTAATAGGTTAGGTTAGGTTAGGTTATGTCGGAAGGCCCTCGAGGGGGGCCACGCATAGGCCAATATGGCCCTTAGCTGTCCGAAAGTTTCTGAGTGGACCTAGAGAGTATTTACGCGGTTTTCGAAATCTTTAAGGATCGAAGTGCTTTTCGCGAAGGCAAGTAGTTCGCCTGGCTTCCTCCTGGAGGCATCTTCTAGCGATGCCAGAACCGGAGCGCCTAGGTATTCTATTCTTGCCCTTTAGCTCTGGACATTTGCAAATGAGATGCTCCAAGGTTTCAGTTGCCTCGGATTCACCACATTTCCGGCATTTGGTGTTTTCGGTAATGCCCAGCTTGACTGCATGAGCAGCAGCTAGGCAGTGACCTGTGAGAATTCCCACTAACAGCCTGCAGTCTTTCCTCGGAAGATGCAGCACGTAGTGACTGAGTTTTGCGTTGCGCTCTTTGCACATAATCTTTGATGTTTTGCAGGTTGTGGAATTTCTCCTCCACCTGCTGTTAGCTCGTGTGTCGGCCCGGCTCTCTAGCTCTCTTTGGAGGGTTCTAAGGGAGACAGGAATGTTTACTATTCTTTCAATCGGCAGTCCTACGCCTTCCTTTGCAAGTTCGTCGGCCGTCTCGTTGCCATCGATGCCCTGGTGGCTGGGAACCCAGTAGATCCGCACTGACGTAGTCGTGCTGAGGATATCTAGTGCCTCCCTGCTTGCCAGTACATTTTTGGAACTGACCGCCGACGATTGCATGGATCTTATCGCCGCTTGACTGTCTACGAACAAATTGACCGCACCATATGGATGGTCTATGCTCTGCGCAAGCTCTGCCGCTTTCCCTATGGCGAATACTTCCGCCTGGAAGATGCTGCATTGGCTTGGTAGCTTATACGACAGCCTCATTTCAGGGTCTGTACAGTATATGCCCGCTCCAACTCCTCCTTCCATCTTGGAGCCGTCGGTGTATATGTTGAGGTGTTGAGCATGGTCCTGACCTGTTTTCCAGTCGTCTGGTCCCATGAATGTAGTTGTTTTTACATCCGGGCACGTTCTGGTGACCATGTAGTCAGATATACTGCTCATGTCTCGACCAATTGAACTATGCCCGAATCCCTGTAGGGACATATTTCCTGATGCGACTAGGCGTTGTGCCGCCTTTCCTGCAATCAGTTGCGCGTGGATGTCTAGGGGATCAACTCCTATTATAGTTTCGAGTGCTTTTGTGGGGTTGATCTCAGCGCCCCTGTTATGCAGAGCAGTGCCTGCCGCTGAGTCCTCTCCATGAGCTTGTTATACGTTTTCTTTTCCATGGCCTGCCACCACACTAAGACTCCATACATCAGAGTTGGACGCACCACCGAGATGTAAATCCAGTGCACCAGAGCGGGTGAGAGGCCCCATGTGCTGCTAAGCATCTTCTTGGATGCATATAGCGCTATGGTGGCCTTTTTAACCCTCTCTAATACATTGGGCCTCCATGCCAGCTTGCTGTCTAATACAATTCCGAGGTACTTGACTTGTGCTTTCGGGGTTAGCCTGGTAGAGTTAATTTTCGGGGGGACCCATAGCGGAACCTTGTATCTCTTGGTAAAGAGAATGAGGTCCGTCTTGTCCGCGTTGATACTGAGTCCTACCTTCTTCGCCCACTCACATATCTCCCTGAGTGTTGATTCCATAATCGAGCTGAGGCTCGATGGGCAGACTCCCGTGATAATTATGCTTATGTCATCAGCATAAGCTGTTATCTTTGGGGCCTTCCTCTCGAATCTCTTGATCAGGTCGTCCACCACCAGATTCCACAGAAGAGGCGACAGGACCCACGCCTTGCGGCGTGCCCCTGTGTGCTCCTTTCACCGTGGAGGCGGTGCCCCAATCGGATTGTACCCGCCTACAGCTTAGTAGATTTCTTATCCACATGCTGATGGCGGGGGGCGTGTTGGGCGCTTCTAGGCGGTCCATTATAGCGTCTGTGGTCACGTTGTTGAATGCTCCGGATATATCCACAAACACTCCTAGAGCATATTCTTTGTTATACAGGGCTCTCTCAATGGTGGCTACTAACGAGTGTAGTGCCGTCTCCACTGATTTCCCTTTCGTGTAAGCGTGCTGGTTGGATGACAGCAGTCGTCCTACATCGTTTCTGATGTATATGTCCAGCAGCTTTTCTAGCGTCTTAAGTAAGAATGAGGTGAGGCTAATAGGCCTGTAATCCTTGGAGCTCACATGGCTGCACTTGCCTGCTTTTGGCAGGAAGACAATCCTAGAGGTCCTCCATTGGATAGGGATATAGCCCGTGCTTAGGCAAGCTGTGAATATGGCGTGTAGCCATGGGGTGATCACCTCTTTGGTCACCTGTAGCATGGCTGGGAATATTCCATCTAGTCCTGGTGCTTTAATTCCCGCAAAGGAATCTATAGCCCATTGGATTCTTCTAGAGGATATTAGGTTTGTTGGGAGACTCTCTTCTCCAAGTGCGAGCTCCTGATGCTTGCTAGCATCGGATATCTCAGTGCATCCTGGGAAGTGAGCATGCATTAGTGCTGTTAGGGCCTCCTCGCTGCCCTCAGTCCACTGTCCGTCGTCGCGTTGGAGCTGACTCTGTATGGTGGGTTGCTTTGATAGCAACTTCCGGAGTCTAGCCGTTTCTGGGGCCGTCTCGATATTGGAGCAGAAGTTTCTCCACGAGCTTCGTTGTGCCCTGCGTATTTCCTTCTTGTAATCCCTGAGTAGGATCTTGTATTCCTCGTCGATCACATCTTCTTTCGCCTCTTTGGCGATTTTGAAGAATTCTCTGAGGTTATTGCGTAGGAGCGAAAGATTACTATTCCACCAGGGTGGCTTGGTCCTCTTCCTAGCTCTAGATGTCGGGCATGCTGCGCGTTGCGCATCTAGTAATTCCCTGGAGAGGGTCTCTAGGGACTTTTCTATGTCTTCAGCGGATTTTACTAGGCCAGGGCCAGTCGCGAGTCGTGTAAAGATTGTCTTCCTAAACTTTCCCCAGTTGGTCTTCCGGGGGTTCCTAAAGACAGTTGGTTTGGGAGAGTGGTCGAAGTCGTATTGGAATTGAATGTACTTATGATCTGAGAAGGATGGTCTCTCAAGGACTCTCCATTCTGATACCATTGTACACTGTCCCCTTACGAGTGTTATGTCTAGCACGTTTGAGGAGGTGGGACCTACGAAGGTATGTTCTTCTCCTACGTTAGCTATGCATAGGTTAGTGGGTAATAAAAAGTCTAAGAGTGACTCACCTCTGTCGTTGATGTCGGGGCTCCCCCACACGCAGTGATGTGCGTTGGCGTCTGCACCCACGATCAGTTGCTGGTCGTTCGGGATGGCTTCCACCATGCTCCTGAGTTCCTCCGGAGGGGCCGTCCTGTCGTGTGCCATGTAGCAGGAAGCTACCATAAGGCGCTTCTTCTCGCTCTCCAGCATCACCACAGTTAGGTCATCCGTGCTGTAATGAGACATAAGGTTAGCATGCAGACCCTTCCGTACAAGTACGGCGGTTCTATTTCTGCTTACCGATGGTGTGTAGAACAAGTTGTAATTAGAGGACTTTAGTCCGGCGACGGCATTGCCCGAGGCAATCCATGGCTCCTGGACTAAAGCTATGTCGGCGGACCCTTGCTCCAGGGCTATGAGGAGTTCCGCCGACGCGATTTTACTCTTATGGAGATTGAGCTGCAGCACCCTGAGTGGCATGGGTACTGGGCTCAACTCCATTCGACGGGTTGACTGTCAACGTCAGGTCACCGTCCTCCGCGTCCTCGTCCAGCGAGAGTCCCTGGGCGGCGTCCACGATGGTTTCCAGACCTAAGTCCTTCTCCACCTCGCCTGCCTTCAGGGTGTGAGCATCCTTATCCCCGGGATGGCGTTTTTTGAGGCGCAGGTACACGCTCCCCATGCCCCACGCCATCTTCCCGTATCTCGGATAAAGGATGTCCTCTGCCTCCTTGTTAATCTGGAGGACTGCACTCTGGCCCCCCTCCTTGGGTAATGGGGTCGCAAGGTGCAGAACCTTCCAGTCCGCGGTTGGGATGTCCGGATTCTGACGCTGCAGCAGCTTCAGCGCCCGGTCCCCTTGGATTGCGATGGGGAAAAGAACCTTCGCCTTAGGAATGGACGGGATTAGCTCCCTGTCCACCACCTCCAGCTGGGCCCCCTCCCACAACGCCTCCAGTTGGCAGACCGTTTGTGTCAGCCACTTCCTCGTCGGGTCATCCTTACACTTCAGGATTTTGACCCCGTTCAGCCACCCGGCACCATCAAATGTGGGCATGGGGGCCTCGGAGTCTTCCTCCATCCGTGCAAATAATGACTCAACGAGTCGCGCATGCACCAACTTCCACCGCGGCTCGGTCATCTTGCCGGCTTCATCGCTTTTGTCAATGAGTGCCACGATCAAGTGTCGTTTGGTCACCTCACTGACTTTAAGCTTTTTCGTCTCGGGCTTCGTCGCTTTTAGGGGGGAGCGCCTGCCTCCTTCGGCCCGCGTCGCCGCTTGCTCCCCGGTGCGTCCTTGTTGGCGCTCTCGGTTGAGCGTTGCCTCTTGTTGGCAAGCGACTCCTCCACCTTGTTGGCGAATCCGCCCGTTGAGCCCATATTCGGGAGGTTGGCGAAGTGCAGCCTGCCCTCTGCGACCCTTTGCTCGGCCCAGGTAAGCTTTGCCTTCTCCTGTGGGGATAGGGCGGCTTTTTCCCGGAGCCGGCTCAGGATGCGGAGGGCGGCTTTATATTGCGCCTTAGCCTTCATCCCCTCGCTTGAACGCTTCGGCCCGTCCCTGCGCGGGGAGCTGGTGCCTGGTTTCGGCGAGCGGAGAAGGCTTTCCTCCTCTTCTTTAGAGAGCTGCACGCTCTCCAGGTCCGAGTCTGTATCGACTATGGCACCTGAGCGGCAAAGCTTCCCTTGCGACGTTGTGGCAGTAGCATTACAACTGATATGACCTGCTCCCGTCAAATCAGAGGTGTGACCGCTGGCGACACGCAGAGGGGATTGCTCCCCCCCGTGCCCGCCGATGGTAGCAGTCACGCCTTCCACCGACGTTTGGGCTGATATCCCAGCCCGAGTTGAAACGCTTTTTGTGTCCATTTCAGAAATACACTGGTTAGTTTTCCGGGGAACCACCCACTTGCGTTTTATGCCTAACCGCCAGGCTGCGTTTTATGCCTAACCGCCAGGCACCTCCACCCATGGCAAAGTGATTCATTTCCTCCAGCTTTTTCAGCGGAAGGAATTGAACCGTTGCCTTAGCTAGACACTGTATTACCGCGGACGGAGCAAGCAGCAGTGCATTACCCGTTGTCCGGGATAATACAGTGCCCATTGCCCAGCCGGCACCCTCTTGGAGGGTTCAGATGGAGGATTTTCGCCAGCCAACCTTACTAATAGCTTCCTATTTGTTCCAGACCCTGCGAGCCCCCTTATGCGGTTTAGCCCTCGATCTAAGCCCGCTGATAACACCGCGGCCGTGGTCAACGGCCCTGGTGAAGTTGCGGTTCTTGCCCCCATATCTGGCGGGAATAGTGTCGACATGGTTTTGGGTCTGCAACCAGCCAACTTCGACGTGCCTTTGGATCTACATCCCGTCAACGCCGACCAACCATCCACGTCGGCTGCCGCTGACTGCGCGTCGTTGGACTTGAATGCCCACCCTGGGGTGCCTCCGGGGGTCTCAACTTTAGCGCTACCAATCACCAGCCGAGCACCCCAAGTTTCTACAATTTCTGGAGTTGCCCAACGAAGACCAGCGCCTTTAGCTGGCGTTGCTTCTAAGAAGCTGATCTTTGTTTCCCGCCTCAATCCAGGGGCATCTGAGGTCGATGTAAGAACCCATTTGAGCAACAAATTGAATGTTTCTGCTACCGAATTTACTGTCACTCAATTCAGTTTTAAGCAAAGACGTGATATATCTTCGTTTAAAATTGGAATTTCTGATGTACTATTTCCTAGGGTTCTTGATACTTCCGTATGGCCTGAACACGCAATTGTTCATGAATTTGTCAACAAGAGTGACACTCGGGCTCGCGTGCCACGGTCTCCCTCGGCTAGAACTCCAAAAAACTAAAAGATTCCTTTATCCTACACCACCAGAATGTTCGCAGCTTACTAGGCAAACTTAGTAAACTGCACGTCAACAGTGTCTCCTTTGATGCCAATGTTATTGCCTTTACTGAAACGTGGCTCAACTCCTCTGTCTCTGATAATGAATTATTTGCAGGAAACTATGTCGTGTATAGACGTGATCGTCCTATGCGTACCGGCGGTGGTGTTCTTATCGCTGTTAAGTCTGATCTTGTTTCAAACTTGCTTCCGATAACTGACATGAATTGTAATTTAGAGTTTGTTGCAGTTCGCATCCGTGTTCACAATTATTTTGTTTATGTCTCATGCTCGTACATCCCACCCGGTCTGACAGTGATATATATTTGCAGCATTTAATGCTAATCCAAAATATACACTCGCCCCTCGGCATTAATGATCACCTCATTGTTATGGGTGATTTCAACCTACCTTCCATATCTTGGGTGCCCTCTCCTGACTCGAATTTTCTAGTTCCCACTGCACCTCACGATCTTATTCATGGCCTTATCGACCTTTCATGGGGACAATTAAATTTTATTAAGAACTGTGGAAACAAAGTCCTAGACTTAATTTTTTCGTTGGAGTTTGCCAATGCTTACGTCTCTAGAATCGATCCTCTCTCCAGCCCTGATGCTTATCATCCCACATTGGAGTTAATTCTAGAAGCCTCGACTCCACTACTGCCGTGTCCTTTAGCTAAGCCTGCCTCTTTTCGCTGCTTTCGTAAAGCTAATTTCACTGACATGATCTCTTTATTAGCATCAATCGATTGGACTTTTCTTGACTCCACTGACGATCCCTTGCACATGGTTGAGCGTTTTTATGACATACTATACTCCGGTTTTGACATGTTTGTTCCATCGTTTCCCTCTCCTGACATTTCGCATAAGCCTCCCTGGTTTTCTTGTCGACTTTCCTATTTAAAAAACGTGAAGTCCAGACTTTTTAAAAAATTCAGACGAACCGGGCTGCAACTCGATCCTCCTAGATATTTAATAGCCCGCTCTGACTTTCTGACTCACAACTCTGAATGTTACAAGAACCACCTAAACTGAGTTTCAGGCTAATCCCAAGCAGTTCTACGCCTTTGTTAACTCGAAACGAAAGTCTCACATTTATCCATCCAGTCTTCACCTCCAGTCTTCACCTCTTAAGCCTCGAACGAGCACGATATTGCGAACTTATTCGCAAAATTTTTCCGGACTACTTATACATCCTGTTTTGACTCTACCTCACCATATCCATATTCTCTTCCGCACTCTGACAGTATTTTTTTGCCCACAATCAGTGAAAACGACATTTTTCAGCAACTCAAATCACTTAAGCTATCCTTCTCTTCTGGTCCTGATCTTGTTTCTAGCTGTGTTTTGAGATATTGTGGCAGTGCATTATTTAGTCCTTTGTCTAAATTATTTAAGATATCCCTTCAGTTTTCATTTTTTTTTCGGATAGTTGGAAGGAATCTTTTATAATTCCCCTTCACAAAAAGGGTAGCAAGTCCAATATTGAAAACTATAGAGGGATTGCAAAACTTAGTGCGATTCCTAAGCTTTTCGAATCTCTAATTACTGCTCAACTTCAGCACCAATGTCGCTCTATAATGTCCCCCTACCTGCATGGCTTCATGAAACACAGGTCAACTTCCACAAACCTTCTGGAGTTTAGTACTGATATTAGAAACTCACTCAAACTGACGTTGTCTTTACGGACTTCAGTTAAGCCTTTGACTGTGTGAATCACCAGCTGCTGCTGAAAAAACTTACGCTTTTGGGTTTCCCTGTCTTGTTGACTAATTGGATCGCCACCTACCTATCCAACCGAACTCAAAGAGTAGCCTTCAAGGGTTCTTTTTCAGACTGCGTCCGCGTAACTTCGGGTGTTCCGCAAGGGAGTTACCTCGGGCCACTTCTGTTTGGCATTTTTATTAACGACTTGCCCAATGTCGTTCTTCATTCCCATGTTATGATGTACGCTGATGACGTCAAACTATGCTTGCCAGTGACAAACCCTGACTTTCATATGCTTTTACAATCTGACCTAAACAACGTGCAGTCCTGGTGCATTAACAATCTGCTGCTTCTTAACAACTCTAAATGTAAATTTATGTCATTTTTTCGTAAAAACTGTCTCTCTGCAGGTTATTCTTTAGGGCTGAGTGATCTTGAGCGCATACATTCTGTCACCGATCTTGGAGTTCTTTTTACCCACATTTTGAACTTTTCCGACCACATTGGCATAATTGTTGGTAAAGCTAAAGGTGTTTTTGCCTTTGTCAACCGTTGGTCTAAGGAGTTTAACGATCCTTACACCACAAAACTTCTTTACTCTCTCTTGTTCGTCCTATTCTCGAATACTGCTCGTGTGTTTGGTCACCTCAATATGCGAAGTATCAAATCCTTATTGAATCGGTTCAGAAACAATTCCTTTTGTTCGCTCCTCGGGGATTTCATTGGGACCCACATCGCCGCCTCCCGTCTTACATCGACAGGCTGCGTCTTCTTAGTCTTCCCACTCTGAAGGATCGTCGGACCTGCCACGGAGTGATTTTTCTATTTAAATTATTTAATGGTCATGTTTGTTCGTCCTATCTTCTAAGTCAATTGCATTTCTCAGTCCCTGTTAGACCTTCTCGTCACTTTCGAACCTATTGCTCTTGATTTTTGTAAAAAAAACTTTGAGTTGCATGACCCTTTTCGTGTTTTATGTTCTTTTTATAATGAGTTATACTTTTTGTTACATGTTGAATTGTCGTTAGATTTAAATACACAAAATGTTTTAAGACACCTATCCTTGCCTCTGCCCACATGATGTGAGTCGAAGCACATAGTTAAAAAACACTCCTTACTTCGGCTGAGGTAAGGATACGGCCTACAATAGCAGTCACTTGCTATATTTTCTAATAAATAAATAAATAAATAATTTCATCCCAGTTTAGAGATTCCCCTGAAGCTATAACTACCTCGTTAGCCTTACCTCTAACGAATTGCCCTGAATAACATCTGTCCATATGGGGTTTGATCCGTACCCCTTAATCTCCTCCACACTAGTAATGAAATCATTAAAAGTGTAGGAGTCCCCCCCATACGGCGGTAAGAAACGGATTACATCTGGGATGCGCATAGAATTTAATAAGTCAGATGGATTTACGATCGGAATTTGAGAGAGTGGGGAACCTGAATTGGTACTCGTGGTGGCTGTTGTTGACGTATTCGGTCGTATAGAGATTAGTTTAATAGGTTCTTCGCTAATATTCGAAAGGTTACCGGTGCTACTACTCCTGGTGGAAATTCTCTAACCAGGCAATCATTTTTTTACTTCTTGAATATTCGACATTAATTAACAAAGGGCTTGGATGGCTTTTGGTATATTTACTAATTCGTTTCTATTGTACATCTTTTTGTCTGTATTCTCTTATTTAGTTTCTGAAATGTAAATCTCTATTTGTTTGTTTAGTGCATAATTACATACAGATCTTTGTTCTTTATATTAAGTAGTTAATGTGTTTGTGTAGTATGACATGTAACCGCTCGTGAAGTGTATATTTCTTTCCTTAATTGGAGTTGCGTTTCAAGTTGGAGAAATAATGCTCGTGTTGTCCCTCTTTTTTTTTATTATTAATATTAGGCTTGCCCAACTCACTGTTGTTCAAAGCCTGTGCGTGAGGAGAAGAAAATTTGAGTATATGTTACACAAATATTAATATTGTTTATTATCTTCTTCTTCCGGCTGCTAATTCGTTAAAAATTCGCTATGACATTTTTTTTAAAGAAGGTTTGTGTGTATCTCTTTGCATGCCCCGAATTTGTATACCCTTGCAGGGTATTACAATTTTAGTCAGAAGTTTGCAACGCTGTGGAGACATTTTCGACCCTATAAAGTATATGGGGCGTTCCACGCAAAATTTGCCACTAAAATTTTTTTTTGCTTCTTATATTTTTTTTTCGGTTTATTGCTTGAAAATATTCGATACGTATTTTTTTATTTCATTCTGATACTTGGAATTTTCGAGAAATAATTTTCTAAAGTTTCCCGTTTTTAAAAAAGATACTTTTTTCAACCGCATATACTGAGAAAACTAATGAAGATACAATAATTTGTCCAAGACATGAAACGTGCGCCCTTTCCTTAGCTTTCCAATAAGTTAAACTAAAAAAAAAAAATTTTTTTAATTAAAAAAAATTAAAATTTAACAAAAAATTAAAAAAATTTCAAATTTGGACCTAATTTTTTTTAAATTTTTTATTTTTAAAATGTAGCCTTAAGGCTTCTTTAAATCCTGCGAAAATTTCAGAGTGGAGAAATGAATACTTTGGGAGTAGTGAATTTTTGAATCACCGCTTGCATGGTCGGAGCCTTAAAAAGATACGAAATCAGTTAAAATTCATGGGAAATGATAGGAAAAAATGCGCAATTCGCGCTCGCGGTACGCTTCCACCACTCGAGCTGTGATTCAAAAATTCACTACTCCCAAAGTATTCATTTCTCCACTCTGAAATTTTCGCAGGATTTAAAGAAGCCTTAAGGCTACCTTTTAAAAATAAAAAATTAAAAAAAAATTAGGTCCAAATTTGAAATTTTTTAAATTTTTTGTTAAATTTTAATTTTTTTTCATTAAAAAATTTTTTTTTTTTTTAGTTTAACTTATTGGAAAGCTAAGGAAAGGGCGCACGTTTCATGTCTTGGACAAATTATTGTATCTTCATTAGTTTTCTCAGTATATGCGGTTGAAAAAAGTATCTTTTTTAAAAACGGGAAACTTTAGAAAATTATTTCTCGAAAATTCCAAGTATCAGAATGAAATAAAAAAATACGTATCGAATATTTTCAAGCAATAAACCGAAAAAAAAATATAAGAAGCAAAAAAAAATTTTAGTGGCAAATTTTGCGTGGAACGCCCCATATATATTCTTGATCAGCATCAACAGCCGAGTCGATCTAGCCATGTCCGTCTGTCCGTCTGTCTGTCCGTCCGTTTCTACGCAAACTAGTCCCTCAGTTTTGAAGCTATCTGAATGAAACTTTGCACATATGCTTCTATATGCTCTCACTACGAACGGGCCGGATCGGACGACTATATCATATAAGTAGTTGCCATAGGACCGATCGATAAATTTTTAGGAAAAAAATCTAACATAGCCAATATATTTTCATATAATTTGAGACATGGCCAATTAGTCTTATTCCAGAATTTCGGTTTTAATTTTATTCAAATCGGACCTCTATATTATATACATACCTGCCATTTAGTTCGTTTGCAACATTTTCGCTCGCAAAATTTTTTGTTCGCAACATTTTTCGCTCGCAGCCAAAACAAAAAAAAAAAAAAAGTCAGAACATTTTTTTCTTCTTCTTCTACTTACATCAAGGGTATTTAAGCTTCGGCATACCGAAGTTTGCTTATTTTCTTGTTCTTCTTCAGTTGCTTCATTTATGTCATATCGGGTGATCTTGTGACTCCACCAACATACCTGAAATTAATTTTAAAAAAAATAAAAAAGGAGTGCAAAATTATGCATAAATAAAATTTGTATTACCTCTGCAAGCAATGCGTTCAGTTTTTTGCCTCTGTGGCGTTTTTCCATTGGCATTATCGTTTGGTGAAACCGTTCCCCTGGTTCATCGGATTAAGTTGGGATTTGTTTGATGAACTCATCAAAATGAAAATGAATAAAATATAGCTTCAATGTCATTGATGCGTCGATTTTCTAAAAATAGTTCAGCATTTCCTTCACCCATTCCCTCGCTTCCGGTTCCGCGTCTCGATCCCCTTCCAAAACTCTGCTGCATACACGTTGCAGGTAAAACCATGCCATGTTACATATACATTTTACATACACTTATTTATGTCAATACGAATGTCCATTCCGAATCGTTGAGAAAATCAAGGATAGCTCCAATCTTGAGCTTCCATACTTGTCCAAGCTATTCCAGCTGGAAAGCACCGAAAGACGCTTTCTTCTATTGTTTAACGCTGGACAGTGACAGAGCAGGTGCTCCGGCGCCTCCTGTTCTTCTGGTTCTTTGCAGCTTTTGCAGCTTGTGTTATAAAGCAGCCCCATTTTCATTGTATGCGATCGCCCAATGACCGGTGGAGACTGCTGTGATCCTACTGATATCCTTCTTGCTAAGGGATATCAGTTCTTTAGTGCGTTTGTTGTCGAAGTTCGGCCAACACACAGTCATAGTCAAAAGTATTTGCACAATCCAACTTATTTTAGTTGTTATTCTTGATGTTGTTGATCTATTTCCATGAAATATTTGTTATCGCGTAGCTCGATCTATGCAGAAGCTACCAAAAAAGGAATGCGAAAGATAACGGTACATAGGACAAAGCTTAAAGAAAAAGAAAATATGCATGCAAGTTTTCAAAAGTATTTACCACGTCTTTTTCGCCTCAAAAGTATTTACACAAAATGTTTTCGTCATAAATTAAATTCTCTTCTATTTGTATATCGTTTTAAGCATAATTCTTGTAAGTTACTTAATTATTAAAAATTAGAAAAATTAGCTTTGGCAATCAATGAAGGCTACTAGCCTAGCTGAAATTGAGTTTATAAAGGTATATTCAAATTAAAGAGTCAATTTTTTTTGTCGATTGCCGGAAATTAATGTTTTTGATTTTTTTTTTTTATAATTAATTGATATTTTATGATATTATTAACAATTTTGGATAATATTAATTTTAGGAATTTGTTAAAACAATGGAAAGACACCCTGACTACAGTTCTTTAAAAATGTTGTACACATCCATCTGTAGTGACATTGATCACCATTTTGTTGCAGGATACTTTCAATGCTTGGAAATAGTCTAATTCCAAACAAAAGACCATGGTCTTTCAGAATAGCATAGAAGAATTTTTATTAAATGTTGTCTTCATTTTTGCATAGCTGAACGAAGACTTATGATCAATTTGACATTAATTTCGCCTATTTTTGTAATTACCATTATATTAAATAAAATTGCATATAATTAAAAAAAAAAACTTTCTATGATTAAAAAAAAAATTAAACTAAAATAATGCAAATGCACTTTTTCACGAGTTTGTTGGAGTTCTCATTCATTCGTTTATCAGCATTTTGGTAATTTTTTTATTGTGTAATACTCCAGGTTTTTATTTTAAATACTATAACGTCTGAGTGTTTTTATTTATTTGGTTTGTTATCTCTTCGTTTTACACATGGTTTGATCGATCTTATTGTCTGAACCAAAGTGGCTGTTTGTCGTCGGGGCCGGCAAGCTGGTAGTCCGAAAATCTCAAAGGGTGAAATAAAGAAATAGGTAGATGGAAATAGTGCTGGAGCGTAGAAAAGGCGACTTGTCGCTTTGGGTTTATTTTTCGGATTAATTTCATACAGGAATATGGCGGCTTCGTGCCTCAGTTCGGAAACGGGTAGAAGGTACATTCCGCCAACAGTAATGTTCAGCATGAACAGTGGCCGTCTTTTCTTTATTTAATAATCTTCTTAATTCTATACAATAGACCGATAACATTATTTCTGGATATCCTAACATTATGCTCTTTAAAATAATGGCTGGATGAAGAAAATCTGTCAACAACTTTTTTTGTAATCATGCACGGCAAGTTAAAAAACATGGTTTTGGAAAAACTCCATAAATCATAAATATTTTTTTGTTTTCATAATATGAAACATTTTTTCTTTTCTTCAAACTTGTCTCTAAATATAAACGATACCAATTTCTATGTGCGCCGTTTTATTTCGCCAAAAAAAAAATCACGAGTAAATAGATTTTTTTTCGGCTACGAGAGGTACTTCCCCCCTCAATATCAAGGGAAGTGAAACATGTGCCTCTATCGGAAATGATTCTACGAGGCCGACTATAGTATTCGAAATATTTTTCTAATGAGCAATTTACTTCCTTAGTACTGGTGGAGTTGACAAGATATTATATAATTTAACAAACTTCGTGAACGCATCAATGATCACAAACAAATGCTTTCTCTTCGAGTTAATACCATATCAAACTGGACCGGAGCTTTAGGTATACTATGATGCGTTCTATTGTGAATGCCCTTCGGGACTGAATGGACGAGGTGTGACAATTAAGTAATGAGACTGATTGTATTGCTGCGATTGTGGAAACCCTATGGGCCTGAAATTATTCTCCCTTTTTCCGGCATTCTTCCCCTCTATATTTGCCATGGCTCTTGTCGCAGCTTGTGCACGCTCTAATCCGTAAAGATCAATGTATAACAGTTCGAATCAAGGTACCCTTGATTCGCCAAGAACTTGAAAAATTGCGAAAACAAGCCAACAACGTGCGCCCTGACATCGCTCGTAACTGGATCCTTTATCACGACAACGCACAGTGGGCGATTTGGCCAATCTAGCGAAAGAAAATGAATAACTCAAAAAATAAAAGATTTTTCAAACAAAAAATTTTTTTATCGTAATAATAACTTAAAAAGCCATACAAAAAATTATTTTTTTTTTTAATTTAATTTTTGATTTTTAAAAATAAAAAAATAGAAAACTTTATTTCTTAATTTAACAAAATTTTTGTTTACTTTTTTTTGTTTCTTATTTATTTTTAAGTATAAAAAAAATTATTCGGAGTCGCTGCTCCAATCAGATTCTGATATTTCGCCCTCCCTTACAAAGACCAAAAGCAGCATGCCATACTGAAAAAAGGGCGCTTCTGGACCAATTACATGATTTCTGCAATATGAAAAATATTAGATGACGCACTTTGACGCAGCTAAGTTTGGTCATTTTGAATAGAGGACGATTCATATTTTTAAATGTATACACAATTAGCGCGGACAAGTACGGTCATCAATAGTTCTATTCCACAGAAGTTAACAATTATTCACAAAAAGGGTCATTTAAAGCTTACCACATTCAATCACCATTTAATAATTCAACACTTATCACAGGTCACAAAACGTTTTTTTCTATTACTACATACCTGAATTCTTGTAAAACCAAAAAAAATCTTCGAAAAGGTTAACATTTCAATTTTTACAAAGAATTGAAGTACCTCGAAAAAACGCTGGAAATACTTATTATGATTGCAGTGAAAACATATGCTCACTTTGAAAGCTCACAGCTCATCAAATATATCGATTAAAACACCAAAAATAGTATTTTTGTGCTAATTAAATATTTAGTTATCGGCGGGAATTCAAATTTTGGAACATTTCAACAAAAAATTTTTGAATTTCCTGTCGCTAGATCGGCCAAATCGCCCACTGCAGTGCACTACAGTGCACTGTGCAACGGGCCGTGCCACACAGCCCTCAGCGTGTCCCAGTATTTGGATTATAATTGCCGTGGTGCAACAACAGCCTAATTCGCCCGATATGTCACCCTGTTCCATTTTTGTTCCCTAAAACAAAATCGGGTTTCAAAGGAACCCGTTTTGAGTCGATTGAGGACATCCAGGCGGCCGTGACGATGGTTCCAGAAATGTTACGAAGCATGGAAAACGCGCTGGAATCGTTGTGTAGCCGCCCAGGGGACTACTTATAAGGAAAAGGCAGAGTTGTGGAATAATTTTGAAATATACGGTTTTTATGGAATCAGTCTCATTACTTAATTGTCCAAATTTGAAATTTTTTAAATTTTTTGTTAAATTTTAATTTTTTTTCATTAAAAAAATTTTTTTTTTTTTTAGTTTAACTTATTGGAAAGCTAAGGAAAGGGCGCACGTTTCATGTCTTGGACAAATTATTGTATCTTCATTAGTTTTCTCAGTATATGCGGTTGAAAAAAGTATCTTTTTTAAAAACGGGAAACTTTAGAAAATTATTTCTCGAAAATTCCAAGTATCAGAATGAAATAAAAAAATACGTATCGAATATTTTCAAGCAATAAACCGAAAAAAAATATAAGAAGCAAAAAAAAATTTTTGTGGCAAATTTTGCGTGGAACGCCCCATATATATTCTTGATCAGCATCAACAGCCGAGTCGATCTAGCCATGTCCGTCTGTCCGTCTGTCTGTCTGTCTATCCGTCCGTTTCTACTCAAACTAGTCCCTCAGTTTTGAAGCTATCTGAATGAAACTTTGCACATATGCTTCTATATGCTCTCACTACGAACGGGCCGGATCGGACGACTATATCATATAAGTAGTTGCCATAGGACCGATCGATAAATTTTTAGGAAAAAAAATCTAACATAGCCAATATATTTTCATATAATTTGAGACATGGCCAATTAGTCTTATTCCAGAATTTCGGTTTTAATTTTATTCAAATCGGACCTCTATATTATATACATACCTGCCATTTAGTTCGTTTGCAACATTTTCGCTCGCAAAATTTTTTGTTCGCAACATTTTTCGCTCGCAGCCAAAACAAAAAAAAAAAAAAAAAGTCAGAACATTTTTTTCTTCTTCTTCTACTTACATCAAGGGTATTTAAGCTTCGGCATACCGAAGTTTGCTTATTTTCTTGTTCTTCTTCAGTTGCTTCATTTATGTCATATCGGGTGATCTTGTGACTCCACCAACATACCTGAAATTAATTTTAAAAAAAATAAAAAAGGAGTGCAAAATTATGCATAAATAAAATTTGTATTACCTCTGCAAGCAATGCGTTCAGTTTTTTGCCTCTGTGGCGTTTTTCCATTGGCATTATCGTTTGGTGAAACCGTTCCCCTGGTTCATCGGATTAAGTTGGGATTTGTTTGATGAACTCATCAAAATGAAAATGAATAAAATATAGCTTCAATGTCATTGATGCGTCGATTTTCTAAAAATAGTTCAGCATTTCCTTCACCCATTCCCTCGCTTCCGGTTCCGCGTCTCGATCCCCTTCCAAAACTCTGCTGCATACACGTTGCAGGTAAAACCATGCCATGTTACATATACATTTTACATACACTTATTTATGTCAATACGAATGTCCATTCCGAATCGTTGAGAAAATCAAGGATAGCTCCAATCTTGAGCTTCCATACTTGTCCAAGCTATTCCAGCTGGAAAGCACCGAAAGACGCTTTCTTCTATTGTTTAACGCTGGACAGTGACAGAGCAGGTGCTCCGGCGCCTCCTGTTCTTCTGGTTCTTTGCAGCTTTTGCAGCTTGTGTTATAAAGCAGCCCCATTTTCATTGTATGCGATCGCCCAATGACCGGTGGAGACTGCTGTGATCCTACTGATATCCTTCTTGCTAAGGGATATCAGTTCTTTAGTGCGTTTGTTGTCGAAGTTCGGCCAACACACAGTCATAGTCAAAAGTATTTGCACAATCCAACTTATTTTAGTTGTTATTCTTGATGTTGTTGATCTATTTCCATGAAATATTTGTTATCGCGTAGCTCGATCTATGCAGAAGCTACCAAAAAAGGAATGCGAAAGATAACGGTACATAGGACAAAGCTTAAAGAAAAAGAAAATATGCATGCAAGTTTTCAAAAGTATTTACCACGTCTTTTTCGCCTCAAAAGTATTTACACAAAATGTTTTCGTCATAAATTAAATTCTCTTCTATTTGTATATCGTTTTAAGCATAATTCTTGTAAGTTACTTAATTATTAAAAATTAGAAAAATTAGCTTTGGCAATCAATGAAGGCTACTAGCCTAGCTGAAATTGAGTTTATAAAGGTATATTCAAATTAAAGAGTCAATTTTTTTTGTCGATTGCCGGAAATTAATGTTTTTGATTTTTTTTTTTTATAATTAATTGATATTTTATGATATTATTAACAATTTTGGATAATATTAATTTTAGGAATTTGTTAAAACAATGGAAAGACACCCTGACTACAGTTCTTTAAAAATGTTGTACACATCCATCTGTAGTGACATTGATCACCATTTTGTTGCAGGATACTTTCAATGCTTGGAAATAGTCTAATTCCAAACAAAAGACCATGGTCTTTCAGAATAGCATAGAAGAATTTTTATTAAATGTTGTCTTCATTTTTGCATAGCTGAACGAAGACTTATGATCAATTTGACATTAATTTCGCCTATTTTTGTAATTACCATTATATTAAATAAAATTGCATATAATAAAAAAAAAACTTTCTATGATTAAAAAAAAAATTAAACTAAAATAATGCAAATGCACTTTTTCACGAGTTTGTTGGAGTTCTCATTCATTCGTTTATCAGCATTTTGGTAATTTTTTTATTGTGTAATACTCCAGGTTTTTATTTTAAATACTATAACGTCTGAGTGTTTTTATTTATTTGGTTTGTTATCTCTTCGTTTTACACATGGTTTGATCGATCTTATTGTCTGAACCAAAGTGGCTGTTTGTCGTCGGGGCCGGCAAGCTGGTAGTCCGAAAATCTCAAAGGGTGAAATAAAGAAATAGGTAGATGGAAATAGTGCTGGAGCGTAGAAAAGGCGACTTGTCGCTTTGGGTTTATTTTTCGGATTAATTTCATACAGGAATATGGCGGCTTCGTGCCTCAGTTCGGAAACGGGTAGAAGGTACATTCCGCCAACAGTAATGTTCAGCATGAACAGTGGCCGTCTTTTCTTTATTTAATAATCTTCTTAATTCTATACAATAGACCGATAACATTATTTCTGGATATCCTAACATTATGCTCTTTAAAATAATGGCTGGATGAAGAAAATCTGTCAACAACTTTTTTTGTAATCATGCACGGCAAGTTAAAAAACATGGTTTTGGAAAAACTCCATAAATCATAAATATTTTTTGTTTTCATAATATGAAACATTTTTTCTTTTCTTCAAACTTGTCTCTAAATATAAACGATACCAATTTCTATGTGCGCCGTTTTATTTCGCCAAAAAAAAAATCACGAGTAAATAGATTTTTTTCGGCTACGAGAGGTACTTCCCCCTCAATATCAAGGGAAGTGAAACATGTGCCTCTATCGGAAATGATTCTACGAGGCCGACTATAGTATTCGAAATATTTTTCTAATGAGCAATTTACTTCCTTAGTACTGGTGGAGTTGACAAGATATTATATAATTTAACAAACTTCGTGAACGCATCAATGATCACAAACAAATGCTTTCTCTTCGAGTTAATACCATATCAAACTGGACCGGAGCTTTAGGTATACTATGATGCGTTCTATTGTGAATGCCCTTCGGGACTGAATGGACGAGGTGTGACAATTAAGTAATGAGACTGATTGTATTGCTGCGATTGTGGAAACCCTATGGGCCTGAAATTATTCTCCCTTTTTCCGGCATTCTTCCCTCTATATTTGCCATGGCTCTTGTCGCAGCTTGTGCACGCTCTAATCCGTAAAGATCAATGTATAACAGTTCGAATCAAGGTACCCTTGATTCGCCAAGAACTTGAAAAATTGCGAAAACAAGCCAACAACGTGCGCCCTGACATCGCTCGTAACTGGATCCTTTATCACGACAACGCACAGTGGGCGATTTGGCCAATCTAGCGAAAGAAAATGAATAACTCAAAAAATAAAAGATTTTTCAAACAAAAAATTTTTTTATCGTAATAATAACTTAAAAAGCCATAAAAAAAATTATTTTTTTTTTTAATTTAATTTTTGATTTTTAAAAATAAAAAAATAGAAAACTTTATTTCTTAATTTAACAAAATTTTTGTTTACTTTTTTTTGTTTCTTATTTATTTTTAAGTATAAAAAAAATTATTCGGAGTCGCTGCTCCAATCAGATTCTGATATTTCGCCCTCCCTTACAAAGACCAAAAGCAGCATGCCATACTGAAAAAAGGGCGCTTCTGGACCAATTACATGATTTCTGCAATATGAAAAATATTAGATGACGCACTTTGACGCAGCTAAGTTTGGTCATTTTGAATAGAGGACGATTCATATTTTTAAATGTATACACAATTAGCGCGGACAAGTACGGTCATCAATAGTTCTATTCCACAGAAGTTAACAATTATTCACAAAAAGGGTCATTTAAAGCTTACCACATTCAATCACCATTTAATAATTCAACACTTATCACAGGTCACAAAACGTTTTTTTTCTATTACTACATACCTGAATTCTTGTAAAACCAAAAAAAAATCTTCGAAAAGGTTAACATTTCAATTTTTACAAAGAATTGAAGTACCTCGAAAAAACGCTGGAAATACTTATTATGATTGCAGTGAAAACATATGCTCACTTTGAAAGCTCACAGCTCATCAAATATATCGATTAAAACACCAAAAATAGTATTTTTGTGCTAATTAAATATTTAGTTATCGGCGGGAATTCAAATTTTGGAACATTTCAACAAAAAATTTTTGAATTTCCTGTCGCTAGATCGGCCAAATCGCCCACTGCAGTGCACTACAGTGCACTGTGCAACGGGCCGTGCCACACAGCCCTCAGCGTGTCCCAGTATTTGGATTATAATTGCCGTGGTGCAACAACAGCCTAATTCGCCCGATATGTCACCCTGTTCCATTTTTGTTCCCTAAAACAAAATCGGGTTTCAAAGGAACCCGTTTTGAGTCGATTGAGGACATCCAGGCGGCCGTGACGATGGTTCCAGAAATGTTACGAAGCATGGAAAACGCGCTGGAATCGTTGTGTAGCCGCCCAGGGGACTACTTATAAGGAAAAGGCAGAGTTGTGGAATAATTTTGAAATATACGGTTTTTATGGAATCAGTCTCATTACTTAATTGTCACACCTCGTAGATTCTTTATAAATTCCATATAAACAATTCTTTATAAACACCTTACTTCTCATAGCAGGAAACCAATATATTGCTCTCATTTCATTAACACACTTATCTTTCGCAAAATGTCCCAATTTTTAATGGAATTTTCCAATTAAATCTTCCTGCATTTGGCTCGGAACATATATACACATTTTCTCGTTATCCTTCGATCTATTCCATCTAAAAAGACAGAATTTTCAACTTCACAAATCTTTAACTTCTCTCGCACTCGACGTATTTCGGAATCCCTTATCTATTTGGTCTGCAATAGTAAATTAATATCATAAGGGACCGCACCGACAATTCCAAAAATATTCTATTCTATTAACACGTTTGTTACTATTACAAGGTACATCACATTTCCTAGGCTGAGAGGGTCTCTTAGTTCCATATGGTTCATAAGATTCACACAGTTTGCAAGGTTCACAAGGTTCAGAAGATCGACACGGTTTACAATGTATCGTAGTTCCACAAGTTTCAGTAGTTATACAAGGTGCAGTAGGACCACAAGATTGAACAGAAAAACTAGGTTTAACAGGACCACAAGTCTTAACGGGACCACAAAGTTCGATAGGGCCACTAGGTTCAAAAGATACAAGATCTCTCGACGGATTGGGACACGGATCAGAAATTCCCTCCACTTCTCTTAGCAACTCAGTTAGCCTACTAAGCGCTATGGCCTATGGGCTATAGAATAATTAAAACCTTCCAATTCAATAGACCAACGGGCAATCCGGAGATTTATAGCCTTTTTACTCAGGGTTTGAACCAAGGAACTGCAGTCGGTTACTATCAAAAAGGTTTTATGTTCCAGATATATTCGGAAACGGCGCAGGGCATACATATATGATTGCCAAGGTCTCAAGTTCAAAACTATGATAACGAGATTTGGCTGCAGTGGCCTTTCTTGAGTAGAAGAAAACAGGGTAAAGTTTATTATCCGGCTGTCGCTGCAATAAAACAGCGATAACTAATCCTTACGTGAAAGAGGACCAACCCGATCCTTGGATGAATCGGGTTATCTGCCTCGGTGATGTCTCGCTTAGCTCTGCGAGATCCACAAGGGTGGGGGAGCCCAGATACTGCAGTCTTCGTCTGCTTAGGGCTGGGCAGTGGCAGAGGAGGTGAAGGACGGTCTCCTCCTCCTCCTCATCCCTACAGCTTTTACAGAAGTCGTTATGGTGCACCGACAACCTGGACGCATGTGTTCCAAGTAGCCAGTGACCAGTAAGAGCCCTAACGGCAAGGGCGCAGCTTTCCCTGCTTAATGACAATAGCTCCTCTGAGCGTTTCGCTGATCGGCGTGGCCAGATCATTCTAGAGTGGCGGGAGGGGATTAGGTTTTCCTTTTTCCTGTCTGCGAGGAGGTGGAAGTACTCTTTACAGAGAAGTCTGCGAGTAGCCAAGGGCATGTCAAATAACTCCCTCTCCTGAAGAGGGGAGGTTATACCCTGCCGGGCCTGCTCATCGGCAGCGCAGTTGCCCTCGATGTCCCTATGTCCTGGGACCCAGATGAGGTGGAGGTCGTACTGCTCCGCCATCTCGTGAAGAGATCTGCGGAAGCCGTTAATGGTCTTCGAGTTTGAAGGAATGAATGGCTTCAAGTGACTTCAGTGCAGCCTGACTGTCAGAGAATATGCATATGGGAGCTCTGACCCTGGTAGGGGGGATCTGATCAATGGCTTCTTTGATGGCGTAAACCTCCGCCTGAAAGACGCTGCAGTGGTCGGGTAGCCTATAAGAGACGTTTAATCCCAGGTGCTCAGAGTATATACCTCCTCCCACCCGGCCGTCCAATTTTGAGCCATCCGTGTAAATGTGAAGGGACCCTAAAGGTTCAGGAGGTCCAAGGTTCCATTCTTTTCTGTCGGGGATGTAAACCTGGAAGGGTGTTCTGCGGGGACACAGTAGTCTGTGTTTCCCTCATTAAGGTGTGGGGCAGAGCCGAGATTCGTGTGCCCGAAACTCGAACTCCTCCACAGACCCGCGCCCTTCAGCCTTAGTGCTGAGAGTGACGCGGTCATCTCTCCCATTATTTCTATTGGGAGGATATCCAGGAGAACGTCCAAAGCGTCTCCCGGGGTCGTGCGCAGGCCGCCTGTCATGCAGATCTCAGCCATGCGTTTGATTTTCCTAAACTTGCTTTAGAGCTGGCCACCAAAAAGCCACCCCGTAGAGGAGTATTGGGCGAATAATAGCCCAATAATAGAATACACCCAACGGACAATTTTCGGGGTCAGACCCCATTTTAGCGCGATAGCCTTGCGGCAGGTACATATATAGCGCGATTGTAGCCTTTTTGGCCCTTTCGTCCGTATTAAGGGACCAATCGAGTTTCCTGTCCAGGATAAGACCTAGATACTTGGCCTCATTTTTAAGAGGGAGAGGTACCTCGCAGAGCTTAGGGGGTATCATTTTGGGGATTTTGTATTTCCTCGTAAAAAGGACCAGTTCGGTCTTCGCTGGGTTTACTCCCAGACCAGACCTTGCAGTCCAGTCCGCCAAAAAATGAAGGCTTTCGCTCATCCTGTCGCAGAGTGTTTGCGGGAATTTTCCCGTGAACGCCAAAGCGACATCATCCGCGTAGGCCACAACACGACGGCCGCCCTCTTCTATGCCCTGGAGCAGTTCGTTGACCGCCACATTCCATAGGAGAGGGGAGAGGACTCCGCCCTGAGGTGTGCCTCTGTTGACTTGTCTGGAGATGGTTGACCCCCCCAGTGTTGCCTCCACCGTTCTGCTGCCCAAGATCCGGTCAATGAGACCCACCGAGTTTTGATCAATCCCCAGCTTAGTCAGTGCCGTCGTAATTTAGCTCGGGAGTATGTTGTTGAAAGCGCCTCTATTTCCAAGAAGGCGACGAATGTGAACTCCTTTTCGTGGATCGATTTTTCTATAATTGTAGTGAGCGAATGGAGTGCTGTCTCTGTCGATCTGCCTCTCCTATAAGCATGTTGTGATCCTGATAAGGATGAGTGGGGAATGTTGGTTCTGAGATGCAGTCTAATAAGTCTCTCCAGCGTCTTGAGTAGAAACGAGCAGAGGCTTGCTATCGTCGGTAAACAGCTGTTTGAGGTCAACAGTAAACAGCTGTTTAAGCTGATTCCCACACAAAAGGGCTGCCACATTTTTCACAGTTTTAATTCCGATGTTTTCAATAACTTTTTTACTGTATTCTCACCATAAAAGTAATTAAAATAAATAGCAATATTTATAAAAATCATTTATGGCCCTGATTTAAATTTATTAATGAATTCATTTAAATTTTATAAGTATTTTTACCTGGCTGTTGCATTCCACCAAAAGTATGGCAACCCTGGCGATAACATTCGACCAAGTACTTTTCTACATTTGGCCAAATCGAGATTGCTTCTCACCATAAAAGTAATTAAAATAAATAGCAATATTTATAAAAAACATTTATGGCCCTGATTTAAATTTATTAATGAATTCATTTAAATTTTATAAGTATTTTTACCTGGCTGTTTCATTCCACCAAAAGTATGGCAACCCTGGCGATAACATTCGACCAAGTACTTTTCTACATTTGGCCAAATCGAGATTGCTTGTTGCCGACGGCAAAATTTGGTTTGTCAAATTTGAGGTGGGGTCAGAAATAAATTTTTTATAAAATAACTACGTGCACGAACGATTTTGTGGTGGTGTGGAATAAACATCAATAGACCACTGAGTAAACTATTTTCTTCCCTTAGTAAATTAGATATGATTTGATATAAAACAAGGCATTTACTTTTCATTTCGGCCAGACAAAGGTGACCGTTTTCCAATTCGGTAAAAATTTTACGATTTCGAAAACCGGAGCACCGATTTTACGATTTTAAATCGAAATCGTAATAATTTACCGAATTCGATTACCGGAGCATGGCTGTATAACCTAGAAAATCTGTTCGCTTCTGCAGGAAACTATTTTTATACGCTGGCAGGGTATTATAATTTTAGTCAGAAGTTTGCAACGCAGTGAAGGAGACATTTCCGACCCTATAAAGTATATATATTCTTGATCAGCATCAACAGCCGAGTCGATCTAGCCATGTCCGTCTGTCCGTCAGCATGTCCGTCTGTCTGTCCGTCTGTCTGTCCGTCCGTTTCTACGCAAACTAGTCCCTCAGTTTTGAAGCTATCTGAATGAAACTTTGCACATAGTCTTCTATATGCTCTCACTACTATATATGTCGGAACGGGCTAGATCGGACGACTATATCATAAGCTGCCGTAGGAACGATAGAATAAAAATTTTGAGAATACAAATTTTTACAATGCCAATTTTCAATATATTTTCGTATAATTTGATACATGGCCATTTTGTATTATTCCAGAATTTCAGTTTTAATTTTATTTAAATCGGACCACTATATCATATAGCTGCCATAGGAATATATATATCAATTCATTTAATTTTTTCGCAACATATTTCGTTAGCAACATTTTTCGCTAGCAACATTTTTTGCTAGCAACATTCCGAGAAAGCGGAAAGTCAGAATATTTCTTCTTCTTCTACTTACTGCAAGGGTATTTAAACATCGGCATGCCGAAGTTAGCTTCCTTTCTTGTTTTTTTTTTATATTTTTTTCAAGGTTAAACTCAACGAGTCGGTCTAACAATCTAGCTAATATATATATAATGCTAATAGCTATAATGCTATAATGCTATAATGCTAAAACAATATCATCCATATAAACAACGGTCCCTTAGGGCGTCGGAAATTAATCTTTGGAAAGCGGCAGGACCATTCTTAAGACCAAAGGGCATCCTCAAGTATTCGAACTGCCCATCCGAAGATACGAGGGCGGTATATTTCACGGATTCAGCTTAAACATCTATGTGGTGAAAGCCCCTTTTTAAGGTCTATAACTAAAAACTCGGATTTACCTTCAAGGTATTCTAAGCAATCTTCTAAAAGGGGTAGCGGAAAATTATCTCTAGCGGTCGTCTTCTTCAATCCACGGTAATCAATACACATCCTTCTTTTTTAGCTGAGGCATACGGCGAATTACTAGGTCGGATGATTCTATTGGCTAGAAGATCATTAACGGTCTCGGAACTATTTCTCTCTCACGATATGACAACCTTCTAGGGGCACAAGAAAACGGTGTGGAATCAATAAGACGAATGCACATTCTATACTTTGGCTCACTATAATTTTTAGAAAGCCTATCAATATATTGGTTTTGTATTATTTCACGACACTCTTGCAATGAGGCGCGACCAAACTCACTGCCACCTTGAACAATGTCATCTTCAATTGATATTCTACAATTTTTGAACAGTTTCATCTATTCCTGAAAGATCTGAGGCTTCACCGGAGTTGCTATTGCGTTAACACATGGATACCTATCTTTATTTTCTGTTTATTATTGTTTAAGTAATATGTACTAGCAAATAGGGATGCACAAATTGAGTTTGAGGATAATGCATTGGTTTTGTTTAATGATAAATGATTGAGACTCTTTTTAATAACAGTTTTGCGTTTAACTAACTTAACTGATAGCTTTTTAAGTACATCTCTGCCTAGTAATATAGGAGTTATATAATAGAACTAGCTGTCCCGGCGAACGTTGTCTCGACCCCTTTTAAAAGTTTTTAACTCTGTTGATGTTTTTCCTGGAAGCAGTTTAGCTGACCTTGTTAATTTTGTTCTGCCTTTAAGCCAATAAATAACTTTAAATACTGTTTATTATAATGTTTCAGTTTTTATTAAGAGACCCTCACTGTTATAATACAGTATCTTAATCATTTTAAAGCTTTCATATAAACAATATTTTTTGTTTTGTTTTGTGGTGCGTAAATAAACAATGAAGACGGTTTTCCGACGCGCTAACACGCGACGTATAATTGTCCATGCGCGAAACAGGGAAACTCCAAGTTGATTCCACAAACTTCTAAAGACTGTCCTTGCAATATTTACAAATTTTTTTCATTTCTCCAATTGATGCCGATTTGTCGTTACTATAATCAATTGTCGGATCATAGTGGAATGCAGCTCGTTCAAGAATCACAGGATCACTGCGTCTTGCTTATGTCTTGCTTGCTGTTGTTGTGTTTGATGTGCACTAACTCGTTGTGTTCTAAACCTATCCACTTCATTGTCTCTCTCTAAAGAACGCAATTTTGACATAGCAATACGACTATTTTCTCATTCTATCTCTCGCTGGTCATCAGTGCGGTTAGCACGTGAGGAAGCTCTTTGCACATTTGACTGACTGCGACGACCTAAGTCTGGTCGTTTCCTTTTCGGCATTGTAAAAAATTTCCCTTTATTTCACCTAAAAAAGTTTTTCAAAATGTATATTTGTTACCATTAGCTGTCCGAGATGCGCGTTCCATGCGCGATATTACTTACTCTTTTACTATGTATTACAAAATTCAAATTTCATTCTGTATAGGAGATAGAAAAAGGCTGCTGTTAGGGTTTTCCCGGATATTACTCAACTTTTTTCCACCTTGTATACCTTTCCTAGACCTCCACGAACATATCATGACTAAGATTATTTAAATCCGTTCAGCGGTTCTCGAGTATTTGCTAGTCTCAGATATGACCCCTCCATTTTTATATATAGAGATTAGGAATTACAAAAGCTTGAATGCTGTATACTCTTTTTGGAACAAAAGGACAATCTTAATTTTTCCAAATGTCAAAACGTTTTGGCCGCTCAGGCCGCGAAATCTACTTTTTTTTAACTGATCATCCTTCAATTCTTGCGGAATAAGTTCCTTGTTGATAAAGCTTACTGGGCTTCCGGTATCTAGTAACGCAAAAATGTTATCAATATCAATGCACCCCTCTTTACTAAGTAATCGTATGCTTACTAATTGAATATAAGGATTTCCGCCAGTTGAATCGTCGTCGTCTTCCTTCTCGTCTAGCATGTCATCATTACAAGGGGCAGCCGCTTGCAAACGCTTCGGGCACCGTCGATAATGATGCCCAGTCTCGAAACAACGGAAGCAAGCGCCTTCCGGGCGCTTCGGTTTCTTACACTGACTGCTAAAGTGCCCCATCGCTCGGCAATTGAAGTATCTTATGCTTGCGACATCTCCAGCATGTGCAGGTTTCACTACAGTCACCTGCCTCAATGGTGCAACTGGTGTCTTCCGCCTGTTCTCCGCCTGTACCATCTGGTATCTCATCATCTTCTCACGCAGCTCTTCGAGAGAAGCACCATAATATAATGGAGCTGCACATCCGATATGGTCTTACAGACCATCTACAATGTATTCACACGAATAGAACGGCCCTGCAACTGCTTTCTACCTGGTGATTTGTCATTTGAAATCCGAAAGTTTTTCGCAGACTCTCGCTTAGCTCCTTCCAAGTAGCTGGTTTTTTGAGCAAAATGAATGAGCGAGCCGATCCCTTCAGTATTCGATTTCCCAGTATCCAACGTTGAGTGCTGTCTAGTCCGTGCATAACTGCAGCCAGCTCGAAGTCACGAATCCATGCGTGCACAGACATGTTCTCGTCTCCTGAAAATTTTCGTAAATTAGCCTCAAGGTCTCTGATCTCAACCACGGGCTTGCAGTTCAGCGATTTGCCTTCCAAGGTGGCAACCTTCGTTTTCAGCTCCACGAGATCCTTTCGTACTGTACACATCTGCTTCGTAATTTCGGCCAACTCGTCCGGCACCCGCTCCTCCTGCTCACGCTCACTTCGCACGACGCTCTCCGCCACGTCATCAACCACGCCATCCGCATCAATCGGCTCTCCGCCTTCTTTTATGGCATTATCTTGGTTTACCACCATAGCCTTTACCATTCCCCGCATCTGGTGAATGGTCTCCTCACTGGTCACTCGCTTCTCGGAAAGCCACTTTGCAAGCTCCTCCATGGTCAGATTGAGAATGAGTGAATATTTCATTCTTAAACAGAAATATCACTTTGGGCGAACCCCACACCTGATTTGTAAAAGTCCATTATTTTATTTTTAATATTATAACGTCTGATTGCTTTTATTTTAATTGATTTGTTAGCTCCTCGTTTTATTGTTAAAACCAAAGTGCCCATCTTTTCTTTATTTAATAATCTTCTTGGTTCTTGGTTCCGTGCGCCTTGTCTTTTTCTTTGTTAACATTCAAGAGAACTGATTTCTATGGCGTGTATCTCTGCTTGGAAAATGGTTGATGACTTTTACATGGCTATGGATTTGTTGAACCTCGGTCCAAAAATACCAGCTCCGGTATCACCGTTTTCCAGTTTCGACCCGTCAGTGTACCATGTTTGTGATCCACTGGGCAGAAATATTGATTTTGTTTTCCACTCCTGCGTAGTGTACAAGACCACAGAGAAGTTTCTATGGAAAACAAGTTTTGGTTTCTGTTCGTCAGTTACGCGCAGAATGGGCTCCTTTATTAGGGATTCGAGAACCCTAAGGGCCCGGTAAGATCACCACTTTTTATGTTGATTATGTTTTGACGGCGAAGTCCCTCCAGGCAGGCATTTTTTTCAGGATAATTGGTAGTTATAACTCCAAGTGCAGTGGGACATGTCCGGATGTCTTCAGTAATGCCTATGCAGATCAGTCGTTGTAATTTGATAAGTGCAGCCGCACCTGTCTTCTGTGTAGATTTCATCCACCAAGCAAGAGATGCATAGGTTAAGATCGGTTTTACCACAGTGTTTAAAGACGAGTAAATAATTTTGGGACTTAGGTCCCATGTTCTACCGAATAGCCTGTTGCAAGCAAAGTATGTTCGAGTGGCTTTATTTATGGTCTTTTCAATGTGCATGAACAGTTGTGTCCGCTTGTATATTGCTAACAAGAGGTCATTGTAAGGGGGGTTCCCAGTAAACACAGGTCGAATTAATTTAAATCTTTATAATTATTCACTGCTTTACTTTAAGTTATTGTTTGTACAGGCGTGTGTGTATATGTAGATATGTAGATAGACCGACGGCGTTCGCAAATTCAGACTAATCTTGTCCTCTCCTCCTTTCTCCATCTTCACGTCGTATGCACTGCCCAGAAACGAACAAGCTAATCAGCTGATCGCCGCTCTACCGCACAAGCAGCAGCGGCATTATAATTGAGGTGTGTAAGTGAGAGAACTTAAGAACGGATTGGCAGCGAACACAGTTTCGACACTGACCGTTTTAAATGTCCATGTCTGGTTTTGAGCGATACTACTCTGACTAACGCATCCGCCCATGGGTGCAACTCGACGATACGTCTTAGTAACCGTTTTGACGGCGAAAACCAGTCATCTTTGATGATGAACAGGTTGTTGAGCTGAAGATGGGCTAGCCAGTCTCGACTCCAGGCCTTCCAGAAAATGTCGTATCATTGTTTGATGAACGAGAATGAATGAGTGTGTGCCAAAGTCAGCTGCGCACCTCCGTGCAGAGCACCCTTCTAGATTCATGATCACAGAATCCGTCTCCCGAAACGCGTTCCGCAGTTCTTCCACTTGCTCGCTACTTTAAATAAATTCTCGTTTTCCTCAATTGCGAATCTTTCTTAAAATTCTGCAATGTCGGTACCGATTTGCCTGCAAATTAACCAATTGCTCCAAAGTCTGAGCCTCCGAATAAGAGTTCATGCTGACGAGCGTAAAAACCAAACGTAGCGCAACTCATCACCTCAAATAATCATAAATTTATAAAAATTCGGTAAATTCTTGTCCCGCACACAACTTATCCACTTACTCCGTTTGTGCACCAGATTCAACTGACAAGAAGCCTCCGAAATCGAAGAGAGCGCCGCAAAGTTTCACGAGCTGCAGTTGCGGCGCCTATGTATCGCCGTCTCCCTTTCCCGTGCTTTGCCGAACCCAGAATAAACGAAGAAGAAGAGCCGCCAAAATACCAAACCGTCGCCCCTATTTATTGCAGTCTTCTTTTCAGCAATTCGACGAGTCGATTTGCAAACTTAACGCGGCCGCGATCTAACAAAATCTATTTACACACAAAAAATTATCAAATTTAAAGTTTTACACTTGCAAGTTCACCTCATGGGCCACCATGAAAAGTAGTGTCCCCTTGTATATTGCTAATAAGAGGGCATTGTAAGAGGGGTTCCCAGGCAAGAGTAAACACAGGTCGAATAAATTTAAATCTTTATAATTATTCACTGCTTTACTTTAAGTTATTTCTATGTACAGGACTGTGTGTGTAAAATAGATAGTAGTTAGACCGACGGTGGGCGTTCTGCAGCGTTCGCAAATTCAGACAAATCTTGTCCTCTGCTGCTTTCTCCATCTCCCGCACATGGGGACAAGCAGCAAACTGAACAGTGGACATTCCAGTTGAGCTTGGAGTCGAGTGTGTAGTTGGCTTCAGCCGAAAAGTCAATGGTGGATCCATTTAGAGAAAGAGACTAAAACAGTTTTAGACAGGTTTATGGACAATCCTTTGCCATGACACTATCCGTTGGTTATATTTAGGGCTTGCTGCGTGCGGTCCGAGATGGTTTGCTCATGCCAGCCCACTATATCAGCGTAGCCTTGAGTGGGGAACCCAGAGTCGTTGAGCTTATACAGTAGCTCATCTATGACCAGAGTCCACAAGAGAGGAGGTTTACTCCCCCTTGAGGGCACTCCCTTGTGGCTGTGATTGAGCTCATGGTTTCTCCAAGACCTACAGTTATGATACTGGATTTAAGCATTTCCAGAATCCACCTAATAATGGGTGTGGGACATTTTTTCGTACAAGAAACACACGTTGTCAAAAGCTCCTGAGATGTCTAAAGAGGCACCTAGTGCTTTCTGTTGTGCGCCAATGGCCTTTTCAATGGGGGTTGTAAGGTAATGAAAGGCAGTCTCAGTTGATTTACCAGCTTGATACGCGTATTGGTACTCATGAAGGGGAAGATTCTTGAGATTCATCTCCCTGATGTGCTGGTCAATTATCTTCTCTATAGTTTTAAGGAAGAATGAGCTGAGACTAATCGGTCTATATGACTTAGGCAATTGTGATTCTTTCTTTCCTGCCTCAGGGATAAGCACAACTTTCACTTTAGCCCATTTTCTTGGTATGTGTCCAAACAAGAGCCTAGCTCTGAATAAACGGACCAGGAGGAGTGCGAGTTGGTGCAGTCCCCGCTGCAACAAGAATGGATAAATTCCATCTGGTCCAGGGGATTTGTATGGACAGAAACTCTGTAAAGCCCATGCTACGCTATTTTTGACGGTCTATGGGGCATGTTTCCAGCATGGTCTGAGCTATATTGGGTTCCCTTACCAATTGGTGTCTGCCACCATAGCCACGCACAGGTTTGGGCACACTCCAGTCCAAGAGACTGGACTGCCGCACTCTCTGAGATTGGTTGCTCCAAAAGTGAGTAGCCAGGCGTAGGCTGCTCGTTTCCTTTGGGTTGTTCGTGTATGTTGCATCAGGCTTTTTCAGCGTGCAGATGCCGTTTGAGTGGTTCTTGGAGAAGGCTTTTTGTAGCCTGACAGCTTCCAGGAGAGATGAAATCTGCCCGCAGTGTTGACGCCACTTAGCCCGTTTTGACCTTCTCAGTTCATTATAGCGCTTTAAAGCCGATTTGTAGGTGTCCCATGTGTCCTTCCCACTTTTCGCTTTACTGAAGAGCCTTCGCGCAGTCTTTTTTAGTTCGTCATGGTTTATTTCCACCAGGGAACAGCCCTTCCGACCTTGCGAACCTTTTGTTCGCAGCTGGCGTAGTATGCTGATTCAATATTAGTATGAAGCACAGTAGCTTCACGCTCTAACTCGTCTATGGATATTATCGGGCGGGTGAAGCAGTCTCTGGATTGCTCAAGTTCACAGCAGAAAAGATCCCAGTTGGTGTTTTTTGGATTTCTAGTAACTAGGCTACGTGGCAAGGCGCATCCTATATCAAATCTAATGTGCTGGTGATCTGATTCATTAATAAATGAAGGCTCGCTTCCCTGATTTAGTAAACCTACGTTATTACTAATAATGTACTCAAGAAAGCACTTACCACTTTTGTTAATGTCACTGCTCCCCCAGATCGCACGTAGAGCCTCTGCTTCGGGGACTACCTTGATGTGGGCGTCCTTCCACAGCCACTCGGCCGTCTCCGCATTCCCACAGGGAATGGCCATCCACCCTGATCGGAAGGTGCAGCTCTTATTTTATTTTTTGCCCTTTGTGGTTCAAATTAAATGGCATTGCTTTGGTCGTGCATACCCTGACACGAGCCAGGATTTTAACTCTTCGGTTTTCTCTCGCTTCTCCTCTTTGCATTTAGAGTTGACCGTTGCCGCATTCAGAAGTGTTTTGCGTATTAGTTAAAGTTGCGTAAAAGTGAAATATTATAATGAGGTGAAAAGTTATTTGTGTTTTATTAATAAATTAATTTGTAGAATTGATCTTAAACCTGGATCTGCCTTAAACTTCCACGGTGTAAATGGATATCTCATTACATACAAATGCGGAGTTTGTTTATTGTTTAAATTAATATGTATGTAAGGGTTTCCCTGAGGTTTTCGCGGCGACTGGGTTTCTGTCGGGTTCACTATGTTTCTGTCTTCCGCGGATTGCCTAGACCAAATTCCCAGTTGGTGTTTCCGGGGTTTTTTAAAGACTTCAGGACATCAGAGCTGTAATGAGACATAAGCAAGAATATATACCCCTGCTGAACGAACTTATGGTCAATTTTCGCCAGAGTTTAGTATAAGAAACATTTTTATTTATGGCAAGAAAAATTAGTCTGTGGACTAGGATTTTGGTGTGTACGTCGCGGGGTATTCATAAAAAATATCCCTAATAATAAGTCCTCTCTGAGATAAGTCGTCACTGGCCCACAATTTAAAAACAATTTTAAAAAACGGAATTCGTTTTCTAACAGGATACCTAACGGGTCACTGTAACCTAAGTTATCACCTGAAGAAATTCAAACTTTCAGAAATTGACACTTGCAGATTCTGTGAGATATAGCAAGATACAGACGTCGACATCTACATCTAGGAGGATCATATAGACCTCGGTATAGAGGCTCGTGAGCCAGCGTGATCTAGTCGGCCTCCGCTGCTTTCGATCGTTGTGGGCAGCACGTTGTCTTTGTCGTTCGCCTTTACTTTCGTCTCAATCTAGTGTAGGGAGCTTCGCCTTTAATTTTCCGTGATTTTAAAGCTTCTTTGTTTCTCTCAGCATCGCGACAAAGTTGTTCCTCTCGGCTGCTCGTGATGGCTGTCGAGACAGCGCGTCGTCATTGTTTTTTACGGCTGCTCGTGATCGCTGTCGAGGTAGCGAGTCATCGTTGAGTTCCTCTTGAGTGCTGCCGATGAGCTTTTGGTCCATTTACAATGCTCTTTGTGAGTCTTTTACGAAAATTACCATTTTCAAAATTTAAGCTTTTGTGGAGCAACTTTTATGTAATATTTGTTGTAGAGTCCCGAAACCACTTTTATTTTGCTTTGAAATAAAATAATTTATTATATTTATAAATTTTAGAAAAATAGTCTTTGCTTTAATAAAAACTATAATATACGGGGCATTTTACACAAAATTAGAAGCAATTTTTTTTTCCTTTTTACATTTTTTATTAAATAAACAATAATTTTCTTTAATATAACTTATTTGAAAGCTAAGGAAAGGGCGCACGTTTCATGTCTTGGACAACTTTTTGTATCTTCCTTATATTATTGAGTATATGCGGTTGAAAAAATGCTCTTTTTTGCGAACGGGGAACTTCAGAAAATCATTTCTCGAAAATTCCACGTATCATATTGAAATAAAAAAATACGTATCGAATATTTTCAAGTAATAAAATGAAAAAAAAGTTTAAAAAGGAAAAAAAAATGTTGCTGGCTAATTTTGTGTGGAATGCCCCATACATAAAAAACTGAACTAAGCTAAGTCTTAATTATCTTATACTCAATACGTCCTAATTAAAAAGTTATACATAAGAATATACATTTTCCTAGTAATCAATTAAAAATTTTTCAGGAATATGTTGAAAAATATCATACGTACAAGCTGGGAAGTTTATCGCCCCATGTGTTTGCGTTAGCCGAAGCAGCATACGCAAATCTAGTTGATGATCACACAAATCAGGTAAACTTATTTTATAATTGTGCTTCCAAAAGGCAAACAATAACAAAAGCCGCAGGTCGCAGCATATAACTGCATTTCTTGCACTTCTCCATTTATGATTTTGAAGACTTTCAATAAATGTAGCTGACCTACACTATTACATACAAATTATATAATTAACACCCAAAAAATTAGCTAGTTTTGCAGTGCAAGAACACTGCGTCCGTAAACAGGGTTTTTATTGCATTGTTCCATTGTTGCGCAAATAATTGTATAAAATAGCGGTTTACTCCAGTCTCGCATCAGAATGAATAACTTTCGAGGACTGCAACGATGTTTAATTCCTTTGTGTGAAGCTATCAGTCAATGGCAGCTCCATTTCGTTATTTGTTCCTACATTCCTTCTTTGGCGGAACTTCCTATTTATTGGAACCATCGTTCCGCTATCTAGATGGTTTCCAATCGACTTTCGGATAAGGATCTTTTAGTGGTTCTTGGTGATTCTAATATCCCAGGGGATATTTGTTCCTCAAATAATTCATTTTACTTTCGATGCGACTCTCGACATGGGGACTGACTTACATAATATATCTGACCGTCCAACCAAGAAAGTCCTGTGTTTTTGCAAGACGGACTTCGAACGGCTGAATAACTTTATACTAGATTTTAATTGCCATGAATTCATTTTTTTGTGTTCCGTCATACTATCCGTCAACCTCGAATAATAGTGTTGAACGCCTAGTGTTACAAAAATTATTTGAATCGTTGTAGGGCCCAGATCTCTCAGGACTCAAAACAGTTTTATAATTTTGTTAACACTAAACGTAAGCCAATTACTGATCCTTCCTCGTTTTCTTTTGAAAGTAATGATCAGGCAATTGCCGATCTATTTGCACAGTTTTTTAAAACCACTTACTCAAATTCCACTGACTCAAATCAGACTTATTCTTGCATTATGCCCAATATCGAACTTAATTTTCAGACCTAGTTTAGGCGAAAGCACTATCCTCTTAGATCTTCACCGTGTTAAGCCCGTGTATTCGCCAGGTCCCATCCTTCTGAAATTGTTTACCTTATCTTTGGAAACCTCCCCCTTTCCCCTTATTTGGAAGGAATTATTTGTTATTCCTCTTCACAAAAAGGAAGCAAATCGGATGCCAACAACTATAAAGGAATCTCTAAGTTGTCGGCCATCCCAAAACTTTTCGAAAAAATTTGCATTTGCAGCACCTGAGTAAATCAATCATTTCTCCATTTCAGCATGGATTTATAAAACGAAGTTCAAACATAACTAATCTTTTGGAGCTCACTTCATTCATAATTCAAGGCTTCCATAAAAACTTTCAGATTGATGTAATATTATATATACTGATTTCAGTAGAGCATTTGACTCTGTTAACCATTCCTTTTTCGGAAACTCGATCTAATTGTATTTCCGGTTGATCTTCTTAGTTGGATCTCAAGTTATCTGAACGGTCATTTGGGTCCCTTGTTCTTATCTATTCGCTGAGTTCCTATTATCTCGTTTTGAATTTGCTTGTGTAAGTCAATGTGATGTGTTAGAAGCTATTTTGATAAATAAGTCGAATGCAATTAGTCTTGATTAGCTGCATCCAAAAATGATAAAAACATTTTTCGATATATCACTCATATCTTTAACACGACAATAACATCGTCGACTTTTCTTGATTCGTGGAAAGTAGAAAAAATTATACCAATTCCAAAAGCCAACGACGAACTTAGACCGATTTCAGTACTCCCATATTTGTCAAGAATTTTTAAAAAACTATTGGCCGGTCAAATAAATAGTTCCTTAGTAAGTTTCTTAGTTAGGAGAAGCTGCACCTCCGCAATCGTAAAAATAGTAGAGGACATTCGCCAAGAAATAGATAAAAGTAGGGTTACATTATTAACCCTTCTAGATTTTAGCAAGGCATTTGATGCCGTCAGTCATACCGAAACTGCAGCGAATGTTTAACTTTTCCCTAACAGCTATTAAACTTATTTTTTTATTTTATTTTATTTTATTTTAATTAATGTTAGAGTAGATTATAAAACTAAACTAACATATAAAAATATAGTACGAGCTTCCAGGGCCATCGACTATACTATATATTCTTTAAGAAATTTGGTTATTATTTTGATGTGTTCCGTTGAGGGGTTACTTAAATAGTGGGTGGCGTCTATGTTTTTAAGAATGCTTTGTTTCAAATGGGCTATAGTCGGACAATAATTGAGGATGTGATCGATGGTGACTGGAGTGTGAGTAATGCATAGTGGGCAGTTACGTTGTGTTGTTGTGTCTAGGTAATGCTTGTGTGTTAGGTTTGTATGACCCAATCGTAATCGGGTAAACTTAATTTGGTCGAGACTAGTTACTTCTTCTTGAATTATGCTTGAGTAGATCGATGTATGTGAGTCGTTGGTATTGATGTTTTGGTACCAGGTATTGCACTTGATGAGTAGACTTTGTGATTGTTGGTTAAGTTGTTGTTTTAGGAATTTGTTAATGTCTTTTGAGTTTAGATTTGGCGTGAATATAAGTGGCATTCTTAATACTGATTTGGCTGTTTTTTCAGCCATTTCATTTCCTTTTATGTTGCTGTGTCCTGGAGTCCATAAGATTTTGATTTTCGGGTAGTATGATGAAATGGTCGATCGGATGAGTGCTGCGTATGTGTTGTTGTTGAGTGGGTTTTTTATGGCTTCGATGGCTCCCAGTGAGTCGGAGCATATTACGAATTTGCCTCTCATTTTTAATATTATTTTAGTTGCTTCGAGGATTCCTAATATTTTGGCTGTTAGTATTGATGAGTAGGGAGGTAGGCTTCCGTAGGCTAGGGTTTCGGTTTCTGTGGTGATTGCATAGATTGTAATAGAGTTCTGTTGAGATCCATCGGCGTATATGAATGTGTGATTTTGATAATATGATTTAGTTTCATTGAAGATTTTTTGGAATGTTTCAGGTGGTGTGTTGGCTTTGTTGTAAGTGTTAAGAGATGTATTGATTGATTTGTTGGGTAATTGCCAGGCTGGTTTTAATTTGTGAATTATTTTCGGCTTGTATGGTATATCATAGTATTGGCATTCGATATTGCGTGCTGTATTGTTGAGATCCATTTTTTCTTTCTGACGTTTGATTTTATAAATTTCCAGATAGGAGTATCTTTATTTTGTATTAGGGATTTGAAGAGTTTTGCTGTTAGGTGTTCGCGTTTTTGTTCTATTGTTGGTATGTTAGCTTCGTATAGTAAGTTGTGGATGGGTGTCGTGTGGAATGCCCCTAAAGCCAGTCGAACTGAGTTGAATGAGGTTTTAAATTTATTAAGAGTGGTTTTCGGTGCTTGTCAATATATATGTAGTCCGTAGTCAATTTTTGTTATATTTAGTAATGTGTGTGTGTTGCAATTGAATCTTGGGTTAGCCAGGCATTTAATTATATTGAGTTTGCTAGGTAGTGCTGGTATAAGGGTATTGATGTGGGTGCTCCAGTTGTATTTGTTGTTTATCCAGAGTCCAAGTAATTTGAGTGATGAGGTGTTTGATATGTTAGCGTTGTAACAGGTGATAGTGCAGATGCAGTTATGTTTTCTGCAAATGTGCAGATGCTGGCATTTTGTTGGTGAGAGAGAAGCGCCGGAGTACTCTCCCCAACTTTTTATTTGAGTAAAGAGTGTTTTTTTTTTTTTTTTTTTTTTTACGCGCGAGTCCCACGCCCACCTCCCGCCCAACCGACCGAGGGGCGCAGCCGTGTGACGTACGGCAAGATCGCGTTCTAGATAGACGCGTGAGAAGGAAAATATAGGAAAGAACGAGGAAAGTTAGGTTTAGGTTCATGCAACATTACAAGCTAATTCTACTAGTAATACAGTTTTAAGGCGAGGGAGGCTCTCAGGTCCCTCTATAGGGTTAAAAAGTCGGTTGTAATCGGCACATAAGACCCTAAAAGGTTCATGTGCCTCAAACTCCCTCCTACAGTGATTTATTGTTAAGGGGATAAAGGTTCTAGATGTTAGTCGAGGAACGTGGATGTTAAGCTGTCCTAGCAGGTAGGGCCTATCTACGTCACCGTGAATTAGCTTGTGTAGAAAGACGACACCAAGCATAGTTCTACGGTTAGCTAGGGAAGGTAGGTTAATTAATAGAAGTCTACTAGAATAAGACGGTAATCTTAGGTCGGCATCCCAGGGTAAGCCACGTAGGGCGAAAAGCAGAAAATTTTTTTGAACAGATTCAATGCGGGTAATATGAATTCCAAATTGAGGACTCCAAACGTAAGAACCATATTCCAAAATAGGACGAACTAATGAAGTGAAAAGAGTCTTAGTTACGTAAGGGGAATCGAATTCTTTCGACCACCTTTTAATAAATCCAAGCATGCCTTTGGCCTTGTTAACCATGCAAGAAATATGTTCTGAAAACGAAAGCTTAGGATCCAGTCGGACACCTAGATCGTCAATAAAAGTTATTCTTTCCAATGTACATTCATTAAGCGTATATGTTGCATACTGGGGAGTGACATGTGAAAATGTCATCAGTTTGCATTTTGAGCTGTTGAGATTTAATAAGTTAACACTACACCATGCCTGGAAGTTGTCAAGATCGGATTGTAAGTCTGACTGGCATGATCTGTCGTTATACTGCACGCACAGTTTGACATCGTCTGCGTACATAAGTACCCTAGAGTTGGGTAGCACTAGAGGAAGGTCATTGATGAATAAGGTAAATAGCAGCGGGCCAAGATGGCTGCCTTGTGGGACGCCAGAAGTGACATTGAGGGAGTTGGAAAGAGAATTCTTGAACAGAACCTTTTGAGTCCGGTGACTCAAATAACTCTGAAGCCAATTAAGGAGATCGGTAGGAAACCCTATTAAATCGAGCTTCCTTATAAGAAGAAAATGATTAACTGAGTCAAAGGCTTTACTAAAGTCCGTATAAATCACATCGGTCTGAGATTTACGTTGGAAGCCCCTAATCACAAATGAGGTAAGTTCCAAAAGATTTGTAGTGGTCGATCTTCGTCCCATAAATCCATGCTGACATGGAGAAATTACGGATTTGCACAAGTGCTGCAGGTGAGGAGTAATTATATTTTCAAAGAGTTTTGGAATTGCCGACAACTTAGAGATTCCTCTGTTACCAGCATCCGACTTGGTACCTTTTTTATGGAGAGGAATAATAAATGATTCCTTCCAAATAAGGGGAAATTCTGATGTTTCCAAAGATATGGTAAATAGTTTGAGAAGGGGGTTACACAGAGCCTCGGCGCAATACCTGAGAACACAGCCCGGTATTCCATCGGGACCCGGTGCATAAACTGGCTTTACACGTTGAAGATCCAGCCGAAGAGAGCTTTCGTCTAAAATAGGACTGAAAATTAAGTTCGATTTGGGCATAGGGAAAGAATACGTCTGGTTTATCTGGTTTGAGGAAGAATAAGTAGTTTTAAAAAACTCAGCAAAGAGATCGGCGATTGCCTGATCCGATTTTGTGTTAAGGTCATAATTTATATTTTTGCGCTTGTCTAGATTTATTATTAGAAAAAAGTCATCAGCGTAAGCACTGAAGTTTATCTCTTTGTGTAGTAAAATTATGTTGCTTAGTTTGTTGAATGCTATTATGAATAGGACGACAGAGATAGGTGAACCTTGAGGTATTCCGTTTTCTAAAGGGTAGCTATTTTTCTATTGTCCATGAAGTTTTGAATGTATTTTATTATTTTAGGTCCGCATTTCCATCCAATAAGTGGGTTTATTATTGAGTGTACTCCGATATGGTCAAATGCTCTCGCAAAATCAAGCGAAACTAGTGAGATCTGTTTTTTAATCTTAAAAAATCATATATCTCTAACAGAAGGTAAGCTGTTGTTGTCGGGAATAATATGTCATGACTTCGAGTCACCACTCGTGGTGTACCACAAGGATTTTAGGGCCTTTATTGTTTACCATCTACAAATGTTGATGACCTGCCAAGTGTTTTGTGTATGTTTTTTTTTTTTTTTTTTTTTTTTTTTTTCATATTCGTTTATTTATTTAACCTAAGAAAACAACAACCTACAAGAACAAGCCATTTAGTGGCATGACGGGGCAGGGGCCCGCTTCGTGCGGTACGGCCGCAAAGCAATGCTTCGCACGAAGGAAGGCCGCTCAGCCCGTCCTCTCGTTCCTCGTCATCTCCAGGGACCTCAGCGTCTTTATCAGCTTTGCTGAAAATTCTGCCGCCGCGTCCCACGTCCTTGGGTCCGCCAGCATCAGCGGCACCAGCGTGTCCTCGGTGATCGCCGACCCTGCCACCGCCTCCAGCGCGTTCCTCTCCTCGTCGAATCGGCGACATTCGAAGACGACGTGCTTTGCGTCCTCGGTTATCCCGGAGCCGTCCTCCTCCTCGTGGCCGAATCTCTTCAGGTAGCTCCTGAAGCATCTGTGCCCACTCAGCACTTGGGTCAGGTAGAAATCCACCTGCCCGTGCTTCCTCTCCATCCAGACGTCAATGCTGGGGATCAGTCTGCGCGTCCAACGGCCTTTGGACGAGGCGTCCCACCTAGCCTGCCAGCTAGCGTAGCTCCTCCATCTGGCGTCGCTCTTGAGCTCCGCCTTGGAAACACCCTCGGGACCGGGGTGCCCTCGAGACGCGTTGCGAAGGTCCGCTTTCTCCCGTACCAGCTCCTTTAGTGGCACAAGGCCAGCTATCACCAGTACGGCGTCGTCCGAAATAGTGCGGAATGCGCACGCCACCCGTATGGCGCAGAGTCTGTAGGCTGACTCTGCCCCTCGCATATAGGACTTTGTCCCGATCGCCTCAGCCCACACCGGCGCCGCATACAGCAGCTGCGAGGTGACGACGCTCGCCAGGAGCTTCCTGGTTGCGTACTTAGGCCCTCTGGTGTTCGGAAGCATGCGAGAGAGGGCTCCGACCGTCCCACTGGCCTTCTTCTGGGCGTATTGTAGGTGCTCCTTAAAGGAGAGCCGAGAGTCTAGGAGGACTCCAAGGTACTTGATTGCCCTCTGTGACTTGATCACGGCTCCGCCGTCGCACACCTCGGCCGTTTCCACCGCTTTCCGACTCGAAATCAAGACCGCCTCGGTCTTCTGAGCCGCTAGCTCCAGGCCAGCATTTAAGAGCCACGTCTCGATGGCCTTGATCGCTGCGTTCGCCTTCTCCTCCGCTGCAGTGCGCTCCTTCGCAACTACGACCACGGCAATGTCGTCTGCGAAGCCCACGACCGTGGTGTCGCTGGGCATTGGGAGCCGCAGAACACCGTCATACATGGTGTTCCAGAGTAGGGGCCCCAGCACGGAGCCCTGCGGGACTCCGCCGGAGACTTCGTATACCCTGGAACCCATGTCCGTGTCCACCGTGAGCACCCTCTCGCTAAAGAAGCTTCTCACGGTCTGCAGCAGGTACCCCGGGATGTTCAGGGCAGCAAGGCACTCCAGCGTCCGGTTCCAGTCGGCGGTTAAAGGCGTTCCTTATGTCTAGTGTAACTACTAGACAGTAGCTCTTGGAACCGCCTTTCCACCTCTTGCCGGCTATCGTCTCTTCTGCTATCGACTTCACCATCTCGATGGCGTCCAGCGTCGACCTTCCCTTCCTGAAGCCGTACTGGCTCGGGGAGAGGCCCCCGGCCTCCTCCATGGCGGCAGTTAGCCTAGCCACTATCAGCTTCTCAAACACCTTGCCAGTGGTGTCAGTGAGGCAGATAGGCCTATAGGAGGATGGCTCCCCTGGCGGCTTGCCTGGCTTGGCGAGAAGCAAGAGCTTTTGCCTCTTCCACCTTTCCGGGAAGGTTCCCTCCGCAAGGCACTTCGAATACATGGAAGCGTATTCCTTGGGGTGCAGCGCTATGGACCGCTTTAGTGCCCTGTTGGGCACTGCGTCCGGTCCTGGTGCCTTCTTGGGGCGTATGCTCCTCCCCGTCCGGATCACCTCCGCCTCCGAAATCTCGCCGGTGTCGTCGGGATGGCGCTCAACGTTCGGCGGCATGGTCAGCGGTGATCCTTTCGGGAATAGTGCCTGCACTATGCCATCGAGGGCTGCCGGGTCGGACGGGGCTGTGCTGCCCGCTTTCAGGCCCTTGACCACCATCCTGTAGGCACCTCCCCAGGGATCGTTCTCGGCTTCGTCGCAAAGGCGCAGGAAGCACTCCTTCTTCGCGGCCCTTATGGCCGTTTTGAGAGCCTTTCTAGCCACCCTATAGGCCTCGCTGCACTCGGCGACTCGCGGCGAGCCGCGCGCCCGCGTTACTTGCCGCCGAGCGTGTAGGCAAGCGGACCGAAGGTCGGCTATCTCGGCACTCCACCAGTACGTTGGCCTCTGGTTCCTCCGACACGCCCCCCTCCGCCGCATGCTCTGGTCGCAAGCACGCTCTAGGTTCGCGGCCATCTGGTTCGCCATTTCGTTGGCTCCGTCCGCCGCTACGACAGCCATGCCCTCCAGGGCACTGGTGAACGCCTGGGTGCACAGCGTGTCCGGTTTGTACGCCTTGCCGGGTTGCGGTAGCGATCGCGCATCTCTCGCATGCTCGCCAACTGAGCACAGGATCGCCTCATGGTCGCTTCCTGTGTAAGCGTCGCCAACTCCCCATATGGCATTATGGGCAGTTGCGGCGCTCACAAACGTCAGGTCTATGAACGAGGCCGCTCCAGCTCTGACAAAAGTGGGTCTTGCTCCGTCATTCAGCAGAACGACATCCGTCGAGGCAAACGCCTCCAGGACCGCCCGTCCCCTGGCATTTGTGGAGGTGGATCCCCACTCCTGCGCCCAGGCATTAAAATCGCCTCCGACTACCACGTTGGTCCTCCCACGAAGATCGCAGCTTAGCTCGTCCAAGATCCGGCAAAATGCTCCCAGCGGAAGGCTTGGCGCCAGGTAGCAGCTATATAGCCAGTAGCCATCTACCCTTGCCCTCACGAAGCCGTCAGCTGCCCGGATGCTGGACATCCGCCGTTGGCTGTCGCCGCAAAGCCATAGGGCCGCCTTGCCAGTGCGGTCCTTTGCCCACTCCGCTCCTTCCCTCGTCCTGTAGGGCTCGCTAAGGATAGCGACGTCTGCCAGGTTGACCTGTTGACGTCTTGCTGCAGGCGGCTGCCTTGTGCCCTTCCTTGCCACACTTTATGCAGCAGCTGCTCCTATCCACCAGGCTCCTGCACCTGATGGCAATGTGCCCGAGCTCTAGGCAACGGAAGCAACGAGGGGGACCCTCGCGCTCCCGCACCCTGCACCTCGTCCACCCTATGCGGATCTCACCCCGCTTCCGCACCTCGCTTGCCATCGAGCATGGCAGGCTGATGACCGCCGTTTTCGACTCCCCGTAGCCGGGGCGGAGACTCCGGACCTTGACTGCTCCTTCACTCAGCTGGTATTGCGTCGTAAAGGCGGCTCGGATCTCGCTCTCCGTCGCAATGGCGTCCAGGTTCCGTATTACAAATACGCTGACCTTGGAGTCCTCCGTCAGTGCTCGCACTTCCGCCGCATCGCCGAGGACCCGAGAGATGCTCTCCCTCATGGAATCGGCGCTCTCTGAGCTGCCTTTGGCTACCTCCAGTAGCAGGTTTCCTCCAGCCGTTCGCCGCACCTTGCTGACCGCCCCTCCAGAGTGTTTTGTGTATGTGTAATATTATGTGTGTCAGTCGTGAGTTAAATCAAGTTCATTAATGTATAAAAGTATGTAATATTGACCTGTTAAGTGTTCTCGGTTCTCTACAGCTTCTGCAGTGTGGGTTGTAGGGTAAGCTTATCCTACAGGCATGCGTGCCTATTGGCCAGTGGCCGGTGATGGATGCAGTCTTTGCTCTTGCAAGAGATTTGATGGCCGCTTGGCTATCTGAGTATATCCTTACCTTGGTACCAAGAGAGCTCAGTTGCTTTCAATATCCCGAGGACCTCCGCCTGGAACGCTGTGACTGACCCTGGGAGGTGGAAGGACTCTTCTATCCCCCAGGTTTCGGCAAAGTTTCCGGCCGTTACCCTGCCGCTCATTTTTGAGCCGTCGGTGTAAAGTGATACTTCATCTGGCTCGGTACACTCCCGCTTCTCCACTCTTCCATTGTAGGGTATATTGTATAGGGCATATCGCATTTCGGTTGTCATATAGTCAGTGTATTCTGTTATCCCATGGTTTATTTCTTTCAGGATCCTACAGCTATGGCTTGCCTTCAGTCGTACCGTGCTTTGGGCTGCTGTGTTCCTGATACTTAATCGATATTATGTTTAAAATGGCATTCAGCGCTGCTGCGGGGCACGATAGTAGTGCTCATATGGCACCTGCTCATTCCGCTCTCTGTATTTTAGTGAGTTTTTGAATGTTCTATGCCCTAGTTAGTGCTGGCCACCATACTAGTGCTCCGTATATAAGTATGGGTCTTACAACCCCTGTGTAGAGCCATATTATTGTCTTGTGGTTGATGCCTCAGTTTTTTTTCCAAACATTTTCCTACAGGAGTAGAATGCTAAGTCTGCTTTCTTCACTCGTTCGTTGATGTTTTGTTTCGATGATAACTTCGTATCCAGTATTACTCCCAGATACTTTGCTTGTTGTCGGCAGGCGAAAACTCGCAGCCAGCGAAGCGTCGACGAATGTCGTGGGTGTGCAACGGTCGATGAGCGCAGCGGTGTTGAAGACTCGAGTCCCTGTGTCAATCCGCACCAGCGCGGTCAGGACGCCGGGACGTTGATACTGTGCCGCTCAAGCTGTGCAGACAGCGAGGGTCCGTCGGCGTTCCAGAAGAGCTCTGCGAGGTGGCCGTAGCGTTTCGAGAAGCGATGGCGAAGTGCGACGGAGCGGCGGCAGAGTACCTAGGGGCGGCGGAAGGGTGCTTAGGAGCGGCGGTCGATTGCCTAGAACCGGCGGACCAGTACCTCGGAGCGGTTGAAGAGTGCCTAGGAGCGGCGACTATGCAGAAGCGAGTGGTGCTCCTTTTTGCGCACCTTGCAGCGATCACCCAGGCGACATGCTCCGTCCGAGTGCTCGTGCGCCAAGCATATAGCGCAATAGCGGTTTGCGAGTACAGCTCGAAGCCTGTTCTCCAAGCTCAGACGGAGGAATCGATGGCACTTCAATACCTGATGGACTCCGTGGCAGCCTCGGCATCATAGGAATTCATACCTCGACTACCTCTGTTCTTCAATACGCTAGCGCTGCACGGACGTGGGGACATCGTGTCTGATCTGACAGAAAAAAAGTAAATATTTGAAGAAGTTAAACTTGCGACTTAGAACTGGGTGCCGATAAGAACTACGGAGCAGGGCTGAGAGAGGCTATTGCGGTCGTTCGGGGGATCCCCCTGGAAGCAGTAAGACCTTCGCGACGGGACGTTTGACAAAACCCCGGGAAGTGCGGTTGTTCACTAATTGGACATGACCATCGGGTCCGGGACACAAGAAATCGATCCTGCCGAGCCGCCTCTCGTTGGATGGCAGATTTTCATCCTTGATGACTACCATATCCCCCACGCCGAGGTCGGCTATGGGGGTTTGCCATTTATTGTGTTTGTGGAGCTCTTTGAGGTATTCTTCCTTGCGTGGAAAGCTCCTCGAATGTGGATTTGTTTTGAAGCTTTTGACTCCAGCTTCCCACAATCCTTCCATGTGGGGTGCTCCCGGAGAAATTAACTGCCTCATAAACTGCTGGTGACTATTAACACTCGTCGCTAACTCCTTTAGTGCTTAAAGAAACTCGCGGGAAAGCACAACGGCCGCATTTACAAAGGTTTTCCCATGGTAGGTTAAAGTGGTGAGGCTCTCCTCGAGCCTCCAATTAGAGCTGAGCTCCGTTTTGACCCACACCCTCTGTTTTCTGATTGTAGCTGGTCATGCTCAGCACGAACCCGAATCGTTGAGATAAGCAAGGATAGCTGCAATCTTACACTTCCCTACTTCTCTCAGCGATTCCAGCTGGAAGGCACCGAAATGACCGGTGGAGACAGCTGTGATCCTACTGATATCCTTTTTACTATGTAATATCAGTTTCTTCAGTGCGTTTGCTGTCGAAGTTCGGCTAACATAGCCTCTGTTTTGACTCGTCCCTGACCATTCTTTGGTGGCCTGACCTTTGAAATAGTCATGGATCTTAGACTGTACCGCTTTCAGCGGTATTAGTGTATTTTTAATGTTGCTACGCTCGGCTGAGCCCTTGCGGGCTAGCTTATTTCCTGGTATGTCGTTGTGTCGTGGCACCCAGGTTATTCTAACATCTCACGGCTTCGCCCCAAAGCCGCGGCAAGGCATCTTACGACCCAGGGTTGCCCGGCCTTGAGAAGGCTCCGTTCAGACACAGCTGGATTAACCCCTCAGCTGAGAACCTGTAAGCCAGCGGGCACGGGTCGCGTAACACGCCTGGCTTGAGGGGAGGTCGTTTTAAGACTTACCCAGGTCTCGGTAAGGAGGTGGATTCAAAGGAGTTATAGGATGGAGGATTCACAGGGAATTGACGCTCGCATTAGCCGTACCGTAGTACGTTTCCAGGAGGTACCACGCGGAGGACCCTCTCCGACGACAAGGTGGTGTCTATCAAATTGATATTCACCTGCGAGTCGACTTGGTGCACCAGTAGAGCCAAGGAATATCCATCAACAAATACTATGCTGATCTTGCTTTGGTCTGATGCACCCTTACCACCCGGTTTTCCCATAGTCCGACTGGAGTTGTCGAGGGCACCCTCTTTGGGACACGAAGCGTTCGATAGCAGCGATCAATTTCTCTGCTGTAAGGTCCGAAGCCGTCAGCCAGCGGGCGGACAGGGGGACCAACGGATGAGAAATCACCTGCCGTAACTGTCCGCACCGTTGAAAGTGCAACTATACACTCTCCGTGAGGCCGGCTGGAAGCAGGTCCCAGTACGTAATGTCTCTGTTGAGGATGCTGACGAATAATAGTCGGGCGGAGAGAAGAAAACTCCTGCCCAAAAAATTTTCCCAATCCAAGGTGGAACAGCATTTGCCGAGGTATGCTTTTTCGGGGGTGTTTGGACGCTAGTATGCAGACTCTGATGAACCGTCCGACCCATCAGTTTAAACTAGGCTTACCACGGCATGCGGGCTATGCCGTGGCGGACCATCCCCATCCCAACATACTCGTGGGAACAAAAATGTATGAATCCAAACAAATAAACAAAACCATTGGTGAACGCCAGACCTCAAAGGTGGCAGGGGGTGTTCCCCCCCGAAAAAACGAGCTCGAAGACGCTTAATGGTCGAGTGCGACCAACGGAAAGAGCGAACCAATGAGCACGCCGAGCGGCGTGGCAAGTGCCTCTCCTATGGAATGTGGCGGTGAACGAACTGCTCCAGGGCATAGAGGAGGGTGGCTGTCGTGTTTTAGCCTACGCGGACGACGTTGCCTTGGCGTTTACGGGAAAATTACCGCAAACCCTCTGTGACAGGATAGGCGATAGCCTTTGTTTTCTGGCGGATTGGACTGCCAGATGCGGACTGGGAGTAAACCCAGTGACCGAAATTGTAATTATTACATGGAAATACAAAATCCCCAAAATGTTACCCCATAAGCTCTGCGGGGTACCTCTCCCCCTTAAAAATCAGGCCAAGTATCTAGGTCTTATCCTGAACAGAAAACTCGATGGGTCATTGACGAAAGGGCCAAAAAGGCCAAAATCTCTACACCTGCCGCAAGACTATCGGGCTAAAATGGGTAATGACTCCAAAAATAGTCCGTTTCGGGTTGGTGCTCTCTCACGTAGGATTGGTCATCGGCCCATGAGAGCCTGTAGCGGACGGGGATCTAAGCCTACGCGGCATCACAAGGAGCATCCTTAGCCTCAAGTGGACGTCACCGCCTTAACCTAACCTAACCTAAGGTCCGAAGTTGGAACAAATGAACCTGCAACACCAATTCTCAAATTTTCCTCAGCATGATCTGAGCCCGGTCTTTCCCTCGTAAACCTCTTGACAGAATTGCAGTGTCATCTGAAAATTTAGCGACTCACATGTTATTTATGCGCCCGTGAGCTTGTAGTGGAGCATCATGCGTAAAGAGGCTGTAGAGGGTGGGTGCCAACACGCTCCCTTATGGGACACCAGCTAATATAACTCTGGGCGAAGAAGATATTCCATCCTGCATGACATGTAAGCTTCTGTCCTTGGGAAAGTGGCCCAATCTTAGCCCAGCGTTAAGGATTAGGTCCAAGAAGCAGCTTGGTTATATCATTTGTGACACCATCTGGCCCTGGCGATTTGTGGTTCTTCAGCCTTTTGATCCGGCTCTTGATTTCAGAGAAAAGTATGGGAGAAACTGTCAAGGACATTTGGTGGGGGGTGTCCAATGTGGCCAAGACCTTTTCAACTCTCACTTCAGAAGAGGTCTCAAAGGGAGTGAAACTGTGTTCCAGGCTGTCAGCAAACGCCTCAGCTAGATCAAGCGGAGTACGTACCCATATAGCATCAGCCTTGAGAATAGGGAACTTTGGGGCTGCCTGCCTCTTAAACCTTCCAGCGAGTTTCAACAGAGCAAAGTTTGTGTCCTGATTTGGAGTTGCCTCTTCCAATTCTTTTTCCAGTAGTAGCTTCCTGATCCTATTCCCCAATCTACGGAGGATCCTGCTTACGTCTTGACTCTGGTTTCTGGAATATTCCCTCCGGAGCCGATGCTTCAGTTAAATGAGTAACAGTATTTCCCTAGGCACCATTGGATTGTGAGTACTCGGTACCGTGTACCGAGAGGCTTCTTCTGCACCTTCCGTAATCTTCCGATGCAGTATGTTAGCAGCGTCTTCAACGTGCTCAGCGGAGCTTAGTTCCATTTAGAGCTGCTTGGAATTTTCCAGGGATCTAATATCGGATCCAGGAGGTAGCAGGACATTTCTCACTGGCGCTCTGTTCCCGAGCTCTGTGATCCGAGCTGAGCTCAAAATATTCTGCAATGGTCAGGCTAATTGAACCATTTCACGGCAAACAGGTCGATGAGGCTAGTGTAGCCATTGACGATGCAACATGCTCGTGTTCTTTGAAATATCCCAAGGAGCTTCAGTGGATGCATGAGATCGGAGGAGATTTGACCCGCGGTGAGTAGGACCTAAAGCAGGGAAGTCATCTTCCTGGGGGATAAATGCTTTCAAAGTGGTCCTAAATAGAGGATCCGCCTTATTCTGCTGAATAGGCACCGTGTGCTGCTGCCCTCTCAAAACTTGATCATTCGAGATTCCATGTTGTAGGTGTGCTGCAGGAACTGCTGTCTGCCTCTGTCTCGTCCTGTTAGCCCTTCAAGGAATTTGTGAAAAATACTAGGCAGTTCGCAAATACTAGGCCTCCTGTTGTTCTGGCCAAGCAATGTTGGGAACCTGTCCAGTGATTTTCCCCACACCCATACAGAAAGGCTGCTTGAGGTAGTAGTTTTTGGTGTGGTTGAAGCCAAAACACGATTGGTCTCTGTTTAGGCCCGACTGGAGGCCTATGTTCCTGAGGCACCACTTCTTCTTCTTCAGAAGAGAAGTCTTCAACAATGTCGCTTTCTTGCTCTTCAAGCTGACAAGAGAGTGCAAGCAGCAAGCAGAAAGAAGGAAGCAAGAAGGAAGGACCAGCCGTCATCCTCAACGATATCCCAACGATCCCACCCTGCTCTAGCATTAATGGCTAAAATAAATCATCGATTACTGTAAATACACACACTAAACTCGCGTTTAAAAACAAAAGAGACACACAAATCACAATCATGCAAAGCAAGCAGAAGGAGCAAATAAAGAACATAAAGCATAGAAAGTACGTTTTAGTTTGCCCCCCTTTTCTTTTTGATTACCAATTCTCACTTTAAACCATTATGTTTCAGTTTCTTTCAATTATTCCAAACAAGAATCATTTTTGACTTGAAAGCCAACATAGAAAAAAGGGAAAAATTCGGATGCCGAATCTTTCTTGCCACTCGATCTCAGAACTCTTTGACTAAATTCTGAGGTCGAGGGCTGTGTTGAGAGAGGCTGCTGTTAGGAGTCCGCCGCTGGTTGTTGAGATCCGCCTATATGCAGCAGACTAGTTGCGGGTTTTTTGCGCCTAGGAGACTCATTCAATAGCTTAAGGCCATTAAATTGAGTGTCCAGCGCCAAGAGCATATCATGAGTTTTACGAAAACTCAATAATATGTCTTTAAAACCGCCCTTGGTCTGCCGCATAAAAGACATCATCTGTCGCGACGGCGTAAACTAAACGGAGAAGGCACAAAGAGGAATGCAAAAAATGCAAAGCAAAACACCGGCAGCACAAACTAAATTGTGAAAATAATAACAATTAAATAGACAACTTTGCACACGAAGTGAACGGGAACTTTATTTATCACAAAGTAGAAGATTTAAATAAAACCCCGGTTGTTTTAATGCAAAAATTAACACAAAACGAGAGCGCAAGAAAAAAACACGTCCGTTCACTTGGAAGAAAGAAATGTATAATGATTCTATTCACGCAAATCTATACCGAGGAAATATTTATATTTTACATATCCGTTCCGACGACATCAAGATCTCGGACTTTCCTGCCTACATTCTGCTTACCAATTCTACTGTCCAATCCGCATAAGGCACGGGAGCCCACGGGAGGCGACAAGAAGCCGCGTCTGATCCCATCCATCCGCCTAGACAGGTCCCAATCCGCATCTCCGCGGTCGTCCCAATTAAAGCCAAAGGCTGCCCCTGCCATTCCAAAGGCAAAGAGCGACGAGTCAGTCGATATTATCCACGAGCCCTCACCAAGACTTACTCGATCGGTCGCAAAAATGGCGCAAAGTGCGGTAGACGTTGCCTTAAGAAAGTTCGCTGCCACAACAGACCGAGCAAATTCGAAGCTGACTTACACACTCCGGGCGCTCCAGAAACTGATAGATTTTCTCCGCATATGTGCCGAGTCCATCTGGACGAAATCCGGGCCTTATGGGAAAGTGTGGAGTAGGGCTATGAGAGCTGCTCCGATCTTCTTTCCGGGTCCGCCGAGGACCCAGTCACCTCAACAGTGCTGGAAACCAAATACAGCTACTGTTACTCCGTATATTCGAGGTGCGTAGCCAAGCTTCAGGAAATAATAGAAAATGCCGCCGTCCAGTCCGCTCAGGCTTCCGCTCCCAGCCAACTGCCCACTTCTACTAGTTGCCGGTTACCGCCAGTGGGCACTGAAGTTTTCTCTGGTGATTATCTTCGGTGGCCCACCTTCAGAGATTTGTTCACCGCCATATATATCCGCAACTCGGGGCTCACACCGCACAATGGACGGAAAGATAGAGATACTATACAATAATCAACTTTTTGATGACAACGGATCATAAAATTTGTTATTGCATTCGACAGGTAATAGTTCAAAAGGGTTGAATCCAAAAAATGATTCAAATCGGTTCAGTATTTTAGAAGTTACACGTGTTCAAAGTTGAATCTCTTTTGGGTTGCAAAAAAAGCTTGTCGTTTTTTAAAAAAATTCTGACTTTGAGGTCGATTTTTAGGTAAAATATGTAACCGACCGGCATGGTTATGGTCTCTATCGAAAGGGTCATCAAATCTCGGTAAAACCAAGGTAGAATTAGATTAAAATGTTTATTGCACGTGCTGGTATACCTGTTTTACCAAAGTACTCATTTTTCACCTATTTTTAAACTTTGATGGAATGTCAAAAATGAGACTACACGAGATGATGGGTTTGGCGTATGAGGTGTTGTTCTTGAATATGTTCTTTATCATATTCAAGAGAGATCGGCTGCCCCAATCTGCCCCTAAGAAATTCCAAGGCAAAAGATACTTTCAACTCAGCGTAAAAAACGGGCGGCTTCATACAAATTCTGGTACAAGCGCAGTCGCTGCGCAGTACGAAATTGTATGGCGGGCATAAATTTTTTCCTGTATTGGCGGCTTGTTTTTCAATTCCTGACTTTGTAAGGACACTTAATGATTTGAAATGAATGTATAATGATTAATTATTCTTCAAAAATATAAAATGATGTAAAATTGAAAGATTATTTTGAACAAAAAGTGCATAAATACTAGAAAATTGATCAAAAAAAAAAATAAAAAAAAAAAAAATTTTGTTGTGTTTTTAAATTTATTTATTTTGTTTTTAAAAAATTAAATATACACCATATTAGTATTTTAAGAGAAAACAAATGAAAAGTATTGTTCGAAATTGGATAAAAATTAAGAAAACTGCTTCAAAAAACATTAATTTTCGAGTATAAAATCTACTATAAATCACACCATATAGTATGACCACTCAATCGAAAGGTACTAAAACAACCTTTCATTTAAAAAAAAAATTTTGAAAATATCTCAACTGGTTCAAGAGTTATGATTTTTGCAACCCAAAAATATCTTTCCGTCCATTGTGCACCGGTGGAAAAGTTGTTCCACCTGTTGTCGAAAACAAGTGGCGACGCGCACGCCATTGTCTGTAAGGCCCCGCTAACCAATGAAGGTTTCGATCGCTTCGAGAATCGGCGGTCAACAGTCAGTTGAAAATCCTTTTCCTGTTCCCCAAGAAGAGCTTTTTTTTTTTTTTTTTTTTTTTTTTTTTGTAATAGGTTTATTGCAGTGCCTGTTTTTACACTAATAACTATAACTATTATTATCAAAAACAATTTGTATATAGTGGTTCTTTACAATTAATTTAAAGTGTCAATTTGTATGCTTCAGAGCAAACAGCTGCCCGAATTGTTAGCAAGATGGTTTAAAGGATTTTACGGCTCGGCAGTTGACCTAGGGTGACCTTCTTGAGCCTGCGTCTGGTCCGCGCAGTTGCTGCAGCCCTTGCTAGCGGGTTGGGGTGGACTCGGAGTCTGGAACAGTGTCTCCTGGCGAAATCGTTGATTGTGTCACCAACCAGCGGGACATGGAGATCTCGGTGAATGTCAGCGTTGCGGATATACCACTCTGCCCCACTAATGCGCCTAAGAAATTTAGCTTGGAATGAACTTATCTTCTTTAGATTGGACTTAGAAGCGATGCCGTAAATGGGAAGTCCATACTTCCAAATTGGCGCTATGATAGATAGGTAAACCCTCTTCTTGTTGGCTAAACTTAGCTTAGAGTTAGCATGAGTTAGCCAATATAGCCTCCTCGCAGCGTTCTCCAATTTCCCCCTTGTCTGCTTGATGTGAGAGGCAAATGTGAGCCTGCGATCAAGGATCAGGCCCAGGTAACGGTGCTCCTTGTGCTGAGGAAGCAGTTGATCGTGCAGGAAGACACCCGGGCTGGAATCCTTGCGCAGAGTGTAGGTGACCGTAGCACACTTGTCAGGGTTAATGGCAATGTTCCACCTACAAGACCAATTTTCAAAACGCTTGAGGATTATCTGGAGTTGGTCAGTTGCCTCGTAGACACAATCAGATTTAGACAATATGGCAGTGTCATCTGCATAGGTGGCGATGCACAGACTGTTGCTGCGTCTGCAAGTGGGCATCGGGGCGTCATGAGTGAAGAGGGTGTACAAGGTAGGACCCAACACACTTCCTTGAGGAACTCCGGCAAGAATGGGTCTGGTCGAGGAGGATATTCCATCCTGAACAACCTGGAAGGATCTGTCCTTCAGGAAGCTAACGACAAGCTCGAAAAGCTGGTGAGGAAGAAGACCCCTGAGCTTGGCCAGCAGTCCAGGGTGCCAAACTCTGTCAAAGGCTTGTTGGATATCCAGGTATGCAGCTACCGTATATTGCCTCTTTTGGAAACCATCCATGATGAAGTCGGCAACTCTGTGAAGCTGCTCGGGAGTGCCATGATTTTGCCTGAAGCCAAATTGGTGATTGGGCATCGCGTTCTGGACTTCAGGTGTCTTCAGAAAGCGATCAAGAATGCACCGTTCCAAAATCTTGCCGAACGTGGAAAGGAGGCTTATAGGTCGGTAACTATCAACATCGTTGGGCGGCTTTCCTCGCTTGTGGATCATCACAACGTTTGCATTCTTCCAGATCTTCGGAAAGTGTCCCAATCTAAGCGCAGCATTGAAGATTAAAACCAGAAACAAAATGGCCCGATCCGGAAGCAGCCTGCACACCTGGGACGTGATCCCATCTGGCCCTGGAGCTTTTCGGTTTTTCATCGCATGAATCCTCATTTTTACTTCAGAAAAGAGAATGGGGGGTGCAGGCAAGGACATTTGATGAGGAGCTTCCAAAATGTTCTTGACCTTGTCAACTCTCCCTATCGAGGAAGTTCCAAATGGTGTGAACCTCTCTTGAAGCTTGTCGGCAAACACTTCAGCTCGATCCAACGGCGTGCGAGCCCAAGTGGAATCGGCTTTTTGGATCGGGAACTTCGGGGCTACCTGCCTCTTGGACCTGCTCGTGAGTCTCCAAAGGGCAAAATTGGTGTCGTGGTTGGGTGTGGCTTCCTCCAGCTCCTTATCCAGAATGCTCTGGCGGTGCCGAACCAGAAGCTTCCTTATGCGGTTAGCCAGTCTGCTATGGATTCTGTGCACGTCCCTGTTTAGAGTCCTGGTGTATTCCTTTTTGAGCCTGTGCTTCAGCTGGATTAGCTGCAGGATGTCTCGGGGGATGACATCCATCCGGGCGGGAGAGATAGCGTTGCTGCTTGGGGAGGCCTCAGAAGCAGCGTCGAGGATTTTGTTGTTTATGAGACGTGCAGCATCCTCCACATCTTCAGCAGAGCGTAGCTCCATATGTAGCTGTAAGGAATCTTCAAGACTTCTTCTGAAAGCGCATATGTTCGAACCAGGAGGGAGTAAGGCCTTTCTCACAGGCGTACAGAAGCCCACTGTCCGGAGCTGAGCAATCAGCGGGAGGTGATCAGAGCTCAGATCAAAGGACTCCACTATGCTTAACCTCCTGCTGTGTAGGTCTTTAAATAGAGCGAAATCTAGAGATGACGGGGTACGTCCTCCGCTCGGGAAGCAGGTGGGTCGTCCTGTGGCTAGTACCTGAACTCCTGTAGTGTCGATCGCCTCCTTGAGAAAAATGCCTCTTGAGTCCGCTCTGCTGTTACCCCAGGATTGATGTTTGGCATTAAAGTCACCTCCCAGAAAGAAGCGATCCCCGCACACTTCTATAAGGGCTTCAAAGTTCGCACGGGACCAGGACAGATTAGGAGGGAGGTACGCAGCAGCAATATTGATTTCTCCAAGCGCTGTTGAGATGGTTACCTTTGCGAGCTGGGCCACTCCGAGGCGAACTGGTTGATGGTGATAATGTACGAGATTGCTTCTGACAAATACTGCAGCTCCTCCTCTAACAAAATTTCCGGGGTAATCAGCTCTATAAATGTTGTAACCTGGGAGCTGGAAGTAGATACCAGTGTGTAGGAAAGTCTCCGTGGCTAGTAGAATATCTATTTGGTTACAGCTGAGAAACACCAGGAGCTCCTCCCGCTTGGCAAGAAGACTCCTGGCATTCCAAATGACTATTTTAAGATTAGTCATTTCTGTAATTGCGTTGTTGTGACCTTGCATTGCTCTCTCTTTGGAGGTCCCTCACAACCAAAGAGATAGTGGCCATGGACGAGGCCAGTTCGTCCACAGCGCTTTTGAGGTCTATTAGCATGTTCGTGATCCTTGTGATATCCCAGGGATCTTCGGTCGCAGCCTGTCTCAGATTGTTGGAGAGTCTAGGTCTTCTAGAACCAAGGGCGGGAAAGTCCTCTTCCTCTAAGAGGGAGGTCCTCTGTGAAGTCCTGGAGGAAGGCGGTGCTCTGCTTTGGAGGCCTGGAGAAGAGACTGCCTGTGTCCTTAAAGCCTGTGAGTAGGACACGCCTCTTTGCAGCAAGGCTGAGGGGATTGCCATTTGCGGCCGTCTCTGACTTCCTGAGTGGTGGGCAGACAGAGGGATTTTGGGAGCAGACAACCTCAGCTTTTGGGCGAAAATCTTGCACTTCCTGTCGTAGGCTGCGTGTTTGCCACCACAATTAGCGCAGTTAAGATCATCTTCGGTGCTAGCCTGGCAGTCATCCGACCCAGTCCAATGGTCCATACCACATCTCCCGCAGACTGGAGGCTTAAGGCAGTAATTTTTGGTGTGGTTGAACCCATAGCACCTAAAACACTGTTTAACACGATTTGTGTCCCTCTTCAGCTCGGCAGTGACCCTCTGTCGGCCAATCCTCGAAATCAGCAAGGCTTCAGCATTGTTAGCCGCTTGTTTAAGTTCAACAAACCACACGTTTTGCTTCGCAGGTTCAGCAACTTCCTGCTGACTTGAGTTACGGCTGCCTCTGACAGGTGGATTATATAAGTTAGCCACCGTATGACCGAGCTTGGTTAACTCCTCGGAGATTAGACTCTGTGGTGTAGAAGCCGCCAAATTTTTTAGCACCAGACGGAAGTTCCTATCCTCCTTCAAGCAGAAGTGCGTGTAGGCCACTGAGAGCTCACTCAGCCTTTTTGTGATGGCCCGGTGCATGTCCGAGTCCTTAGCGTAAATTCGTAGATCCCCAGACAGGGCTGTGCGGAACTCAAAGCCGTCCTCAGGAACTACCTTAAGTAATTCGTTTTCCATTGCAGCCACGTCGTTTACATTAGGTATCGTTATAGGCCGTGGTTTAGAGGTTTTGGGCGATTTGGCTACAGGCACCACCTCTTCAGCAGACTCCCTTACGCAATCATCCTCGAACTCGCTGGTCAGGCCATCGCTTTCAGCCTCCATTATAGCATCCAGGTCGTTTGTGAACAGAGGTGCGTAGGGGTTGGAGGAAACTGCTTTCAATGGATCCCTCTTAGCTGCGCTGCCAGACAGCATTGGTGCCCTTCGCTTGGTCCCCGACTTCGCTACTACTGTTTGCCAGCACGGCTGAGAGTTTTGTACAAGACCCCCAGGAGCGGCTCCTTTCCATTTAGCAAGAGGAATTGGATGACCTACATCCAAAACATCAGAATCCGCCAATGGTAGAGTTTGGCTGCGGACAAGATTCCTTCTCCCCAGGCGAGCACGCGAAACCATGCTGGAACTTGTAGCTTTGAATGAGACACCCCTCTTTGGCTGAGTTTGGTACCTTGAATTCTGCTTGCCCTGCACAGAGGAGGGAGGGTTAGAGGTCTTACTCGTGGTAGAAGCCGACCTGAGTGACATCCTTGAAGGACCGCTGGAAGTAGCCGTTATTGAAGATGGACAGACAGATGAGGTAGACGGCAACAAGGAAGAAGTCAACGCCACCAAAGGAGTTGAAGCCTCAGAACAGGAAGCAGATTTTTGAGTCGAAGAGCGCTGCATTGATGCTAAAGCTATAGCACTTCTTTTGCTAAAAAGCGACGGTCCTTTGCTGCAACGTGGTCCAGACTTGCTGGGGGGAGGAGAGCTAGACATAGCATAAAAAGGAAAGCCAAACAAAATTTCGTAGAAGATGGATTTAAAAATAAAATAAAATTTCAGAAACAATAGAAATTCACAAAAAGAAAAATAAAAAAAGGTATCAAAATGTAAAATGAAATAAAGACGACACCGTCCGCGAAAGAAGGGGGAACTCCCCCACTTTATGATCGAACTACGCTCACAAACCCTGAGCCGTTTAGGCGAAATCCGCACAACCCAAAGCGGGCAAAACTTTTAGAGAAACTTTTGTACAAAATTTCCAAAATAATAGTTTTCCATGCCTTACGCATGTCCTTCTTTAATATCGAAGCTTGGGATTGTCTCCTGGTATACATGGTCTCCTTAAAGCTTCCCAAAATCACGCATTCCATGTGGGAGCAATCAGTTCACAACAAGGCTGAAATTCCAACCTGGAGTGAGTTGGACGCCTTCTTGACAGAGCGCTATCGGACTCTGGAGGCAATCGGCGATATCAGACCTAGCGTTTCCGACTATATCAAGAGAAGGCAACTTTGCCTTAACTGTTTTGCCCGAGGGCACCAGCAAAGGGATTGCACCAGTGCCCACAGAAGTTTTACATGTCACAGCCGGCATCACACCCTAATGCACCGCGGTAATCCTTTCGCAACCGCTCCAAGTCCGTCTACGACAGCCACGCCTCGGCCCGCGCCTACTCCAAGAGGCACGGGTGCCTCAGACGATCCCGCAGATGTGCAAGTATGCTTCGCTTCCGGTTCAAGAGCCGTCCTACTGGGCACTGCCCTCATTAACGTGTGCCATCTGGGGTGCAACTTTCAAGCACGAGCCTTGATTGACTCTGGGTCCGAAGCTACCTTTATTACAGAACGGCTATTCAACTTAGTCAAACTTCCGTTTAAGACTGTCCAAGCCCAAGTGTCCGGCCTGAACCAAACCGTGGCCGCTCAGTCCACTAAGTTGTGTACCTTTTCGATTCGATCGCCCTCCAGGCCTGGGGTGCAGTTAGAGACTGCGGCCTATGTTCTTCCGCATCTGTCCGGGAATCTGCCCTCGTATCCAATTCCACGAGATATTATTAAGGACCTTCCTAACATCTCCCTGGCGGACCCCAAGTTCTTTGAGAGCTCCCAGATCGATATTTTGATAGGAGCAGACATTCTTCCGTCTATTCTCCTCGGCAATTCCAAAACTGACATTTGCGGTTCACTTCTCGGCCAGGAAACCATTTTTGGATGGGTGTTGACAGGCCCAGTCCATTCGGCAGCCCCACGCAGGGTGTCCGCCTAATCCACGCGAGTTACCTGCGCCATCGAGGACTCCCTGGACCAGCTCCTCACCAAATTCTGGGAGGTGGAGGAAGTGCCCACGCAGATCGTCCCTGAGTCTGATGCGTTTTGCGAAGAAAATTTCGTACAAACCACCAGAAGGGCCCATCGGGGCAAGTATGTTGTGACGCTCCCCTTGCGCGACCTCGAGGGGTTCCCAAGTGTTCCGAGCTAGCATCTTCACGATCCTTTGCTCTAGCTCAGTTCCCCCGCAACGAGCAGCGCCTAAAAAGGAATCCTCTCCTCAAAGCCTTGTATGACGCGGTGATCCAAGAATACCTCGACTTAGGGCACATGGCCGAGGTTTATACGACGAGCAGTTCCGCCACGTACTACCTTCCACATCACGCTGTTCTCAAGCCCGAAAGCACAACTACTAAAGTGCGCGTAGTTTTCAATGCTTCTAGCCCATCCGCAAACGGGACCAGTCTGAATGACATTCTTTACGCGGGCCCGGTCTTACAATCCGACCTAACTATTCAAATCCTAAAGTGGCGATACTTCAGGTTCGTCTTTAATGCCGACATCGAGAAGATGTACCGGCAGATTTGGGTAGACCCCAAGCGTACTCCGCTCCAGCGCATTTTATTTCGCAACTCCAATGGATAAATCCGCGACTACGAACTGAAGACGGTAACTTTCGGGGTCAATTGTGTCCCATTCCTTGCGATCCGCATCCTGCAACAGCTCGCCGAAGACGAAGAGTCGAGGTAGTCGACGAAGTTCTCGCTGGTGCAGACTCAAAGATTGAGGCGCAGACAGCTATCCGAGAGCTCGAGGAGGGCCCTGGGTTCGGCAGGGTTCCCACTTAGGAAGTGGACAGCCAACAGCAAGGGGATTTTGTCAAACATCCAAACTGACCATCTCCTTCGGGCTGACTTCCTCGAAATCGACGCAGAGAGCACGGCCAAAATTCTCGGCGTGCGGTGGAAGGTGGAATTGACCTCGGGATCTTCGTTCTCAAGGCGTCAGGTCCTGTCTCAAATTGCCAAACTGTTCGATCCAGCCGGTTGGCTAGCCCCCTTCATTGTCCGGGCAAAGATGTTTATGCAGGACATTTGGCTCCAGGTTCTGGGCTGGGACGATGTCCTCCCTCAGGAATTCTGCAAAAGATGGGTTGACTTCCTGGAAGATTACTCGGCGCTCGATCAGATCCGAATCCCCCGCTGGGTCGCCTTCCGTCCTCACTTGAAGGTAGAACATCGTGGGTTCTGTGACGCCTCGCAAACGGCATATGGCGCTGCCATCTACGTCCGAGGGTCCACGGTGGTGGTGAACTTGCTAACGGCAAAGACACGGGTGGCCTCAGTCAAGACGGTGTCGTTCCCGCAACTGGAGTTGTGCGGAGCCGTTCTATTGTCCTAGATGGCCAACGCAATTCTACCCAAGATGCCCGGCCCTGCGTCCGCCCTCCTCCTGGACGGACTCTACGATTGTTCTCGCCTGGGTTCGCATGCCGGCGTGCCATTGGATAACGTTTGTGGCAAATCGGGTGACCTCGATCACTCAGTTCACCGAGGTGGAGAAATGGGAACATGTCCGCTCCGAACATAATCCGGCAGATCTCGCTCACCGGGGGGTAGCCCTTCAAGACCTCGCGGACAGTCAACTGTGGTGGCATGGCCCTTCCTGGCTGCAAGGACCGCGCTCCGAGTGACCCATTTCAGCCAATGACTCCCCCGAGACTGAACTTGAGAAGCGAGCAGTCAAGGTCCACGTTGCGAAGGCCCCCCCGGAAGATATTCTTGAGCGTTTTTCTACTTTCAATAAGGCGCTGCGAGTCCTCGCCTATGTTCGTCGCTTCATCCAGCGCTCGCGAAAGACCACGTCTTCGTTCGAGAACCACCTAACGTCGACTAAAGTTGCTTCGGCCGAAATTCTCCTAATTTCCGTCACTCAACGCAGGTACTTTAGCCTTGAGATCGACTGTGTAAGCCACAAGCGGCCAGTGCCAGTATCCAGTCCGATTCAAAACCTGAACCCGTTTGTGGATTCTTAAGGACTCATGAGAGCGTGTGGCCGGGTTACAGCCTCCGAACTTCTCCGATATGACGAACGGCATCCGGGTATTCTTCCATATAACTGCCATCTGTCTCGACTCCTCGTTCATTTTACCCATCGCATAACGCTGTACGGCGGTAATCAGCTGATGATCCGTCTGATCCATTCCAAGTTCTGGATCCCGAAAGTGAGGAATTTGATCAAGTCCGTTATCCATTCCTGCAAGGTATGCGTTATCCACAAAAAAAAGTTACAAACTCAACTCATGGGAGAACTACCCACAGAGAGGACGTCCTTCTCGCGACCCTTCACACATAGCGGTATGGACTATGCCGGCCCCTTCGACATCAAGAACTACACGGGACGAGCCTGCCTCATTACCAAAGGGTATGTGCTGGTATTCGTGTGCTTCTCCACCAAGGCCATCCATTTAGAGCCGACCTCCGACCTCACGACTGAAAAATTGCTCGCCTTCTGTGGGATTTCATACCTCCGGGAGCCCCCCACATGGGAGGCTTGTGGGAGGCAGGCGTTAAGAGCTTCAAAACCTTGTTTTACAAGTCTACGGCCACGCGGAAATACACGTTCAAGGAGCTGTCCACGCTTCTGGCTAGGATTGAGGCGTGCTTGAATTCTCGTCCGCTCGCGCCAATGTCCGAAGACCCCGGTGACCTATTAGCCCATACTCCTGGGCACTTTCTGGTTGGAGGGCCACTCCTAGCAATAGTTGAACCTTAGAGGGGGATACCACGACCATCATAAACCGCTGGCAACATCTAAAGGCTCTACATATATCAGCAATTTCGTCTGCGATGGAAGGAAGAGTACGTCAAGGAACTCCATTAGCGAAACAAGTGCCGAGCCCCCACTAGAGATCTCCGTGTCGGGGACATGGTGGTTGTCAAGGAAGACAACCTGCCGTCCAACGAGTGGCGATTAGGGCGAATTGACGCGGTGTTTCCAGAAACCGATGGCCATGTCCGTGTGGTCGACATCCGCACTGCGCGGGGACCAATAAAACGTCCCATAGCAAAGGTCGTCCTTCTTCCGATGGACGCACCCGTCTGCCCTCAATAACCAGTCTCCCGTCCACTCCAATGTTCCACGTCACTGTTGTGTTTCGTAGCTAATCCGTAGTTCCAATTCGTAGTGTTACCAGTACTGATTGCTATTTTTCCTCTCCGTCCTAGTCCGCCAGTCATAACACGATGTCTCCACGTCCACGCAGCGCCAACACACTTGAGAGCAAATGTACTCGAGGTATCAATTCCTACCGATGCCGAGTATGCAGTGATGTCCATCCGTTACGGAAGTGCCACCGTTTTCTTCGATTCAAGACGGAGAAGCGTCTACGGGCTGTCCTTGCCAATCGGTACTGCCCCCGCTGTTTAGCCCAGGAGCATTCCGATGCAGCGTGTCGGCGACGGGACCGCTGCAAAACGTGAGGCCAGGATCACCACACACTACTGCACCTTTCCGAGCAGCCGATGGCTCAGCGTCGGCCTCGTCAGGAGGCGCGCCGGTCGCCCACTCGCGGAATTCTTCAGGCGCTCCTCAGCCTTCGGGTGCCGCGCCATGGCGTGCTTCTGCCGCTCTACGGCCCTCGTCAGCCGCTCCACGGCGTGCTTCTGCCGCTCCAAGACCCGCGTCCGCCGCTCCAAGGCGTGCTTCAGCCGCCCCAAGGCCCTCGTCCGCCGCTCCAAGGCGTGCTTCAGCCGCCCCTCGGCCTGTGTCCGCCTCTCCACGGCGTGCTGCGGCCGCTCCTCGGCCCTCGTCCGCCGCGTCACGGCGTGCTTCAACCGCTCTAAGGCCCTCGTCCGCCGCTCCAAGGCGTGCTTCAGCCGCCCCTCTGCTTTCGGTCGCCATTACGGCTACGCAGCAGACCTCGTTCGCCGGACCTACCAGCGTTGGGAACGAGCGGATGTGTTCGGCAATTTTTAGCGCCAAGAATGACACCAGGGTCCAGTTGGATGTGGCCTTCAAGGTTGAGCGTCAGGTGCGCGTTCGCACTCCAGTTCGAGAGCTGAGCGAGTCGGTGCGGGCCCATTTCCGGGACATTACTCTGGCCGATGAGCGTTTTTATCTACCCGCGACGATATCTGTGGTACTGGGCGCGGACATGTATCCGCAAGTGATGCAGCCAGGCTTTGAGAGTCCAGGACGGACTGCCAGTGGCCCAGAGCACCGTGTTTGGATGGGTCGTGTGCGGAGCCTGCCACCAGCCATAACATGGACCATGTTGCAACCCGTGTGATTGCAAGGGGGGGCGGGATGTTTATGTGAGGGGCCTTTGTGCCGCCCCTGCGCACAGAGCTTTCGCTCTCGTCCGCGCTCTCCTCTCATTTGCGCTCGCTTCCGAGCTCGAGCTCGGGTTGCGGACGTCGCGATCGGCCGCCGTTGTTCTCCCGCGCTCACATCAGCGGCTTCAATTTTTAAGTTAGATTAGTTCCATGTATGAATGCAAGAAATAAACACTGAAGTCCCACGACGCCCCCGCCTCTTGATATTCTTTCTGGTGCCTTCGATTCCCTTTCTTTTTGGAATTATTTCGCTTTATTTTTGGAGAATCGGCCCCCCTACAAACACCCTGTGTTCGGAGGGGGATGGCTTTAACCTGAAATGCACTCGATAAGAAAAACACGGTAGAACTTCGGGGTATTACGCGACGTGCGTTTGAGGTCTTTATTGATGGAATCGTAAATTAGTACTAACAAGAAGAACCCCAAAACTAACTTGGGGAGAGCGGACCAGGAGCTCGACGCACAAAAGTGCAGTGGAAGAGGGAGAGAGAGAGCGAGTGCACGGGACCACACCGCCTCCGGAAAACAAGCGCCCTTTTGGCGTGAACATTCTCCCCCCCCCTTGCGAGGACACGCAGCAAAATTATAAGAAGGCCTTCGAGGCCCCCTAGCGAGGATACGCTGTAGGAATATAGGAGGCCTTTGCTCGGGAAAGCGTTGGATACGCTGAGCGCTCGTGGACATGTAGAAGTGTGTGGTGATCCTGGCCACACGACTGGCATCGGTCGTCACTGCGGCAAGATCCCGTGGAATGATGGTGGGCCAGGCAATTGACGCAGTACTTCTTTTGTATGACAGCCTGGAGCCGTTTCTCAGCGCTAAGCCGAAGGAAACGGTGGCATTTCCGAAGAGGATGGTTCCCTTGGCAGACTCGGCATGGGTAGGATAAAATACCTCGGGAACGTCTGCATTTCATCTCGTTGTACGGAATCCAGTAATTGGAAGACTCAGGAGCTGTTGTCACTCGTGTGGAGAACGAGGAAATTCTTTGTATCGGAGCAGAAGCAGTATCAGGAGCAGTCGGTTCACTGGAGGAGCAGTTGCTGGGATGCAACAAAGTGTGATGCCGACCGTGACACGTGAAGCACTTGTGGGCGCTTGTGCAATTACGGAGTTGATGACCGCTTGCAAAGCAATTTAAGCACAACCGCTTCTTCTGGATATAAGATGTACGATCCTCTGTCGTCATCTGAAGGAAGCGTGGACATAAACGCACTGGATGGTTCTCTTTGGAACATACATCGCAACTTTTAGATATCGTAACGATCCTCGTACTGAAGGATTTCAGTATTCGTGGCGGCACGTCGGAGGGTGTCGGTTCTGACGGATGGAGGCGCAACTTAGGAGGTTGGATAGAATCTATAGTTTCTAGAGTTCTATGGCGCTCAGTCAGGAATGAATCAAGTTCTTGCCACGTTGGAATTTCGGTTTTATTTGTTAAGGACTGCTCCCATAGTGAGAGCGTCAGTTTTGGAAGTTTCGTAGAACACAAATAAACCAGGAGACAATCCCAATTATCCGTAGGAAGGCCGGACAAATTTAGGGATGTGAGGCAGTTCTGGATTGTATTTTGCAGCTCCTTCAAGGCTGCCGAAGATTCTTGTGCGACGGACTGCATGTTTAATAGCCTTTTCAGTTGGCTGTTCACCAGCGCTCGTTTATTTTCGAAACGCTCAGATAGGTTTTTCCAGGCTGAGCGGAAACCATCGTTGGTGAGTGGCGAATTGGAAACTACGGAATGAGCTTCACCACTAGTCTTGGCATTTAGATAGAACAACTTTTCAACAGGGGTCAGCGCAGGATTGTCTATATAGACCGCTGTGAAAAGGTCTCGGAAAGTCGGCCAGCGAATGTAATCGCCCGAGAAAACTTCTGTTTCGCACGGAGGAAGCTGACAGCCAGACGGATAGGAATTTTGGGGCGGAACGGGTTGGACTTGAGCTGTTGTAGAAGCGATCGTTTCGATCTGTTCCATGAGCTTTGCGGCACACCTTTCGTATATAAAATAGGCATACTCGTATTTTGCCTTTAGAGTAGGTAAGGTGTCCCCCGTGCCCTCTAAGCCAACTGAAATTTGCTCTGAACAAGCTTCGTACTCTTTCTCGACCTTATCCCATAGCGCTCGGACTTGGTCGAGATGGATTTGGCACGTGTACTTGGATGGACTTGGTGCTGCTGGATTGCAGATTTTGGAATCGAAGTGACTTAGACGGTCACAGATAGAAATAAATTTATTTAAACTGGAAGCAGTCATTTTGGATATTTAAAGAACAAACTGGATTGTTTCTTTATGTTTATTCTTTATGTTTATTTCGGATCGAATTAACTTATATTTTCGGGACGCTGGATAAAGCGTACAACCAGTTGAAAGATCGAAAGACAACTTATATTTGGGACGCTGGATAAAGCGTTCAACCAGTTGAATGATCGAAAACAACTTATATTCGGGACGCTGGATAAAGCGTACAACCAGTTAAGAAATCGAAAATCAACTTATTTTGTTTTGGACGATTTAGTTATACGTGTCGAAGCTGGAATTGGAATTTAGGAACCAATCGGAATGTATTAGGAATTTAATTTATTTGTAGAAGCAGGATTGGAATTTAGGAACCAATCGGAATATATAAAATTAAATTTAATTTAATTTAATAACGAATTAATTGAATAATATTCTCTCTGCTGCAAAACGGATACGGTCACACTAATGCGGATATGGAAGCGCACTTGAACTGATTCAGTTAGTTGGAATTTTTATAAAAAATAATTTTAAAATTATTTTGTGTGCCTGGATTTATTCAGTTGACCGCTGCTGTATTTTCCGCGGTACTGTTCTTGGAGATAAGGCGTGCGTGTGAATATGTTTATGCATTAGCCGTTGCGAATGCAAAATAGCGGAGACAACGGAGGCGGAGAAAATTGCCAAAAGTCGGAGCGTCGACTTGCCGACGATTACATATGTACATATGTAATTGCAATGTTAGCCTATGTTTGCATGCAGCTGAGCTCAGGATAGAGCAAAGGAATGACAATAAATATTGTTTATTTGGATGAAGCTCCGCTCAGGATAGAGCAGGGACGAGCTGATAAATAAATGCACAAATTAAGTCGGCGTTTCTGTGCCGTGATTTTAAGGATATATTTATTTATTTATAGGAGCGGTGGACTGTATTTGTAGAATTAGAATTGTAGACTTTGTAGAATTATGTAGTTTAAAGTTTAGGAAATATTGCAACTATATTTATTTTAAGTTTAAATATTTATAAGTGTATATATTTATTTAATTTTGTTTAAAATGCTTTGGCGATCGTAGATCAGTGGAGTGGACTGTATTGCATATCGGAGAGTGTAAATATGTAATGCAAGCGGAACACAGTGAAGGAAGAGAATTTCGGAACTAGAAGTTTCACTGTGGCTTATAGACGTACATATATTTAATTTACACTTTTGGATTTTTGAATGTTTATTTACTATTATTATCCAGGATAGGAATATTTATAGCGTAAATTGTTGGTGCCTATTGTAGATAAGTGGACATATGTATGTAGGTGTAGAAGTGGAAATAAATGCAAGCGGATCACAGTGAACGAAGAGAAATTCGAAATTGAAAGTTTCACTGTGGCTTATGGCATATATTTAAACACACACTCTTAGAATGTTGAATTCGCGGAAAATTAATATAAATTAATTGCGACACTAGGATTCTACAAATCGGATTCGGAATTGGAAGCTGCCGTTGTGTCGGATCAATCGGACTAGGATTTAGACACAAATCATAAAAATTAACGGCAGGGCAGCAAAGTAAAATGTTTACTTATCTTGTGCGGTGTTAAAGCCACCGGAACTGCTGGAGAGAAATTATCCGGCTCTGATGGACCAAATGTTCGGAGGGGGATGGCTTTAACCTGAAATGCACTCGATAAGAAAAACACGGTAGAACTTCGGGGTATTACGCGACGTGCGTTTGAGGTCTTTATTGATGGAATCGTAAATTAGTACTAACAAGAAGAACCCCAAAACTAACTTGGGGAGAGCGGACCAGGAGCTCGACGCACAAAAGTGCAGTGGAAGAGGGAGAGAGAGAGCGAGTGCACGGGACCACACCGCCTCCGGAAAACAAGCGCCCTTTTGGCGTGAACACCCTGCAAGGGTATAAAAACGTGGAGGTCAGAAAAATGTCCTCAATAAAAAATTGAGAGAATTAAATAAAGCAGTGTATGGAGACAAAAATGTCTTACCATGGGACACTTGCGTAGAACTTAAACAACAGATAGACGAGGTGCACAAAAAGTTGCGCCTTTATAATACACAATTAATACACAAAGAAAGGGAAAGACTAACAAAAAACCACAAAAACTACTTCAACAGGAGCTACACGCGGTTACCATTTGGGTTAAAAATAGCCCCTAATTCTTTCCAAAGAATGACTTGCATTTTCAGGTTTAAAGCCTTCGCAAGCTTTTCTGTATATGGATGTACTTATAGGTTGTTCTGAAAAGCATATGCTTAAGAATTTAACTGACGTTTTCAAATTATGTAGACAATATAATTTAAAGATACATCCAGATAAATGCACTTTCTTTATGAAAGATGTTACTTATTTAGGTCACAAATGTACTGATAAAGGTATATTACCAGACGAGTCTAAATATGAGGTAATTAAAAATTACCCCCAATCAGTAAATGCAGACGAAGCTAGACGATTCGGCGCATTTTGCAATTATTACAGAAGATTTATTAAAAATTTCTCAGAGAAATCACGCCACTTAACTAGGGGTTGTAAAAAGAACGTACCATTTGAGTGGACAAGCGAATGCAATGAAGCATTCGAATACCTTAATAATAATAATTTGCTAGAGGTTAGTGCAGTGCGACCACTAGGATCTATTGTGCCCTCGTCCTAGTGTATGATCTATAGCTCCTCGAACAGTTCAATCGATCGCAAGAATGAGATGATGTCGCCTGGTCGAAGAGCCCTCGTTTCCTTTGTGGTGAGTGTAAGGCCCCGAAGTGGGCCTACCTCAACCGACTGATAGCCGGGCACTCCTCAAGTAGGTGCTCCGGAGTCTCTTCTCCTTCCAGACAAAGTCTGCAAAGACTGTCCTCCCTATCTTGAGATTGTGCAGATGCTTGCGCAGTCTGCAGTGCCCGGTCAGGAAACCCGTGACTATTCGGAGAGATCCTTTGCTCAACTCCAAACAGTCCTTGGTCCTCTTACTGTTGTAGCTACCTAGCAGACGTTTACTCTGCCTTGCCCCTTTCAACGACCGCCAGAAGTCATCGCAGGCAGTCATGAGATCCACACGACTGCTCTGGCTAATGACTCCTGGCCCTAGTCCACAGAAGGGCTCCGGACCATAGAAGGGCGTGCTCGCCCCCTTTCTAGCCATTATGTCGGCCACTTCATTGCCGGGGATCCCCGCATGCCCTGGTACCCAGTAAATGGTTACTTTATTGTTCACACCCAGTACATTGAGTGTTCCTATACATTGCCATACTAGTCTGGAAACAATTCTTTGTGCACTGATTGCTGCTTGACTATCTGAGAAAATGGTTATGTCTCTCCGATTGTAACCCTGCTCAATATTAAACGAAGCACATCTCTCTATCGCGTGTACTTCCGCTTGAAAGACACTGGCGAATTTTCCTAGAGGTTTGTGATAATTGAGTCGGGATCCGCAGACACCCGCACCCGCACCATCCTCTGTTAGTGAGCCGTCAGTATACCATCTAATAGCATGTGGTTTCACATCGTAGGTGGTAGACATATTGGTCCACTCCGACTTGTTGCTAAGCTCTGTTTTGAAGAGCTTATCAAAGCTAAACTTAGCCAATTGAACATCCTGCGGATATTCTTATAACAGGTCAGTTGCAGTCGCGGCCGAGTCAGCTGGTCTTGCCCCTGTTATCCTCATGGTAGATCTGCGCGCACTGTGCTTGATATGCAAGTGCAGTGGTGGAAGCCCAAGCAGCACATCCAGATCAGTGGACGGACAAGTGCGCATAGCGCCCGAGATCCACGTGCAGGCAAGTCTCTATAGTTTGCCCAGTTGCCTTTTCGTGACATCAAGGTCAACGCGATTCGCCTAAACCGCAGCCCCGTAGCTGACTATGGGCCTCACCATAGCAACATACATCCACAGTAGGATCTTTGGAGACACTCCCCAATTTTTCCCTGCAAGAGATCTACAGCTCATTAAAGCCATAGTGGCCTTGCGAACGGCATGTTCCACATGTTGTCTCCACATTGGTCGCTTGTCTAGGATGACTCCCAGATATTTGACTTCAGTGGAGATCGGAATCTCTGTGCCCCCAATGGCTATGGGCCGAATGGATTTCAGCTTGTAGCGATTGGTGAAGGCGACCACTGTGGTTTTCGCTGGATTGATATTCAGCCCCACGTCTCTGCACCAGTCTAAGCTAAGTCTTAGGCCCAGTGTGATCCTGTCGCACAATGTGCTCTCAAAATTACCTTTACAGACTAAAGTGATATCATCGGCATAGCCTTGACATTCAAACCCATTTGCTGTAAGTTTAACTAGCAGCTCGTCCACCACGAGGCTCCAGAGTAGTGGTGATAGGACACCCCCCCCTGCGGACAGCCTCTGGTGGTTTGAGCTCTAACAGTCACACTGTTGACAGTGACTTTTGCTATTCTGCTATCAAGGAGTTTGCCCAGCTAGGTCGTGAGACCCGTCTCAATCCCCTTCTACAGAGTGCTCTTACCACAACGTCATGAGCTGTGTTATCAAAAGCACCCTCTATGTCCATAAAGGCACAAAGAGCTACCCCTTTGGCTTTTACAGAGCGCTGTATACTGTCCACCAGGCTCAAGAGGGCCGATTCAGTAGACTTTCCTTCTCTATAGGCATGCTGATTCGCATGCAGAGGTCTTCGCACCAAGTGCGAATTGAAAATACTTATAAGGAACAGCATTAGTTGTTCGACACCCTTCTGAAGATGGATGGGTATGATTCCATCCACCCCCGGAGCCTTGTAGGGGCTGAGTGTACTCAACGCCCACCTACCCTTTTCTTCAGTTACGATCGCTGCAGCCAGGCTCCAGTTGGGTCTCCCGTTGGGGAGATGGTTCTGCACACGGGGAAGTGAGTTTGCAGGAGAAATTCTGCTTTCTCCTCCTCGTCCTCGGTGAATGACCCATCCGCCCTCTTCAGACAAAGTTCAGAAAGTACTTTGCCTTTTGAGATTGCCTTAAGCACTCTAGCCGCAGGTGCGGCTTGCTCTATGGTGGAACAGAATTTCCGAAAGTGAGCACGCTTACTGAACCGGATTTCTTTGTTATATTCTGTCAGCTTTTTGGTGTAAAGTTCCCAATTGGCGCTGTTCTTTTTAGCTGTGTTAAACAGCTTTCTGACTTCTGCACGGAGTAGTCCTAGTTTCCTATTCCACCAGGGATTGTCCCTACTGGACTCTATGGATTTTTCGGGACAGCTTGCATGATATGCATCCAAGATTGTGTCTCCTACTTCTCTTGAGAGTTGCTCAAGGTCTTCTGGTGACGATGCTCTTCTACTATGATATAGTCTGCTCAGATTTATTCCCAAACAGGACTGATAGGCTGGCCACTCAGTCCGTCGTGGATTCCTGATAACCCTGCTGAATCTAAAGTTACTTTGAATGTCGAAAAGGATGATCCTGTGATCCGACATTGACGGTTCTGAGGCGACCTTCTAGTTGCGAATCAACCGGGAGCCCTCCTCATTCCCGAAAGTGATATCCAGTACTTCAGCCCTGGTTTTAGTAATGAATGTGGGTTCGGCTCCCTCATTGAAAACAGTAAGATCCCTAGATAAAAGATAATCTAGAAAGCACTCACCTCTACCGTTGTTGTCCGTGCTGCCCCATGCAACATTGTGCGCATTGGCATCACACCCTAGCAGTAGGGGTAGCCTTTTGCTGCTGCAATGTTGCTCCAGATCCAGAACCTCTGGTGGGGGGCATCCGTCACGTCTCCTGGGAAGTATGCCGACGCCACCAATATACTCCCGTGCTCGCTAGTGATCATCTCCGCTACTAGATCTCTGTTGAGAAATTGAGAGAGACAAAGAAAATTAATATCCTTTCGCACCAAGATACAAGGTCTCGGTGATGCCTCCCTTCCGTCTGCAATAGTTTGCATACTCACTTTACTTAGGCCGCAGATCCTGCCTCTGACGACCCAAGGCTCCTGGATGAGCACCAGCCCCAGGTCAGACCTGGAGACCAACCTGCCGATGACAGCCGAGGCTGATAGGTCTCTGATTGCATCTCGGTGGGTGTCCGCTCATCATCGGATGGCTCCTTTTCGCTGGTTGGTTCCTCTGCGCCGCTCATATACAGGCGCGTCAGGTCCAGCCCCTCTAGAGAGACCGAGTCCAACTCGGCCTCCACTGCAGCGAGTTCCATGGCCTCCGCCGCCTCGTCCGAAGGGACGGAGGGAGCCACCTTGGCTGCAGCCGTTGATGTGCCAGGCACATCGTCGGCGTTTGCCTCAGTGCACACCTCCGCCTCCGCAGACTCCTGCTTTTTATGCAGGCGGCATTTCAGCTGGCCGAACCGATAGCTCACCAGCATGTCTCGCTTCTTGAGGAGTATAAGCGCATCCTCATCCAGGCCGAGCAACAGCACCTTGCCGCCCTTCGACTCTAGGTGCCGGATGACACGCCAGGTCCCGGTGAGCAGGCCCTTGTTCTGCTCATTGAGCAGTCCAAGGGACCTCTCCAACGTCTTCCCTGCGGTGCGTGGCAGGTATAAAGTGACGACGTTGGTCACCGGTAGGTCCTCTTGCAGGCAGGTGCGGAGCTGCACACCCACCTTGGTGCTGATGCTGGGGACCGTCAGCTCTAGACACTTCTTGGCATCGCAGTCCATGCAGTCCACTAATAGTAGACCATCACGGAACTGGATGCCGTTGAAGTTAAGGGCTGCGGTCCAGCCCTTCCTCATCTCCTCGACGAGGTCCTGCTCCAACGCTGACAACTCCTCCTTTGTCATCAGCCTCTTCGGGTAGTCCCGCGCCAGTATGGCCAAGATCGTGCCCTTGGCGACACTGGCATACGAGGCTGCCCTCGGACGCTTCGCGCTTTGCGAGGTTCTCGAGCCCTCCAGCGCTGCGGTGTTCTCTGTCTTCTTGGACATGTTCTTGGGGAGTTCGGGCAGCGACGTATGGTGAAGCTGCCTCTTCCTCCCCGCTACGGCCTGGCCGCCAGCTCTCTCTACCGGTACCGGAGGTACCACTTGCGGCCGGCTCCGCTGAGGCCTTGCCTCAGAGGATCTCCGGCTCCCCCAGACTGACCTGCCGCTGGGACAGGCTGCTTCCTGGGTTGCTGCCTCGACCTTGCGGAACAGGGTGTTTCGGCGTCCCTCCTGCTGGCGTCGCCCGCCTGCAGGACAGCCGCCGGGGAAGTGCCGGGCACTGCAACCCTCCCCCTGCCGTCCGTCCGTTTGGTGGCCTCGCTGCCGGCCACTTGAGACTTGAAAATCTTTGCACCCTTCGATGCGCTCTGCGTCGGGGTCGAGCCCTTCGACTTTGCATCGATCTTCGAGGCGCTCTGCGTCAGGGTCAGGCCCTTCGGCTTTGCAGCACTCTTCGGGTGAAGGGCCAAGCCCCTGCGCGGCGACAGCTTACCACCGTCATCCAAAGCCGCCTCATCTATCCGCTCTGCTAGCTGAGTTGCAGTTAAGTCCCGCGTGTTTAGTTTTTTAATATTTATAGATGCCATTGATTGGTGCCACGAGTGTAGGGGAAGGTAGTACCAGCGCCCCCACTAACACGCTGGGGCCAGGTGTCCTCACCGAAGCGGCCAGGTATCGGTGAGGCTCCGTCCGAATACAGTCGGTTACCCCTGACTGCAAACCAGCCAATGGGCACGGATCGCATGACACCCTGGCTTAGGGGGGTGAAGTGGCACCATTGCCTCAGGACCACTGCCCTTGTGAGATGTTGGGGATAGGATGTGGGTAGGAACACGGTTAGGATGTATGGAGTGTGTAAGACTATGTGTTAAAGACGGTCAGACAAGCGCCTTGTCGGTACTACAACGGTGTGGTACCCGCTGTTGGCCGGGACTGCTTATTCACGACAAGTCGCTATTCGCAGCTGACCTCTACAGGAGGCCTTGCGCTATCCGCAACCTGCGACCCGTCCGGTGGCTTCAGCTAGCCCACCTCAGAACCATCTCACTATTTCTTCAGTACCAGATTCGAATACCTGAAAAGGGAATTAATGAAACCAACACTTCTTCAGTACCCAGATTTCAGCAAACAATTTTGTATAACCACAGATGCTAGTAAACAGGCCTGTGGAGCGGTACCTGTGGCATAAGCTTCAAGAAGCTTTACGAAAGGCGAAAGTAATAAGTCCACAACAGAACAAGAACTAGCAGCTATTTATTGGGCAATAAATCACTTCAGACCTTACAAATATGGTAGGCATTTTTTAGTACAAAGTGACCATAGGCCACATACCTTTTCTCATACCTTTTCTCAATGAGAAACCCGAGCTCGAAGTTAAAAAGAATGAGACTAAACTTGGAGGAGTTTGAATTCACAGTAGAATACCTCAAGGGGAAGGATAACCACGTTGCAGATGCTTTGTCCCGGATAACGATCGGAGAACTTAAAGCAATGAATAGACAAATCTTAAAGGACACGACAAGATCTTCATCAGGACAAAAAAATACCTGCGCAGGTGAAAAATTGCATGAACCACAAAAGAACGAAGACATTTTATAAATGCCCAATATCTATAAGGTAATCAATAAGATTGATCCCAAAAAATATGTTGTTCTCAAGAATATCATAACACGTTTCGATATGACTCATTTTTATTCTAATGAAAAAATCGATTTAGATCAGCTTTTTCAAAGGCTTAATGAAGAAGCAAGAATAAATAAAGTCATTCAAACGCAATTGTCACCAAGTGAACAAATCGTCGAGTTTGTCACAATAAGGAATTTTTAAGAAAAGAGCAATACAATATTAAAAATTTAACAATAGTGGTATTGAACAAGGTGACTAAGATAGATAAAAATGATAAGGTTCAAATAGAGGCATTACTGTCTAAGTACCATGACGATCCGTCAGAAAGAGGCCACTCAGAAATTTCTAGAACCCTGAAGAAAATAAAAAACTTTTATAACTGGCCACAAATGACTAGGGCAATAAATTAAGTTAAGACATGATTGAAATATCAGCAAGCAAAAACGCTTAAACATACAAAAACGCCCATGACAATAACTGAAACGCCAGCAACAGCATTTGATATAGTTTTGATATATACCATTGGTCCACTTTCAAGATCAAAAGATGGAAATGAGTATGCTTTCACTATTATTTGCGATTTAACAAAATATTTGGTAACGGTACCCCTACCAAATAAAAGCGCAAGGTCAGTTGCTAAGGCTATATTCGAAAATTTTATTTTCAAGTACGGTCCAATGAAAAAAATCATTGCGGACATGGGAACGGAATACAAAAACCAAATTATAGACGACTTGTGCAAATATATGAAGATAAAAAACATTACTTCAACCGCATACCATCACCAGACACTAGGAACAATAGAACGAAGTCACAGAACATTCAACGAATATGTTCGCTCGTACACACTGTTGACAAAACTGATTGGTATGTATGGATACAATATTTTGCTTATTGTTTCAACACAACACCATCAGTAGTTCACGAATATTGTCCATATGAACTAGTATTTGGAAGATTACCAAGACAGTTCACAGACTTTGGCAAGATAGACAGAATAGACCCCATTTAGAAAAAGCTTATAAAAGAGCTAGAAATATGTTAGGAAAGGCAAACAGGTCATAAACTTGACAATAATTATTTGGGACCATATTTAGTTTCAGATATAGGAGATAATGATAATATTACAATTGTAGGAAATAAAAATAAAAAACAGATAGTCCATAAAGATAGGTTAAAAATTTCGAATTCCTAATATATTTTGTAGGGTTGGCCAACCAGATAAACATATAACCATGTAACCATAAACCAAGTAACAAAAAAAAAAAAAAAAAGAATAAAGAAAGAAAACAAATTACATTAGATTGTATTTAAATTTTAAACGATGTAATTGATTTTATGTATATATATTACGTTATTTTTCAAAAGGATGGAGATGTGGTATACGCACATATCGAGTACACACTGTACGGACTATGACTCTTCGTCTTAGTCATATAATTAGAAAAGTCCAAGCCTAAGTGGCTGGACGTAATGTGATCGCACACATAAAGTGTATGACCGATCGAGTGCAGTGTCAGCATAATAATGCATAACCGAATGTGCGCGTGTGACTCTCCCGCTTGGTCGCTGCCCTCAGCAACCAATTACATAGGAATATACATAAGACAGCCGCTCCGCAGCCGGGCTCGCTGGCAGCGCAATTGCGTGGCCCTTAGCTGTAATATCTTAATAAGAACTTTGGATGATTAATAATAAAACAGAATTTGAATGGGACACACGTCGTCCCAGGAACCCAAACCAATACCGATATTTTACTGTCTTACCCGTTTTTTTTTTTGTATTCAGAATTTATTAATCACTAATTGCTAAAGCCTTATAATAACATATAACATATACCAAGCTATTATAGGACGGTCGATGGGCTATGAGCTAAGGGTTCCGCGCCGTGCGGTACCGCCGCCTGGCCTTGCTTCGTGTGCGCGCCTGCACCTTCCGTCTCCTCTCCAGGGTCCTGAGTGACTTCATGACATGTGCCGCGAAAGTGGCGGCCGCATCCCACACTCGCTGTTCCCCATCATCGGGACCCGAGTTCCTGTGCTGATCGTGCACCCGGCTGCTGCCTCCAGCTCCTGCCTCTCGAAGCCAAACCTTCGGCACTCAAAGAGGACGTGCTGCGCGTTCTCTACGATGCCAGAGCCACACTCCGGGCACCAGTCCTCCGTCTCGTGCCCGAAGCGCTTCAGATAGCTGCGAAAGCAACCATGGCCGCTTAGTGCCTGGGTAAGGTATAAATCCACCTGCCCTTGCGACCTCTCTATTGCTCCAAGTCCGGGATGAGGGTGTGCGTCCATCGTCCCTTCGATGAGGAGTCCCAAGTGGTCAGCCAGCTCTCTGTACTTATCCTCGTGGCAGGAACCTTGAGCACGGCTATGGTCGGGTCCCTGGCCTGCGAGGCTGAGAAGATCTCCTTCCGTTCCCTTACCAGTTCGGTAAGCTGAACTTGCCCTGCGATGGCCAGCGACGCATCCTCCGAAGTCGTCCGGAACGCGCACGCTGTTCTAATGGCACACAGTCTGTATGTGGCCTCCACTCCTCGCATATAGTTTTTTACTTGGGTGGCCTCGGCATATAGGATCTACGAGGTCACAACCGAGGTAAGCAGTCTCCTTGTTACCTGCTTCGGCCCTCTCGTGTTCGGCAACATTCTCGACAGCGCTGCTGCAGTCCCACTGGATTTCTTGTGGGCGTACTCCAGGTGCTTCTTGAACGCCAGGCGTGTGTCGATAAGGACGCCCAGGTACTTGATTGCCCGCACACTGGCAGACTCTACTACCTTACGGCTCGAGATTAGGACGGCCTCCGTTTTGTGGGCCGCCAGCTCTACCCCACCGACGTCTAGCCACGACTCCACGGCCGCGTTGACGCGGGCCTCCACTGTCGCGATCTCCTACGCAACCACCTCTATGGCGACATCGTCGGCAAATCCTACCAAGCTAGTGTTGGCTGGCATTGGCAACCGTAGGACTCCATCATACATGGCGTTCCAGAGCAGGGGTCCCAATACGGAGCCCTGCGGGACTCCGGCTGAGACTTCGTATGCTCTGGAACCCAGACTCGTGTCCGTCGTGAGTACCCTGTTGCTGAAATAGCTGTGGGCTATCTTCAGCAGTTACCTTGAGATGTTGAAGCTCCTCAAGGACTCCAGCGTTCGGCCCCAGTCTGCCGAGCTGAAGGCGTTTCTAATGTCCAGGGTGACTATCAAACAGTAGGACTTGGTCCCTCCTTTCCACCTGGACCCTGCGATCGTGATGGCGTCCAGCGTTGACTTCCCCTTTGTGAAGCCATATCGCTCCGGGGAGACACCACCAGCTGCCTCAATCGCCCCGCTCAGCCTATCGCGATCTCCTTCTCAAAAACCTTCCCGATCGTGTCTAGGAGGCAGATCGGCCTGTAGGAGGACGCATCTCCTGGTGGCTTGCCCGGCTTGGACAGCTGCAGCAGCTTCTGCCTTTTCCATCTATCGGGGAACATCCCCTCCAGAAGTCACTTGTTGAAAATGGCAGCTACTTCAGTCGCCAGCAACGCCAGGATCAGTTTAGTCGCCCTGTTTGGGATGGCGTCAGGTCCCGGCGCCTCTTGGGCGACCCAACGGGGAATGCGGATTTGATCGAGAGCGGAATAGCTTTATAGAAAATTGGTCCATTTCTGAGACATTTCTTGAGGAAGAGCGTCGTCCCACCCTAGGTCTTGGAGCCAAATTACTTGCTTAAACATTTTTGATCGGATAATAAACGGGGCGATCCAGCCCGCTGGATCGAATAGTTTCGCAATTTGGGATAGGATCAGACGCTTTGTGAACGATGATTCGGAAGTCAGCTCAGGAGGAACAAAGAATAAATCATCAGAAGTCGCCTTGCCCTGCACTCCCAGAGTCTTTGCGTCAATCTCGAGGAAGTCAGTGCTTAGGAGATGTTAACTCCGGATATTGGCCAACCTAATGGATACATACTGTCTTGAGCTCGTAATCCCAGATTTCTCCCTCGGAATTTCGAAACAGGATACGTTGATAAGGATTGGGGCTAGGATCAACCCAAATCTGCCGATACATCTTCTCAATGTCGGCGTTAAAAAGGTAGCGGAAGTAACGCCACTTAAGAATCTGAATAGTCAAATCGGACTGTAGGACGGGGTCCGTGTGAAAAATGTCATTCAGGCTGGTTCGCGGACGGGCTGGACGCTTTGAAAACGACTCGAACTTTGGCAGTCGTGCTCTCGGGCATGAGTACCGCGTGTTGTGGAAGGTAGTAATTGGATCAGGGTCGCGGAAGGGTAGCGTCACAACGTATTTCCCACTGTTGTCTCTTTTCGGTGATCGGATAAAATTCTGTTCACAAGCCGAATCAGACTCGGTCATTAGGTTTGAGACATCGGTCGAACAGGAGACTTGCGTTGAGAACGCGGAGATCCTGCGAGGAGCTGCTACAGACACGGGCCCATTAAGCACCCGAAGAGAGTCTCCTGTTCCGTGCCGCAAATCATTATTGTTATTTCCTTTATTTCTTATTATTTCTTACTTACTATAATTAAGCATCATTATCATTTGTTACTATGGAAGTATCTTTGTTATTAGTTTATTATATTCTAGTATTATTATTATTTAGTATGACTAGTTTTAATTAATACTGAAATAAAGGGGCGCGAGTATGCCATCTGGCAACGCCAACAACGATAAGGGCACCATCCCTGAACAGCTGATGGATATCGGCCATGCCCGGCCAACCATGGTGCCTATCGATAAGAATCGGATATCGAACGGGGAAACACAGCTGATTGCGGCCGATAAAAGACGATGCACAACTCAGTGCAACGTCACTCGGCGAGCAGCCGAGCTGACAACACCTGGGTAAGTTAACAAGTAGATAATAGTAGTGGAGCAAGGCTCTTGTAGCCGAACTCCCAACAGTAGCATAGACGTGGAGCCAAGGTTCAGCTCCTGCTAGCGGATCTTGAAGTGGACCAAGGTAGCGGAGCAAGGTTCCTGTAACCGAACTCATGAACAGGAAGGGGCCAAGGTTTAGCTCTTGCTAGCAGATCTTGATGAGAACAGGGTAGCGGAGTAAGGTTCCTGTAACCGAACTCGAGCTGATTAGCACAGACATGGGGCCAAGTTCTAGCTCTTGCTAGCAGATCTTGATGAGGGAGGAAATCGAGGGTATTGGGAGGATAGAACAAACGGTGCGGTCATAGGCCCGACGATCGTCATTACGACATAACGTCACCCGGACTCGACCGTCGTGACCCTAACCGCGGCCAGACTATGTGGATCACGCGCCTTACCCCGAAGACAACCCACATCAGGGTATCTCCAAGCCGACTACACCGCGCCAGCATCCCGGAGTCGCAACAGTCCTCCATTACAGGGTATCCACAAGCCGACTACATCGCGCCAGCATCGCGGAGTCGCAACGACCCTCCATTACAGGGTATCTACAAGCCGACTACACCGTACCAGCATCGCGGACTTTCAACCTCTCTTTCAGTAAAATCACGATACCTATAAACAACCGAATTAAACCGAACCTCTCAATCTCTTTTTACTGAGTATTTTTGGGACTCAAGGGGACGGCACGCACAAATTCTGTGTAAACTCACGACCCCGGTGAGCTAAGCCGAGCAGACCGAAAGAGGGTCCTTACAGCTTCCATCAAAACATCAATTTGAGAGCTTTCGAAGAACTTAGGATCTGCTAAGGGAAGGTCAGGAAGATCCCTAAGAAGATCTCGCTGGGTAAGGACATAAGCTGTAGTCTCTAATTGCATCGCGGGTCTGGAAGGGGATCAAATAGAAAAGTGACAGATCTTCTTGGATTGAGCGGCAACTGTCTGATTAAGTCAAGAGACTTGGGCTTGGATAGTCTTGAATGGAAGTTTAACGAGGTTAAAGAGCCGCTCAGCTATGAAGATCGCCTCGGAACCAAATTCGATCAGCGCACGCGCTTGAAAATTGCAGCCTAAATGACATATTTTAATGATGGCTGTGCCCAGTAGGACGACTCCTGAGCCGGACGCGAAGCATACTTGCACATCTGACGGATCGTCGGAGGCTGCCCCACCTGCCGGAGTAGGAGCAGAGCGTGGCCTTGATGGCTCACTTTGGCTGAGATCGCTCGCAAAAGGGATTACCGATAAGTAAAAGCGATTGATAACGGCCATGGCACGTAAAACAGCTATGAGGACTCGTACAATCCCGCTGCTGATGGCCTCGAGCAAAACAATTCAGACAGAGCTGCTTTCTCTTTATGTAGTCTGACCTACCATTAACGTCCATCTCTAGAAAACGTGTACATAGCACACAGGATGGTTTTCTTTAGAGCACAGGTCACACCCTTTTGGGCTGGAGCCATCCTGGCTTCGTACGCGTTCAACCTGCGTGCAGGCTCGTTGGCGTTTGATGGCCACGGCGGAACATACCCCGACCCGCTGGGCTGGACGTCATCAATGGCCTCCAGTGTGCAATGGCGCTCCGTCAGAAAGGCATCAAGCTCTTTCCAGATTGGAATCTCGGCCTTGTTATGAAGGGATTGCTTCCACATGGAAGCTGCCCAGCCCCCCATCTTAATGGCGGACATTTCTAAGGCTGTTAGACAACTTTCGATGGTGCCTTGCTCCTTTAAGGCGCTTCCGGACTCTTGAGAGGTAGCCTGAATATAAAACAGGATTCTTAACTGGCTATTGACTAACAACCTCCTATTCTCCAAGCGCTCTGTGGCTGCGCCACTCTGAGATAAATCCTTCGTTGGTTAGAGGCGCCTTTGACACAATGGAGTGCGCATCGCCACTAGTCTTGGAGAGTAGGGGAAACAATCTCTCCTCAGGCGTGAGGCGCGAATTGTGGATGTAAGTCGCCGTAAAAAGATCCCTAACCGTGGGCCAGCTAAGATAGTCGCCTGCAGTGATGTCATTTCTTTTTTACAAAAAAAAAGCTGGATTAGCAAAAAAATAAAGCGTAAAAAATCGGAATTCAACACAAAAAATGATAAGAAAAAAACTGATTTTTATAAATGTGCTAAAACTTAAGTTTTTCGGTACATTTGACTGAAACTTCAATTATATGTGTTTTGTTTCAAAAAGATCCTTAAGTTTAAATCTTACCCATTTCCCCAGAAAGAAAATAGGGGCCTAATTCCAAGCCCCAGTCCATATTCCTATGGAACAGCCCTTGCTGTCCCCTATTTGAAACAACGGGCCCGGGGGTAATCCACCCGCCACACACCACCATCATAAAATATAAAAAATAATTTCAGAGGGTAATCATTGTTTAAAAAAAATTTGAAGTTACAGCATCTCTAATGTGCCAAAAATATTAAGTTTTAGCACATTTAAGTAAAATGTCTCGAAAACTCTTTGGACTATTGTGCCTATCTGGTAAAATTAAAAAGTGTGCCGATCGAAATTTTTAACATTGCAAATATCAAACTCAATTAAAACATCACGCAAAATGTGGTAAAAGTTATATTTAAATAAATTTTCTTTAAGTTGCTAAAAAAAAAACCTGAAATTCATGCTGCCCTCTGTTTTAAAATTTTCCCCGCTATCAAAAGTCAAAAAAAGGCAAATATGACGGGAAAAATGCGGAAATTACATCACTGACGTCAACTAGTGATTTGCTATCGGTCAGCCGGATCGTTATACATTTCATCATCATCACTGCTGCTGTGGTCAAAATGTTTTGTTAAGGATCGTAGATTCCAATTTTTTTTTAATTGGACGTTGATGCACTACGATCAGTACATTCAAGTGGCCCATCTGACACCAAGCACGTGCCTGTTCGTGTTAGGTGTTAGTAGGCGCGACAAATAAAAGAATAGAAAAGGAATATGAGGAAGTGACTACTGGCGTGCTGCCAGACTGTTTGCCTACATGCATACTAAGTGGGTTAGTATTAAGGTTTTTAGTTGGGGAAGGCTATCTACGTTTGATGTTATCATGTACAAATCGTTATAATTTGCACATAAGACTCTAAAGGGTTCATGCAATTCAAAAGACGTTCTGCAGTGGCGCAAAACTAAAGGAATATAGGATCTAGTATTTTACTCGGTACGTGAAAGTTAAGCTTAATACATCGTTTGGATAGCTTAGCTATAGGAACCACTGCACACTTTCTAATTGAATACAGTAACGTATGGTACTGCGGCTGCAGCGTGTTTAGCAAACTTCGTGGATAAATTCAAAATTAGGACTACAGCCGTTCTATGCTGGTGCCTTTTTGGGTAGACCGGATACTGTAAAATACCTACATAAGTTATAACTATTCTAAATGATGGCCAATTATAACTCTTAGATCGAGCTACGTATTATTATTACGTAGAGAAGTATCCTTTTTGCGCCCAGCTAAGGATTCTTTTGTATCACAGCTTGTTCGCCACCTTCATATCTAAGACTATTAATCCGGACCAAGGACGCTCGTCGCCTTAATTCGACAATAATTCTGGATAGTAAACGCAAGGGAGTTAGCAAGTCGTTCGTTCATGCATTTATTCCTATAAATACAAAAACTGTACATGTGGGGATCTCACAACGGTACTTCATCGCAACACACAAGAGCCTAAAGAAGAGTCCAAAAGAAATGGAGGTCTCACGCCTGGTTACTTATTGGTGGCCACTACGAAAAAATTTCACTAATCGACGACAATCTCAAAATGTTAGATGGATGGCAGAGGGTTAGCGCCAAATATCAAAGAACTCCAAGTTCTGACAGCTTGGACAAAGGCCGCACCAAATCTACCTGTCAACGGAAATAATCGTCCTCTACAACGGAGGCTTTTTGGTCCCACGGTCACCACCATCGCAGGATCGGACCAAATCGTGTATGTAACCATCCTATGTATGGCTGAGGGAATAATCCGCCACCCTAAACGGAAAATCTCCTTGTTTCTTGAAAAACAATCACATACTTTTAAGGAGGTGTTTGGTCAAACGCAATTAGTAATATTTTCATGTATAAGATATGATTTAGGATGGATGCGACAAGGTAGTTGCCCGCAAACTCCTCCGCTTGCACAGTTGCTGCAGGGGGATGTTTCCGTGACACGTTGCTGCTCAAGGAGTTTGTTGGTTGGGTGCTGCGGCAAGTTGCTGCCCACATTGCAGTCACCTCGTGGTCGCCTCTGTAGCTGTGGTGTGGTACAGGCTGTCAGTTCAGAAGTGATTAAGTGAGAAGTAAGAAGTGATTAGGAATGTAGAACTTAAGCATTACCCTATCTCGCACAGATTCCGGTCGCCGACCAGCTTCCGAAGTACACCTTCGCGTGCCGTCGTCGTACACAGCATTTGTTACTGTTAACTTATTTACTTATTTAAATTCAACGCCTTTTGAATGTTAGTGAACATATATCATAAACATCAGTAAAATGGATGCTGACAACTCGTACGAACGAACGAGGGAGCTAAAAGAAAAAAAAACAAGAAAGACCTTGAATTTTCGTAGCGCTATGACGAGGTTTCAGTGAAGAGAAAGAGACATTAAATCATCAGTAAAATTTATATTAGTAAACTAGCACCATCCGTACTATAATTTATAATTAAAAAAAGGTCTTGATTCAGCAAAAATTTAAACAATTTATATTTGCTTTTGGTGCTTTTTCTAATGAAAATCCTCGTTTCTATTTGTAGTCTTGCGTTATATCTGGAGAATCCGGAGCTGGAAAAACGGAAACCACCAAGTTTATATTACAATACTTATGTACGATAACAACAAACGTTTCTTCTTGGATGCAACAGCAAATTTTGGAAGCTAACACTGTCTTAGAAGCGTTCGGTAAGTTTGATATAGGTTTGTACTTATTTTTGCAGGCTAAAACCAAGTATCAAGATAGTTGGAAATTTGATTTTAAGAAAGAATTGTCAACTAAAATTTTTTTTAGAGCTCATTAATAATATCTGCAATTTCCTTAATCAAACTAGAATAGGGACCTAACTTTTGTGGTATGGCCGCAAACCAATGGTTCACGAAAGCAATACGCCACTTAACCGGATACGCCACTTCTAAGCCGCTCCTCCGCTCGAAACCTGGACATGAAAGTCGCTCCTCGGAGCCGTCGGTGCAAAAGTGTCAGGCATCGCTGATCTCGTGCTCCGCCTGTATAGGTTTCCTCTAAAGCACTCATATCCGCTTAGATCTTGGGTCAGATAGAAATTTATTTGACGATTTGGGGTCGGTGGGTCCACGGCCCTTTCGTCTACGACTCCCATAGGCATTGGCAATTCTGTAGGATGCTGGCAGAGGAGCGCGCTAGCTTCTTCTCAGCTATAGGAGGGGCTCTTCCGTGGAGCCGCCCGATACGGGTGGCCTGTTCCTTGGCCAGGAGATCCAGTGAGGCGGCTAATACCAACACCGCCTAGTCAGACACCGTTCGGAAAGCTCTGCATATTCCCAGCCTAGCAAGCCGGTGAGTGGCATTCATTCCCCGCCTGGGCGTCGCCATAGCATGCGCCCAGACAGGGGCAGCGTAAAGCAGGGTTTCTCTCCTCACACTACACTATGGTTGAGACGATAACTTTTGTTGGCCAAAATTAATACCTCCGTTAATATTAAAAGTATCAACTGGAAACTTTACCAATCGTATTTTTGTAATTATAGGATGATACTGAATAAAAATTATCCGGATCAGAAAACTATATCCTATAGCTTTCATAGGAGGTTGGGTTAGGTTAAGTCGAAAGACCCTCACGGGGCCGCGCATAGGCCAATATGGCTCTTAGCTATCCGAAACCTTTTATATGAACCTAGAGAGTGTTTACGCGGTTTTCAAAATCTTTAAGGATCGAGGTGTTTTTCGCGAAGGCAACTAGTTCGCCTGGCTTTTTCCTGAAGGCATCTTCTAGCGATGCCAGAACCGCAGCGCCTAGGTATTTTATTCTTGCCCTTGTAAAGGCCGGAATTTGCAAATGAGATGCTCCAAGGCTTCGGTTGCCTCGGATTCATCAAATTTCCGGCATTTGGCGTTTTCGGTAATGCCCAGCTTGACTGCATGTCCCGCAGCTTGACAGTGACCTGTAAGAGTTCCCACTAACAGTCTGCAGCCTTGGGACCTGGGAACCCAGTAGATCCGCACTGACGTAGTCGTGCTGAGGATATCTAGTGCCTCCCTGCTTGCCAGTACATTTTTGGAACTGACCTCTGACGATTACATGGATCTTATCGCCGCTTGAATGTACGAATAAGTTGACCGCCTCATGTGGGCGATCTTTGCTCTTCGCAAGCTCTGCTGCTTTCCTTATGGCGAATACTTCCGCCTGGAATATGCTGCATTGGCTTGGTAGCCTATACGACAGCCTCATTTCAGGGTCTGTCAGTATATGCCCGCTCCAACTCCTCCTTCCATCTTGGAGCCGTCGGTATATTTATTGAGGTGTTGAGCATGGTTCTGACCTGTTCTCCAATCGTCATGTCCCATGAATGTTGTATTTACGTCCGGGCACGTTCTGGTTATCATGTCTCGATCGATTGAACTATGCCCGAATCCTTATAGAGACATATTCCCTGATGCAACTAGGCGTTGTTCCGCTTTTCCTGCAGTCAGTTGCGCGTGGATATCTAGGGGATCAATTCCTATTAAGGTTTCGAGTGCTTTTGTGGGGGTTGATCTCAGCGCCCCTGTTATGCAGAGCAGTGCCTGCTGCTGAGTTCTCTCCATAAGCTTGTTGTATGTTGTCTTTTCCAAGCTTGCCACCACACTAAGACTCCATACAGCAGAGTCGGACGCACCACAGATATATAGACCCAGAGCATTAGGGCGGGTGAGAGGCCCCATAAGTTGCTAAGCAACTTTTTGGATGCATATAGCGCAATGGTGGCCTTCTTTATCCTATCTAGTACATTGGGCTTCTACGCCAGTATGCTGTCTAGTACAATGCCGAGGTATTTGACTTGTGTTTTCGGGGTCAGCCTGGTTGTGTTAATTTTCAGGGGGAACCCTTGACGACACCTTGTATCTCCTGGTGAGGAGAATGTCCACGTTGATACTGAGTCCTTTCTTCTTCGCCCACTCATATATCTCCCAGAGTGTGGATTCCATGATCGAGCTGTGGGTCGATGGGTAGACTGCCGTGATAATTATGTCTTATGCTTATGCTTATGTCGTCAGCATAGGCTGTTATCTTTGGGGCCTTCCTTTCGAATCTCTTGATCAGGTCGTCTACCACCAGATTTCACAGGAGAGGCGACCGGACCCCGTCTTGTGGCATGCCCCTGTGAGCTCCCAATCGGATTGTACCCGCCTACAGCTTAGAAGATTTCTTATCCACAAGCTGATGGCTGGGTGCGTATTGGACGGTTAAAAGCGGTCCATTATAGCGTCTGTGGTCACGTTGTTGAATGCTCCCGATATATCCACAAACACTCCAAGAGCATATTCTTTGTTGTCCAGGGCTCTCTCAATGGTGGCTACTATTGAGCGTAGTGCCGTTTCCACTGATTTCCCTTTTGTGTAAGCGTGCTGGTTGGATGACAGAAGTCTTCCCACATGGTTTCTGATGATATGTCCAGCAGCTTTTCTAGCGTCTTGAGTAAAAACGAAGTGAGGCTAATCGGCCTGTAATCCTTGGGGCTCACGTGACTGCACTTCCGTGTTTTTGGCAGGAAGACAATCCGAGAAGTCCTCCATTGGATAGGGACATAGCCCGTGCTTAAGCAGGCTGCGAATATAGCGTAGAGCCATGGGGTGATCACTTCTTTGGTCACCTGTAGCATGGCTGGGAATATTCCATCTAGTCCTGGTGCTTTTATTCCCGCAAAGGAATCTATAGCCCATTGGATTCTTCTAGAGGATATTAGACTTGTTGGGAGTCTCTCTTCTCCAAGTGCGAGGTCCTGGTGCTTGTTGGCATCGGATATCTCATATATATTTCCTTCTTGTAATCCCTGAGTAGGATCTTGTATTCCGCATTTAACACATCCTTTTTCGCCTCTTTGGCGAGGTTATTGCGTAGGAGCGAAAGATTACTGTTCAACCAGGGTGGTTTGGTCCTCTTTTTGGCTCTAGATGGAGAGGGTCTCTAGGGACTTTTCTATGTTTTTAGCGGATTTTACTAGGCCCGGGCCAGTCGCGAGTCGTGTTGAGATTGTCTTCCTAAATTTTCCCCAGTTAGTGTTCCGGGGGTTCCTAAAGACGGTTGGTTTGGGAGAGTGGTCGAAATCGTATTGGAATTGTATGTACTTATGATCTGAGAAGGATGGTCTCTCAAGGACTCTCTATTCTGATACCACCTCTGACTCACCTCTGTCGTTAATATCGGGGCTTCCCGACACGCAGTGATGTGCGTTGGCGTCTGCACCCACGAGCAGTTGTTGGTCATTTGAGCTGGCTTCAACCATGCTCCTGAGTTCCTCCGGTGGGGCCGTCCTGTCATGTGCCATGTAGCAGGAAGCTGCCAGGAGGCGCTTCTTGCTTTCAAGCATCACCACAGTCAGGTCATCCGTGCCGTAATGAGACATAAGGTTAGCGTGGAGACCCTTCCGTACGAGTACGGCGGTTCTGCTCCTGCTTACCGTTGGTGAGTAGAATACATGGTGAGCTGAGGACTCTAGTCCGGCAATAGAATTACCCGAGGCAATCCATGGCTCCTGGACCAAAGCGATGTCGACGGACCATTGCTCCATGACAATCAGGAGTTCCGCCGACGCGATTTAACTCTTATGGAGGTTGAGCTGCAGTACCCTTAGGGTCATGGGTACCTGGATCAGCTCGGGACGGGTTGACTATGACTGTCAGGTCACCGTCCTCCTCCTCCTCCTCCGAGACGTCAAGCGTCATTTCCTGGGAGGCGTCGACGATGGAGTCCAGTCCAAAGTCTTTTTCCACCTCACCTGCCTGCAGGGTGTGCGCGTCCTTGTCCCCCGGGTGGCGCTTTTGGAGGCGCAGGTAGACACTACCCATGCCCCACGCCATCTTCCCGTACCTTCGCCTTTGGTATGAATGGGATTAGGTCCCTGTCCACCACCTCCAGTTTGGCCCCCTCCCACAACGCCTCCATCTGGCTGCGTCAGCCACTTCCGAGTCGGGTCGTCCATGCACCTCACGATTTTGATTTCAGCCTTATACTGCGCCTTCGCCTTCCTCCGCTCGCTAGACCGTTTTGGCCCGTCCCTGCGCGTCCGTGCAGAGAAGGTCGCCCAGGTTCGGACATGTCCGTCTGCGAAGTTTTATTCTGATAGCTTCAACACTGAGAGTTTGTGTAGAAACGGACGGACGGACAGACAGACGGACATAGCTAGATCGACTCGGCTGTTGATGCTGATCAAAAATATATACATATACTTTGTTTGTGGGGAAGACAACCAATATGCCACCCTTTAGTTTATATTAATAATTACAACGCACGATAGGTTCTATTAATAATATATCTATGTTGTTTATTTGTGTATCGATCGATGTGTAGTTGCGGAGTGAAGCTCGGCTTCCAATATATATATCAGCAGTGGACAATGTGTAGCTTAGGAAAAACAAAGCGCGACAGATTTGACGAAAGAAGAGGAAGGCGAAAAGAGATAAGAGGAGAGCGCTGCAGGTGCAGCGGAACACCCATGCGCGCATGCCTAGGTGCTGGCGGTCTGCTCCGAACATACTTTATAGGGTCGAAAACGACTCCTTCACTGCGTGGCAAAATTCTGACCAAAATGATAATACCAAGAGTATAAACAGTCATAGGTAGAACTTAAAACTAGAAGTCTAATCCCCGCCTGGTTGGCAACAAATAACTAAGCAATGTACACCACACGGTCTGAGGGAGCAGTCCCATTAACAAGTGGGGTGAATACATTACACAGTGTAACAGTGATTCTGAACTTTTGAAGTAGTAGAGATTGTTAAGCAGGTCGAATATAACACAAAACCATGTTTTAAATTTTTCTAACACCCTTAAAATCTTGATGTATGGTCAAAAAACAGTTTTTCGGCACTTCTTCACTTTGAAAAATTCCTGCTCGAAAAGTTGTTGACCAATTTGAAAAACGCCTGGCTTTTTTTATAGCTTTGTGGAGTAGCTTACAGGAAAAAATAACATATTGTTTGTTTCGAATGAGAAAGGCAACATTTTTGCTTGGAAATATGCAACTCGCACATTTTTTTCGTGTTTTTTCGACATTGATGCCATTTTTTAACAAATCACCAATATTTCTCAATGGTGCATTGTTGTTGTTGCCTAGTCAATTACGAATAAATCAAGACAAATTTCATGAAAAAATAACGAAAATTGATGAAATTATGACGATTTTTCTCCTCCAAAAAAAAAAAGATCGTTCAGAGCGCTTTACAGTAACAATGTGTAAAGGGAACGAATAAAGAAATGAAAGGGTAATTCAGAGTTTAAACAACAAATTGACATTCTGGGATATATTTTTATAAATCCCAGAGTTCTGTAAACTTATTTTTTCTCACTTTTCTAATTTCTTATATCAAAAACTTGCACTCAAAGTAGAAAGACAGTAAAAGTCTTGCATTTTAAATTTTAAAAATACTGAAGGTGTAGAAAATATTAATATATAAAAGTTATATTTATAGCCTATTATATAATATAACTAATTATATGAGAATGTGTTCAACATTACGGATTATAGGCGTTTTGACATTTTATTCCCGTTTTTATTATACTTATGTAAAAATAGTCATACTCTAATTCTTACATTGCATTGAAAAACGTCGTTATTTATGTTCAAATATTCGTTTTTTTACTACTGTATTGCTTAATTTTTGTAACGCAAAATATTAAAATTTCTTTAATTTTAGGAAATGCCAAGACGATTCGGAACGATAACAGTTCAAGGTTTGGTAAATTTATGCAAGTATGCTTTGATGATAACAACTGTATAAAAGGATGCATTATTCAAGATTACTTGCTTGAACAATCTCGAATAACATTTCAAAGTGAAGGGGAACGAAACTATCACGTTATGTATCAATTGGTGGCTCAGGGGCAGAAAAATATTGAAATGGCACAAGCCTTATATTTGAAACCACCTGAATTTTATAAATATCTTAATACTTCAAAGACTGAAAAAATTGACGTGAATGTAGAATCAACGAAGTTCAATGCCCTTACAATGGCGTTTACAGTTTTGCAAATCCCCCAGTTTGTAATAGATGGTGTTTTCAAAGTTTTAAGTTCAATACTATGGTTAGGTAATATTGAATTTATGGATATTGACGGAGAACGTTGCGATTTTTCGAAGCCTGACTTGGAAGCCATATCCAATGTCTCTCAACTTCTTGGACTGCAAATTTGTGATCTGAAAAAGGTCCTATTGATTCGCCAAATAAATGTTAGAGGAAATATTACTGAAATACCTTTAAAAATGCAAGAGGTAAGTGATATCTTTATATTTAATTAAAATTTGTATAAACGATTATAAGAACACTCACTTTGTTGTCGATTTGCTTCTGCAGCTTATCGGGTTTCATTCTGCTCTTAATTTCTGCGCCGATGCTGCTGTGTTCGACTGAGTCGTGTGCCGATACTGCTCGATCTTTTTCATAATACGATCTATGTATATCTCACTAGTTGGCATGTAACTGAAATGGTGTGGATCACAGATATATAGGATGATGTGCATTTGTGGGGCTTCTGCGGATGACAACCAGTCATTCTTTTAGTTGGTTTTCGAGTGCTTTACTTGGTCTAAGGGAATTGTTCGCAAGCCAAAACAATAAAAGAGCTATTTTGTAGACTCGCCGTCGACCTAGTAAGTACAAGTAAGAGAGTAAGTAAGGTTTCCTGGCAAAGCTAACACCGAATAGAATTAACTTTAAAACGACATAATTATTCTCTGCTTATGCTTAAGTTTGCATGTACAAGTGTGTGTGTATGGTGTATATAAAAAAAAAACGAGAGAGTGCGACAGACCCGCAGAACACAAACCACTTGGAAGCCGTCTACGGCGTTCTCGCCGCCAGTTAAATAGTTTCCCTATCTCTGTCGCTCAACTGGTCATTCTTACTAAGTAGGACGCCCCAGGCTAGCAGTGTTGGGGGTATTTAAGTCGATCAACAGAGCTTCACGAGACAAGATCCCAGTCACAGAACTTCGAACGCAGAGTAACAACATCATAGTTACAAGAACTATCAAGGACAACGCAAGCAACCAACAAGGACAATTGTGAACGTAAGCCGAACTCACCCACTTGGTGATCAATTTCGAAGTTGCCCGTTGCCGTGGAGGTCGAGCCGGCCGGGGATACTCTTCCGGCAGGACCGAAGCAGAGAATTCGTCAAGCAATCACCAGCCACGAACCAAAGCGAACACAAGTTACGCGCTGCTCGTTGCGCCAACGCTGCTACGATCGAGGAACACCACCGCTGCAAAAGTCATTCGATGAACTTCCCAAGAGAATCCTAGGGAAAATTCCAACCTATGAGAACAATCAACGAAAGTACCGCCTTTCGAAACTGCGGCCAGACCGGTCACTACTCCACGGAATGGCGTAACACCAGGATCCTATTCTCCTGGAACTGCGGTCTCCAGAGCCTACCCACCATCGAATGCTGCAGGAATCTGACGCCGGGAAAAGGGCAAAGGCCTCGAGTATAAGGGAGTCACCGAGGAACACACGCACAGTAACACACACCACCAACGCGAAGCAATGTCAGGCTGCGGTACCGCATGGCGCGGAACCCTTAGCTCATAGTCCACTTGACCGTCTTATAATAGTTTGGCTTATGTTATATGTTAGTATAAGGCCTTAGTAATTAGTGGTAATAAATTCTAAATACAAAAAAACACACCACCAACGGGATTTGAGGGACTCACTCTCACCGCTACCTTGGATACGGGAGCCTCGTATAGATTTATAAGCGAGCGCCTGGCATGATAACTTGACGATGGAAGGAATCACCGCTCCGTGCGGACACAGGGTAAACAAGCAGACGGAACCGGCAGGGAGCCCTGCAAGCAACGATCCAGTTAGGAGAATCTCGTGTCAGCATTTCTGTGCTCATCATGGCGGATGTGGTGAACGACCTGCTGCTTGTCATGGACTTCCTATGCTACAGCGAAGCCTTACTACAGTGTGGAAGCCTGGCCCTCAAGCTCGAGCCACCCACTTTGGTCCGGACCAAGACGCGCACCCAGAACTACGAGCAGCAACAACGACATAACACGATCCACTGTTGAAACCGCCCACGGGCGCACCCACCGCCGAGCACGGTAACCCCGGAAACGAGGACCAGGAACACCCCATCCCGTGGGATTGCCACAGCAGAATACGTTTACGAGAATGAGCAACACTCCACCAGACCAGAAGAGAACTAGAGCTGTCTCGGTTCGACACCCTCGCCAATGTTTCCCACATCGCCGAGCATAGCATCGTGATGCGCAACAACCGCCCGATCAAGCAGCGGTATCACCCAAGGAATCTCGCAATGATCGTCAGGTCGACGAGCTGCTCCGTGACGAACGCATAGACCCTTCCAAGAGTCCCCTTAGGGTGCCCATAGTGGATAATGGAGATGTCAGGATGTGCGTCGATTACCAGCAGTTGAATGAAAAGTGACCACTTGGACGATATCATCGTCATTGGGTCCACACTTCAAGAGCATGTGAGAACCAACTACGCCGATGCTTCGGCATAGCGTCCTGGTACCGCCGTTTCGTGCCCAACCTTGCCGACGTAGTCGAACCGATGACGGCACTGCCAAAGAAAGACCGGATGTGGGAATGGGCAGAGAAACAAGAGCAGGCCTTTCAAGGACTGAAGGAGCTATTGACGGAGGCACCAATCCTTGCGTTCCCGGATTTTTCAGAGAAATTCGTACTCCAGACCGACGCGAGTGAATACGGCATTAGGGGCCGTACTGACCCAGATAATCGACAGGCAAGAACGCGTAATCGCTTACGCCAGCCGCCTGCTAAAACTACTCCGTAACGGACAAATAGTGTCTCGCCATAGTGTGGGCTATACACAAAATGCGCTGCTACATCGAGGGAAACCGCTTCAAGGTGCTCACCGATCACCATTCGCTAAAGTGACTGAACTCCATTCACAACCCCACGGGCAGGATCGCTCGGTGGTCACTCGAGTTACAGCAGTTTCAATACGACGTAAACTATCAACGCGGGACCCAAAACCTGGTCGCAGACGCCCTGTCGCATCAGCCCCTGGGAACTATGCAGTAGGCAAGAGTTCAAGCCAACGACTGCCAGTGGATTACACAGATGCTACACAAGATACAGCAGGAGCCGGCCAAGTTTCCAGACTTTTGTTAGAAGAACGGACAGCTTTACCGACGCATCGGACTGCTAACGCTTTCGTTGACTCTGAATCCGAGATAGGTATCGACTTAACTGTGCTCTCCGATGCAGTGACCTCCAATTCAAAACCTGTTGTTTGAAGAACCTGAGACGCTTCATCGAAGTAAAAATCGGATCCAATTAGGTCGGCAGGGAATGAAAATTTCGCAGATTCACTCAACCTCTTTAAACACCGAATAGCCAGAAATGGGGCTGCTCAAGGATTCAGAGGGGTCTCTCCTCCACACTATAAGTTGAAACTTCCTATCCGCTTCAATAACCATTATTTGGCGATACATCTTTTTTACATCGGCAGTCAGGGCATACCTGTGCAGCCGGAAGCGGAGTAGAGTGGAGTACAACTCTTCTTCAATTGTCGGCCCCACCATCAGGACGTCTTTTAAGGCCACCTGAGACGATGTTTTGCAGGACGCATCGAACACGACGCGTAACTTTGTTGACGTACTCTGGGGCCTTAACACGCATTGATGGGGAATGACATACTGTGGAGTGGAAGGGTTGTTTTGTATTTAGGCGACATATGACCTAAGCCGAGATATTCGTCCACGAATACCAAGTACAAGTCTTCAGCGAGAGCAACTTGGAGAAGAACCGCTCACCAAGAACTAGCTCAAATAAACATCACATGGGAGAATGCAAAACAGACAGCTCAAAATAGAGTTAGATGGAAGGCTCTCGTAGAAGCCCTAAGTTCCCGAGAGGAATAGAAGGAATTAAAAAAAAAAAAAAAGTTTTCAAGCTAGGATCTCGAGAAAACCTACGCTCAAGAGACAAAAACCGCCGTTTTTCAACCTCGAAGGAGTTGCCCACCCCCTTTGGTTCAGACTTAAACGGCAGCCTAACTTCAAACCGACCGGACACATAACTTGTGTCCAGGCGACAGAATTTTGTTTGGGTTTCACTTATCCTCCAGTTAACAAAATTTCGGTAGAGTCATCCCTACAAATGAAACTATTCACAACTTGTTTCGGCAATTTAAAAAATGATTTTGCTCCTATCAACATATACATTTTTTGTGACCTGTAAAAATAAGAGTCTGCTAATGGTTCTTCGAGATCTTCCATTTACTGACGTTCACCGATGGGAACGGAGATGGTAACCGGAGATAGATTTCAAGATTCAGAAATCGAACAGGAACTTATTACTATTTATTCGCGACTTCAGCATTTTCTTTATTTGAGAATTGGACTCGCCAATACCAAGTAAGTTTATAAACGATTCAGTCAGCGGTTTGGCAGTTCTTCCGTTTTAAAATTGAAGACCTAGAGTCCAGCAGAGATCGGGCTAAAACGTATTCACCGTTTTCTGTGCGGACGCTTACGATTGACGTAGTTAAAATCACCCTGTCCAATGAAGTGGCATGCATAACATGTGACGTGGAAGGCTGATCCTGCTTAATAGGAGGAGAAATTACATAAGGAGGCAGATTTAGCAATCTCGAACCTTTGCCTTACAGAGAGACGCCCGTAATAGCTATAGGCTTGTTCTTCGAGGAGAAACACGAAAATGAGCTTCGATTATGTGGTTTGCTCGACAGTAAATTGTCTTGTATCGACTTTGACAACTCTTCAGCTGATAAGTGCTAACATTTTCCCGAAATCGGTACAAAGCGGCAGTCTCATAATGGAGCTGTTCCTCCCATTGGTTTGGTCACTGGATCAACTCTATTTAATACCAAATAAATCAAAATTGCATTCGAATTTTTGTATCATATCCTATCGATAACAAAGAACCATAAATCGGCGAAACAGTGTCGATAAGGTTTTTCAAGGAGGATGCGGACCGATGCGATATTTTCGGAAGACCGAACCATGTTGAAATATTATTCATAAGGCATTCGTTATCGTAAACCTTTTTTAAACTGGTCAGTGCTCTTTTTATAATTGGTCTCGGTGACTTGATAGGCTTTTATTGTTTCTAAAGCTTCACCAGGTTAGGTTAGGTTAGGTTAAGTCGGTGACGGCCGGCTCAAAGAACCGGTCTATCCACTTGAGCCTGAGGAGGCTCCTTGTGATGCCGCGTCGGCTTAGATCCCCCGTCCGCTGCAGGTTCTCATGGGCCGATGACCAATCCTACGTGAGAGAGGACCTACCCGATCCTTGAATGAAACGGGTTATCTGCCTCGGTGATGTCTCGCTTAGCTCTGCGAGATCCACAAGGGTGGGGAAGCCCAGGTACTGCAGTCTTTGTCTGCTTAGGGCCGGACAGTGGCAGAGGAGGTGGAGGATGGTCTCCTTTTCCTCCTCATCCCTACAGCTTCTACAGAAGTCAATATGGTGCACCGACAGCCTGGACGCATGTGTTCCAAGTAGCCAGTGACCAGTAAGAGCCTTACGGCAAGGGCGCAGCTTTCCCTGATTGATGACAATAGCTCCTTTGAGCGTTTCGCTGAACGGCGTGGCCAGATCATTCTAGCGTGGCGGCAGGTGATGAGCTTTTCCCATTTCCTGTCCGCGAGGAGGTGGAAGTACTCCCTACAGAGTAGTCTGCGAGTGGCCAAGGGCATGTCAACTGACTCCCTCTCCGGCTGAAGAGGGGAGGTTGTACCCTGCCGGGCCAGCTCATCGGCAGCGCAGTTGCCCTCGATATCCCTATGTTCTGGGACTCAGATAAGGTGGAGGTCGTACTGCTCCGCCATCTCGTGGAGAGATCTGCGGCAGGCGTTGATGGTCTTCGAGTTTGAAGAGATAGATATGCATATGGCAGCTCTGACCCTAGTTGGGGGGAGCTGATCAATGCCTTTTTTGATGGCGTAATCTCCCGCCTGAAAGAGTATATACCTCCTCCCAGGGTGTGATAGAAGTATATACCTCCTCCCACCCGGCCGTCAATTTTTGAGCCATCCGTGTCAATGTGAAGGGACCCTAGAGGTCCAGGAGGTCCTAGGTTCCATTCCGTTCTGTCGGGGATGGAAACCTGGAAGGGTGTGATAGGGTGATCAGCAGGGACACAGTAGTCAGTGTTCTCGTCAGTAAGGTGTGGAGCAGAGATGAGCCACTCCGTAGAAGAGTATCGGGGGGATAATAGCCGTGTACAGCCAACGGACTATTTTTGGGGTCATTCCCCATTTTAGCCCCATAGTCTTGCGGCAGGTATAGAGCACGATTGTGGCCTTTTTGGCCCTTTCGTCCGTGTTAAGGGACCAATCGAATTTTCTGTCTAATATAAGGCCTAGATACTTGGCCTGATTTTTAAGGGGGAGAGGTACCCCGTAGAGCTTAGGGGGTACCATTTTGGGGATTTTGTATTTCCTCGTAAAAAGGACCAGTTCGGTCTGGGTTTACTGGGTTTACTCCCAGTCCGCATCTGGCAATCCAATCCGCCAGAAATCGAAGGCTGTTGCTCATCCCAAACGCCAAAGCAACATCATCCGAGTAGGCCACCACCCCAACAGCCGCCCTCCTCTATGCCCTGTAGCAGTTCGTTGACCGCCACATTCCATAGGAGAGGGGAGAGGACTCCGCCCTGAGGTGTGCCTCTGTTCACATGTCTGGAGATGGTTGACCCCCCCAGTGTTGCCTCCACCGTTCTGCTGCGCAAGATCCGGTAAATGAGACCCACCGAGTTTTGATCAATCCCCAGCTTAGTCAGTGCCGTGTGACGAGCTGTCAGTGTCCGGATGGCTCAGGGATGGCCAGGGGTCGTCGCACATATTTTATTTGGTTCAGGTGGGGTTGCTGGAAGAGAATCCGACCCGGGTCCCAGAGGAGAAGACGAGAGAATTACACAGTAATTATAAATCGGGTCATTGTTCTAAGATACGCAATCTGTTACAACTGATTCAGGAGCCGCGGTCCTTGCCACGCGTCCGGGTGGTCGCTCGACCCGGAGTCGTCCTATCTCGCTCTACGGGGTCACGGGTGGACGCCGAGGTTCCGAAAGGGCAGTTCACAGGTCCTCGGGGCACACGCCCACGAACTTCTCCCACGCCTGTGGGCGGACAATCAGGTCTACTACAAATAATGGTTTAGAGACCGGTCGGGTCTACTAATTAGTGTGGAGAGTTTCAGAGACCGATCAGGTCTTCTAATGATGAGGATAAAGTAGAGGCCGATCAGGTCTACTAATTGGTGAGAAGAGTTTAGAGGCCGTTCGGGTCTACTATGTGGTGAGAAGATTTTAGAGGCCGTTCTGGTCTACTATGTGGTGAGAAGAGGTTAGAGACTGATCAGGTCTACAAATTACTGAGAAGAGTCTATAGGCCGTTCTGGTCTACTAATGGGTGAGAAGAGTTTAGAGGCCGGTCTGGTCTACTAAGCTGTGAGAAGAGTTTAGAGGCCGTTCTGGTCTACTACAAATAAACCACGCGGGTCGGTGAACCGAGCCGGAGAATAAAAAGTAATACGCAAAGGCTACTGTGATTAGTTAGTTTCCACGCCGTTTACCCGTCTCCTATGGCTCCACTGAACTCCTTTCCGCTGGTCCTTATTTGCTGGTCCTTTCCGCTAGTGCTGGTTAGGTAAACCTTTGCCGATCGCCGGCAGAACTGAATGAGGAGGGCTGTGGTGCGCCTTATATAGCGGCTTGGCGGAGGTTAGTGTGCCCGCATATCCCAACCGAATTTAGCCGCATTAGTGTGGCCGATCTATTTTGGGCCAGTGGGACCCATCGCGCACTATCATTGGCGCGCGCGCGCATTTAATTCAAATCAAATTCCATTATTATGTCTTCAATCGTTCCTTTTCCTTATTTTATGCTTGATATATTATATATGTGCATACAAATATTCATTATCCGGGGTGATATTAACCTAAGCCCTTTATAATATATGTTTAATTTATTTTCGTTAGACTTAAAAAAGTTTCTTTCTATTTCAGGCTATTGAAAATCGACATGCAATGGCAAAAGCATTGTACTCAAAAACCTTTGTTTGGCTGGTAACAAAAATTAACAACTGCACAAATCCTGGAAAAGATGGCGCTACATTCTTTGGAGTGCTAGATATATTCGGATTCGAAAATTTTAGTCGCAACTCATTTGAGCAACTATGCATAAATTATACCAATGAAAAGTTGCATAAATTTTTTAATCATTACGTCTTTGACTTAGAGCAATCAATTGTAAGTACTAATTAATATTACACATTAATGCACCATAAATTACATAAATTACCATCAAATTAAAAAGCTTTTAAACATTCCTGTAACCAGTAAATAACTTACATATGAAGGTGAAAAATTATTCAAATTATAAAACATTAATGTTTTCACTTCTTTATATATATTGTAAATTACAACAATTTTAATTCCATATCTCTTTAGGATTTACAGTTTTATTTTTATACCCTTGCAGGGTATTATAATTTTAGTCAGAAGTTTGCAACGCAGTGAGGGAGACATTTCCGATCCTATAATGTATATATATTCTTGATCAGCATCAATAGCCGAGTCGATATAGCCATGTCTGTCTGTCTGTCTGTCTGTCTGTCTGTCTGTCTGTCTGTCTGTCTGTCTGTCTGTCTGTCTGTCTGTCTGTTTCTACGCCAACCTGTCCCTCAGTTTTGATCTGTATGAAACTTTGCAGATAGTGTTTTATATGCTCTCACTACTACATATGTCGGAACGGGCCGGATCGGACGACTATATCATATAGGTGCCATAGGAACGATCGGAAATTTTTGAGACAAAAATTTTAAGTATGCAAATTTTCAATATATTTTTATATACATCATTCTACAAGAATAGAAGGAAATTCCTGCCTTCCTGACTCTCTCTCCGATGTTAGGCTTCCATTAATGTTTTGGGTCCTCTGATAGTTTTAGCTCTCTGCCATCTATTTTGGGCCTTTTATATTTTTGAATATTTGATCTCTTTGTGAATAGCATAAGCTCTGGGTTAATTTCGCCCAGGTATTTAGGCGAAAAGGCTCCCGACATTATGTTACTTATGACGTCAGGCAACATGTCGTTTATGTTGATTAGTTAGAGTAGCGGAGAAAAGACTCCGCCCTGGGGTGTGCCTATAATTGTAGGAGGGAAGGTTGTTGTTGTTATCGGACCTTGAAGTTAGCGGGGGGAAGGTTTTTTTTATTTGGACCCGAAAGTCGTCGAAGGGAAAGGGGTTTGAGGGCTAGTACTAACTACAATGTATTCGTGGAAACAGATCGACTGAGCTGATCCCCAAAACAATTACTTCGCTGTGACTATCAGATGCGCACTACAAAGTAGTCTTACCACACCCAGTCACTGCCGGTCGCTGATGGAAAATATGAGGCCGGTCGCCCGCTTTATATAGGTCTTGGCGAGGTGCAGTGTGCCCGCCGTCGGTGTGTAATTTGCCCGACTTAGTCGAGCACCTTTGTTGAGGATTGTACTTTTATTCTCCTCTTGCTGACCTTAGTGTGGACCATCTCGCTGAATTTGCCCCAGTTTGTCCTGCGTGGATTACGTCCCGGAACCGCTTTGCAAATTGGCACCGATGTCTCAAAAATATATACCTGTGATCTGAAAATGAAAGTTGTACGGACACTTTACAGTTTTCGACCGTGTACTGGCTGTGTTCTATGAGTAAGTTGAGATCTAGCACCTCTCCCTCGGAAACACAAAGGTTGGCGTATTCCCTTTGTTACAAATTGTAACGTTAAGGCATATAATATGATGAGTAACTTACCTCTATCATTGGTTTTAGGACTTCCCCAGAGCGTATGTCTCGCTTTCGCGTCGTACCCGATCGCTAGGCTTGTCTTCGTGTCCTTGGCCATTTGCAGCAGCTTTACCACAGGTTTTGGCGGAGCCGGCTCGTCATGGGCCATGTACGCAGAGGTAATCAGCATTCCTGTCCCGTCTGCTGTCTCGAATCTGGCAACTGCTAGATCCGATGTGCTGAGATTAGAACAGACAAAGGAGTTTAAGTGATTTTTTATTACTATACATGCTCTCCTCCTACCTGTCTAGTTAGTGTATAGTAAAGTTTACCTAGGTAGTGTCAAACCAGAATCTTGCTTGTGTCTGGTCCATGGTTCTTGTAGTAACTCAATGCCGATATCCTGCTCCCTTAGAAGGATCGTCAAATTGTCTGGTTTGATTGCCTCAGCGGTAACCAGATGCGAACACTGGTTCACCAGCCTAAACCTAAGGCCTTTCCACGTAAGGCTGATCTTATCGGACAACTTGGCCTCTGTCTCCCCCCACTTCTCTGCCAGCAGGCGACCGTCGTCGTTGAGCTCATAGAGCCATAGCCAGACCAATTAGTAGAACTAATGGTCTCTATCCGAAAGTTTATTGGCATTCAACTGGATAGCGGAAAGATGGTTCCAATTTATTATACCCTTGCAGGGTTTTAATTTTATCAAGATCGGACTACTATATCATATAGTTGCCATAGAAATATGTACATATATCAATTAATTTATTTTGAAACCTTTTTTGCTAGCAACATTTTTCACTGTCAACATGTTTCGCTCAACATTTATATTATTTAAGAACATGTGAAAGCGAAAAGAACAGCAATCCTTAAATGTACCAAAATTTAAATACATACTGTAAGGGTATTTAAACTTCAGCTTGCCTAAGTTAGCTTTCTTTCTTGTATTTCATTTATTTATTTTCAACAAATAGCAAATATGTCCTACCTCTGACCAAATAAGGAGTATTTTGTATTGTTATTCTCCAACTCACATCAGGTGGGCAGATGCATCGAAGCTCAATTCAACGTGTAACAAAAAGTAAAACACAAATTCGTTTTACAAATATCAAGAGCGACCGGCCAAAAGCGATGAGAAAGTCTTGTAAGAACTGAGAACTTTAGTTGATTTAGAAGATAGGACGAACAAATATGACCATAAATTAATTTAAATAGGAACATCACTCCGTGACGGGGCCGACGATCCTTAAGAGTGGGCAGGCTTAGAAGGCGCTGTCTGTCAACGCTTGACATAGGCAAAAACTCCTTTAGTTCTACCAACAATTAACCCTGTTGGCTGAATTCATGGTTGTTTATTGTTGTCGTTTATGGAAAAGAAAAACTTAAAGTCTAGTGTAAGTTAGTTTAGGGCGAAGGCGGGAGCATAACAAAGCTCTATTTCGCTCGTTGCGAATTCGCCCCGCCTTCGCCAATCTCTGTTAAGCTAGGCCTAAGTATGCTAGTGTGAAACAGAGAAGTTTTGTTGAAATTGAAAATGTACCGAACACACGCATTTTTCGTCTCGTCGTTCGCCAAATTAAAATAATTATTCTTGCCACCAAAGTTGTTGGTCTTTATATTTTTAATAAACTAATTAAAAGCGTCATGGCGCCCCCGGGTGGAGAAGATAATTAATTTAAAAAATTTAAAAAGGCAATACATTTTAAAGTGACTGACACATAAATACATATATTTATACATATACAAAAATTAAAAGTGCAATATTCCAATTTTTTTTTTGTGTGCTTGTGTGCTTCCACAAGCCCGCGAGGCGCTTACAATCGTGGACAAAAGTATTTTGACATAAATAAAAATGCACATTTGGTGTAATAAACTATATTTTATTTATCTAAAGAATTTTAAAGATATTTATTTATGACAATAGTGTATTAATATAATGAAAAACAAAAGAAACATTACATTTCCTATAAAAGCTTGTAAAATAAAAATACAAATTCATTAAAGTGAGAGGCCAAAAGTATTTTGAAAAACCAGAATAGGCTATAAAATTAATATAATTTGACAAAACTTTTAAGACTAAAGAAGAAATTAATAAAAAATAAACCCCTTCTTTGAGATCTATTACCTTTTCCAAACGTGTGGGAACGTATTTGATTAAATTGTGAAGCGTTTCAATGGAAACTTCCTTCCAAAGTCCTTCGACTTCTTCAATTGTCTCTTGACGCGTTTGTGTTAAGTTTGGACTTCTTTCGCGTTTTATGTAAGCCCACACATTCTCAATGATATTGAGATCGGGACTTTGGGGAGGCCAATCGAATAATTGTACGCCCAAATTCCTTAAAAACTTTGAAATCATTTTTGCTTTATGGCAAGGAGCATTATCCTGTTGCAGGATAAAATCTTGCCCAATGAGTCTGTCTCCGGCCAGTAATGCGTGGTCATTTAGGATACTCAAATAGTGTCCTTGATTCATTGTTCCAATGGGACCCAAATCGCCAATTCCATTGAAGCAAACACAACCCCAAAACATCACACTGCCGCCACCATGTGGTATACGTTGAGATACGGGCCTCATTTTTTTTTTAAGGGGTTATATACCTTTTTTAGCGGAAAAATTGAGCAAACTTTGGATTTTTTTTTAAATATGTAGCAGTAATTTTATTACAAAAATGTTAATATATATTGATTGTACATCTTTTGAAGAAAAAAGGAAGCTATTGGTCTTGAAAAAATATAAATAAATAACGGAGTTATGGCGATTCTACCAAAACCATTTTTTTTTTTTAGAGGGTCGCGGTGACTACGATTGAAGGTCAGGAGGTCAACAAAAATCAAAAAACAGAAAAAATTTCATTAGTATAAAGTTGTATCTTGTTCGTGAACGATTCCTTTTTGGAATATCTCGTTTTTTCTGTAAACAGTAACGATTTAAAAAAAAAAATGCCTTTTTTTGCTCTAAAAATTTTATTCAAAAATTCTGATCTTAAAAACAAAAATTTTTTCTTGAAAAGTCGATCGTTCACGAACTGCGCACATTCATTAAGAACAATTTAAAAAAAAATTAAGCAGATCGATCAAATGGTTCTTGCGGAATCGTAGTCACCGCAAAGGCACTTTTTAAAAAAAACGATTTCGAGATAATCGCATTTAAAGTTCGAGGTTGAGTGTGTTTTGTGTGACAACCGCGGCACAAAAAACTGTTTTCCTATGGAACTATTGTTCGGATCTTTATGAAAATTTGGAAAAATGTTCTTTTTGAATTGTACTTTAGGATTCAGCAAAAAAAAATTTTCGATTTTTTGAAAAAAAAAAAGGTATATAACCCCTTAAATATTTTTGGGTATTCTGCAGTAAATTTTATTTTTTGAGCCATGGTACTCAAAGGTACTCTCATCGGTACACAAAACCTTTTCCCAAAAAGATGGAGGCTTGTTAACATACGATTTTGCAAATGCCAATCGCTTTAACTTATTTTTAGGGGAAATAAAGGTATCGGACGAGCCACATAAGTGGCAAAATTAGCCTCTTTTAATCGTCTTTCGACTGTTTTTCTGCTAATTGAAATATCGTTGTCCTTTTTAACTTAAATTGATGCCGCTTTTGGTGTTATAAGGACATCTTCTTTGAACTTTCCCATCAGACCATCTTGTGTAGGGGTAGTTTTGCGGGGTCGGCCCGATCTGACTGAATTACTTGTGGAATTTGTCTGTTTATGTTTGTTAATTTGGTAGTAAATTGTTTGCCGGGGCACTTTATAAAATTTGCTGAGGTTTTGAACCGAAATACCTGCGTGGTACTTTGTTACCATTTCAATCCTCTGGATTTGGCTTAGTTCTCGCGTTGTAACCATATTTGAATAAAATAACGGTACAAACTAGAAAAAATAGAACCAAAAAAATATTTATGCTGAAAAACTCGACTTACAAATGGCAAAAAGCTGTCTTTACTGCGTACGAAAGAAATGAAAACTAAATGAAGACAATGACAAAATACTTTTGTCCACCCAAAAATTCATTAACTCTCACATCTCGTGTCATAGAAAAGAATTGTTTTGGCTTATCAGTTTAATCTTTTGCTCTCTGAAAGCTTTAAATGGACTCTCTTCCTGGAAAGTGGAATGGATCCTGTTACTTTAACGAGTGCGGAGAGACAAGCTCTGGAATATTGCTAGAGCTTTGACAAAATACTTTTGTCCACGATTGTAGTTTGTGTTTAATTATAAATATTTAAACATATTCGAGTCGGTCGCGAAATGCCTGGTTCCTGGTTTATTGTCTTGTGCTGAAATATTGCACCTCGTTTTCAATTCTTGATACATACGTATCAATATAGTAGAGCTAGATTGCATGCAACATTTATTTATTGTTTTGTACCTACTGTATTATTGCAATCACTGTTGCCCCCTTCCCCCTCTCGTTCGTTGAAATTCGCTTTAATAGTTGGAAAGTTAATCCAAGCTTGCGCACTAATACATACAGCTTTATATACTAGCAGCGGTGAACTTTTCGTTTTCGCTTTTGCACTTCTACCTGCGTTGTTGTTGTTTGGCCTTTTACGTTGGCGTGCTTAGGTTAGCAGACCGGCAAGCGCTATATTCTGCGGGTATACACTTTTCGGCGTCATTTCGCACCCACTAATTATTGATACTGCGTGACTTGATTTTCAATCAAATAATTTTTTTGTTGTTCTCATCAGGAAAAATATTTAATATACATTTCGAACAATATATTCATAATTTATTAAATTAAAAGTAAACTATTTTTTGGGTTTAATAAATTTATAATTGTTCCGATTTCTAATTATTGATTTTTGTTGTCGGTCTGATTTGGGAAAATGCGGGACTTCCGAATTTGGCATTCGGAGTTTAAAAATTTTATAAGCTTTTTCGAAACTTTGGTTCATAATGAAACCAGCATTCCAGTTATCTCTGTTGAAGCTTTAGAAATAATTAAAGCCTACCAAGTCAGCTAGAGCACTTACGAAAATGCACTGGCCATTTTGAAAAGATCTACGATAACGAATGCTTAATCTTTATGAATAACTAGCTGACTCGGTGAACTTCGTCCCACCTATCCGTGATTCAATTCATGCTGTATAAACAAAAACCATTTTTATCTTTTTCATCAAGCTGTCAGAAAATGAGCAGCCAGTCTCAGGCTGACACGATTGAAAACTGTTTTGAAAAGACACTTCAGCTGTGTTTTTTTTCGGCTCGCTCTTTGCTCAACCAGTGGACAACCCTTATCGCTTAGGGGTACGAAAAATAGATGTTAGCCGATTCTCAGTCCTACAGAATATCCCCTCAAAATTTAATCCAAATCGGTCAAGTAGTTTCGGAGGAGTTTGGATACAAAAACTGTGACAGCAGAATTTTATATATAAGATATATCAACATGGTTTGGTCTTCCTAAAATATCGCATCAGTTCGCATCTTCCTTGAGATCTATACTGTTTCGTCGATTTACGGTTCTCTGTTATCGAAAGGAGATGATATAAAAATTTCGAATGCAATGTTGATATATTTGGTATTAAATAGAGTTGACTCAGTGTATGAAACTTTACCGCTTTTGTCCGACTTCGAATAAATGTTAAATCGCCGATATCAGCATTTATCGGCTGAAGAATCGACGAAGCCGAAACAAGATAAATTAGTATCGAGCAAGCCACATAAATAAAAAATAAAAAAAAGAATATTTAAAGAGGTTTGTGCACTGCGACCACTAGAGTCTATTGTGCCCTCGTCCTAATGTATGAGCTATAGCTCCTCGAGCAGTTCAATCGATCGCAAGAATGCGGTGATGTCACTTGGTCGAAGAGGCCTTATTTCCTGCTTGGAAAGTCCCCCCAAGTGGGCCAACGTTAACCGACTGATAGCTGGGCACTCCTTAAGGTGGTGAACCGGTATATCGTCTTCTTCCAAACAAAGTCTGCATAGACTGTCCTCCCCTATCTTGAGATTATGCAAATGCTTGCACAGTCTGCAGTGCCCGGTCAGGAAACCCGTGACTATTCGAAAAGATCCTTTGCTCAACTCCTAACAGTTCTTGGTCCTCTTGCTATTGTGGCTACCTAGCAGACGTTTACTCTGCCTTGCCCCTTTCGACGACCGCCAGAAGTCAAAGCAGGCAGTCATAAGATCCACACGTCTGCTCTGCCTGATGAATGGCCCTAGTCCACAGAAGGGCTCCGGACAATAGAAGGGTGTACTCGCCCCCTTTCTCGCCATTAAGTCGGCCACTTCATTGCCGGGGATCCCCACATGCCCTGGTACCCAGTATATGGTTACCTTATTGTTTGCACCCAACTCGTTGAGTGTTCCTATATATTGCCATACTAGTCTGGAAACAATCTTATGTGCACTGAGTGGTCTGATTGCTGCCTGACTATTTGAGAAAATGGCTATGTCTCTCCGATTGTAACACAGCTCAATATTGAACGAGGCACATCTCTCTATCGCGTGTACCTTCGGTTGAAATATACTGGCGAATTTCCCTAAAGGTTCGTGATATTTGAGTCGGGGTCCGCAGACACCCACACCCGCACCATCCTTTGTTAGTGAGCCGTCAGTGTACCATCTAATAGCATGTGGTTTCACATCGTAGGTGGTACACATGTTGGTCCACTCTGACTTGATGCTAAGTTCCGTTTTGAAGTGCTTATCAAAGCTGAACTTGGGCAACTGACCATCCTGCGAATATTCCAGTAACAGGTCAGTTGCAGTCGCAGCCGAGTCAGATGGTCTTGCCCCCGTTATCCTCATTGTAGATCTGCGCGAGTTACCGCCTCAGCATTTACCCTCGGCGGTTCCCCGCCAAAAACTCCCTCGACAACCAGAGACCTGGAGGGCCAAGCAATACTTCGGTGTTAGCTATTTGGAACGCCGAGACGTCATATCGAGTAACACTGGAATTGCTGAGTCAACACAAACATCGGGCTAAACAAAACCTCTTGCAACACCGAATCGCATCCGCTCCACTTCTACTTTTGGCCGATCAGCAGTTTATAACAAACACAATGTATGAAACCAAACTGTAAAGAACTAGAAAGATATATAAGAATTCATTCTGATTTATAAACTCAACTCAACCTGACGTTATTTTGGGGACAAACCAACCGCCCCACACGGACACTCAAAACACCCGGACCTACAAGGGGACATAACTCGCGCACTGTGCTTGATATACAAGCAGTGTATAGTACAGTGGTGTGTACAGTATGTACAGTGGTGGAAGCCCGAGCAACACATCAAGAGCTGTGGATGGGCAAGTGCGCGTAGCGCATGAGATGCACGTGCAAGCAAGTCTCTGAAGTTTGCCCAGTTGCCTTTTCGTGACATCAAGGTCAGCGCGATTCGCCCAAGCCGCAGCTCCGTACCTGACTATGGGCCTCACCATAGCAACGTACATCCACAGTAGGGTCTTTGGAGATACTCCCCAATTTTTCCCCGCAAGAGACCTACAGCTATTTTTTTTACTTTGCGAACGGCATGTTCCACATGTTGTCTCCACATTAATCGCTTGTCCAGGATAACACCCAGATAGTTGACATCAGTGGAGATCGGTATTACTGAGCCCCCAATGGCTATTGGCCGAATGGATTTCAGCTTGTAGCGATTAATGAAGACGACAATTTTGGTTTTCGGTTTAATATTCAGCCCCACGTCTCTGCACCAGTCGAAGCTAAGTCTTAGGCCCAGTGTGATCCTGTCGCACAATGTGCTCTCAAAATTACCTTTACAGACTAAAGTGATATCATCGGCATAGCCTTGACATTCAAACCCATTTGCTGTAAGTTTAACTAGCAGCTCGTCCACCACGAGGCTCCAGAGTAGTGGTGATAGGACACCCCCCCTGCGGACAGCCTCTGGTGGTTTGAGCTCTAACAGTCACAATGTTGACAGTGACTTCTGCTATTCTGCCATCAACGAGTTTGCCCGGCCAGGTCGTGAGACCCGTCACAACTCCCCTTCTACAGAGTGCTCTTTCCACAACATCATGACACAGCTCAAAAACACCCTCTATGTCCATAAAGGTACAAAGAGCTACCCTTTTGGCCTTTACAGAGTGCTGTAGACTGTCAACTAGGCTCAAAAGAGCCGATTCATTAGACTTTCCTTCTCTAAAGGCATACTGATGCGCATGCAGAGGACTTCGCACTAAGTGCGAGTTTCTAATGTGGCTGTCAGAAAAGCGCCTTGTCGGTACTACAACGGTGTGGTCCGGGACTGCTTATTCACGACAAGTCGCTATTCGCAGCTAACCTCCACAGGAGGCCTTGCGCTATCCGCAACCTGCGACCCGTCCGGTTGCTTCAGCTAGCCCACCTCAAAACCATCTCACTAGTTCTTAAGTACCAGAGTTCAGGGTACTTACTGCCCACCTAATTTTTTGCAGTTACGATCAGTTACAATCGCTGCACCCAGCCTTTAGTTACGTCTCCTGTTGGGAATCCTTTCGTAACTGTTGTCTACATTTATAATGGTTTTGCACAGAGGGAAGTGAGTTTGGAGGAGAAGTTCCGCCGTCTCCTTCTTATCATCCTCTGTGAATGAACCATCTCTCTCTCCTCTTTTAAGATCGCCTTAAGCACTCTTTCCAAAAGTGAGCACGCTTACTATACCGGATTTCCTTATAGAGTTGTCAGCTTTTTGGTGTACAATCCCCATTATTCTCTTTAGCTGTGTTAAACATCTCCTTAACTTTGAATGCACGAGAACACCGAATGAATTAACCAAAAATACGCAGTCGATTTACGGCTAACCTCAATTCGAGAAAATCTTCTGTAGGTTAGGTTAGGTTACGTCGGAAGGCCCTCAGGGGGCCACGCATAGGCCAATATGGCCCTTAGCTGTCCGAAAGTTTCGGAGTGAACCTAGAGAATATTAACGCGGTTTTCAAAATTTTTAATGATCGAAGTGCTTTTTGCGAAGGCAAGTAATTCGCCTGGATTCTTCCTGGAGGCATCTTCTAGCGATGCCAGAACCGGAGCGCCTAGGTATTTTATTCTTGCCCTTGTTAGCGCCGGACATTTGCAAATGAGATGCTCCAAGGTTTCAGTTGCCTCGGATTCATCACATTTCCGGCATTTGGTGTTTTCGGTAATGCCCAGCTTGACTGCATGAGCAGCAGCTAGGCAGTGACCTGTGAGAATTCCCACTAACAGTCTGCAATCTTTCCTTGGAAGATGCAGCACGTAGTGACTGAGTTTTACGTTGCGCTCTTTGCACATGATCTTTGATGTTTTGCAGGTTGTGGAATTTCTCCTCCACCTGCTCTTAGCTCGTGTGTCGGCCCGGCTCTCTAGCTCTCTTTGGAGCGTTCTAAGGGAGACAGGAACGTTTACTATTCTTTCAATCGGCAGTCCTACGCCTTCCTTTGCAAGTTCGTCGGCCGTCTCGTTGCCATCGATGCCCTGGTGGCTGGGAACCCAGTAGATCCGCACTGACGTATTCGTGCTGAGGATATCTAGTGCCTCCCTGCTTGCCAGTACATTTTTGGAACTGACCGCCGACGAATGCATGGATCTTATCGCCGCTTGACTGTCTACGAACAAGTTGACCGCTTCATATGGGCGATCTATAAAATCGTCTGTAAAAACACACGTATAATACCCTGAATATAAACCAAATACAAAAAAAAAAAAAAAAACATTACCAACATACCTTTCTAGATTTTGACTAAAAACACTCGTTTAATTTTAGCAAAGAAAGCAAAGAAATATTGCTGCATTTTTTTTGTGTGTTTATTTTGCTTTTATTTATTGAATCTTCTCATTTTCAAGACTAGCAATAGGTGTATCAAATCTTATACTATAACCTAACTAGCAGTCCTTTAGACTGGAGCAGTATAAATGGCCCTGACAAGTTATAAAGTCGGTGCGTTGCAGGCGGGATTGGTTGGAAACCCGAGTCAAGACCCTTGCAAGAGGATTTGGGTGAGCAGACAGTTTTTCATTGTAAAACGCTTTTTGCTTGTCTATTTCGTGTTTTATTGCTAGAATGCCGAGATCCCTGTGGATGGTTCCGAATATACCATGGTAGTACCGTGATAGTTCGCAGGATCTTTGGGATCCTGGGAGCTTGGAGTCATACGTCCAGATTGGCTTAAAGGTGGAAATGTAGAGCAGGTCCTTGTTGTCCAGACACAAGGGCGATCGGGCTTTTACAATACAGTGGAGGCTGCTGGCTTTCAGTTTTAGGTATTGTTTCTTGCTTTTGATATGTCTATTCTAGACGTCTGCCGCAGACCGGAGGGCAAGTTTGTCTGTTAAAAGTAGACGTTATGTGTTTACACTTTTTTTCGTTCAGTTAAATATGCCAGTCAGAAGCCACTTTTCTACTATCATGAGGTGGTGGGCGAGTTTAGTTATTGACGCACATAGATTCAGTTTCAGAGTTGATTTGCGAATTCGCATTTGCATCAGGGTTCGACTAAAACGCCCCTGCGATGTAAGGCAAATGTTTCGGCTCTGTCATTGTTGCGTTGCTTTGAGAATGGCGATATGCTGGTTTGCCATGCCCGTCGCAAACGCATGTTTTCCAGCTGTTAAAGTTGCAGGTTGGTTTTCAACTTCTTAATTTTTACTTCCTTCAGTTTTGGTGTTGAGATCTTGGCTGCAGTAACGTATATCTCTCCCAGAGCGGCGGTAGAGCGGTAGATGTCCGCTTAGATAATTAGCTGGGGAGTTCGCTCAAAGTGGAAACTCAAATACTTTCCCTATTTTATCCTGGTAGTTTTGTGCGACGTCAGCCTGTAGGGGTAGTCCATAACTCCTGGGCTTTGAGGAATGGTTATCCACAAAGACGAGGGGTCTGTTGAGAGATCCGGTAGTGCATTTTGATCATGTGGAATGTTTTTTGACACTGCGAAATCAATCAGACCTAGGATCTCTCTGGGGTCTGCTGGCTTATATGGGCTGCCAGGAGTATATTCTGATTCTTAATAAGGGTTTGCATAATAATAATAAATGTTGAGGAGGTTTCCCGACAGATATTGAGGCCTTTATGACTCCCTACTGAGACAGGAGCTGCTCAACCTCCCTTATAACGGCTGGCTCTCCCGTCGAGGCTTCCCTGATCTGCATAGCTGTCAAGAGCTCGATATTGAGGTGCCTTCTTCAGACCAAATAATGGCTGGACATTTATAAAGAATGTGTTTGGTCGTTTCGTCGTCTTTTTTACAGAGCCTCCTTTCCGTGACCGAAGACAGACGCATTCCATGAAGATGGTATTTTTACACTTGGTGGCCGGTAAGGTAGGCCACCAATAGCCTTAGGTCCATCCTGGAACACCCAAGAGTGTTCCTGCCTATTAGCGGATGTATTAGCTATTTTCGGACGCAGATCTCTAAGCCAGAAACATTATTCAAAATACTGACGTGACCAGCAGATATGAGTTTGATTCTAAGAAGGCCTTTAGCGGCTACATCTTATTCCTTTGTGCCCTTTGCAGTTCGGTAACAGTGCTGCCGAACTTCCCTATGACTACAATGGCCAGGTCGTTAGCATTCCCAATGGCATTGATTCCCTGGTTGTGTAGTTTTTCTAGGAGTTCGTCTAATACAAGTGACCATAGTAGGGGAGACAACACTCCGCCATCTAACGTGGAAAACATTTCACGTTGTCGTAGCATGGCTTCTATCCAGGCTACGGTAGCTGCATCAATGTTCCTATGAGATAGAGCTCTGGAGATTGACTGATAGCCAATGTTGTCGAAGTTCCACCTTCCACGTCCGGAAAGGAGCACAAAGCAATTTCCTTAGATTTGAAAGAATTCTCGATCTTGCTGAGAAAGAAAGACGAAAAATTTATCGGTCTGTATGACTTGGGTTGGTCAAGAGCTCGGTTGTCTTGTTTAGGAATAAATACTACGTTGACACTCCTCCAAGATTGTGGTATGTATTTGACTGCTCACTTGACCTTGTCAGGATCGAAGATAATACCGGACAGGCTGTTGGCTGCCTGCTCGGTGGAGTAGAGAACCCGTTTGGTTCGTCGTGCGTGTATATCCGAGACCCTGGGAAATGCACCTGAAGCAAAAGCTCTAGCGTTTCCTTGCGGTCTTGGGTGTAAGAACCGTCTGCTCTTCTTAGAAGCCCCACCCCGTTTGTTGAGCCCTTAGCAAACCCCTGTTGCAGTCTAGCTGCTTCTGGTAGTGCCTGCACACTTTCGCAGTAGTTGAGCCAGTTTTCCCGCTTAGCTCTTCTAATATTCTTGTTATACTCTGTGAGAGCTCTGCTGTAAGTGTCCCAAGAGTCCTGGTTCGCCTTGGCTCTATTAAAGAGCCTGCGAACTTCCTGTCTTTGATCAGCAAGCCTATCACTCCACCAGGGGACCTCGCGGTTTGACCGGTGGCGCGTTACTGTCCTGTAATCACTGTCCTGGAAGGAAGTGATTAGCACATCGTGAAGCTGGTCAGCAGCTATCTCTGACACTCACAGACGCAAAGTTGGTGATGAGTTGGTCAGCTTTCATAGCCACAGAGGCTGTGAACAGGTTCCAGTTGGTTTTCTTCCGATTGTATAGTGAAGTATTGAGTTCCGTTTGGCCAGGTAAATCAAACCGGATGTGCTGGTGGTCTGATAGCGTGGCCTCATCGGTAACCCTCCAGTTCGTTATGCAATCGGATAGGAAATTACTAGCCAAGGTGAGATCTAAGACCTCCTCCCGGATAGCGTTTATGAAAGTGGGTTTGCACCCTCCATTGACTACATCTAATTGACTACACAATATATATTCAAGAAGGCACTCACCCTGCTGGTTGACATTACTGCTACCCCATATGGTGTGATGGCCATTAGCGTCACAGCCGATAACCAAGTGTTTCCCGGCTGTACGGCAGAAGCTGACGAGCTGCTGGACCTCCATCAGCCGACCTTCGTCAGTGTCTTCGGGAAAGTAGGCGGCCGCCACCACTGTTTTTCGGACGCCTTCCGCTGTAGCCACCTCTATGGCGGTTGCTACCAGATCCCTGCGGATAAAGTTGATTAGTGGGAAATGCTTTACGTTTCTATCCAGAAGGATAGCTGCGCGTGGAGCACCTCCACAGCGGTCATATAACAACTTACTTGAGCCGCAGTTAAGTCCTCGAATTTGGCGAACGATCACCATGGCTCTTGGATTAGGGCCAGGTCGATCTTCTTCTCGGCGAAAGTCCTTAACAGGCAGACGCCCCTTTGGCGTGGTGCAGGTTCGCCTGGAGAACCCTCGTAGTTTTCACGGCTCGTCCTTCGAGCGTTGGACGAGGCTGCCGCGTTTGCCTCGTCGAGAGTTATTACCTCTCAGTCCTTTCGGCGGTCCTTGCCATCGCCCTTGGCGGGAGCGCTACGCTTTGTAGCACCGCCTGGGGATCCCTTGGCTGGTGGCTGGACAGGGGTGGCCTTTATAGCGAGCCCAGAAGCTGCCAGCACCCAGCTCTTGGGACACTTCCTTTGAACTGCGGCCTCAAACCAGCAGTCTTCGAGGAGAGAGTGGTTTTCGGGATCGTCGCCTTGAGCGTAGCCATATGCTCCGCTGTTAAGGTCGGCGACCCGACAGTCGAAGCGAAACCGAGCTTGACACCGCTGGCCATCCGACTGTAAGACGGCGTGGTCAACTCTGAATGAGCAAATCTCGGCTTCTTTGACAAGCCGGACTCCGGGGTCGTGTCAAAAGACCGCTCCCGCTTGGCCTTGACTGCGGCGGGAGTGGGAGCTTTTGCAGTCTGGAGAGCTCGGGAGCCTTTTTGCGATAGCTGCCTTGAACAACTCTTTTTCGCGGCTTGTCAACTTAACAAAGGCGACCTCGGAAACCAGCCTGAGCCGAGTGCCTGCATCCTCCAGATCTAACCCCAAGGAAGTTGAGCAGGATGCGTCGTCCGACGATGGCTGGGTGAATTCCTTGGAACTTGAGGCCGATACCTCAGGTTCCCCTAGGGTCACCAAGTCCTCCGTCGACGAGGAGGAGGCAGAAGCCACCCGTCCTGGGACGGTTGGTGGCACTTCCGGATCCCCAATCTTGGCGGGACCAACATCCGCGCATATGGGGGTGGGCGCCGGCAGCACGTCAGCTACAGTGCCTCGATTGGCCGTGACCCTTGCGGTTGAGGCCTGGGGTGATGCTGTCAGAGTCTCAACAAACTCATTTTGAAAATCAGAGTCATCCATAAATGAATCCCACGAGTAAATGGGAAGGGAGGTCGCCCGCGGCATAGCCCGTGTACCGCGGGAAGTCCACTATTGAAACTGGAGGAGGACAGATATCCAGAGTCCGCATACTAGCGACCGAGCGCCCCCTCGACCATGAATTTTATAAAGAGTTATCTTCTGTTAGCCCGACTACCATTAGTCAGCACCCTTGGTCGAGACATGACCAACACAAGGGTCTGCTTCCAGCCGCCCTCGCGTGGAGAGTTTAGTCGCACTTCCGGCAGTGTGTGCAGATACGGCGCGTAGGTAGTTACACGTGATTCCCCTTGCGCACCTGCGACTGGTCTTGGTTATGAGGATCTGCCAATATCCGCATTTTAAATCGAGTTTAGAGATATACTTAGCATGTTCGGAAAGACTATGTATTCGGTACTAGCAAACGGCGTCTGTCACCCAAGAGGGACTAAGAAGAACAAACTGTCTCGCAGGGACGAGAAGTGGAGGTCATGGTGACCTGGTCCATAGACTTGCACGGGAATGTTTATTGAAATCGAAAGCTGAAACAGATGTTTCGCAGGACGAGCAGTGGTTTGACTTGGTCATGACTAGGTCATGGTGATCCGGTGTACAGATTTGCACGGAAATAGAAAATGGAAGAGAAAATGAAGTTAAGTAAACGATGAAGTATTTGAAGTCTAAAAGACTTTTGCAGTGTGTGCCGGTGCACCGCGGTGATTGAGGTCTGTCGAGGAGTTACGAACGAAAGAGACGAGATAATATGATCTTGAGTGAAATTATTAAGACAAGGGTTGAGTCGAAGGAGATTTAGTCCAGTATGGGTAGCGATAACTCGCTGTACTTCCGCGTGAAGTTCGAAAACGGAAAATATACACTCCCTCCCGCCAAATACATATTATGATGAAAAGATGTATGTCCTCACAATTCATTGTTCTGCCGCGTGATGTACAAAAATGGACGACACACATACAATTAAAAACTAATATATCTTACTTAAAAACGGAGCATAGCTCTAATTGGAGGCTCAAGGGAGGCCTCACTACTTAAACCTAAGAATTTAAAATTTAATTTTGTTCAAAGGTAATTAAAATTGTTAAAAAAGAAAATTTGTTTACTGGCATGCCAATGTAAAGTAAAAATATTGTAGCGCTGTCCTAGAGTCCTTCTCGACTGTTGCTTTCTTATTTGTTGATATGGTTCGGTAGAATATGTCTGTAACGGTATACAAACTTCGGCATTTCGAAGTTAACATACCTTTTTTACCCTTGCAGGGCATTATAATTTAAATCAAAAGTTTGCAACGCAGTGAATGAGACATTTATCTAAACGTATAATGTACAAATTTTTATAATTTTCACTCTAAAGGGTTCAAGTAATTTCCGACCCTATAAAGTATAAATATTCTTGATCATCTTCAACAGCCGAGTCGATTCAGCCACATCCTTCTGTCTGTCTGTTTGTCCGTCTATCCGTCTGTCCATTCGTCCGTCCGTCCATTCGTCCGTTTCTACGCAAACAAGTCCCTGGGTTTTAAAGCTGTCTTAATGAAACTTTGCTACCTTATATATGTTCTTACTACTATATAAGTCGGAACGGGCCGGATCGGACAACTATATCATATAGTTGCCACTCTCGGAAGTTTTTTGAGAAAAAATATTATAACTTTTCCAGTTTTCAACATATTTTCATATAATTTAAGATTTGACCATTTTATATTATTCTTGAATTACAGTTTTAATTTTATCAAAATCTGACTACTATAATATATAGCTGTCATACAATGGTTAAATGCAGAAGAAAATACAAAACTGTGAATGTAAATCTGTAAATGTAGTTTAATAGGTACACGAATTTGTTGGTATATATAAATGCTTTATATAATTCCAGTTAGCTTTTCTTTTAATTATATCAAATTTGGTGAACTTATAATGATAATGTAAGCTTCGGCGGGCCGAAGTTAGCTTCCTTTCTTGTTTGAGCAATAATTTAATAAATTGGTTGTAAAATTTTCTTTTTTATTCTAGTACATTGAAGAAGAAATTATTTTTCATCACGTGGAATTTACAGACAACTCTTTTTGCTTGGAAATGATTGAAAAGCCCCCACGATGTGTGTTTAAGTTATTGACAGAGCAATGTCATATGCCTAAAGGATCTGATTTGGCATATTTAAATAATTTGCATTCAGAATTTGAATTTCATCCAAAATATATTAAGGGCTCTGATCGTCGGCATTGGGAAACAGAGTTTGGCGTTCGGCACTATGCAGGAAGTGTTATTTATTCTGTTGATGGATTTGTGGAAAAAAATCGAGATGTACAACAAGACGTTTTGTTTGATTATATGAGTAACAGCGAAGATTTGTTTATAAAGGATTTATGCAAATACCAGGTACTTATGAAAAAAGTTTTATTATATTTAATAATTATTTTAGTGTAATTTGAGAACATTAAAGGTGCTATCGACTTTGACGAAATGCACCCAATGTATTCTGTTAATATAAGAGAGAGACAATTTTTAAATTTAAGAAAGTAATTCAATATAAGCGAACAGATTGATACAATTACTAAAACAAGTATAAGATTAACAGAAACAATGGTGACCATCACTATATACTATTTGCATATATGACGGCATGGGTCAGAAACTTCATAATATAACTTCCATAGCATTTTCTGATTTTTCCTTCTACAAATTAACCGATCGCCTCTTTGACAACCACAACGCCTAATGTTGACGCCAAAGGCCGTTTATTTTCCAGAGGCTGTGTGATCGCATACACTTTTTCTCTCTCCCTCTTCCTTTGGACTTTGAACTTTCACTTCACTCACCCAAGCTAGGTTTAAGTCTCTTTGTAACTAGTTCTAATTTCCGATTCTACGAATAAACCCTTACGCCCGTCTCGCAAAACAGTTCGCGAACAGTTCCTTTGTGCTTTTTTCTTATCGAGTGCATTCCAGGTTCAACCCACCCCTCTCCGAACACCATACAAAAAATTGCAGGGCTTTGTGCATACATTTTGAAACACAACAAAGTATTAATCAATCAATATAAATTTGACATTCATGCTTTTGAATTTACTTTCATTTATGTTCCCTCTTCCGATTTATAGTCGTCGCCGATATCTCAGAGACCATTAAAGTTTATGCTAAGTTAAGGGGGTCTTCTAGTTACGAGCCCGAAATTTAAGCCTATTTTCAGAAATTAATTGTGAGAAAACTGTACAAGATAATGATATATTTTTTTTTTTTAGTTTTGTACACGTTTAAACTTAACAAAATAAGAAAAGTTTAGAATGTATAGCGAATCATTCGTTTTTGATAAAGCATCGTATCCAGTTCTTAAATTTGTAACGCAGCGCAAAAATGTTTATTGTAGTTGTTCTGCATTTTTTGAGAGTCAATGATGCGGTCATACTTTGTTGACAACCGGCAAAATTTGAAACATCACACACGTTCATATTTTTATGATTCGTTTTTGATTAAAACATTTCCCAAAGGTTTTGACATGCGCTCTGGCGGCTGCGTCTCCCTTGAAGAGCTCCCACTATATGTCCAAGGACTCTATTAAGCAAGGGTTGGGTTCGGTGCCCGAGAGATATTTCACTGCGGTTTTTTTATTTAAGTTGCTATAGACCATTAGAAGTTGTTTTAGAAAAATTAACGTGTCAACGCCCCTTCCGTCAAAAAAATCGAAAAAATTATATTTTTCGTGAATTTTTTTGATATAAACTTTCAAAACTCAGTAACCTACAAGTGTTTACGTTGCAGATAGGAGTTCCGCCACGCCCCCTTCCGCCCCCAAAAATTATGAAAAACCCGTTTTTTATTAATTTTCTAAATATCCACATTTCTCTTACAAATGTCATCTCGGATAGCACAATACTGCTCCTTGGTCAATCCTTCATCCAAAATGAATGCGAATGCTTTATCTTTGGACGCACTTATAGGCTGATCAATAATGGGCTTTGTCAATCCTTTCCTGATCGCTGCATTAACTAGCAAGAAAACATCATCACCATGGAGTTTGCATAGTTCCGCTAGCCGTCCAACTGGTCTATTACTTTTTTTTAAGGCAAAGTTGTAGTACCATTTCTCCATTGTAAATGTTTTCTTTCCAATTTTTTATAAGTACTATTACATATAAGACAATTATAATTGCAAATTGTTGCAAAATTTATGGTTTTTTACTTTTAAAATATTTTTATCCACATTATTGCACGCTTCCAGTTCAAAATATCGTTGAATTGTCTTCTTTTGTTCGTGCCGGCCCCTCTCGCTGTTCCACACAGCAAACAAATTTACGTTTGAAAAAGTGAGGTCACCTAATAGAAATGCAAATGCGCCAAAAGAGGGAAAAGAGGACATGCGGGAGCCCGCATCTTTGCCGAAAGTAATGTCAAGTACTTCGGTCCTGGTTTTGGTAATGAACGTGAGTTCAGCCTCACATTAAAAACTGTAAGATCCCTAGATACAAGATAATCTAGTGTGAAGTAGTTCTTGAGCTGGGGTGAAGCTCAGTCGCTCCAGGATCTCTTTAGAGAAAATGTATAAAGATATAGGGACAAGGGTCTTTGATGAGATAGTGGGCTGACTTGAGATGGAGGATGTCAGCCACCAGGTTATAGAAAATAGTTTTCAATTTTTGCATTAGCATTGAGCAAAATAATCAGCGGTTACGCGTTTTGGGCCGAAGCACAGTGGGCGATTTGGCCAATCTAGCGAAAGAAAATGAATAACTCAAAAAATAAAAGATTTTTCAAAAGAAATACAAAAAATTATTTTTTTTTAAATTTAATTTTTTATTTTTAAAAATAAAAAAATAGAACATTTTATTTCTTAATTTAACAAAATTTTTGTTTTCTTTTTTTTGTTTCTTATTTATTTTTAAGTATAAAAAAATTATTCGGAGTCGCTGCTCCCATCAGATCCTGATATTTCGCCCTCCTTTACAAAGCCCAAAAGCAGCATGCCATACTGGAAAAAAGGGCGCTTCTGGACCAATTACATTATTTCTGCAATATGAACAATATTAGATGACGCGCGTTGACGCAGCTAAGTTTGGTCATTTTGAATAGAAGACGATTCATATTTTCAAATGTATACACAATTAGCGCGGACAAGTAGGGTCATCAATAGTTTTATTCCACAGAAGTTAACAATTATTCACAAAAAGCTTACCACATTCAATCACCATTTAATAATTCAACACTTATCACAGGTCACAAAACGTGTTTTTTTCTATTACTAAATACCTGAATTCTTGTAAAACCAAAAAAAAATCTTCGAAAAGGTTAAAACTTCAATTTTTACAAAGAATTGAAGTACCTAGAAAAAACGCTGGAAATACTTATTATGATTGCAGCAAAAACATATGCTCACTTTGAAAGCTCACAGCTGATCAAATATATCGATTAAAACACCAAAAATAGTATTTTTGTGCTAATTAAATATTTAGTTATCGGAGGGAATTCAAAATTTTGGAACATTTCAACAAAAATTTTTTGAATTTCCTGTCGCTAGATCGGCCAAATCGCCCACTGTGCGAAGGGCCAAAAGAGGGAAAGCAATATTTGGACACCTCTCGAGGCTCTTAATAATCTGGCCGGCTCTGCCTGGCCCCCGCACAAAGGTCATGGGTTGTGTCGCTTTCACCAAAAATAAACCCTTTCGCACACAAGGGGTTTTAGTTTTAGTTTTGGTGTTCCAGTTTTTTTTCTTGATGGTTTCTCCTTAACAATAACAAGTATTTGATTTCAGTTATATTTTATTTGTTCATTTCTTTATTTCCTTGTAGTTTCAGTTTTTTTGTTTAAGTTTTTCTCGCAATGTATAATTTTTTTCAGTTTATTTTTTTAACTTTTTAGTTCATTTTTATTTCAAAATGTGTTTCCTTCTTGTTATTCATAATGTCTCTCTGTTTATTTCTTAAGTATATTTTCGACACTTATTCCCATATGTTTGTAGGGGGTCGAGCTTCCTCCAGAAGATAAGCGGCAGCTGGATGGCGAAAATGATAGATTTCCACGGCGCAGAGCAAAAGACTATGAAAGTAGAACCCAACCCAGGTTTGACAGGTCGAAGAAGCAGAACGAGAAGCGGGGGCGTCGTGGGGTATGAATTCAACTTTAGTCTTTGCATGCATACATGAAACTAAACTGATGCTCTCCTTTGCTGACGCGAGCGTGGGAGATCGACGGCGGCCGATCGTGAAGTTCGCAACCCGAGCTCGAGCTCCGAAGCGAGCGCAAAAGAGAGGCGAGCGCGGGCGAGAGCGAAAGCTCTGTGCGCAGAGGCGGCACAGTGGCCCCTCACATAAACATCCCGCTCCCCTTGCAATCACTCGGGTTGCAACATGGTCCTTGTTATGGCTGGTGACAGGCTCCGCACACGACCCATCCAAACACCAGAGCACCGTGTTTGGATGGGTCGTGTGCGGTGCCAACGGCAGTCCGTCCTGGATTCTCATGAAGCCTGGCTGGATCACTTGCGGATACTATGCATTTGCGTCCAGGACCACAGATTTCTTCGCGGGTAGATAGAACCGCTCATCGGCCAGAGTAATGTCCCGGAAATGGGCCGGACCGTCTCACTTAGCTCCCGAACTGGAGTGCGAACACGCACCTGATGCTCAACCTTGAAGGCCACATCTAACTGGACACTGCTGTCATTCTTGGCGTTCACGGTTGCCGAACACATCCGCTCGTACCCAACGCTGGTAGTTGGCAGACGGAAGGCAGCCGCTAGAGACGCGTCGATGCAGCTCGTAGCCGTGCACGGGTCGATAAGTGCCGCCGTGTCGAAGACCTGAGTCTCCGTATGAATCCGCACCAGAGCCGTCGGCAGGAGGTTGACGCTATGCCGCTGCAGCAGCGACGAAGCGGTGGCCGCGTTGTGCGGGCTATTTGAACGGGCGGTGGGAAACTTCCTAGGCATGGCGAACGAGGGCGGCTGCGTAGTCGAGGCACGCCGTGGAGAGGCGGACGAGTGCCGAGGAGCGGCTGACGAAGGCCAAGGAGCGGCAGAAGCACGCCGTGGAGCGGCAGAAGCACGCCGTGGAGCGGCAGACGAGGGCTGAGGAACGCGATTCCGCGAGTGGGCGCTCGGCGGCCGGCGCGCCTCCTGACGCGTGCGTCGCTGAGCCAAAGGCTGCTCGGAGAGGTGCAGTAGCGTGTGATGATCCTGGCCGCACGTTTTGCAGCGGTCCCCTCGCCGACACGCTTCGTGGGAGTGCTCGTGGGCCAAACAGCTGGGACAGTAACGATTGACGAGTACAGCCCGTAGCCGCTTCTCGGCACTCAGCCGAAAAAACCGGCGGCACTTCCGTAACGGATGTATGTCACTCGGCAACGGTAGGAATTAATACCTCGAGTACAACTGCTCTCCAGTGTGATGGCGCTGCGTGGACGTGGAGACATCGTGTTATGACCGACGTACTAGGACGGAGAGAAAAAAAGTGGCAATCAGTACTGGTCACACTACGAATTGGAACTACGGATAAGCTACAAAACAGCACAGTGACGTGGACCATTGGAATGGACGGACGACTGGTTATTGACATGACCATCGGATCCTGGAAACACTGCGTCAATTCGGCCTAATCGCCACTCGTTGGACGGAAGTTTGTCTTCCTTGACAACCACCATGTCCCCGACCTGGAGATCTCTAGTAAGGGCTCACCTTGGAGTTCCTTGAGGTACTCTTCCTTCCATCGCAGACGAAATTGCTGCTGGAGAGCCTTCAGATGTTGCCAGCGGTTTATAATGGTCGTGGTATCCCCCTTTATCTCGGGTTCCACCACGGCGAGCAGGGGCCCTCCAACAAGAAAGTGCCCAGGAGTAAGAGCTAATAGGTCAGCGGCGTCTTCGGACAGAAGCGTTGACAGCTTTTCGAACATGTATTTCCGCGTGGCCGTAGACTTGGAGAATAAGGTCTTAAAGCTCTTAAGGCCTGCCTCCAACAAGCCTCCCATGTGGGGGGCTCCCGGAGGGATGAAATCCCAAAGAAGCTGCTAGTGGCTATAAGCACTTGTCACAGCCCCTTTTAGAGCCTGGAGGAAGTCGAGGGAGAGTAGACTAGCGGCAGCCACAAAAGTCTTCCCGTTGTCCGACTGAACTTGACGGGGCATCCGTGACACGACTCTAAATGGATGACCTTGGTGAAGAAGCACACGAATACCAGCACATACCCTTTGGTAATGAGGCAGGCTCGTCCCGTGTAGTTCTTGATGTCGAAGGGGCCGGCATTGTCCATACCGGTATGTGTGAAGGGGCGCGAGAAGGACGTCCTCTCTTTGGGTAGTCCTCCCATGAGTTGAGTTTGTAACTTCTTTTTGTGGATAACGCATACCTTGCAGGAATGGATTACGGACTTGATCAAATTCCTCACTTTCGGAATCCAGAACTTGGAACGGATCAGACGGATCATCAGCTGATTACCGCCGTGCAGCGTTATGCGATGGGTAAAATTAACGAGGAGTCGAGACAGATGGCAGTTATATAGAAGAATACCCGGATGCCGTTCGTCATATCGGAGAAGTTCGGAGGCTGTAACCCGGCCACACGCTCTCATGAGTCCTTGAGAATCCAGAAACGGGTTCAGGTTTTGAATCGGACTGGATACTGGCACTGGCCGCTTGTGGCTTACACAGTCGATCTCAAGGCTAAAGTGCCTGCGTTGAGTGACGGAAATAAGGAGAATTTCGGCCGAAGCAACTTTAGTCGACGTTAGGTGGTTCTCGAACGAAGACGTGGTCTTTCCCGAGCGCTGGATGAAGCGACGAACATAGGCGAGGACTCGCAGCGCCTTATTGAAAGTAGAAAAACGCTCAAGAATATCTTCCGGGGGGGCCTTCGCAACGTGGACCTTGACTGCTCGCTTCTCAAGTTCAGTCTCGGGGGAGTCATTGGCTGAAATGGGTCACTCGGAGCGCGGTCCTTGCAGCCAGGAAGGGCCATGCCACCACAGTTGACTGTCCGCGAGGTCTTGAAGGGCTACCCCCCGGCTAGCGAGATCTGCCGGATTATGTTCGGAGCGGACATGTTCCCATTTCTCCACCTCGGTGAACTGAGTGATCGAGGTCACCCGATTTGCCACGAACGTTGTCCAATGGCACGCCGGCCTGCGCAACCAGGCGAGAACAATCGTAGAGTCCGTTCAACAGTGGAGGGCGGACGCAGGGCCGAGTATCTTGGGAAGAATTGCGTTGGCCATCTCGGACAATAGAACGGCTCCGCACAACTCCAGTTGCGGGAGCGACACCGTCTTTACAGGGGCCACCCGTGTCTTTACCGTTAGCAAGTTCACCACCACCGTGGACCCTCGGACGTAGATTGGCAGCGCCATATGCCTTTTGCGAGGCGTCACAAAACCCACGATGTTCTACCTTCAAGTGAGGACGGAAGGCGACCCAGCGGGGGATTCGGATCTGATCGAGCGCCGAGTAATCTTCCAGGAAGTCAACCCATCTTTTGCAGAATTCCTGAGGGAGGACATCGTCCCAGCCCAGAACCTGGAGCCAAATGTCCTGCATAAACATCTTTGCCCGGACAATGAAGGGGGCTAGCCAACCGGCTGGATCGAACAGTTTGGCACTTTGAGACAGGACCTGACGCTTTGAGAACGACGATCCCCTGGTCAATTCTGGCGGAATGAAGAAGAACTCATCCGACGTCGCCTTCCACGGCACGCCGAGAGTTTTGGCCGTGCTCTCTGCGTCGATTTCGAGGAAATCAGCCCGGAGGAAATGGTCAGCATGGATGTTTGCCAAAATAGCCTTGTTGTTGGACGTCCATTTCCTTAGTGGGAACCCTGCCGAACCCAGGGTCCCCTCGAGCTCTCGGATAGCTGCTTGCGCCTCAGTCCTAGAGTCTGCACCAGCGAGAACGTCGTCGACGTACATGAATTGTCGAATAATCTGACTCGCCCGCGGATACCTCGACTCTTTGTCTTCTGCGAGCTGTTGCAGGATGCGGATCGCTAGGAATGGGGCACAATTGACCCCGAAAGTTACCGTCTTCAGTTCGTAGTCGCGGATTTCTCCATCGGAGTTGCGAAATAGAATGCGCTGGAGCGGAGTATGCTTGGGGTCTACCCAAATCGGCCGGTACATCTTCTCGATGTCAGCATTGAAGACGAACCTGAAGTATCGCCACTTTAGGATTTGAATAGTTAGGTCGGATTGTAAGACCGGGCCCGCGTAAAGAATGTCATTCAGACTGGTCCCGTTTGCGGAGGGGCTCGAAGCATTAAAAACTACCCGCACTTTAGTGGTTGTGCTTTCGGGCTTGAGAACGTCGTGATGAGGAAGGTAGTACGTGGCGGAGTTGCTCGTCGTAGAAACCTCGGCCATGTGTCCTAAGTCGAGATATTCTTGGATCACAGCATCATACCGGGCCTTGAGGAGAGGCTCCCTTTTCAGGCGCTGCTCGTTGCGGAGGAACTGAGCTAGAGCGAAGGATCGCGAATATGCTAGCTCGGTGCCCTTGTGTTCGTGGTCGCGCAAGGGGAGCGTCACAACATACTTGCCACGATGGTCCCTTCTGGTGGTTTGTACGAAATTTTGTTCGCAAACCGAATCAGGCTCGGGGACGATCTGTGTGGGCACTTCCTTGACCTCCCAGAATATGGTTAGAAGCTGGTCCAGTGAGTCTTCGAAGGCACAGGTAACTCGCGTAGAGAAGGCGGACACCCTGCTGGGGGCTGCCGAATGGAGGAGGCCTGTCAACACCCATCCAAAATTGGTTTCCTGGCCGAGAAGTGAGCCGCAAATGTCAGTTTTGGAGTTGCTGAGGAGAATAGACGGAAGAATGTCTGCTCCTATCAAGATATCGATTTGGGAGCTCTCAAAGAACTTGGGGTTCGCAAGGGTGATGTCAGGAAGGTCCTTAAGAAGATCCCGTGGGATCGGATACGACGGCAGATTACCGGCCAGCTGCGGAAGAACATAGGCCGCAGTCTCTAACTGCACCCCAGGCCTGGAGGGCGATCGAATCGAAAAAGTACACAACTTGGTGGACTGAGCGGCCACGGTTTGGTTCAGGCCGGACACTTGGGCTTGGACAGTCTTAAACGGAAGTTTGACTAAGTTGAATAGCCGTTCTGTAGCTTCGGACCCAGCGTCAATCAAGGCTCGTGCTTGAAAGTTGCACCCCAGATGGCACACGTTAATGAGGGCAGTGCCCAGTAGGACGGCTCTTGAACCAGAAGCGAAGCATACCTGCACATCTGCGGGATCGTCTGAAGCACCCGTGCCTCTTGGAGTAGGCGCGGGCCGAGGCGTGGCTGTCGTAGACGGACTTGGAGCGGTTCCGCAAGGATTACCGCGGTGCAGGAGGGTGTGATGCCGGCTGTGGCATGTAAAACTGCTGTGGGCACTGGTGCAATCCCGTTGCTGGTGCCCTCGGGCAAAACAGTTAAGGCAAAGTTGCCTTCTCTTGATATAGTCGGAGCGACCATTCACTTCCATTTCGAGGAACCGTGGACATACGCGAATAGTTGCCGATCTTGGCGGAATTTGCCCCGAAACGCTAGGTCTAATGTCGTCGATTGCCTCCAGAGTCCGATAGCGCTCTGTCAAGAAGGCGTCCAACTCACTCCAGGTTGGAATTTCGGCCTTGTTGTGAACTGATTGCTCCCACATGGAAAGCGGGATTTTGAGAAGCTTTAAGGAGACCATGTATACCAGGAGACAATCCCAAGCTTCGACATTAATGGAGGACATGCGTAAGGCTGTGAGGGTGTTCGTCTTCGTCTTTTCTCTTCATAGTGAACGGTCGTGTTTTTGTTTTGCGCTCCGAATATTGTGTTGTTTTGCTTTTTAAACCACCGGGGTTTTATTAAAATCATCACAAAACTTCTCACTTAACTTCAGCCGTTTGCTTCCGCGTGTGCATGAGCTTTTTTCGTGTTTAATTTGTATTTAATTACACTTTTAGTTTTTGTGCTAAGACGGTTTTCTGCATTCTCTTTTGTGCCTATCCCTCTTCTCCCCGCTTACGTTCCGTTGGTGTTTAGCTGCAGCTAAACGGTTCTAAGCTCTCTCGCCCTCGCTATTTCCTTATCGCTCTCACTCTCCCGCTCACCCGCGTTGAAGGATCTTCTCTTTGCACAGTGGTCTAAGGTTTGTGGAAATGTCTTTTAATATTGTCTGTGGAATTAAAAACTGCCAAAAAACTGTTTTGGCAGACCAACCATACTCTTGGTTTTGGCTGGCTTTGTGATACGGTCGTACACGCTAAGTGTGTCGAGTTGTCGGGCCGTATTGCGGATGCAATTTCCAGTAAAATGGGAATACATTATTGTTGCCAGTCCTGTCGAGAGGTTGAGAAGGAAATGAAATCCTTCATGCGGCAGACCAGAAACGGATTTAGTGAGCTCACGGTCAATTTTCGCAAAGCGAATGATATGTTCACAGCGTTAGACGCTCAGTTTAATAGTTTGAAGCTATTAAACGAGTCGCCAAAGAGCAAAAAATCTGTTGCTGGTCGTCAGCAACTGTGCGAATCCCAGCAACCTACCATCGGGATCACCCCTTCGGCATAGCCACCGACCCCGATACCAAGCCCAATGGTCTTGAGATCGGGAGCGGTACTAGATTCGGTAACCGAATGTACAGGGGTGGAAATGGCAACAGGTCCGCCAGTAATTTCCGTTGTGTCCGCTGCGGTGTCCCAAACTCGGACTCCGCAGACTGCCCAGGGCGAAAAAACATCCGGACCACCGGCTGTCGGTAACTTAGTGTTACCAAAGACCCTAACAGCTGTTCCACCATCGAAAACAATATTTGTTTCGCGGCTTGCCCCTGACCTCGCATCGGAAGATGTTCTTGCCTATATTCAAGGCAAAACCCAAGCCGAAAATGTAAAAGTGGAAAAGTTCAATTTTTCGTATGTCAGACACAACACATCTTTCAAGATTAGCGTCTATCCGAATACCTTTGACACAATTTGCTCTGGTGACTTCTGGCCCGAGCACGTTGTAGTTAAGGAATTCGGGGCTAAAACAAAAAAAAAGCGGCCAGTGGGAGTACGCCTCCCTATACCGCCACAAACCACTAAGACCACCTCAACACCCTCAGTCCCAAAAAACTAACCATTTCCTTCCAAATTTCCTATCAGAATACTAGAGGCTTACGCAGCAAGCTCTCGAAATTGTATTCTAACAGTTTTTCCTTCGCATCCCAGGTAATTGTATTTACCGAGACCTGGTTAAAGGCAGATATCCTTAGCTCTGAGATTCTCCCGGGTAAATATACAACTTACAGGGTTGACCGACTGGTCCAGCGTGGAGGTGGAGTTTTAATTGCCGTAGACTCCTCCCTCATCTAAGAACTTGTTGCCCTTGACGATATCACCGATATCGAATTTATTTGTGTTAAACTTTCATTTCCAGGTAGTCTTATTTACATAACTTGCTCCTATGTTCCACCATCGGCTGAGGAGCCCATTTATTGGAAACACCTTGCGGCAATTCAGGCCGTTTCCAACAGGCTTTCAGATCGAGACCAACTTGTAGCGCTAGGGGACTTCAATATACCTGGAGCTCGTTGGTCATCTGATGGGGTGTCAAATGTCCTTCAGACTATGGCACAGCATGACCTTATTGATGGCCTGCTTGACATATCCTTGTCTCAAGTTAACCATGTCCTGAATTCCTTAAACCTATCTTAGACGAAAGCCATCTTCGGCTGGATCTTCAACGTGTAAAGCCAGTTTATGCACCGGGTCCCGATGGTATACCGGGCTGTGTTCTCAGGTATTGCGCCGAGGCTCTGTATAACCCCCTTCTTAAACTATTTACCATATCTTTGGAAACATCAGAATTTCCCCTTATTTGGAAGGAATCATTTATTATTCCTCTCCATAAAAAAGGTAGCAAGTCAGATGCTGGTAACTACAGAGGAATCTCTAAGTTGTCGGCAATTCCAAAACTCGTTAAAAATAAAATTACTCCCCACCTGCAGCACTTGTGCAGATCCGTAATTTCTCCATGTCAGCATGGATTACTGAAACGAAGATCGACCACTACAAATCTTTCGGAACTTACCTCATTCGTGGTTAGGGGCTTCCAACGTAAATCTCAGACCGACGTGATCTATACGGACTTTAGTAAAGCCTTTGACTCGGTTAATCATTTTCTTCTTATAAGGAAGCTCGATTTAATAGGGTTTCCTACCGATCACCTTACTTGGCTTGAGAGTTATTTGAGTCACCGGACTTAAAAGGTTCTGTTCAAGATTTCTCTTTCCAACTCCCTCAATGTCACTTCTGGCGTCCCACAAGGCAGCCATCTTGGCCCGCTGCTATTTACCTTATTCATCAATGACCTTCCTCTAGTGCTACCCAACTCTAGAGAACTTATGTACGCTGACGATGTCAAACTGTGCATGCAGTATAAGGACAGCTCATGCCAGTCAGACTTACAATCCGATCTTGACAATTTCCAGGCATGGTGTAGTGATAACTTATTAAATCTCAACAGCTCAAAATGCAAACTGATGACATTTTCACGTGTCACTCCCCAGTATGCAACATATACGCTTAATGAATGTGCATTGGAAAGAATAACTCTCGTTGACGATCTAGATGTCCGTCTAGATCCTAAGCTTTCGTTTTCAGAACATATTTCTTGCATGGTTAACAAGGCCAAAGGCATGCTTGGATTTATTAAAAGGTGGTCGAAAGAATTCGATTCCCCTTACGTAACTAAGAGTCTTTTCACTTCATTAGTTCGTCCTATTTTGGAATACGGTTCTTGCGTTTGGAGTCCTCAATTTGGAATTCATATTGCCCGCATTGAATCTGTTCAAAAAAATTTTCTGCTTTTCGCCCTTCGTGGCTTACCCTGGGATGCCGATCTAAGATTACCGTCTTATTCTAGTAGACTTCTATTAATTAACCAACCTTCCCTATCTAACCGTAGAACTATGCTTGGTGTCGTCTTTCTACACAAGCTAATTCATGGTGACGTAGATAGCCCCTACCTGCTAGGACAGCTTAACTTTCACGTTCCTCGACTAACATCTAGAACCTTTATCCCCTTAGCAATAAATCACTGTAGGAGGGAGTTTGAGGCACATGAACCTTTTAGGGTCTTATGTGCCGATTACAACCGACTTTTTAAATTCATAGAGGGACCTGAGAGCCTCCCTCGCCTTAAAACTGTATTGCTAGTAGAATTAGCTCGTAATGTTGCATGAACCTAAACCTAACTTTCCTCGTTCTTTCCTATATTTTCCTTCTCACGCGTCTATCTAGAACGCGATCTTGCCGTACGTCACACGGCTGCGCCCCTCGGTCGGTTGGGCGGGAGGTGGGCGTGGGACTCGCGCGCAATAAAAAAAAAAAAAAAAAAAAAAAAAAAAAAGAGGCAACTCTGAATGGTGCCTTGTAGCTCTTTTAGAGCGGCTCCGTACTCTTGGGGCACAAGAAAAGGATTTTCAACTGACTGTTGACCAAAGACCGCCGATTCAGGCCTTGCGACGCTGAAACGAAACCTTCATTGGTTAGCGGGGCCTTACAGACAATGGCGTGCGCGTCGCCACTTGTTTTCGACAACAGGTGGAACAACTTTTCCACCGGTGTGAGCCCCGAGTTGCGGATTTATATGGCGGTGAACAAATCTCTGAAGGTGGGCCACCGAAGATAATCACCAGAGAAAACTTCAGTGCCCACTGGCGGTAACCGGCAACTAGTAGAAGTGGGCAGTTGGCTGGGAGCGGAAGCCTGAGCGGACGGCGGCATTTTCTATTATTTCCTGAAGCTTGGCTACGCACCTTGAATATACGGAGTAACATTAGCTGTATTTGGTTTCCAGAACTGTTGAGGTGACTGGGTCCTCGGCGGACCCGGAAAGAAGATCGGAGCAGCTCTCATAGCCCTTCTCCACACATTCCCATAAGGCCCGGATTTCGTCCAGATGGACTCGGCACATATGCGGAGAAAATCTATCAGTTTCTGGAGCGCCCGGAGTGTGTAAGTCAGCTTCGAATTTGCTCGGTCTGTTGTGGCAGCGAACTTTCTTAAGGCAACGTCTACCGCACTTTGTGCCATTTTTGCGACCGATCGAGTAAGTCTTGGTGAGGGCTCGTGGATAATATCGACTGACTCGTCGCTCTTTGCCTTTGGAATGGCAGGGGCAGTCTTTGGCTTTAATTGGGACGACCGCGGAGATGCGGATTGGGACCTGTCTAGGCGTAACCAGAATGTAGACAGGAAAGTCCGAGATCTTGATGTCGTCGGCACGGATATGTAAAATAAAAATATTTCCTCGGTATATATATTGCGTGGCTCGGACGTGGAGCTTGATTTACATTTTAGTTGAAAATGAGGCCCAGAAAATCCTAGAAATTGTACCGTAATCCACAAGAGATCAATAAATAAATAATTATTTAAAAAAATAATTATATATATATTTATATAAATAAAAATAATTACGAAGCCGAAAAGGTGGAATTAAAAACCCTTCGCTTTCGTTCGGCCGAAAAACTCACTGATGCCGTCGGCAAAGCAGTGCATGTGTAAGGTACGCAATTGCGGGGAAAAAACACAGCAACAAAAACACCGCGGCCGCTACAGAAAATCAAACAAAATCAAAGAAAATTTACCAAAAAACAATCGCGGTCCCGCCCGTATGGATGTGTAATAATGTTTCGTTTTGATTGTTTGTTGTTTTTGTCTCGCTTTTAATTTGTATTTATGTATGTATATATATTAGTTTCGTAGCTGAGGTTAGTTGCTGTAAACGTGTGCAGATAATATATATATTTTTTTTTGTTTTTTATTTAAAACAGAGTATAAAAGTATAATACATAGTACAGAAGAGTAGGAGTAAAGGTGAAGATGAAGAGTCCGCTCCCGTGGGAATGCCGCAAAGCTATACTTCACGGGGGCGGCTGGCGGTTAGGTTGCTGCTCGTCGGTCGTCTTCCCTGCGACGGGTCTGCTCCCGGCGCCTCAGCTCTCGCATCACGGATGCTGCCTTATCAGCAACCGCTTCCCATTTGGATGGGAAGGTGTTAGACGGCAGCTAATGGCTGCTTCCAGCGCAGCTCGTTCTGCCGAAAAAAGGGGTGCAGATAATATGTACATATGTATGTGTGTTATATATGGGCATGCATTTATGTGGAGGCACAGTGGAGCGTCGCGGAGTGGACTGTATATTTAAAATGAAAGGACAGGAAAATTATGTGGCGAAAAATGGCACGCACAAAAATAGGGAAACAAATAAAGCGACAACGGCGGACTGTTCGGCGATATTTATTATGCCTTTTTTCTCAACACACAATTTCACTTTTCACTTATTAATTTGCTCGGAGTTACACAGAAATATGTAAATATGTATGTCGCGTGTGATGCTGCGGATGCATACACATACATATATATACATTAGAGATGTTCTTATTTTTCAAAGTCAACAAATCAAGAAGTGCCGGCCGTTTTTTTTCCTTTTAGCCTAAAACTATTGTATCCCAAATTTGGTGACGATCGGATGACGTTTAGTGGACCCGGAAAAATTTTGAAAAAAAAATTTTAAGAAATTTGTAATTTTTTCGTATTTTTCACTGAAAATTTCATATTCCATCATTATTGCTCATACAAAACACAATATTATATTTAAATATTACTTGGAATTGAAAAACACACAGTATTCTGTTATTTTTATTATCGTTTGCATCAATACAACGCGTTTGATGGGGGCTTTGGACAATGCCAAAGTTTCGGATGGAATGACCGTACACATTGCTGCTGCTGAAGCATTGGGACATCGAGTAGAGGAATACGCAATTAATCGCTCTACAATTAAAAATTTACGTCAAGAGAATCGTTCGAGAGAGTTTTAAGCTGGCTTCTCTGATAATGTAATTTAAGCTTAAATTTAGTTACTCTAATTTCGAATTAAGTAGCATTTTGTGATTATTTTTACTTCATTTTCAGATAAGTAAAAATGCATCATTAATCGTTCATTTCGACGGACAGCTAATGTCAGATTTGACCGGAAAATCCAAAGTTGATCGAATCGCAGTTCTTGTTAGCTACAATGGAACAAGCTAATTCCTTGGAGCAAAGAAAAAAAAGTCTGCATCCGGTGAAAATATTTCAGACGTGGTTCATCAACAATTACTTCAATGGGACATTGATTTACATCAAGTCAAAGGTTCATCATATGACACGACATCTTTGAATACCGGAATCCATTCAGGTGCAGCGGTTCTATTAGAAAAGAATATACATACATAGGTTACAAAATGTTTGACCTGCCATGTCGACACCACACATGAAATATATTTACGAATGGTATTTGAAACTAAATTGTCTGTAACTTCTGGAGCAGAGGTGCCGATCTTTGAACGATTTTCCAAATCCTGGGGCATTTTAAACCATGAAACATTTTCCACCGGAATTGAAATCGAAATGGTCCGCTCAAACATAAACGAAGATGAAAAAATGATAACATTTTGCACAAACAAACTATCAAAATTCCTTGCTCGAGGTGATTATAAAGAATTGCTGCAGCTCACTTTGACTTTTCTCGGTGCAGGCAATTTCAAGTTTAAGACCCCCGGTGCTACCAGCCATGCTCGATGGATGTCGAAAGCGATTTATTGTTTAAAAATTTTCTTCTTACGAACACAATTGAAACTCACAAAAAAAGAAACAGATGGTTTACGTGATATTTGTATTTTTTTGGTCACACTTTACGTGAAAGCATGGTTTGGACGTACAAAAGCAATTTCGGCTCCATCCCAGGACTTGAATTTCCTTAAAGTTATTATTAAGTATTCGGAAATAGATCCAGCAATCTCAGCTGCCATCCTCAAGAAAATGAGTAATCCCCTTTGGTACAATACCGACGAAAAAATGGCTTTGGCATTCTTTGACTCCAAGGTACCTTTCGAGGAGAAGCGCAAAATGATTGAAATTTTAGACAAGAAAGAACCACTTGTTCAATTAAAAAATGGTCGAAGCCATTCAAATTTGCTTGAATTTGAAAATTACACTTTAAGTGATTTCGTTTCAGAAAGAACTAAGCACTTTTTCAGTCATTTTGAATTGTCTTCAGAGTTTTTAAAGTCTGATCCCTCAACTTGGGAAGCGTCTTTCGAATTCGAAGAAGGTTGGAGCTTCTGCCGTGATTTGTTTGTTGTGAATGATACAGCTGAGCGCGGAATTAAATTTATTCAAGACTACAATAGATTATTGACGAAAGATGAAGATGAAATTCAAATTGTACTTCAAATGGTGGAAGCTTATCGCAAGAAATATCCATCATACAAAAAATGCGACTTAATTCATAAATACGTTTAGTTTTAAGAAATACAAATATACAGATTGATTGAACTTTGAGGCCTGATCATTTATTTAGTCCTATATTTTTGTATTGATGCAAATAAATAATAAAAGTAACAGATCGAAAAGGCTAAAGATGAAAAAATAATTAAGATTGATCAAAAAATCTCAAAAAATGAAATTTTTTTTGGAAAAAATAATTAAGTGATTGACCTAAGTGTTTTTTACTGTGTGTTTTTCAATTCTACGTTAAATTTAAATAAAATAATGACTTTTTGTATGAGCAATAATGATGGAATATGAAATTTTCAGTAAAAAACACGAAGAAATTACAAATTTCTTCTAATTTTTTTTTTTTTTAATTTTAAAATTTTTTCCGGGTCTATTAAAAGTCATCCGATTGTCACCAAATTTGGCATGCAATACTTTTAGACTAAAAGGAACAAAAAACCGGCCGGCACTTCTTGATACATGGGCTAGGTATTTTTGCCCTACAAATAAGAACACCTCTAATGTATGTACATATGCCTCGACCGTTGGCAAGTGGATGTACAACGAAGAACGGAATAAATGGCGAGGAATATGGCGACTCACAAAGCGGAGACGAATGGAAAATTTCGGCGGAGCACTATTAATTTATGCGGACTAGGAGCACTATTTATTTATGCGGACCAGGAGCACTATTAACCGGCAGGGAGGAGACGGAGGTAAGATCGTACTTATCTTTGGGCGGAACCAGCCGGGAACTGCTGGCAGAAGTGGCGAAGTTGGAAAAATAATCCGGCTCGAAGGACCAATGTTTGTAGGGGGGCGAGTTTCCTCCAGAAGATAAGCGGCATCTAGATGGCGATAGATGGCGGCCGTTCTTGTGGTTGTTGTTGTTGTCGCTGGCTGGCTAAGGTGCCACTCGAAAGCCTTAGGGTAAAGGTGGCAGCAGTGGACAGGGGGGGGGTTGTGGACACCCCGGTGTAACTTTTGACACAGGACAGATATATGGATCTGTCAAATGTCATGTGTGCGCTATTGAAGCTCGATTGTTTTGTGCCTTATACCAAACGGAACGGACGCGTCTGCTTTTGGTGGCGGAAAAATGAATTTTTTCACCGTGAAAAAAATCACAAAAGTTTTATTGCACGTTTTTAAAAGTGTCACCGTGTGAAGTGTGTTAATTAAGAAGGTGAGTGCAATCGATTTTTTGACGTGAAATTTAGTTATGTTAAAGATTCCAGTCCGAGTTTGGACAAAATTTTCACAATAAAAATTTTGTTCATATGATTTTAAAACGACTGCTTGAGGCAGTTGTGAACACTTAAATGTAGGGGGTTGTGGACACCCAATTTTTTGTTTGACAAATCTTAAAATATCGCCGTTGATCGAATTATAAGTACAGATATATAAGTGAATATATTTTAATGGTGTTTATATTCTTTTCTTCGATGTTTGTTGCCAAAAAAATTTACCGCCCAAAACTTCGTTCACTGCAATGATTGTGATCGGCCAGTGCACTTGAAGTGTGCTGACATGCGTGCCAGCTATTTCACATGCGCGAATTGTGATTCTGATTGGGAATGATGTCAGGCGTAGTATTTTTTTTTGCTTTACAAATGAATAAACTTCCATTTTAACTTCATTTGATTACGTTTAACTTGATACTTTTATAATTTTAGCACATTCTATAAAGGTGTCCACAACCCCCCCCAAAATCTGAAATTGGCAAAAATGACTATTTTACAAAAACTTTAAAATTTTTCTTTCAGTGATAGATATCACTGTAATTATTCAAAAACTAGTTAGCTAAGGTCTCTAGCTTTCCATTGATATGCACATGTCCGCATAATATGCTCCAGTTAAAAAGATATCAGCGAAAAACAAAACTATGTCCACAACTGCCACCTTTCCCCTACTTATTTGGCACTTAGTTTTCTAACTCGATATTGTCGCGCTTTCGTCGTTTAGAACTCTCTGGCTTCTTTTTTTTTTTTGGCTCCTCTCACAAACTCCACTTTTCAATTCAGCGTCAATCGACCTCTGCCTTCTCATCAACTCCAAGTCAGCGTCAATCGACCTCTCTTTCGAAACTAAACTCCGGTTCGGTTTGAGAAACTTCTCGCGGAGTTTTGAAACTTCTTCCAGAAGTTTCTGGCGCGATCGTTCCCTTTCTAACGCTCTGGTTGGCGTGTGCCAATTTTCGGTGGCGTGATCTCGCGCCCTCTTGCTCTCCTTATCTCTGCATCGGCCATGTGACCGATGCCCGTGGTGAATTCTGGTATATGCGCCTGTATGTGTATGTGTGTATGTGTGTGTCCGTGGGCGGCGATCTGGCGAAAGGAAATCAAAACAATTTTTTGTTGAAATGTTCCAAAATTTGAATTCCTGCCGATAACTAAATATTTAGTTAGCACAAAAATACTATTTTTGGTGTTTTAATCGATATATTTGATCAGCTGTGAGCTTTCATAGTGAGCATATGTTTTCGCTGCAATCATAATAAGCATTTCCAACTTTTTTCCTGGTAATTCCATTCTTTGCATAAATTGAACTTTTAACCTTTTCGAAGATTTTTTTCTGTTTTTACAAGAAATCAGGTATCTAGTAAAAGAAAAAAAACGTTTTGTGACCTGTGATAAGTGTTGAATTATTAAATGGTGATTGAATGTGTTAAGCTTTAAATTACCCTTTTTGTGAATTATTGTTAACTTCCGTGGAATAAAACTATCAGGGGTGCCATGCAAAACACTGTGGTTTTCATTTCCACAAAAAGGCATTTCCGCTAAACCAATTTCTCGGTGCCATACAACATCGAATAAGTTTTGTGTTTTTAGTTTTTTCACAAACCATTCGATATTGGCTGGCAGGGCAGCCATGTTGCCAGATGAAATCACGCATATATTTGATTAGCAATTACTTTTATTTTAAAAAAAGTTTAAAATATTGGCGCGTTCCCAATATATAATTATGACTGCAAAATGTGGCATCACTGAACCCGAGTTCGAAATTTAGAATCTATCGATGTGGTAGCATCGAAAATGACGTCACGTTTTGTGTTTTCAAATACCCGAACAATATTTGAGTGGAAGTGGCCAAGCTTTGCTGCATCTACGTGCCGCTTGTAATATTTTTCAATTGCAGAAATCATGTCAATGGTCCAGAAGCGAACTTTTTTTTTAGTATGGCATGCTGCTTTTGGACAATGTAAAGCAGGGCGAATTATCAGAATCTGATTTGAGCAGCGACTCAGAATACATTTTTTTTATACTTAAAAATAAATAAGAAACAAAAAAAAGAAAACAAAAATTTTGTTAAATAAAAAAATAAAAAATTTTTTATATATAAAATTAATTTAAAAAAAATAATTTTTTGTATGGCTTTTTAAGTTATTATTACGATAACAAATTTGTTGTTTTGAAAAATCTTTTATTTTTTGAGTTATTAATTTTCTTTCGCTAGATTGGCCAAATCGCCCACTGTGCGCCCTTTGACTCTAGGTGCCAGATGACACGCCAGGTCTCGGTGAGCAGGCCCTTGTTCTGTTCATTTAAGCAGCCCAAGGTACATCTCCATCGTCTCACCTGCCGTGCGGGACAAGTAGATCGTGAAGATGTTTGTCTCCGGCAGGTCCCTCTGCTTGGTGGCCTCACTGCCGGCCACTTAAGGCTTGAAAGTCTCTGCATCTTTCTAGGCGCTCTGTGTCGGGATCGAGCTTCTCAGCTTCGCAGCTTGCCACCCTCGTTCTGAGCCGCCTTCTCTATCCGCTCAGATAGTTATGTAGCGGTAAAGAGCCGCGTGTTTAGAGTTTTAAAGTTCTTTGTAGCCATATGTTGGTCCCACGAGTGTACCGAGTAGCTCCCATTAAAACGATTGGGCCTGGTATACACCCAGGCAGCCAGGTATCGGTTAGGCTCCGCCCAATTACAATGACTACAAACGCATAACCCCCTGGCTTAGGGAGGTGAAGTGGCACCCTTGCCTCACCACTGCCCTTGTGAGATGTTGGGGATAGGATGTTGGTAGGAACACGTGTAAGAAGTAAGGAGCTTGTGAGACTATGTATTAAAGAAAGCGCCTTGCCGGTACTACTTATAGTGTGGTACCCTCTGTTGTCCGGGACTGTTTATTCATGACAAGTCGCTATTCACAGAGGTCGTGCTCTATCCGCAACCTGCGACCCGTCCGGAAGCTTCAGCTTGCCCACCTCAGAACCATCTCACTAGTTCTTCAGTACCAGATTTTTGCAATTACAGATATAACAAAAATTAACTGTTTAATTTTTCAGAAATTCTACATCTTTAATCGATACAACTAAAGAATATTATGGGCCAATTACAATATCGTTTTTCATGATCTTGTCATTAACTATAACATTATTTCAATACAATTGCCATTAATCTATTGCCATTGCTTTAGCAGCACGCTTAGATCATTGCGTTGATATATGCCCCATTTCGTGGCAAATGTAGCATGTTTGACGAGTCTTCTGCGCCAACCTATGATCCGCTCCACGATTCCCTCTAGAAGATGAAAGCTTCTTCACTCTGAACTCCGCTTTTTTCTTCATACACCACTGCATCGCAACGGCACCAGCCACGTCGGAATTAAATTTTGGTAATACAAAGCCGTTTTTTTTTTTGTAGAGGCCCACTATACGCTTGTTGCGCTCCAGCTGCTCTCGCTGCACACCACAATATTCTTGAAATACTGCATATCGGGAGTTTGATTCCACTTCTTACGTCTGCTTTGTAGTCCTTTATAATGAAAAGAAGCGGATCGTGTCTCCCAGAACAGCCGGTGTCCGTTCTCAGCATAGCAACTGACACTATCTCTCAACTACAGTGACTACTGCCTATAAAGTCGTCCCACTCTTTTTGTACTGTAAAACAACTCTGCCGCATAAGTTGAGCACGCAATTCAAATAACTACACATATTTTTTTAAGCGATACAATAATTAATAACATTAATATAAATGAACCATTTAATTATAGGATCCCCAATGTTCTAATTCAACTTATCCCAGAGGGTCATCTAAATCAAAATCAACTGTAAGTGATCATTTTCGTTACCAGTTGCAGTCATTAATTGATGTTCTTCAGATTACAAAACCTTGGTAAGTTAATCTTCAGTTTAAGATTTGCAATTATTTAATTTATCAGGGGTGCCATGTAAAACACAGTTGTTTTGATTTCCACAAAAAGGCATTTCTAGGTGCCATACAACATCGAATAAGTTTTGTGTTTTTAGTCTTTTCACAAACCATTCGAAATGGCTGACAGGGTTGCCATTTTGGCAGATGACATCACGCTTGTGTTTGATAAGCAAACATTTTATTTAAATTATTGTAAAATTGTAGGTTTTGGGTTATTTTATTCTTTAAATAATGTTATTTAAACTATTTTGTTAATTAATTTAGTTTTTTTTCTTTACTTTTATTTAAAGAAAAATTTTAAAATTTTGGCGCAAAAATAAATAAAAGTTGCTCGACAGCTCTACTAACCCCGACTTCAACATTTTAAATCTATCGATGTGGTTGGCATCGAAATTGTCGTCAAGTTGTGCGTTTTCAAATACACGAAAAATATTTGTGGCACCTCGGAAATATTTTTCAGGATTTTTGCAGCGGAAGTGGTTTTTGTTGCACCCCTGATAATATATAATAATTTGAATATAGCAGGAAATGCTCCGTGGTGAGGCCAGTTACCGCTTCTAAGTGCACTGCCTTTGTTGCAAGACAAATGAAAACGGCAATGTATCCCTTGTAAAAGCTTGTCCTTCGCAAGCGTGCTGCCTTCAGCTCTATAGCGCCTGTGTAGTCAACCCCAGTCGCCAAGAACGGTCTGCTAGGGGGGTTCACCCGATGAAGCGGCAAATCTCCCATGAGCTGTGTCGAAGTGATTGGCCGGGTCCGAAAACACCTCACACACTTTCGTACAACTGTTTGAACGGCTCGTCTCCCTGTAGTTATCCAAAACCGCTGGCGAGTGTGCGCCAAAGTCAGCTGCGCACCTCCGTGCAGAGTTAAGACGTGCGAGTACCGTATTACTAGCTGCGTAAAATTATGAGAACTTGGGAGGATCATGGGATGACGACGCTCGTGCGACAAACCTGAATGGCGCAGTCGCCCCCTTACTCGCAAGACGTCTACCAGTATCGGTGACAGGCTCAAGAGCTTACTTCTGGGAGGCAGCCTTTTATTGTTCCTTACAGCGGTCAGCTCGGACGCGAAAGACTCCCTTTGAACGATGCGTACGACAGCGAATAGAGAATAGTCCATCTCCTGAATGCTTAGAGGACCACTGCACCTCCCTCTCTTCCCGATAGTATTGGTCTTGAACCGAAATATATATGCTATGACTCGTACCGCCTGGCTAAAACTAGAAAATCGCTCCAGAAGCGATGACATCGGGACTGCGTGGTGAACGCGAACTTTGTCCGCTTTTGCCTCTAGAGCGGCATCCTTCATGTCGACCTGTCCAATCTCTATCGAAGGCCAGTCATTTTGACTGCGTGTAAGCCACTCCGGGCCTCGCCACCACAAGTCGAAGTCCTTCAGCTCACTCGGAGGCATCCCTCTTGTCGCACAGTCCGCTGGATTCTCGCTCGTCCCGACATGCCTCCACTGAGATGGTGAGGAGTGGTCCAGAATGAAGGCGACCCTGTTTGAGATGAAGGTCTTCCATCTGTTGACGTCTCCGTGCAGCCAATGCAGCAGAATTGTAGCGTCCGTCCAATAAAAAGTTTGGATGGGAAGGTCCTTTAGCCACTTAGCCGTGGTCAGCCATTTGACCAATTTGACCGCCAGTACGGCACCACTCAGCTCCGTTCGAGGTATGGTTAAAGGTTTAGTTGGAGTAACCTTTGATTTTGCGGTCAACAGCGAGGTGCTGCACGTTCCGCCCTCATGCTCGAGCCTTAGATAGGTCGTAGCTGCATAGGATGTGGAGGACCCGTCGCAGAACGCGTGAAGCTGAGCTGAAACTATGGATCCCGGAGAATAATGAATCCACCGCTGTATACTTATATCGCCAATCCTTAGCAAGCTGTCCCGAAATGCTTGCCACCGTTCCGCAAGAGCATTAGGAACCTCGTCGTCCCAATCCAGAGCCGTCAGAGTGCCGTCGATATGCGTTTTCTTGGCCATGGTTAGCTCCTTCAATATTAGCTTTCCCGAGATGATGACTGGCGCGATGAGACCCAGCGGGTCAAATAGCCTCGCTATGCTCGACAGGATCGTTCTTTTGGTGAAATTAGCTGGAAGCCATTACATTCCTAGCGCCTTGATAGGATCCGTAGTGTCCCAGTTTAAAGGTGTCCGACTGCTCTGATGCTCTATCGGAATCGAACGGACAATACTCGCTTCGTTGCTGGACCATTTTCGCAACTCCATGCAAGCGGATTTTATAGCACCCTCTACCTGTGCTCGTTTATCCTGCGTCTCTTCCATCGAATGCCCTCCGGACAGAATGTCGTCAACATATATCTCGTCCATCAACACTTCTTCCGCCTTAGGAAATGAACGCCGCTCATCCTTCGCTAACTGTTGAATGACCCTGATAGCCGTGAAGGGTGCCGAAGCCGTTCCGAAGGTTAGTGTTGACAAGGCATAGACATTGACCGATCCATCCGCCGCCCGCCATTAAATCCGCTGATATTGGGCGTCTTCCGGGTGCACATCGATACATTTTCTGAATATCCGCCGTGAAAACGAAACGATATTTCCGCCAATTGAGTATGACTGCCGACATGTCGTTCTGCAGGGTCGGTCCCGCGCAAAGAATGTCGTTTAAAGACCGTCCGTTGCTAGTCCTTGAGGAGGCATCGAAGACGATTCGTTGTTTGGTCGATTGAGGATCCTTCTTGAAGACAGCGTGATGCGGGAGCACACAGGAAGCCACGTGCCTATTCGTGGAAGTATCCCTTACCGAACTGCTCTCACTGCCCACCGCCGGCGCAATTTGCTCGAGCAAATACTTCAGTATTCTTCGATCTCCTCGACGTATCTGCTCCACCGTTCTGGGCTGCTAGACAGACGTCTTTCCAACTGCAGGAACCGATTAAGTGCCATTTGATGAGATCTTCCCAGGACCATGGCTGGGTCTCGATAGGTTTTAAAGGGCAACCGCACTACGTAGCGGCCATCCGATCGGCGCACGAGAGTCTTCTGGAAAAAGGACTCGCACCAGAGTTCCTCGTCTGTTGCTGTGGGGCGATCTGGAACCGATTCGACCTCGCAGAAGCGCTTCAGCAATGCCTCAGTGTCCAAAAGCACTCGATGACAGCGCAACTCGGTTGATTCCCTCACTCCTTCAGCTCGTCCAGAGAGGATCCATCCGAAGTGTGTATTCTGAGCTATGGGCTCACCTGGCAAACCGATCCCGGTGTCGGGCAACACCGCGCGTAATGGGGATCCGCCAATGAGAGCCCTCGAATATGATTCCAATGTTGTGGCGCGAAGCTCACACTTGGCAGGCAGGACGTAACAGAATTGAGAACATATGCTGAATCAACCCCTAAGGAGAAATTTGGGTTAATAATACTCAAGATTTCGAAGTTTACTGTGTACTTGCAACGTCGACCGCCCCCGGGGCCCACCCCAAAAATGGACGCTCGGGTGGCTGACCGCTTCAGATGCAGAGACTGAACGACGTGTTCCGAAATTATGGTTGCCTCAGATCCTTGATCGATGAGAGCATTTATGACTGCTTGTAGGCCGTTGACCGGATTCCGTACGGTGATACGAGCAGTGGCGAGAAGCACATTCCTCGAAAGGACATTCGATGAAGTTGCTGAATGACATCTGTAAGATGCGTGCGGATGTGGCTCCTCGGTCTCCTGCAGGCTGTGCTGAGATTCGTTCTCCCTGGCTGCAGGTGCACCAAATGGCGGCGCTGAAGGCCGGTTTGAATGCGGCTGTGCGCGACTCGACGATGGATTATGAGCCACTACTGGGAAATGCAGCAGCGTGTGATGGCGCTGCCCACAAACTTGGCAGCTCTTATTGCTGGTGCATCGCGACAGCGCATGCGATTTACCTAAGCAATTAATACATAATTTTGCCCTGCTCACTATATCCTTTCTCCTGTAACAGTCCAAGGCCAGAAAGGTTGCGCAACGACGCAGGATATGGTCGCCGCGCAGTGGTAACAGGCGGTATCCGGGCGTCTTGAGCGCTCCTGTGCGTTATGCACTCGCACTCGTTTGCTCGGGTCGGTAGATCCTGGGACATGATTGGAGTCGTACGACGAACTTCGGTTTTCGATCGCATCCATTATGACCAGCCGATCATTCAAAAATGATTCTAAATCCTTATAAGTAGGAACGGTGACACCGCTTCCTTGATGGTGTTCCCAGGCGTTGTGAGTCTCCTTGGGCAACCTCGATGCTATGTAATGCGCCAACCAGTACTGCGATTCCCCGTCCAAGGCTTGAACGCGGCGGAATGCAGCCAGGCAAACATTGACCGTGCTTAACATCGACCGTATTGACTCCGTATTTTCCTTTACCAGCCTGGGCAACGCGTAGATAGCGTTCATGTGGTGTGAATAAACGAGACGTGGATTATTGTACCTTTTAATCATCAGCCCCCAAGCCACGGCGTAATTTGCCTCCGTGAGTTGCATTTGCCGGATGTCATTATCGCGCCCTATTGGCAGCGACTCCTTGAGGAAGTGCAACCGTTGCACATTGCTCAGATTCACGTTGTTGTGTATAAGGCTTGTGAAGGCGTCATAGTAGCCTGGCCAGTCCACGCATTCACCCGAGAATTTGGGCACTGACATCTGTGGCATGTTCAGCCGCACTTCAGGATCCGCACCCCGCCCGCTTGCGGCGGCGGCGGAGGATTCTCGGATGGAAGTTTATCCAAGTCCTCTGCGATGGCGCAATAGGCGTCCATATAGCGCTCCTCGAACTCCGACTGGAAATTCTTCGATCCAGCGAACCCTTCTAGATTAACGATCACGGCATCCGTTTCGCGAAACGCGTTCCGCAGCTCTTCCACTTGCTCTAGACGTTTCTTCAAATAAATCCTCGTTTTCCTTGACTGCGAATCCTTCTTGAAATTCTGCAACGTCGATTTGAGCGACTGGTACCGATTTGCTTGCAAATTTACTAGTTGCTCCAAAGTCGGAGCCTCTGAATCTGATTTCATGATGGCGAGTGTAAAAAACAACAAAAAAGGGCAACCAAAGGGCAACAAAAGCGCAACTCACCACCCCAAAACAATCATGTAATGAGAAAAATTCGTTAAAATTCTTGTCTCGCACACACCTTGGTCACTTACTCCGTTTGTCCACCAGATTCCACTCACCAGAAGCCGCCCAAAACAACAGAAAAAAGCGTCGCAAAGTCCAGCGAAATGCAGCTGCGGCGCCTATGTATCGCCGTCTTCCTTTTTCCGCGTTCCGCCAAGCCGAGAATAGGTGTAGAAAAGCAGCCGCCAAAATCGAAGCGAGCGTCACAAAGTTCCACGACCTGCAGCTGCGGCGCCTATGTATCGCCGTCTTCCTTTTCGGTCTTTCGCTCAGCCGAGAATAGGTGAAGAAGAAGAGCCGCCAAACTCCAAACAACCGTTGCTGCGTTTATATATATCGCAGTTTTAATTTCAGGCAATTTGCCGAGCCGAATTGCAACTTAACGCGACCGCGATCCAACGCAATCTATTTACACACATAACCATTCGAATTTAATTTTTACAATTGCAGGTTCTCCTCATGGGCCACCATGTTTAGTTGTGTCCCCTTGTATATTTATCAAGAGGTCATTGTAAGAGGGGTTCCCCGGCAAAAGTAAAAACAACACGGCCGAATCAATTTCAATAACTATAATTATTCCGTGATATGTAGAATTTAAATTAATAATATATACAGGCGCGTGCGTAAATATGTATGTGTAGCGAAATAGATGTTTAGATCGACGGCGGGCGTTCAGCGACGTGTGCAAATTCAGACTGACTCGCTCTCGCCTCTCCTCCATTCTCCTTCTCCCTACAGCTGCACTGCCCAGACCGAGCGAGCGATCAGCTGGTCGCCGCTCTCCCGTACTTTGGGACAAGCAGCAAACTGAACATAGAGCAACAAACATTTATTGGTTTTCCAGTGCATTGCAGTGTGAGCGGCCTGCAAGCGAAAAAATTAAAAACTAATTTTAAAAAGATTAAGTAAACAATACAAGTTTTTAAAATTAAAAAAAAAAGTATTAACTTATATTTTAAATTATATTTATGTACTCAGCGTGTTTTGTTTATTCTTAAGGAGGAAAGTAACCCTCGTACCCGAAAAATTTTTTTTTTTTAAATTTTTTGTTGTGGAGAAATAAAACGGCGCACATAAAAATTGGTATCGTTTATATTTAGAGGCAAGTTTGATGAAAAAAAAATTGAATGAGTTATGGAGTTTTTTCAAAACCATGTTTTTCAATTTGCCGTACATGATTACAAAACAAGAAAGGAAGCTAACTTCGACATGCCGAAGTTTTAATACCCTTGCAGTAAGTAGAAGAAGAAAAAAAAAATGTTCAGACTTTCCGCTTTCTCGGAATGTTGCTAGCAAAAAATGTTGCTAGCGAAAAAATGTTTTTTGACCATTTTAGACCATTTTTGACTCGAAAATTATCTCAAAAAATACATTTTTTCTTTGTAACACTGATTTTTTATAGTTAGTATTCGAATTTTGCAACGATTGTAGTCTATCCTGTGCAGTTTTTTATGCTCTTTGAATCAAGGGCTGGATGAAGAAAATAGGTCAACAACTTTTTATACCCTGGCAGGGTATTAGAATTTTAGTCAAAAGTTTGCAACGCAGTGAAGTAGCCATTTCCGACCCTATATATATTCTTGATCAGCATCAACAGCCGAGTCGATCTAGCCATGTCCGTCTGTCTGTCCGTCCGTTTCTACGCAAACTAGTCCCTCAGTTTTGAAGCTATCTGAATGAAACTTTGCAGATAGTCTTCTATATGCTCTCACTACTATATATGTCGGAACGGGCTAGATCGGACGACTATATCATATAGCTGCCATAGGAACGATCGGAAATTTTTAAGAAACAAAATTTTAACTATACCATTTTTCAACATATTTTCATAAAATTTGAGACATGGCCATTTTGTATTATTCCAGAATTTCGGATTTAATTTTATTATCGGACCACTATGGATATAGCTGCCATAGGAATATGTTTATCAATTAATTGATTTTGAAAGCTTTGTTGCTAACAACATTTAGTTGTTGCGCAACATTTTTCACTGTCAACATGTTTCGCAACATTTATAGAATCTAAGAACACGCGAAAGCGAAAAGAATCGCAATCCTTAAATATACACAATTTTAAATACTGACTGCAAGGGTATTTATACTTCGGGTTGCCTAAGTTAGCTTCCTTTCTTGTTTTGTAATCATGTACGGAAAAGTTGAAAAACATGGTTTTGAAAAAACTCCATAACTCATTCAATTTTTTTTTCATAATATGAAACATGCTTTATTTTCTTCAAACGTGTTTCTAAATATAAACGATACCAATTTTAAGTGCGCCGTTTTATTTCTCCACAAAAAAAAAATTAAAAACAAATTTTTTTTCGGCTACGAGAGTTACTTCCCCCCTTAAGGGGGGGGTCTGGGTTTGAAGGCAGAAAATAACAGGTTTTTTCAAATTTTTTTTTGGGCGTACGGGGAAAGTAAATTTTTTTCTGATTATTGTACGTTAAAGAGTATACATTGAACTATATTCTGTGAAATATTGGTTGAAAAATATTAAAAATTGACCGAATGGCAGCAATTCTTCGCAGGCGTCAAAAAAAGAAAAGGTTTTGCGGTGCACACCATACCTCAGCACTGGATCATCTGAATTGAACCAACCAAAGTTTTTCCATCAATTTAAATGTCCCTCTAGGTATTGACGTCGAGTTTTTAATTTTTAAAAATTTGTTGAATTTTTTACAAGACTTGAAAGTGAAAATACCACATTTTTGGCCAAAATTCATGACTATTGTTGTTAATAATAAAAAAACTAAAAACAAAAACAAAAAAAACTCGACGTCAATACCTCATGAATTATGTAAGGAAATACTGTAAAAAATTTGAGAACGATCGGTTGAATAGATTTTGAGATACGGTGTGCACCGACTCAAAAAACATCGAACTGAGAAAAACGCGTTTAAAGTTTTTCGTAGCGGTAAGACCCTGGTAAAACCCGTCTACTTACAAAGCTATATCTTTGTGAGTTTTGCTCCGATTGACTTCATATTTGCAGACAACATTCTTGAGATACTATACTTTCATAATATGAAATAAAAAAAAATCACTTTTTTTTAACCCTCAAAACCAGACCCCTCCCTTAAGAATTAATGTAAAGTGTGTCCAATTTTACAAAAAAATTTATATGTAAACTAAAAGTTTACTTTGACTTTCAGTTGTTGTTGGTATGAAGTCGATCGTCCTCCAAAATATGCAGCAATTAATTGGCGAATATATTATTCCCACGGCGCAGAGCAAAGTCCGAAGGGAAAAAACCAACCACAGTAGTTGAAGAAGAAGACGAGAAGCGGGGGCGTCGTGGGTATAACTTCAGCTTTATTATTCGGCTGCATACATGAAACTAAAAACTGCTTAAAAACTAGAGTCGCGCTCCCGCCCGCTTAACTTCGCTTAAGCGACGACGAATTGATAATAATTCGTTAGCAAGCCTTTCCTATAGATATACTGACATAATTTTGGCCGGCGACTTAAATAGTAACATTTTGGACGTGAGCAACTTACGAGACGATATTGAATCTTTAGGGGTACAAATTGTAATTTCTGTGATACCAACACATTACACAAGTACTGTGAATACCTTGCTTGATGTATTGTTTGTTGACGATAATGACAAAATTCTCCTTTATGACCAAGTCGCTGTGCCGAATTTCTCAAAACATGACCTTATTTTCTTGACCTATAATGTACAAATAGACCGCACTGAGCAAACCTTAAAACATAGAGATTTTAGAAACTTAAGAAGCTTAACTTTCACGTACCGAGTAGAAATACTAGATCCTATATTCCCTTAGTTTTGCATGAACCCTTTAGAGTCTTATGTGCAAATTATAACGATTTCTACATGATAACATGAAACGTAGAAAGCCTTCCCAAACTAAAAACTTTAATACTAACCCACTTAGTACGCATGCAGGCAAACAATCTGCACGCCAGTAGTCACTTCCTCGTATTCCTTTTCTATACTTTCATTTGTCGCGCCTACTAACACCTAACACGAACAGGCACGTGCTTGGTGTCAGATGGGCCACTTGAATATACTGATCGTACATCAACGTCCAACTAAAACAAAAAAAAATAAGCTCTAAGCTTCCTGGTGCCAAAAGTACAAGGCATGCCTGTAAAGAAATAAAAAACTTGGGAGTTGGCAATACAAAATCTGTGATAAATACTGACGTAACTGTGGACGATCTTAATGACAAGTTATTCTTTACGGATGAGTGATCTTGAGCACATCCATTCTGTTACGGATCTTGGAGTTGTTTTTACCCACAATTTGAACTTTTCCGACCACATTGGCATAATTGTTGGTAAAGCTAAAGGTGTTTTTGCCTTTGTCAACCGTTGGTCTAAGGAGTTTGACGATCCTTACACCACAAAACTTCTTTACTCTCTCTTGTTCGTCCTATTCTCGAATACTGTTCGTGTGTATGGCCACCTCAATATGCGAAGTATCAAGACCTTATTGAATCGGTTCAGAATAATTCCTTTTGTTCGCTCTTCGGGGATTACACTGGGACACACATCGCCGCCTCCCGTCTTACATCGACAGTCTGTGTCTTCTTAGCCTGCCCACTCTTAAGGATCGTCGGACCTGCCACGGAGTGATTTTTCTGTTTAAATTAATTAATGGTCATGTTTGTATGTCCTATCTTCTAAGTCAATTGAGTTTCTCAGTTCCTGTTAGACCTTCTCGTCACTTTCGTCCTATTGCTCTTGATTTTTGTAAGAAAAACTTCGAGTTGCATAACCCTTTTCGTGTTTTATGTTCTTCTTATAATGAGCTATACTTTTTGTTACATGTTGAATTGTCTTTAGATTTAAATACACAAAATGTATTAAGACACCTGTCCTTGCCTCTGCCCACATGATGTGAGTCGGAGCACATCTATAAGAAACACTCCTTACTTCGGCTGTGGTAAGGATACGGTTTACAATAGCAGTCATTTGCTATATTTTCTAATATATAAATAAATAAATAGATAAGTTTTTGCAAAATCATGTACCTGAATGTAGTTATAATTTGTATCTGTTCGCTGAGGCTTATTATGTACATAGTACTAATAGGTTTGAATTTTCTTGTGTAAGTCAATGTGACGTGTTAGAAGCTATTTTGATAATTAGGTCGAATGCAATTGGTCTTGATGAGCTGCATCCAAAATTGATAAAAATATTTCTTGCAACGATTTTACGATATATCCTCATATTTTTAACACGGCAATAACAACGTGGACTTTTCCTGATTCGTGGAAAATAGAACGAATTATGCTAATTCCAAAAGCCAACGACGAATTTAGATCAATTTCAATACTCCCATACTTGTCAAACATTTTTGAAAAACTATAGGCTGGACAAATAAATAGTTTTTAGTCAATAAAAACCTGTTAAACCACAACCAATCTGGCTTCCTGGAAAATTGGAAAAATTATGCCAATTTCAAAAGCCAACGACGAATTTAGACCGATATCAGTACTCCCATACTTGTCAAGAATTTTTGAAAAATTTTTGGCCGGGCAAATAAATAGTTTCTTAGTCAATAATATCCTGTTAAACAATAACCAAACTAGCAACTGGCAAACCGCCAAATGACAAGCTGCACGTCCGCAATCGTAAAAATTGTATAGGACATTTGCCAAGAAATGGATAAAAGTAGGGTTACATTATTATTTATTTCCTTAACGAATACCAAATAATAACTAAAATAAACATGTAGTGCGATAAAATGACTGAACAATATAAAATTCGCTGCCGCTTAAGAGTGCAAGCATTTAAATAAGAAATATATGCTACAATTAGCACCTATCATTAAGCAATTCGTATGCAAAATAAATAACTAAACGACTACTTCTCTCAGTGTAGGGCAAAGACAGGTAGCAAGGAAGTTCTATAAATTGGTTTAAAATGTAGTGGGGCAAGAAACTCGCGGTCGGAAAACTTCCATATTTATTCGCCGCAAATATCGGCTGGGTTTTTCTTTTACTAGAGCCAGAACTCTACAAACTCACCCTGCATTCCCGCGAAGAAAGCGCTTTCCTGCGTAGAGGTGCTGGTGGTGGCTGGCTGAAAAAAAAATAATAATTGCTCGAATTTTCGACCGGAGACACTTCCCTTTTCTGCACTTCAAATATATGCTTCTCAATCCATCAACATGCATAGAATTAAAATCATTGACTTCCCTATCTATTCTCGCCTACACTTCACGAAATGCCGCACCAAGAATTATCAATTAAATATAGAAAATTAAACCTAGAAATTAAACATTTAAATTAAACATAAAATAAAATTAACCCCTGGCCTATTTCCTGGACTGCATAAGTGATCCTCCGCTTCCGAGAATGAGGGAAACTCCCTTTGCTCCAAAAATTAATTTTCCAACCTCAGATGCTGGCGCGGGACATTATTATAGTCCGCCAAATAAAACAACGCCGCAACTAGGGGACTGGCGGAGGACGAAGGGAAAAGAGGCCGCGGGAATTACATACCCGAAAAGGGATTAACGGATTAGCGGATCTTCAATATATATGTAACTCATCCGAAAAGAAATTGCGGAATTCTGGCTATGTCAGTGGCGCCGAAAAGAGATTAGCGAGACTGCTATATACTAAACGCCCGCCGAAAATGCCTATTCACCCCGGGGCAAGGGGGCGCGGTTTTCCGTGTCTCTTTCCTCCGATGACGCTGAGATGCTGCGCTGCCGATGGTTTGCTACTGGGCGTTTGCTCGTCTTCGCTTTTCCTCCTCCCGTTCCCTCGTCTGAGCACTGGCCGCTGGCTTGAGCTGCCACTGGCTTGTCGTTGCTTCGTCGCCGGGGAAATAATTCACTCTTTTTGGGTGGAATCTATCGCAAACAAATCCATCAGAAAATCTGACTTCCTTTCCGATCTCAATTTCCCTTACCAAATCTGACTGGATTCTAATCCAATGTATTGCTGATCTCCTCCTCCAGCTTCGTTTCCCAATGACTTCTTCTCCAGCTGTGATCTGCCCGTTGGGACGCCGAAATAGGAAATGCCGAGCGCCGCGCTCCTTAGCAAGCGGCCAACCTCGGTCTCCCTGCCGAAGTTAACTAGCACTCGGGTGAAAGGCGGGAAAGACCCGGTTAATTTCTCCTTTCCGTATCCGCTCTGACCTATTCCCGCTTCTGCCGCCAGGTGGCGCTTTGCAGTCCCAACGCCTTTTCTCGAAACTCTCTCCCTGAAACCTAGGTGGCGCTAACGGGTTTTGAATCCAAGCGTTACAACTTCGAGTCACGACTCGTGGTGTACCATAAGGATCTAGTTTTAGGGCCTTTATTGCTTACCATCTATGTTAATAACCTGCCAAGTGTTTTATTTATGTGTAATGTTCATATGTATGCGGTTGATGTTTAGATGTATGTATGTCAGTCGTCCGTTAAGTTAAGTTAATGTATAAATGTATGTAATATTGACCTTTTAGGTGTCTGGGCTGAGAAAAATGGTATGAGCCTTAACCCTTCGAAATCGCATTGTCTTGTTATATACAAGAAAAACATCCAAAAGGAATTAAGAAAGAATTAAGAATACCTTGAAAAGGCTAGTAACTTAGGCTTTTTCTTTAACAAGGCAATGTCCTTGCAACGACCATGTTAACAAAATTACAGGAAAAACATGTTAAGGGAATTATACATTACACAGTCTATGATTCCGATAAATATTCGACTCTAGTCATACCAACACTGCTTTACGGGATTGAAGTATTTGGTAACTGTGATACTGCGGTATACGCATATATCGAGTGCACACTGTACCCACTGTGACACTTTTTTGCAGTGGTTTCCATAAAAAAATCAAAGCATAACTGGCCGGACTTAATATGATCGTACACATAGCCTATGAGCAATCAAGTGCAGTGACAGCATAATAATATAAAAGCAACTGTGTACGTGTGACTCTCTCGCTTGGTCGCTGCTCTCAGCAACCGATTAAATAGGAATAATATATAAGACAGCCGCTCCGCTGCTGGTTTCGTTGGCAACGCAGTCGAGCTGGCCGTCAGCCAGCGGGCGGACAGGGGGACTAACGGGTGAGAAATCACCTGCCGTAACTGTCCGCACCGTTGGAAGTGCGACTATACTCTCCCCGTGAGGGCGGCTGGAAGCAGGTCCCAGTAGGTCATGTCTCTGCTGAGGATGCTGACGAATGGTAGTCGGGCGGGGAGAAGAAAACTCCTCCCCAAAAAATTACCCCAATCCAAGGTGGAACAGCATATGCCGAGGGATGCGTGTCCGGGGGGTGCTTGGACTCGAGTATGCGAACTCTGGTGGACCGGCCGACCCATCAGTTTAAACTAGGCTTACCACAGTATGCGGGCTCTACCTTGGCGGACCATCGCCATCCCAGCATACTCGTGGGAACAACAATGAATCACAATAACAAAAAAGCAAACGTAGGTGAACGCCAAACCTTAAAGGCGGCTGGGGACACCCCCCTCAATGTGAACTCGAAGACGCTTAGCGATCGAGTGCCCAAGAAGGAAGAGGAGAGCTCCTCGGAGCGCCTCGATCCGAAAGCCGGTGCCACTGGGACGGATGAGCCAATGGGACCGCCGAGCGGCGTGATCGGGGGCAAGTCCCTCGACGTGACCGCGGGCGGCTCCAGAGGCAAATCCAACCCAGGAAGCTCGGCTCAGCAGCAGCAAAGGAAGAAGAAGACGCAATTCCATGAGCGTAGGAAAGCGGCCTTCATCCTCTCGCGTGCTAACAAAGCCATGGAGGCGGACTAGAGGTGCCGAAACATCGATGCTAACATCGATGTATCGATGTTTTTGAAAATTTCCGAAACATCGATGTTTTCAATCGACTATCGATGTTTTTGGTTCGTCAATATTTCAAGAACAAGAAGAAGAGGTACAACGCTAAAGGTATGCAAATTAGAAGAATTTGTTTTAAATATTTTAATTACCACGCGTTCGGACTCAATTTGTTTTGCTCCGGCAGCATCTTGAGATGGCGAACGAGCCAGAAAAGTGCGACCCACTGATTTTTTGGAAGGTACATTTTTTAATTTCGTACTATGAGCTATTTAAATTAATATTTTTAATTTTAGGAGAGTTCAAACAATATGGCACCTTTCAAGCAACTGGCGTTGAAATACTTTTGTGTGCCTACAACTTCGGTTGAATCGAAATGGGCTTTTAGCAAAGCGGGAGAAATCATTTCCGATCGCCGAACTGGTCTCAAATCCGATTTAGTGGGAATATTTATATTTATAAACAAAAATTTGAACATATCGACAACAAAGTTATTACATATACAATATGTACTCATTATAGATAGACTGTTGAAACAGATCTCTTATAAGTGTAATATTCCAGGTTTTTATTTTAAATGTTATAGCTTCGGATTGCTATTATTTTATTTTACACACATGTTGGTCGTTCTTTTTACAACATCCATGACCGTATTTCTTCACTCTTATAATCTAGCTTAATTCTGTATAGATCGATAACACTTTATATACATTGTACAATTCGGTTATACTTAAGGCGCACAGTTCAAAATGGGATGTTTACATAAGTTTAATTTCCTATTACACTGTGAAAAGAATTCGCATTGTTTTTATATTATTTTCTTTTTCAAGTGTTAATTCAAATATACATTTTGTTAGAAAACATCGGAAAACATCGATGTTACATCGATGTTTTTTGTGAAAAACATCGAAACATCGATGCTTCCAAACATCGATGTTTCGGCACCTCTAAGGCGGACCCGGAACAAGCGGGTCTTATCAATTGGGCGAAAGGCATACTGCCGGACTTCCAGCCTGTCAAGGCGGAAAGAGCAGCTGCCCCCAACGCCCAACAAACCAGCACAGACGCGGGCAGGAGCGCCGCCAAACGCTAGCGGTCTACGGAGGTGCAGCCGCCGCAGCCGAAGCGTTCTAGGGTGCAGCCCCAGCGGTCCTTCGCCGAGGTTACCAAAGGCAAGATCCTGATTGGAGTGGTGGATGAGGGCTCCAGTGACGGACAGATCCCGAGGGACCAGTGGCGTTGGATTGTTGGGGAACTGCACAATAAGTTCGTGGAGGAGCTGCTGGCGTCGGGTGGTGCACTGCCCCGTTGTGAGGATGCAGGTTGGCATCAAGGAGGCGTGAAGGTGATCGCATGCGAAGACGCGGAGTCGGTCACCTTCTACAAGAGAGCGATCGCGGGATTGGGTGAAGTGTACCCAGGCGCGAAGCTCGTAGCGGTAGACTGGGACAAGATCCCCAGCAAGCCGAGAGCCAGAGCATGGCTGTCTCACAAGCCGGCGGAACCGGCTAAGATACTCAAGCTGCTGCAGTTGAGTAATCCCGACTTCCCCTCCTCCGACTGGCGAGTAGCCAAGGTCGAGGAGGCCGTTGGTCCGAGGCGCCAGGTTGTCCTGACTCTCAGTGAGGGGACAGCTGAGGTGCTGACGAAGAACGGGGGGTTAGATTTTCTTCCTCACAACGAATTAACAATATTATCAGTATACATTTGTCAATGAAAACATGAAAGGAAGCTAACTTTGGCAAGCCGAAGTTTAAATACCCTTGCAGTACGTATTTAAAATTTGGTATATTTAAGGATTGCGGTTCCTTTCGCTTTCGCGTGTTTTTCGATAATATAAATGTTGAGTGAAACATGTTGACAGTGAAAAATGTTGCGCAACAACTAAATGTTGCCAGCAACAAAGCTTTCAATATAAATTAACTGCACATATTCCTATGGCAGCTATATGATATAGTAGTCAGATTTTGATAAAATTAAAACCGAAATTCTAGAATAATTAAAAATGGCCATATATCAAATTATATGAACATTTGTTGATAATTGGCAAAGTTATAATGTAGGAGAAAAACCATAAAATTCCATGCGTGTTTCAATTAATTTTTGCATTTACATAAGTATGTTCTGGCAAAATAAAGTTTTCTTCCCTAAATTAGGCATTTCAAAGTTTTTTTTTTCATACACCGTGCTAATAATGGTGATTTTGGAACACTTTGTAGAATGGGGTCTAGGGGGTGGTCTAGGGGGGGTCTAGGGGGTATGCCACTAGCATGAGTGGATCGGCCATCGAAAATTAGTGGGGGTCGCTCATACATTTGGACTCGATTGGGGCTCTCTAAATCGGTCAAAACGGAATTTCCCTACGGATCAAAAGATATTTTTCTTCGCATCAAAGAGGGGAACATCAAAATGCATTTCAGAGGTATGGTTCTTTGGGCAAAGTTGCTTATTTTGATCCCCAGAACACGAATTTCCGTGACGCTTATGCGATTTTTAAATCGACCCGCCCTAATATATATATATATGGGGCGTTCCACGCAAAATTTGCCACCAAAACTTTTTTTCCTTCTTATATTTTTTTTCGGTTTATTACTTGAAAATATTCGATACGTATTTTTTTATTTTAATCTGATACTTGGAATTTTCGAGAAATAATTTTCTAAAGTTTCCCGTTTTTAAAAAAGATACTTTTTTCAACCGCATATACTGAAAAAACTAATGAAGATACAACAATTTGTCCAAGACATGAAACGTGCGCCCTTTCCTTAGCTTTCCAATAAGTTAAACTAAAAAAAAAAAATTTTTTTTTAATGAAAAAAAATTAAAATTTAACAAAAAATGCGAGCGGTTTTTCAAAAACTCACTGCTCCGAAAGTATTCATTTCTCCACTCTGAAATTTAATCAGGATTTAAATAAGCAACATGTCTTAGAGACTTAAAGTTTTTTTTTTTAAATCAGAACAAATATTACCTGATTCGTATGGGTATTTTAATTTTCTAATTCCACCTGCAACCTATTTTAAAAAATAAAAAACATAAATTTAAATTGCATTAAATGCAAGCTCGCTAAGCAGGCATTGAAAACGTTCTGAAAATGTTCCAATATTTACTGCATAAATCATTTGTAAGAACAAAAAGCGAAGTCAATTTTCCCTTACTAGAAGAAAGAATCAACTGAAAAATGCACAAGCCAAATACAGGTTAATGCACCCAGAAAAATACCGAACTACAGCAGCTAAATACCAGGCCAGTAATCCTGAAGTGCACCAAACTGCAGTAGCTAAATATCAGGCCAGTAATCTGGCTGCATCCGATCAAAGCGAGGATGCAATATCGGGCACCCTAGTATATATATATAAAAATAATCTTAAACTAGTGACGATGAAATAATAAGTTTGTCAAAACAGTAAGAATCTAGAGGAAATTGTAAAGTTGTTGAGCATACAATGCCAGAATGCTCAGAGAACACAAAACACCAGCGTAATATTAGAATACTGTTTTTCAAAGGTGGTTCCGGAGTTGGATAGACATCATTATCCGGGTGAGCAGTGTTTTTTAAACTTTGAAAAAAATGCAGATGTCTACGTTCTGCTTGAAAAGTAACGATATGTACAAGCACGCAGTAAAATGACCAAAAGCGGCAGCTTTGCTCGCAATGCAACTTGCCAGAGCGAGAGAGCGATTTATCACCTTGCCAGTGTGACCAGCTGATATTACTCCCACTGAATTATAAACGCCCGATCGCCCTTGTGTCTGGACTACAAGGTCCTGCTCTACAACTCCACTCTTAAGCCAATCTGGACGTAGCTTTGGGGGAACTCGAGCAGAACCAACATAGACATCATACAGCGCGCTCAATCAAATTTAACCAAAACATCCACAGGGACCTCGGCATTCTCGCAGTAAAAGATGAAATAGATAAGCAAAAAGCGTCCTACAATGAAGAACTCTCTGTCCACCCAAATCCTCTAGCAAGGGTCTTGACTCGGATTTCCAGTAGAACCCACCTACAACGTACCGACTTTCCAACCCAGCCATAATTTGTCAGAGCCATTTATACTGTTCCAGTCTACTTGAATGCTAGTTAGGTTATAGTATAATATTTGATACACCTATTGCTAGTCTTGAAAATGAGAAGATTCAATAAATAAAAGCAAAATAAACACACAAAAAAATGCAGCAATATTTCTCTGCTTTCTTTGCTAAAATTAAACGAGTGTTCTTAGTTAAAATCTAGAAAGGTATGTTGGTAATGTTTTTTTTTGTGTATTTGGTTTATATTTAGGGTATTATACGTGTGTTTTTACAGAAGATTTTCTCAAATTGAGGTTAGCCGTAAATCGGCTGCGCATTTTTGGTTGTTTTATTCGGTGTTCTCGTGCATTCAAAGTTAAAGAGATTTTTAACACAGCTAAAGAGAATAATGGGAATTGTACACCAAAAAGGTGACTACTCTGTAAGGAAATCCGGTATAGTAAGCGTGCTCACTTTTGGAAAGAGTGCTTAAGGCGATCTCAAAAGAGATCACTTCCCTCTGTGCAAAACCATTATAAATGTAGACAACAGTTACGAAAGGATCCCCAACAGGAGACGTAACTAAAGGCTGGGTGCAGCGATTGTAACTGATCGTAACTGCAAAAAATTAGGTGGGCAGTAAGTACACTGAACTCTGGTACTTAAGAACTAGTGAGATGGTTTTGAGGTGGGCTAGCTGAAGCAACCGGACGGGTCGCAGGTTGCGGTTAGCGCAGGGCCTCCTGTGGAGGTTAGCTGCGAATAGCGACTTGTCGTGAATAAGCAGTCCCGGACCACACCGTTGTAGTACCGACAAGGCGCTTTTCTGACCGTCTTTAACACATAGTCTTACACACTTCATACTTCCTACAGGTGTTCCTACCCACATCCTATTCCTATCATCTCACAAAGGCAGTGGTGACGTATTGAAGCAAGGGTGCCACCTCACTTCCCTAAGCCAGGGTCTTATGCGTTCCGTGCCCACTGGCTGATTTGCAGTCAGGGTAAGCGACTGTATTCGGACGGAGCCTCACCGATACCTGGCCGCCTTGTTGAGTATACCTGGCCCCAGCGTGTTAATGGGGGCTAGGACACGCTGGTACTACCTTTCCCTTAGGAACCAATTTATGTATAACAAGAAATTTAAAAACTTAAAACCGCAACAGAGGTAGCAGAGTGGATAGAGGAGAAGGCTCTGGACGATGGTGGCAAGCTGTCGCCGCGCAGGGGGCTCCTTACCCAAAGAGTGCCGCGAAGCTGAAGAGCTCGACCCCGACGCTGAGCGCCTCGAAAGGTGCAGAGACTTTCACGTCTCAAGTGGCCAGCAGTGAGGCCACCAAACAAACGGACAGCAAGGGGTGTGGGGGGGGTTTGCAGTGCCCGGCATTGTCCCGGTGGCTGTCCTGCAGGCGAGCGATGCCAGCAGGAGAGACGCCGCAACACCCTCATCCGCAAGGTCGAGGCAGCCCAGGAAGCAGCCTGACCCAGCGGCAGGTCAGCGGCAGGTCGGGGGACCCAAACGTACCTCCAGAGAAGAGAGCTGCAGGGACGAGCGTGTCCCCGATAAAGAGAGCTGCCGGCCAGGCCGTTGCGGGGAGGAAGAGGCAGCTACATCATACGTCGCCGCCCGAACTCCCCAAGACCTTGACAAAAAGAAGACAAAAACTAAGTATACCGCAGCGCTGGAGGACTCGAGAACCTTACTAGGAGCGACGTGTCCGAAGGCGGCCTCGTACGCCAGTGTTGCCAAGGGCACGAACCTGACCATACTGGCGCCGAACTACCCGAAAAGGCTCCTGACAAAGAAGAAGTTGTCACCGGTGGGGCAGGCCCTCGTTGAGGAGATGAGGAAGGGCTGGACCGCAGTTCTTAACTTCAACGGCATCCAGTTCATCCCAAATCCTTCAGGCCTATCAGACTAACCTCCTTCCTGCTGAAAACCCTTGAGAAGATTGTGGACAGCCACATTAGAAACTCGCACTTAGTGCGAAGTCCTCTGCATGCGCATCAGTATGCCTTTAGAAAAGGAAAGTCTACTGAATCGGCTCTTTTGAGCCTTGTTGACAGTCTACAGCACTCTGTAAAGGCCAAAGGGGTACCTCTTTGTGCCTTTATGGACATAGAGGGTGTTTTTGAGCTGTGTCATGATGTTGTGGTAAGAGCACTCTGTAGAAAGGGAGTTGTGACGGGTCTCACGACCTGGCCGGGCAAGCTCCTTGATGGCAGAATAGCAGAAGTCACTGTAAACAGTGTGACTGTTAGAGCTCAAACCACCAGAGGCAGTCCGCAGGGTGGTGTCTTATTACCACTACTCTGGATACTCGTGGTGGACGAGCTGCTAGTTAAACTAACAGCAAATGGGTTTGAATGTCAAGACTAAAGGTAATTTTGACAGCACATTTTGCGACAGGATCACTCTAGGCCTAAGACTTAGCTTCGACTGGTGCAGAGACGTGGGGCTGAATGTTAAACCGATATTAAACCGAAAACCACAATTGTCGCCTTCATTAATCGCTACAAGCTTAAATCCATTCGGCCAATAGCCATTGGGGGCTCAGTAATACCGATCTCCACTGAAGTCAACTATATGGGTGTTATCCTGGTCAAGCGATTAATGTGGAGACAACATGTGGAACATGCCGTTCGCAAAGTAAAAAAAATTGCTGTAGATCTCTTGCAGGGAAAAATTGGGGAGTATCTCCAAAGACCCTACTGTGGATGTACGTTGCTATGGTGAGGCCCATAGTCAGGTACGGAGCTGCGGCTTGGGCGAATCGCGCTGACCTTGATGTCACGAAAAGGCAACTGGGCAAACTTCAGAGACTTGCTTGCACGTGCATCTCATGCGCTACGCGCACTTGCCCATCCACAGCTCTTGATGTGTTGCTCGGGCTTCCACCACTGTACATACTGTACACACCACTGTACTATACACTGCTTGTATATCAAGCACAGTGCGCGAGTTATGTCCCCTTGTAGGTCCGGGTGTTTTGAGTGTCCGTGTGGGGCGGTTGGTTTGTCCCCAAAATAACGTCAGGTTGAGTTGAGTTTATAAATCAGAATGAATTCTTATATATCTTTCTAGTTCTTTACAGTTTGGTTTCATACATTGTGTTTGTTATAAACTGCTGATCGGCCAAAAGTAGAAGTGGAGCGGATGCGATTCGGTGTTGCAAGAGGTTTTGTTTAGCCCGATGTTTGTGTTGACTCAGCAATTCCAGTGTTACTCGATATGACGTCTCGGCGTTCCAAATAGCTAACACCGAAGTATTGCTTGGCCCTCCAGGTCTCTGGTTGTCGAGGGAGTTTTTGGCGGGGAACCGCCGAGGGTAAATGCTGAGGCGGTAACTCGCGCAGATCTACAATGAGGATAACGGGGGCAAGACCATCTGACTCGGCTGCGACTGCAACTGACCTGTTACTGGAATATTCGCAGGATGGTCAGTTGCCCAAGTTCAGCTTTGATAAGCACTTCAAAACGGAACTTAGCATCAAGTCAGAGTGGACCAACATGTGTACCACCTACGATGTGAAACCACATGCTATTAGATGGTACACTGACGGCTCACTAACAAAGGATGGTGCGGGTGTGGGTGTCTGCGGACCCCGACTCAAATATCACGAACCTTTAGGGAAATTCGCCAGTATATTTCAACCGAAGGTACACGCGATAGAGAGATGTGCCTCGTTCAATATTGAGCTGTGTTACAATCGGAGAGACATAGCCATTTTCTCAAATAGTCAGGCAGCAATCAGACCACTCAGTGCACATAAGATTGTTTCCAGACTAGTATGGCAATATATAGGAACACTCAACGAGTTGGGTGCAAACAATAAGGTAACCATATACTGGGTACCAGGGCATGTGGGGATCCCCGGCAATGAAGTGGCCGACTTAATGGCGAGAAAGGGGGCGAGTACACCCTTCTATTGTCCGGAGCCCTTCTGTGGACTAGGGCCATTCATCAGGCAGAGCAGACGTGTGGATCTTATGACTGCCTGCTTTGACTTCTGGCGGTCGTCGAAAGGGGCAAGGCAGAGTAAACGTCTGCTAGGTAGCCACAATAGCAAGAGGACCAAGAACTGTTAGGAGTTGAGCAAAGGATCTTTTCGAATAGTCACGGGTTTCCTGACCGGGCACTGCAGACTGTGCAAGCATTTGCATAATCTCAAGATAGGGGAGGACAGTCTATGCAGACTTTGTTTGGAAGAAGACGATATACCGGTTCACCACCTTAAGGAGTGCCCAGCTATCAGTCGGTTAACGTTGGCCCACTTGGGGGACTTTCCAAGCAGGAAATAAGGCCTCTTCGACCAAGTGACATCACCGCATTCTTGCGATCGATTGAACTGCTCGAGGAGCTATAGCTCATACATTAGGACGAGGGCACAATAGACTCTAGTGGTCGCAGTGCACAAACCTCTTTAAATATTCTTTTTTTTATTTTTTATTTATGTGGCTTGCTCGATACTAATTTATCTTGTTTCGGCTTCGTCGATTCTTCAGCCGATAAATGCTGATATCGGCGATTTAACATTTATTCGAAGTCGGACAAAAGCGGTAAAGTTTCATACACTGAGTCAACTCTATTTAATACCAAATATATCAACATTGCATTCGAAATTTTTATATCATCTCCTTTCGATAACAGAGAACCGTAAATCGACGAAACAGTATAGATCTCAAGGAAGATGCGAACTGATGCGATATTTTAGGAAGACCAAACCATGTTGATATATCTTATATATAAAATTCTGCTGTCACAGTTTTTGTATCCAAACTCCTCCGAAACTACTTGACCGATTTGGATTAAATTTTGAGGGGATATTCTGTAGGACTGAGAATCGGCTAACATCTATTTTTCGTACCCCTAAGCGATAAGGGTTGTCCACTGGTTGAGCAAAGAGCGAGCCGAAAAAAAACACAGCTGAAGTGTCTTTTCAAAACAGTTTTCAATCGTGTCAGCCTGAGACTGGCTGCTCATTTTCTGACAGCTTGATGAAAAAGATAAAAATGGTTTTTGTTTATACAGCATGAATTGAATCACGGATAGGTGGGACGAAGTTCACCGAGTCAGCTAGTTATTCATAAAGATTAAGCATTCGTTATCGTAGATCTTTTTCAAAATGGCCAGTGCATTTTCGTAAGTGCTCTAGCTGACTTGGTAGGCTTTAATTATTTCTAAAGCTTCAACAGAGATAACTGGAATGCTGGTTTCATTATGAACCAAAGTTTCGAAAAAGCTTATAAAATTTTTAAACTCCGAATGCCAAATTCGGAAGTCCCGCATTTTCCCAAATCAGACCGACAACAAAAATCAATAATTAGAAATCGGAACAATTATAAATTTATTAAACCCAAAAAATAGTTTACTTTGAATTTAATAAATTATGAATATATTGTTCGAAATGTATATTAAATATTTTTCCTGATGAGAACAACAAAAAAATTATTTGATTGAAAATCAAGTCACGCAGTATCAATAATTAGTGGGTGCGAAATGACGCCGAAAAGGGTATACCCGCAGAATATAGCGCTTGCCGGTCTGCTAATCTAAGCACGCCAACGTAAAGGGCCAAACAACAACAACGCAGGTAGAGGTGCAAAAGCGAAAACGAAAAGTTCACCGCTGCAGCTGCTAGTATATAAAGCTGTATGTATTAGTGCGCAAGCTTGGATTAACTTTCCAACTATTAAAGCGAGTTTCAACGAACTAGAGGGGGAAGGGGGCAACAGTGATTGCAATAATACAGTACAAAACAATAAATAAATGTTGCATAATACAAATTTAATGATAAGTCAAAGAAAAGTATCTGTAAAAGTTTGAAACAGTATAACGTAAAATTTGAATTCGATAATGTCAGATCATATCGATAGTTTAAATAATCTTGAATTTGGTATTTCCTAAGATGTATTTTGAAGTTGTAAACGCCTGGGCTCTCTAAGAAAGAGACAAAGTGAAGTAAGACGCGCCAGAAAACACAAATTTGAAACGCGTAAAATAAATGGAAAATAACAGAAAAATTAATTTCTTTGTCGAATCTTAACAGTATCCTTGTCGTAAGTAAGAGCCAAATGACTTTAGATTATGGGATCCTATTAATGAAACATTTTTTGTTGGAAGACAAGTTGTTGTTGATGGAACCAATATGGTTAATTCCTAGGGCTATGCAAAATTAAAGCTTCCTGAATGTTAGCTAGTTGCTGCTTGACGATTTCGAGCCAGCTTTGAAACAATTCGATTTAATGAACTCCTCAGTTGATCGCTGCATTTATATTCTTGATAGAGGTAATATTAAGCAAAATACATACGTTTTGTAAGATGTTGATGATGTTGTCGTAGCTACAGAGGAAATTAATACATGTATGAATAATTTAAAAAAGTATTCGATGGATATTTCATTAGTATAAGAATAGTAATAAAAGAAGATAAAATTTTCTTGAGTCAGCTCCTTCTATTAAGCGAATTTTTAATAAACTTATCAAGAGTGACTGCGATGCGGCCAGTACTCCCTTAAGGGGGGTTTCTACCTTGTGTGGTCGAAAAAATCGAATTTTTTTTTTTTGCATTTTTGGATTGATATATGTTTCTAGAGTCCGCTCCCAAAATTTCAATTGGTTATCTTAAGAATTACGGAACCTACACCTTAAAACAGGGAGCACCTACACCTTAAAACAGGTACTGAAGCAAAACTTCAAACGCGTTTTACTCGAAACGACATTTTTTGACCTTGCGGAAGTGATTCAAGACAGACGAGTTGAGCAATCGCCACGAAATTTTAAAGTATCGTGTATTAGAGGCTTCTCCATGGCTGGTACCAAAATCTTTAAAAAATATTGAATATTTTTCATTTTATATAACAATTAATGTCGAAAAAAGTGCGTACAAATCGAGTTTTTCATTTAAAATCGCATAAGTTATTCAATTTTCATTCTTTTTTCGCAATTCTGGTACCAGCCATGCGCAAAAGTATACAAAGTAAGAATATATTTAATTTTTGTGTTTCAGATCCTTTGGGGCAGCAGCAGGATTTCCGTAAGCGTAAAAAGGCGTTCCATTGCTCAATGCCCCTCCCCCTCCCCTGTGCATATTTCCATTTGAAACTTTTTTTTACTTAAACAATAAACTTGTATATACACCTGAAAAAAAATTAGAAGTGTCTATCTTCAATACATTCCAAGAAAAAAATGTTTGAAAAAGCACATTTTTTCGACCACACAAGGTAGAAACCCCCCTTAACAGGTATACTAAATTATGATGCACTTAACTCAGATAAAGGCTGTAGCGCACCTTGTAATCTTATTAGTTGCCTAATGTAAGTAACATTAGGTTCAGGGCCAGATCTAAATAATGCTGTTAATATTTTAAGCAGCTTAAGATGTTAAATACATGTTTAATAAACAGTTCTTCGATATTTTAAGGGTACCACAGATATGAAATTGATCTTTTAAAATTATGTGTTCGAAAATATATTAGTTTGCTATGTTGATTCTAAGCAAAATACATTGATAGTTAGAAGCATTTTGTAAGAACACGAGTAGAAACTATAGAGTATATTTCGACCGGCCAGTTTCTAGATTCACTGAAATAAAAGATAACCTGGAACTTCTTAAAGATGTTGATGTATGATGAACGCTGATGCCCAAATTCATCCTTGCTGAACCAAAGACCGTATTTTTTCTTTAACCTATAATGAAGACAATAATGTTAATTAGAAAATAGATTTTATTTAATATTAGAAACTGAAGTCAATTTGAAATAGCAATTTAACATTAAGTAGTATTGAAAAATATTTGCAAAATAATTTAAAAAGTGAACGATCGGGTTTCTTCTGGTGATCCCTGCATCCTCGCAGCGAATGCTGCCTGAATTCACACCACCCGCATTAGAATAAGTAAGAATGAATTATTATTTGTTGTGACCTCACTTGTGTGCCAGGAAGAATCGCGTTCGGTTTCTTTTTTTTTTAAGTTGTTACCTATAAAGATCGATCGCAATTGCTGCTAGCAGGCAGAGAGAGAGAGAGAGCGATCCTCTGCTGGTGTGACCAGCTTATGTTACTTCCATCTGGCCTGCTACAATGCAGTCGTCCTGATATTGAAGCACGGTATCCAGAGAGAAGAAAACTGTTGCAAAGCAGTGAGAGAGAGCGAGAGGCAAATAGTTTGAAACAGATTGTCACTTTAATAAATCTGTCTGTCTCCAATGGCTCTGCCCTTCATATATTGCAAACTATGGATCCCGGCATGAACAAAAATCCGTGGAAAAGTCGAATTAAAAGAGCGAATACAGTCCTAATTGACTAGATAAAGGCAAATACAATATATTGGGAATCGGGAAATTTTATGAATTTTCATTAAAAGACCTGGGACGAAAAAGTAAAATTAAAAATAAGGATGCAGGACTGTCGAAGGGAAAATGGGGCAAGTTTGCATCTTGTTATGCAACTGGCACAGGACAGCTTCTCCTCCATGGGTATGGGCACTGGTTCCATCATGTTTCTCCCTGAACGGAACACCCACCTATGCCTAAAAGAGCCCATATACAATCATCCGAGTTCCTTAGACATGTACTATGGGCAGTCCAAGGCAGGCGCAGCCGCCGGAACTCATGTCAATAGCTTTGGGACAATTAATAATCTAAAACAAATCATATAAAGATGTATGTGTGAGATGTTTCCAATTTTGCCGGTTGTCAAAAAAGTATGACTGCATCATTGGCCCTCAAAAAATGACGAGCAACGAGTAGAAAGCGCGGTCACACTTCAAAAGAATAAACATTTTTGCGCTGCGTGACAACTTTAATTGCTGGATACTGAGCTTGAGATAGCCCACTATCTTGGCGATACACAATATCTCTTTAGTCTTAGAATTATATAATAGTATATCATTTGTTTTAGGCTTAGAATTATATAGCAATCGATGTATGTAGAATTCATATAATTTATACAATCTTTTAATTACGCTTTACACATAAATTTTAACTTCGTTTTCTTCTGTCATCCAATACCTAATATTGTTGGCGCTCCAAACTCCTTGATATCGTCAATGTCTCTTAGCAAAAATCTAAAATTTTAAAAACGTTTCCTATGATTTTCTGTACTAAGTTTTTACAAACTCCAACCGTACTTTACAAATTCTTTAATATAATATAGTCCTTTTCTGTATTTCGAATTGAGCTTTCTCTTCGCATTGTAATAGATTTTAATAGACTTTACTTGACTTTCTTCTGTTTTTTGCTTGAGTTGTTCTAAATTTCACCGTTTTTATACCCTTGCAGAATATAGTAATTTTACTCAGAAGTTTGCCATGCAATGAAGGAGATATTTGCGAGCCTATAAAGTATATATGGGGCGTTCCACGCAAAATTTGCCACCAAAATTTTGTTTTCCTTCTTATATTTTTTTTTCGGTTTATTACTTGAAAATATTCGATACGTATTTTTTTATTTCAATCTAATACTTGGAATTTTGGAGAAATAATTTTCTAAAGTTTCCCGTTTTTAAAAAAGATACTTTTTTCAACTGCATATACTGAGAAAACTAATGAAGATACAACAATTTGTCCAGGACATGAAACGTGCGCCCTTTCCTTAGCTTTCCAATAAGTTAAACTAAAAAAAAAAAAATTTTTTTTTAATGAAAAAAAATTAAAATTTAACACAAAATTAAAAAAAATCAAATTTGGACATAATTTTTTTTTAATTTTTTAATTTTAAAAGGTAGCCTTAATGCTTGTTTAAATCCTGATTAAATTTCAGAGTGGAGAAATGAATACTTTCGGAGCAGTGAATTTTTGAATCACCGCTGACGTGGTTGAAGCGTACCGCGAGCGCGAATTGCGCATTTTTTCCCATTATTTCCCATTAATTTTAACTGATTTCGATCTGATCTTTTTAAGGCTCCGACCACGCGAGCGGTGATTCAAAAATTCACTGCTCCGAAAGTATTCATTTCTCCACTCTGAAATTTAATCAGGATTTAAACAAGCATTAAGGCTACCTTTTTAAAATAAAAAAATTAAAAAAAAATTATGTCCAAATTTGATTTTTTTTTTAATTTTGTGTTAAATTTTAATTTTTTTTCATTAAAAAAAAATTTTTTTTTTTTTAGTTTAACTTATTGGAAAGCTAAGGAAAGGGCGCACGTTTCATGTCTTGGACAAATTGTTGTATCTTCATTAGTTTTCTCAGTATATGCAGTTGAAAAAAGTACCTTTTTTAAAAACGGGAAACTTTAGAAAATTATTTCTCCAAAATTCCAAGTATCAGATTGAAATAAAAAAATACGTATCGAATATTTTCAAGTAATAAACCGAAAAAAAATATAAGAAGGAAACAAAAATTTTGGTGGCAAATTTTGCGTGGAACGCCCCATATATTTTTCTCTGCCTTCTGCCTTCGTGGGATAAAAACTTGAAAAACTTTGACATTGTCATGCTCTCACAAACGGATCGGGCCGGATCGGACAACTATATCATCATGATATCATGTAGCTGCCATAGGAATAGGATATATATAATATCAATTCTTGTATTTTGAAAGCAAAATCACAGCTGTTTGGCTTTGTTGCTCACAACTATTAGTTGTTTGCAAAACTTTTCGCTCTTAACATTTATATTATGTTACGAGAAAGCGGAAGGAAGTTCTTCTTTCTCTGTTCGCTAGGTCTTTTTTTATATGGTAAAAGGATCCAAATAAAAAGACCTTCATTTGCTGAGTTGATATTTCAAACTGAATTTTATTTTCTAAGTCCTAGCTTAGGTAGCTAACATGAAATTGACGTATTCTAATCTTATCTTTAACTAGACCAATGCAGTGGCCATATTTTCCCCAGATGTAGGAAAGGGTCTGAGGTGCAGGAATTTTCCACTGCACGATATTCCTTAGGCTCAGTATCCAGCAAATAAAGTTGTCACGCAACTTTCTACTCGTTTCTCGAAATTTTTTGAGGGCCAATGATGCAGTCATACTTTGTTGACAACCGGCAAAATTGGAAACATCACACACATACATCTTTATATGATTTGTTTTAGATTATTAATTGTCCCAAAGCTATTGACATGCGTTCCGGCGGCTGCGCCTGCCTTGGACTGCTCATAGTACATGTCTTAGGAACTCGGATGATTGTATATGGGCTCTTTTAGGCATAGGTGGGTGTTCCGTTCAGGGAGAAACATGATGAAACCAGTGCCCATACCCATGGAGGAGAAGCTGTCCTGTGCCAGTTGCATAACAAGATGCAAACTTGCCCCATTTTTCCTTCGATAGTTCTGCATCCTTATTTTTAATTTTACTTTTTTGTCCCAGGTCTTTTAATGCAAATTCATATAATATGCCGATTCCTAATATATTGTATTTCAGTTCCAATTTGACTTTCGGACAGACAAGACGTGTGTACGGAAAGTTTCTTGCTTGCTTCTTATCTAAAACCAATCGCTTGCTTCTTATCGCAAACCATTCTTCAAAACAAAACAAAGCAAAGCTTAAAGCATAACATAACAAAAATAAAACTAATCACCGTTACGATGGGGACCGTTGATCCCCCTGATAAGACAAAATCAATGTCTGAACCCAAGTTTTTGATTATGAAACGAACTGATGACAGTTCAATGGCAAACATCTCTCCGTTTTTAATAAAGAAAACGATTGATTTCACTTGCAACGGCGAAGTTTTGATGGCCAAAAAAAACACGAGACGGAAATTTGTTGATCAAAACTAAAAATTTGCTACAAGCCTTAAAATTGAAGAAACTCCAACTTTTGGGACCATTCCCAGTGGAGGTTCGTGAACATTCTACCCTCAATGCTTCAAAAGGAGTCATATATTCCAACGATCTACGCTGCCTACCCGAAAACGTAATTAAAGATGAACTGGCAACCCAAAACGTCATTGAAGTCAAAAAAATTTTAAAGAAGGTTAACAACGAATTGGAAGAAACTGGATTGATCATATTAACGTTTGGCTCACACATAACACCTGAAAATATCAAAATTGGATATGAAGTGGTCAAAGTACGCACTTTTATACCTGCCCCACTCCGCTGCAATAATTGCTTCCGATTTGGACACATCACCACGCTCTGTCGCAACAAAAGTCATGTATAAATTGTGCCAAGGAATACCACATGGACCCTAACACCAAAGAACTTTGCAACTTCAATAAATGTTGTGTAAACTGCAAGGATCTGAACCTACCCGACATCAACCACTCATCAGTCTTTAGAAGATGCCCCATCTTCGTGAAACATCAGGAAATACAAGCCATTAAGACGCTCGAAAAGGTGGACATTAAAAAGGCTATCTCCATCTATAACTCGAGACACCCACACGATGGATCATTGTACTCCAGCGTGGCCAAAACAAACTCCACTGACTATAACAAACATCCCCAAAATAACGCGGCGCCCAATCATTCAACAACCACACGTAAGATACTTTCCTACGAGGAATTAGCAGGAAACAACGAGGAATCCAAAACTTCAAATATAATCCTATCACATTCCACTAACAAACTTCCCACCAGCCCAAGTCCATCAGTTAAAATCCTTCCAAAAAATATTTCTAATCGACTTAAGTCACAACTTAAAGCAAAAGATAAGAAACAACAAAAAACAAACAATGTAATAGATCTTAAAACTAGTCATAAGGAAAAAATTCCTGATTTGTCATCTTCAGATGAACAAATGGATCTCTCAAATTTAGAAGACGAAATTAATTAACCAATGCTGCAACCGATCCGAGATGTCCTCCCCTGCGGCCTACCAATCGCTTTACAACATGTGGAGGGATTGGTGGGGCGGGGGGGAGGGCATTTCAGTTGCAGCAATTTTCACTGTAGTTTGTGTCTGATTGCACACTGTTGCAGCCAGACACCAACAAATCATATTTTAGTTTTATCTCTGTACTTTTCACAATACTCCTAGCCTATGAAAATGTCTTTGAAAGTTATACAGTGGAATATCAATGGTTTCAACAACAACTACAGTGAACTCCAAACCTTAATAGCAAAGCACAAACCACATATATTAACTCTCCAAGAAACTCACATCTTAGCACATAATTTACACCCCATCCCAATCAACTATGCCATGATAACTCTAAACTCTTCTCCATCTTATGGTGGGGTAGCGATCCTCATTCACAAATCAATCGAATATCGAGAAATAACCCTTAGATCCGACTTTGATGCTATCTGCGTGGAAATCTGTTCTAAGACAAAACTCCAAATTATTTCAACTTACATACAACCAAAAGCTCATTTTACTCTCAACAACCTATACTCAGTGCTTAATATCGCTAACAATATCCCGACCTTAATAACTGGAGATTTTAATTGTTGGCATAAAAGATGGGGCTCCCCTGTAAATAACAGGAAAGGAATTACACTGGAAAAATGGATTGCCCAGTCTAACCTAATTATCCTCAACGACGGTAGCCCAACACATTTAAGCACTCATAACACATTGACTCATATAGACCTTAGCATATGTACTCCCGAACTTGCAATAGAAACAAACTGGACAATCGAAACGGACTTCTTTGGTAGCGACCACTTGCCCATTCTGAACAATATATTTAATAGAGCTCAAATCCAAAAACCAACACACAGGCCATTTTTCAAAACAAATTCAGCGGATTGGGACTTATATACGCTTCTGTGCATTAGTCACAACTCTTCCTTACCCATAAGCTCGAATATAAATCAGGAAGCAGCCAATCTTAGTAAAATTATTTTAAGAAGTGCACATAAAAGCATCCCAAAGTCCACGCCAAAAACTTCGCACACTGTACCTTGGTGGAATAAGGAACTAGAGAAACTCCGAAAAAGTAAAAACAAGGCTTGGCAATTACTTAAAAGAAATATTACTACCGAAAATATTATTGACTATAGGAGAAAAAATGCACTATTTAGACGTACGCACAAAGAGGCCAAAAAAGAATCTACATCCAAATTCACAGAAGAAATCAATCCTCTTACCCCAATACCAAAAATTTGGAACAATATACGCCGTCTCTGCGGCTTAAATACTTTGAAAGGCTTACACTGCATTAAAAGTATAAACTCTACTGACAACATCACTCAGCCTCAGGACATTGCGGAGCTATTCTGCCAAAACTGGTCTTTACAATCAAACAACTCAAACTTTACCAACTCGTTTACGACAAACAAAAGTAGAATTTTGGCAGATGATCTGTCATATGCTTCAGGAAAGGCTGCTTTGCCAATAGAGAACGAAATAAACTTTATCGAATTTTCTTCGGCCCTTAATTCCTTAAAAGGAAACACTCCAGGCCTAGATCGAATAAATTATTCCATGATTAAGGCACTTCCCAGAGAAATTAAAAACAGAGTTATAAACTTATATAACGCAATACTGGGTGATGTAATACCACAACAATACAAGCTCAGCCTCATTATACCCATATTGAAACCAAATAATGAAAAAACAATGATCTCATCATATCGACCTATTTCGCTGAACTCATGCTTAGCAAAACTTCTTGACAAAATTGTAGCTAAAAGACTATGGTGGTGTATTACTTCTAACAAACTTCTACACAATAGTCAAGTTGGTTTTAGGAAAGGAAAATCTGTTATGGATTGTCTACTTTTTATAGACCATATTATAACCAAATCCTTAGCCACAAAAAACCACATATCAATTGTATCACTTGACTTCTCCAAGGCGTTTGAAAAAATTGGCATTCACGCCGTAATAGATCAACTTATTAAATGGGGGTTGGCCCACACATTCTTATTTACGTCAAGAACTTTATGACAAACAGAAAAATAATTGTTAAAGTGGGTAAATCATACTCAAAATCACTTCCATTGGATAATGGCATCCCCCAAGGGTCACCACTCTCTGTGGTTCTCTTTGTTATTGCTTACCAAAAACTTACAGAAATCATATCTTTATACAAAGAAATATACATAAGTGCATACGCCGACGACTTTAATCTCCTAATTAAGTTAGACAAAACTAAAAATACTACGATAAACCTAGATTCCTTATTTTGCAGTATTTCGGATTGGTGCAACTACTCTGGCGGCAGCCTATCTCCCGCCAAATGCAAGCATATGCACATTTGTAACAAACAAAATTGTATTTGCAATGTATCTACCAGCCAAGTCCACATTCCCAATGTTTCTTCATTGAAACTGTTGGGTGTTACATTCAATAGGAAACACAAGTGGAACCCACATATTGATGATCTCACAACATGTCTTTCAAAACGCCTCGATATCATCAAGTGTCTTGCAAGCACAAAGTTTGGCTGCAGTACACTTACATTAGTATCAATTGTTAAGTCCATTATTATTTCAAAATTGGATTATGCTTTGCCATTGTATGGATCGGCTGCACCAAGCAGTCTGAAAAAAATTAAGTCGATTTTAAATACAGCAGTTAGGATAGCCTTGGGAGCATTTCGAACTACACCAACGTCTAACATTCTATTTGAAGCAAACATCACACCCCTTGATATCAGAACAGAGTTTCTAACTACAAATCTCTTCCAACTCGTACTTAACAGTTCAGACTCACCACTTCATAACATAATTAAGAACTATAAGCAACCAAAACCAGAGAAAAAACATTCTGTTTTAGACAAAGTTCTTAAACTTAATAAATCCTTTAACATTGTTTTAAGACCTCCAAAAAACTCAAACACAAAGACCCACCTTGGGCCCTTAACTCGAGTACCATCAACACGACACTTAGTAAACTCAATAAAAACACAACACCTCCAGAAGTCTACCGAAAACAATTCCTTCAACTTAAGTCAGAACAAAGTAATAAAACATCATTCGTATATACAGATGGATCTCAAATGAACGAATCTACAGGCTATGCGATAACTTCAGAAACTGAAGTTTTTAAAATGGGGTTACTTCCAACATACTCTACCGTATTTTCTTCGGAATTAATAGCGATACACGAAGCAATTTTACTACTTAAAACCAGACGAGGTAAATTTATGATTTGTTCCGACTCTCTCTCATCCCTTAATGCAATTAAAAATGTAAACAACAATACATATTACGTAGTCGAAATAAGAAACTTATTAATACGATTTTTTCCAAAATTTACCCTTCTGTGGGTTCCCAGCCACATTAATATAACAGGAAATGAGCTTGCTGATAAATCAGCAAAAGACTCTAGACTTTTTCCATTAACATACACACAAAACAACAATAATACAGACTTAAAGAATCATATAAAAAAATTTTATTTTACAAACCAACTAAATAGGTTCACCGATACATCCACTTGGTACAAATCAATCAATTTACATAAAATGAATATAAAGAACTATCTGAACTATAAGGATAAATTAATGATACCTCGCAAAGATGAGATTAAGTTGATTCGCATCCGACTGGGACACACGAATTTAACACATGCACACTATATGAATAAAAATGCCTCTGCCTTATGTCCTTTTTGTAACACGAACAACTCGATTACCCTCGAACATTTGCTTACTTTTTGTCCCACCTTTAATCAAATCAGATTAAAATATTTTTCTCAATCTTCATTAAAATCTTTAGTAACAAACCCAACATCTGACAACATAAGAACCATTATAAAATATTTAAAAGAATGTAACATATATCATATAATATAAAATAAATTAAGATTCATAAGGTTAATCATAGTTGTAGAATTTTATATTAACAATATAAATAATATTCATACCATCCTGTAAATATGTAAAAAAAAAAAAAACAGACAAATGTACATTAGCCGAAGGCCTCAGTAGCCATGGCTCCAAAAAAACTGTTCACTTAAACTTTCAAGCTTAAGTCAACTCTTCAAATAAATAAATATATTGTATTTGCCTTTGTTTATGGGAAAGACAACGAATATGCCACCCTTAGCAATATAAATAATAAAAACGCACGAATAGGTTCTATTAATATATATCTGCTGTGTTTATTTGATCGATCGATGCGGAGATTTTGAGAGGTGCGGAGTGAAGCTCGGCTTCCAAATATATATCAAAAAAGAGCAGCGGTTTACAATATGTAGCTTGAGAAAACAAAGCGCGACAGATTTAACGAAAGAAGAGGAAGGTGAAAAGAGATAAGATGAGAGCGCTGCAGGTGCAGCGGAACACCCATGCGCGCATGCCTAGGTGCTGGCGGTCTGCTCCGAACAGCCTTTATCAATTCAATTAGGACTGTATTCGCTCTTTTAATTCGAATTTTCCACGCATTTTTGTTCATGCCGGGATCCATAGTTTGAAATATGTATGTGAAGGGCAGAGCGAGAGGCAAACATTGGAGACAGCCAGTTTTATTAAAATTTTTATTCTTTTTCGCTACGCGTTATGGAAAACTAAAAATCTCCTAAGTTTTGCACCGTTCTAGTTTTTTCAAACCTGTTTTGGATACCACCCCTTGAAACAGACATAGGTGACAATCTGTTTCAAACTATTTGCCTCTCGCTCTCTCACAGTTTTCTTCTCTCTGGATACCGTGCTTTACCTTTGAGGAAGTACGACGTGACCGCTTGCATCTTTATTTAAGAGATGAAAAAACCCACGCAGGAGTCCGTGGTATATTCCCAGATATCTATAAGCTAACGCTCAAAACGTTGTTTATTTTTAGATAAAGGCAGACACATATTTTGCAATACATTGCTGCAGCAGTTTTTTAGTTGTATATACATTTTTTATGTAAATTCTTATATATTCATGTTCGTCGGAACATATGGCCGCTTTAAAAAAAATTATCTGATGTTAGTACTAGGCCTAACTGTAAAAAATTTTGGCTTGCATGCAAAGGGCTCAACGAGTGCAAGAATGGTGCCACTTAGGAAGATATTTAGTATGCCAGGCCCGTAGCTAGACCTAACTGGTAGTACGGGCACAAAGTAATGAAGGACGGGCAGGATTATAAATGCGCAATAAATGATTTGAAGAATGGTACGTAAAAAACGTTTATGAATTTGTCGGAGAGAATTCCGAGGTAGAAAGTATTTCGGGGAAGAACCCTTTTCTGTTTCGGGTGCAAGTGTGTTAGAAAGAGAACACTAGATTGGTCAATCTTGAGTGAGATTGACAAGTGAAGGGTCGTATGGAGTGTACTTGCAGAGAGGCTTTCATTCCAATTGTGGTAGCGAAAGGACGGAACTCGCTGTGCCTTAGCGATATAAACCTACAACAAAAGAAGGATAATACTACAACCTACCCGACAATGGATAATACTACGCCACCACCGACATATTTATATATTCTTTTATACTTTATATATTCTTGAAATATATAATATATTTTTCTAGATTTTTTCCGGTTTTTTCTTAGACAACGGGGCAAACAAGTCGACAGTACGGGCAACGCTCGTACTTGCCCGTACGTAGCTACGGGCCTGTAGTATGCCACGTAGATGGTCACTCTATTTCTTCATTGATGCAAATAAGCGACGTTAATACCTGCCACCTGCCGAAAATCGAGATAAGTATTTTCGCGACATTGCTGTGTTTTTTTATTGTGTATGTCGGGGCGAAAATAATGTGTATGCGCTTAATCGCTATTTACTTCTTCTCCATGTTCCTTCTCCTGTTATGCGTGTTCCTATTCATTGTCAATGTGTGAGTATGAATAGATGAATTATCTATAAACGGGACTCTGCTAGAATGAGAGCAATATATGTAGCTGTTGCTGAACGTGGCCACTTGCGCTGCTTGGTTAGAGTGAGAAAGAGACAAAATGAAAAGGGAATGTCAAAATTGAGAAAACAAAAAGCAGTCTGTACGAAACGACGCATTAAACATTGAGAAGCCGAAGCAGACGCAAGTGGACTCGTTGAATGCGCACAGCTTACAAATTAAGTGGTGAAGGTCGGTGAAGTGGTGGACGGACGGACGGACGACGAGGTTCCTGGCAACAACAACCCGACATGTATTTGTGTAGTCTGAAATATATATAAAATGTTAAATACTTACTGCAAGGTTAATAAAAGGATACGCACACATAGCTCGACCATTAACAAACTGCTGAAAAAGGATTCTGAATTTAAGATGGACGACAAGGAGCTAAACGCATTAAACAGTTGAAGAATAGCCTTTGTCAAATATATTGAATGCACTAACGGAACTGCACACCGATGCTTCAAAGGATGGATTTGGCGCAACGTTGTTTCAGCGGTTTCGAGAAAATCTTCATCCAATATTTTTCTGAAGCAAAAAGACTTGGAAAAGAAATTCAAAACGACATATTTACATCCTAGAGGTTAAAGCAGCATACTTGGCGATCAAAAAGTTGAGACACCACTTGCTGGATAATCAAATATATATATAAGGTTGTCAAATATCTCCCTTTCGTTTTTTGAATTTTGCGGCTGTGTACAAAGCGCTACAGAGCTCGTATCATGTCATACGTTACGGCGTTAAAAAGGTGTTCATTCGCGCTACAAGTTTGTCTTTGACGGTTTTTCGATTAATCGACTCAGTACGTTGTGAGCGCTCATCAAAGATGGACACCAGAAAATAGAAAATGTACTACATTTTACAATTTGTCCTCGATTAAAGCGAAAAGCAGCCAAAGCGGCTGAAAAAATTAATTTAGTTTATGCTCCCGATACTGTAAACGAACGTGTAGCACAAAAGTGGTTTGTTAGGTTCCGTTCCGGGAATTTCGATCTCAAAGATGCGGGAGACCTGTCGTCGAAAATTGCGATAAAATTATGGAAATAGTGGAAACAGATCGGCACGTGAGCACCTATTCAATTGCTGAGGAACCTAAGATAAGCCAGAAACCCGTTTGGATTATTTGCATAACCTTGGATTTAAAAAAAAGCTCGATGTTTGGGTGACACATGAACTAACCTTAAAAACATGACAACGCCAGGCCACACACAACATTTGTGACGCGCCAGAAGTTCCGGGAACTCGGATGGGAGGTCCAAATGGACCCACCTTATAGTCCGGACCTGGCACCAAGTGAATACCACCTTTTCCTGTCCATGGCGAACGCGCTTAATGGTGAAAAATTGGCTTCAAGAGAGGCCTGTGAATATTGGCTTTCCGAGTTTTTTGCCAATAGGGACGCAGCCTTTTACAAGACGGGTATAATGAAGTTGGCATATCGTTGGCAACAAATTTACGAACAAAACGGCGCATGAACTAAATCCGATCACTGTAACACTTTTTATAAAGCATTGAATAAAGAGCAAAAAAGCGGAAGGGAGATATTTGACAGCCTTATATATAACGGGCAACCGTTAGAGACGCTGCATCTGGATGACCTTGGCTCAATGGATTCTATGGCAAAAATTTACAAATACATTTTTGCAATGGTCGGTGAATTTTCAAAGTTATTCTGGTTGTTCGCTACAATATCTACAACGGCCGATAGAGTTTTTAAAAAGCTGGAGGAATGGTCAAACATTTTTGGATTTCCTTTTGAGGAGTTCATGAAGCAAAATGCGATGCATCACGTATGGAAGACAATTGGAGTGGCCAGAATTACGCTGTCCATAATTAGTAAACTTTCTGCAGACGATACAACTAAATGGTATAGGTTCCAAAAGCAATCAACTCGCATGTTCAATCGACTACACAAAGAGTACCTAGTACCTAGATTATGAAAAAAATTATAGACAAGCTATCTGCGGTCCAGCAAGAAGAATTGATGAAAGACTTTGAGAAAGAGAGACAAGAAATGGGTCGCAAAGCTAGTACACAGATTCAAAAATCAAAAGAAGTCTAGAAACATAATTTTGACAAAAGTAAATAGAAGGAGGTCATTAGTTTTGGTTGCCTATGAGCGAATGCCGTTCGTCGATGGTTGGAAACTGGCAAATACTTTTCTTGGCCGCTATGACATCAAGAAGACTGCCGAATTTAAAGGTTAAAATTTTACCTCCACAAGCGCAGATAATAAGTTATGGAGAAATGTGACAGCAATCTGGGACAGGCGAAAATAAGCAGGATGACCAAATTTGAGCTGGCGATATATCGAGCAGTTGGCATCTTTGGTTGAAGAGAGAAGAGTTGCCAGTACTAGAAGTTGTAAGTCGGTCGAGAGTCAGCGGAGAATAAGAAGGAGTGAAAAAGGCGTTGAAAAGAAGTCGTTGTAGAGAAGCTGTTGCGAAGAAGTCGTTGTGCAGATGCCGTCAATCAGGAGCAGAATTAAAGCAGGGAGCAGTAGTCGTAGTCGAAACTTGTAATCTAAAAGCTGTAATCTAAAGCCGTAGCAGAAGCCGTTATTCAGTGAACCGATCGTGACGATAAACTGTGGTCGATCCCATAGGCCAAAAAAAATAAACAAATTTTTATTTTAGCTTAAAATGTGCCAACACTGTCTCGTTATACCTCAAACTTTTGTACCCTGCCTTTCTTTTTGTTTTGCTCCCGCTATCCTCTTCAAGAATAACTCTTAAACATGGAGCAACAAACTGCTATTGGTTTTGCAGTGCGTTACAGTGTGGGCGGCATTCAAACGAAAAATTGAAAAACAACGTTTTAAAAGATTAACCGAACAATGGAAGTCTTTAATATTTTAAAGAAAGGTATTAACTACTATTTTTAATTATATTCATGTACTCAGCATGTTTTGTTTATTTTTTAGAATTAATGCAAAGTGTGTCCAATTTAGGTAAAAATGTATATGTAAACAAAAAGTTCACTTAGACTTTTAGTTGTATAGTTAATCAAAGTTAATGATCAAACTTACATCAAAATAATAAACGATATTTACAGATTATTTGGTGTAAATTTCAGCTGCAAGTTTTTGCAAGTCTCTGCGCAACAATAAAAAGAACAACGGCGTCTCGCAGTTTTTCGAGAATTTTTTGGTCGCCCGCTCCATACAAGATGATATAATATAGTAGTCCAATCTTGATAAAATACAAATAATACAAAAAGGCCATATCTCAAATTTTATGAAAATATGTGGAAAATTAGCTAAGTAAAAATTTTTTTTTTCATTATTTGCCGATCGTTCCTATGGTAGCTATGTATATGATAAAGTTGTCCGATCTTGATCAAATTAAGCCCGACATTCTATAATAAAACAAAATGGCTATATCTAAAATTATATAAAAATATGTTAAAAACTGGTTAAGTTATAATTTTTTTCTTTAAAAAATTTCGATCGTTCCTATGGCAGCTTTATTATATAGTCGTCCGATTTGTCTACTTTTTACAATATATATTCAATATATTTTTCTAGTTTTTCTGTAAAAATTTCATAGTTATATCTCCACTAGAAGTATTTTTGGCCGCCCGCTCCATACAAGACCGACCACTGTGCGATGCCAAGTTGACAGTCTCTGAACCAAGAAACTAAACATTCCATTATTATTATAACGTAAATACTCATATCTATATCTATCTATCTATATAAATAAAACAAAGTTCATCAACTTTGTAAGAACTCTAATAACTTGACTTCCAGACGTCCGATTTGGATGGTTTTTTTTTCTGTTGGATTCGTATTTTCTGGAAGCAAAACATAAGCCATGCGAAATTTCCGGAAAATCTTTGCAAAACCCGGAAACAACAAAAATCGTTTTTAGCAAAAATTGCAAACATCACAGGAGACTCTGTATGCAGAAATCGATATTCGTTCGATATTTGATCTTCGTTAATTTTGAACCAATATTTTGTATACCTATGTTTTTGCTAAAATTAAACGAGGTTTCAGTGAGACGGACTTGAATCGAGCAGCATATCGTTATAATGCTACTATAGATTGAACAATGCAATACATTGGTATCGGTGCAATAAATGTCTTATGTCAGCATTGTAACGTACGCTAATTCCCAACCTCCAGGGTTGTGCTGTGCTGCCGAAAAAGTGGTTCTACCTCCATTATTTCCTCCACCAGAGCCAATGCAATCTCTTCTGTCTGGTGATGGTCCAGTTTCCAAATATTTCTTGATTAACATTCAGAAGTATAATAACACAGGCCGACAAAATTTTGACCCAGAAACCAGTATATACTTTTCCGAAGGTTTTTGGTGCGCTGAATCCGAATCCGAGGTCGAAATTTCCGAATTGGCTCTGGTTTCCGAGATATCCTAACCTAAAAGTTCAAAAACAGCGTTTTTTGCCAATATTTGAGGTTATGTAGCATCGAATTTTTTCTTTTAATGAAAATACTAAAAAAGCCATCTTAAATTATAGCCCTTGTTCTTTTCAATGCTATTGAGTTTTATTAAATATCTCTTTTTTTCGCTGAGATATCGTACTTAGAAATTTATATAGAGTATTCTTTGTCGAGTGAGCTGTTTGACATTCCCCGCGATTTCGTATATGGTCGTTTTATTGTCGCCATATTGAATATTTTACTTACATCTAACATCTAACATCAAATTTCAGAATTTTATCTCAGTTTGGTAAACAGCGACCCCGAAGACCCCTATATACCCAGTTTCAGCTTGATCCAGTAACTTTTTACGAATTTGGTCCGCCATATTGGATCCGCCATCTTGAATTTTAAAAATTTGAGTCCGGATTCGTAATCATCGACCCAAAAAACCCCCGAGTAACAGATTTAAGCTGATTTATGTGCAAAGAAATATGTTTGCTTTACAGGGCCTATCCATAATGTTTTTTTTGAGGTAAATTCATTACCATGAAAATTTCAAAGTACGATATCTCAGCGAAATAAAGAGATATTTAATCAAACTCAACAGCATTTGAAAGGGCAAGGATTATACTTTAAGATGGCTTTTTTAGTATTTTCAGTAAAAAAACTAATTCGATGCTACATAACCTCAAATATAGGCAAAAAACGCTGTTTTTGAACTTTTAGGTTAGGATATCTCGGAAACCAGAGCCAATTCGGAAATTTCGACCTCGGATTCAGATTCAGCGCACCGAAAACCTTCGGAAAAGTATATACTGGTTTCTGGGTCAGAGGGTCGAGCTTATTTTGTCGGCCTGTGTAATTGCTTCCTAATGACTTTTTTCGGCGCTACCAATATTATTGAATATAATTTCATGCCAACCGTCAAAGTAATTTCTATTTCGACTTATTATCATCGACATCACATTTTCATCACGACAATATAATTTCATTTATTCATAATTAATGGATCATAGCGGTTTGACAACAGTGCATTTACCAACATTGTTGAACAGCTGCAAGATATGTTTCATCAGCACAATGCGTTAGTTCATTTGTTCAGAAACGCAATTGAACTTATGCCTTCTGATGATCACAAAATTGTGATAAAGGCTGTTAAAGTGCCAGTTGGTCAACTTCGTCAATACATCGTTGACATCATGTATGTCAAGATTGAGACAGAGCGGCTGACTTATATTCGGTTGAACCAAGCCAAATTACGATCTGAAGAAGTACATCCTTTGGGGATGGGAATGTGGATAATGTTGGGCGAATGACAGTACTGCCATCAACATACACTGGAAGTCCACGTCATATGCATGAGTACGCCCAAGACGCCATGTCGTTTGTTTGCAAATATGGATGACCTGATTTGTTCATCATATTCACCTGCAATCCCAAATGGACTGAGAACAGCTATTTGATGGTCAAACACTGGTTGATCGCCATGATATTACCGCCCGAGTTTTCAGGCAAAAATGTAATGGTATGAAATGGTTTTCATCACGAAATACAATGTTTTTGCCAAACCTCGGTGCCATATGTATTCAGTGGAATGGAAAATGGTCTTCCGCACGCACATATCTTGATTTGGTTGGAGGATAAAATTTGACCCAATGAAATTGATAACGTCATCAGTGCTGAGATTCCTGATCCAGAGGTTGATACCGAATTGAATGATGTCGTTGTTAGCAACATGATATACGGTCCACGTGGCAACATTAATCCAAATTCTCCATGTATGGTCGACGGCAAATTTTCAAAGCGATATCCATGAGATTTAGTAGCAGAAACTGTTACTGAAAATTATGAATAACCGTCGTATCGACGACGTTCACCTGCAGACAACGGAAAAGCAACAACTTTAAAAGTCAATCGACAAGATATTGTGGTTAATAAACGACGGGTCGTTCCATATTGTCCATTGTTGAGCAGACTCTTAAATGCGCACATCAATATCGAATATTGCTACTCAGTCAAATTCATCAAGTACATTTGCAAGTATGTGAATAAAGGAAGTGATATGGCTATATTTTGAGTTGCGAATGAAAATTCTTTGGATGAAGTAACATACATTCAAATGGGACGCTATGTGAGTAGCAATGAAGCAGCTTGGATGATTTTTTCATTCCCCATCCATGATATTCCACGGTTCAAACATTTGACTGTTCACTTGGAAAATGAACAGCGGGTGTATTTCACACCGCAAAATGGAAATCCTCCTCATACGACATTGATGAGATTTTTTGAAATGTGTCAAGACGACGATTTTGCGAGAACGTTGCTTTATACTGAAGCTCCATCATATTTTAGTTGGAACAACACTGGAAAAATGTTTCATCGTCACAAGCAAGGCCCTTCTGTTAATGGTTGTATCAACCCGCCAGTAGGTATACAAAATAGTCTTAGTTTTTAGTAATACTTTTATTCCACTTTCCTTGTAAAAACTGGTGCACATCCGCTCGGTTCAGTGGTTCGCTTCTTACTTCCTGTCAGCGTCATTTTCATCAGGGAGCGGAACTTCGCTCCTCTCTGTGAGTGAGCGGGTGTCACTCTCTCGCACCGGTTCCCACATCCCTCCTTTGTTGACCAGCTTGAGCTGCAACCCAGGTTCAGACGATGTGTTGCCTTGTGTGTAGATTTCTTCCATCGGGCGTTGACATGGTATCTACGTGGCTGTCAAAGGTGGGTCCGCGACTTCTATCTTTTTGCCGGCATCCGAGATTTTCTTTAAGTGGCTAACATCCCTTACGAGAGTTCTACCCCCACCTAACACTTTAACAATGTTGCCTTCACGCTCTAACACTTAATATGTTGTTGTATCAAAGTTTGGTGTTAACTTATTAGGGAAAACTACGTTTTTCATCAATACTTGATCGCCTACTTGAATGTCCACCTCTTTAGCTCCTCTCTTTTTATCAGCATCTACTTTCCCCTTATATTTCCGTATGCAGTCGTTGTCTTTTTCCTCCGAATCATGAACTTCACCCAATATATCTTGCACATTAGGAATTTTGTCTCGAATCATTCGGTTGAACATTAGTTCGGAAGGGGAAGTCCCTGTCGTGCTATGTGGCGTGACATTGTGCATTAACATGAAATCCTGGATTGCTTTTTGCAGATTGGTTTTGTTAAAATGGGCAATTTTTAGTCTCTTACCAACGATCGATTCATGTTTTCAACCTCACCATTCGCTTGAGGCCAATATGGAGGGGTCCTTATTAATTAAATGCCATTCGTGTTACAGTATTATTCGAAAATCTTACTAATATATTGTCTCCCGTTATCGGTCCGAAGATATTTTGGAAAACCTAATCGACAAAATATTTCTTTCATGGCCCCAATTATTGATTCCGATGATATTGACTGTAAAAATGTTATCTCCATATACCTGGAAAAATAGTCGATAAACACTAGGACATATTTACCGTTTGGAAGTGGACCTAATAGATCACTAGCTATGGAATTCCATGGGCTCCAACAAGCCCAAGAACAAGCTGTTTTTTGCATCGAGGGCTGGACGTGGCGGTTGAGAAACAACCATGCAATCTTTGCATGCTCTTACAAAATTTTCAGCATCTCGATCGATGTGAGGCCACCACACCTTTGTTCTCAATCGACGCTTCATGGCCGACTCACCCGGGTGCCCTTCATGAGCTAATTCTAAAACTCTATTGCGCAGTCCTTTTGGGATGATTAGCCGTGTGCCCCTCAATAAAATTTTTGCAAGTTCGAAACGAAATGGGTAGAATCTGTTAGATGTGCCAGCCTCCCAGAAGTTTGCATCCAAACAGGTCATTGCGTCCACGATTTCCCCATCTGCAGCGCTCTCCCATTCAATTTCCGATATGTTCAATGATGTAGGCGCAGTCTATTCAGCTAGAATTTGTTGGTGACAACTCGCACAGTCGGGATAGGGCATCCTAAATGTTTTCCTTGCCCGCTTTGTAGATGACATTGAATTTAAAAGCTTGTAGGCGTAAAAGCCATCGCTCAATTCGAGCTGGAGGTTTTGAAGTAGGCTTAAAGATGGTTTCTAACGGCTTGTGGTCAGTCACCAATTCAAATTCCAATCCGGCTAAATAAAAATATAACTTTTCGACTGCCCACACTAGGGCCAGACTTTCTTTTTCGGTCTGAGAGTACCGTTTTCTACGTCCGATAGGCTGCGGCTTGCAAACGAAATAATCTTTGGATCGCCGGTGGTGTCAAATTGCAAAAGTACAGCTCCTAGCGCAACTGGACTGGCATCTGCTTTTAAACGTCTTCTATTATTTGGATCGAAGTATGATAAGCTACATAGGAATTTAGGCCAAATGGAGCTTAAGGTCTTTAAAAGCCTTTGTTTGTGTATCGCCCCAGTTAAATTTACTTTCCTTTTTTAGCAATCTCCTAAGAAATTCTGTACGATTGGCTAGGTCGGGAATGAATTTACCAACGTATGTAACAAGTCCTAAAAAACTCCGGGTTTCCTCCTTGTTTTTGGGGTCTCTGAATGAAAGAATCGTTGTCACCTTTTCCGGATCTACCTCAATGCCTTTGTCTGATAAGTTGTGTCCCAAGAACTTAACTTGCTGTGTTTCCCATACACATTTTTCCTCATTAAAAATTATATTGTTTACCTTAAGAACATTTTTGACTTTTTGTACTGCATCGTCATGATCTTTTTCGTTTTTCGCAAAAATAACAATATCGACGATATAGTTCAAAACAATTTTTCACGTTGCTAAAATTTCCTCGAGTCTCCTCTGGAAAAGTTCAGGAGTTAACGAGTTAACGCCAAACATTAATCTTTTGTATCTGAATAACTCAATTGGGGTAATGAACGTGGTAATATACCGGGTGGATTCCTCTAGCTCCAACTGATGACAGGCAGTTTTTAGGTCTAATCGTGTGAAGTACTTTGCTCCTCTTAATTTTGTCATAAATGTCTCAAATACAGGCAGTGGATAATTATCTTTTAAGATTGCCTTATTAGCGAGCCTCATATCTGTGCAAATCCTTATGTCCCCAATCTCTTTGAATACTATGACCATGGGTGATATCCAAGGGGAATAAAAACTGTTCCTGAGGTCTCCCACGCTTCAAATTAGTTCTGCACTTGACAGCAAAATGGCCAGTCCGTGTGCACTTGCTGCATTTTTTGCATGGGTTTTGGCTGGACATGCCAAACTATTGCTACCTTGGCCTTTCCGACCATATCTGCCACATTCCAAGGATCTATTTGAGTTCATATGTCCTGTTGAGATTTTCCTTACTCCTTCGATTTCTGCATTCTTTATCATTTCAGATCGCATCAATACCGACTGCTTATTAATTTGTTCATCCACTTGACAGGAATCTATCATTTGTGATAGAGTGTATTCTTTTTCAAATAATTTTTTTTTAGATTTATTCCGGCCCAACTGTCAATTATTTTGTCCTTTAGACAAATCTCTTCGATTTCTGCCTTGGTAGTCCCAAAATCACATTTTTGTATTTGATGGCGTAGCCTTAAGACAAACTTTGCGAAGGTCTCCCCTTCTGTGGGGCCAAGACTCCTAAACAAATGCCTCTCAAAACTGGAGTTCTGCTTTGGTGAGAAGTATGCATTTAGCTTATCGACAAGAACCTTGTAAATATCTATTCCTTTATCTTTGATATCCTCTATTACCGCGTCAGGTAATAAGAATGCCACAGTTTGAAGTTGTGGCCCCCCCAGATGTAGAAGTTTACTTCTCATTCGAATAGCTGTGGTGATTTCTTCGGCTATGAGATAAATTTCAAAAGCTCGTAGCCACTTCTCCCACTCAACTCGTAAGAGTGACTTGTCAATGGTTTGCAAAAGAATGGAATTATTACGTTTTCCGTCATTGTTGTAGATACAGCTGGAATCGGACAAAATATGATAGTTATTAAGTAGTCTGCCACTGCTTAGTCAGATCCCAGTAACAGAAAGACAAATTGAGTTTCACGCATATATGTATTTCCCATATACTTACATGCATGATACAATTGTATCATGCTTATATGTATGTTTTTTTTTTTTTTTTTTTTTTTTGTATTCGTGATTTATTTTCCACTAGTAACTAAACCTTATGCTATATACATTAACATACAAAAAACATTAAGGAAGACGGTAGACTATAGATTAAGAACTAAGGGCTTCGCGCTGTGCGGTACCGCCGCCTGGCATTGCATTGCTTCGCGTGCGCGGGAACCCCTACTCCGTCTGCTCCTTCCGCCATCTCTCCAGTGCCCTGAGAGTCTTCAGGACGAGCGCGGCAAAAGTGGCTGCCGCATCCCACAGCCTCTGTTCCCTCAGCATCACCGGCACCAAAGAATCAGTGCTGATAGTGCATCCTGCCACTTCTTCAAGCTCCTGCCTCTCGAATCCGAACCTGCGGCACTCCGGGCACCAGTCCTCCGTCTCGTGTCCGAAGCGTTTTAAGTAGCTGCGGAAGCAGCCGTGCCCGCTGAGCGCCTGGGTTAGGTAAAAATCTACCTGCCCGTGTGGCCTCTGCACCCATTGTCTGGGTCTGGGATGAGGGTGTGTGTCCATCGGCCCTTTGAAGAGGAGTCCCATCTGGACTGCCAACTCTCCATGCTTCTCTTCTTAGCGTCAGCCTTAAGCTCGGCTCTGGGCCGTAGCGCTGCCGCCCTGTCCTGCGTGGCAGAGAATAGCTCGCTCCTTTCCCTTACCAGCTCGGTGAGCGGAACAAGCCCGGCGATGACCAGCGCCGCATCTACCGATATGGTTCGAAACGCGCTTGCTACCCTGATGGCGCACAGCCTATACGTCGCCTCCACCCCTCGCATATAGCTCTTCACCTTGGCGGCTTTCGCCCACACCGCGGCGCCGGTACATGATCTGCGAGGACACTACCGACGTTAGCAGCCTCCTTGTTCCTAGCTTCGGGCCCCTCGTATTCATCAGCATTCTGGATAGCGCGCCTGTCGTCCCGCTTTCCTTTTTGTGGACGTACTCCAGGTGCTCCTTGAATGACAGACGCGTGTCAATGAGGACGCCAAGGTACTTTATCGCCCGCTGAGATTGGATCCTCGTCCCTCCGACCAGCACGCTTGCTGCCTCCACAACCTTCCGGCTCGAGATAAGGACGGCCTCCGTTTTGTGGGCCGCCAATTCTAGCCCAGCGATCGCTAGCCACGCCTCCACTGTAGCAAGCTCATTGGCTACCACCACAATGGCGACGTCGTCGGCAAAGCCTACCAGGCTAGTGCTGGCTGGCATTGGCAGTCTTAGTACCCCGTCGTACGTGGCGTTCCAGAGCAGGGGTCCCAAAACGGAGCCCTGCGGGACTCCGGCTGAGACTTTGTATGCTCTGGAACCCATGCTCGTGTCAAACGTGAGAATGCGGTCACTGAAGTAGCTCTGCGCTATCCTGAGCAGGTATCCCGGGATATTGAAGTTCCTAAGGGACTCCAGCGTACGGCCCCAGCCTGCCGAGTTTAAGGCGTTCCTGATGTCCAGAGTGACCACCAGACAATAGGACTTGGTTCCACCTTACCACCTGGCCCCTGCTATGGCTTCTTCTGCCAGCTTGGCGACCTTCGAGATGGCGTCCAGCGTTGACTTCCCCTTCCGGAATCCATATTGCTCCGGGGAGAGGCCACCAGCCGCTTCTATGGCTCCGCTTAACCTGGTAGAGCATATTGGTCGGTACGAGGATGCCTCTCCTGGTGGCTTGCCGGGCTTTGGGAGTAGCAGCAGCCGCTGCCTTTTCCACCTATCGGAGAACGTCCCTTCCAGAAGGCACTTATTATATAAGCCGGCTACTTCTGGCGCCATCAGCGCCAGGGTCAGCTTTGTGACTCTGTTTGGGATGGCGTCTGGTCCCGGTGCCTTCTTGGGTTTTAGCTTTCGGCCGGCCTGGAGAACCTCAGCTATCTCCGTACTGGCGAAGTTGGCGACCTGCCGACCGCTCGGGAACAGGGCACTGACTATCCCTTCCAGGGTTGCCGGGTCAGAAGTTGCATTTAGTCTTTTGACTACCAATTTGTAGGCACCTCCCCATGGGTCGTCGTCGGCTGCATCGCACAGCTTGAGGAAGCATTCCCGCTTGCTGTTCCTGTTGGCTGACTTCAGCTCCTTTCTTGCCGTTTTGTTGCGGTCGCTACAATCTGAGAGGCGCGGAGTGCCTTTGGCCCGCTGCAGCAGCCTTCTGTTGCGTAGGCAAGTGCGACGGAGGTCCGCGATCTCCTCACTCAACCAGTACACCGGAGCGTGATGCTGTCGGAACGTCCTCCTCGGTAGCATGCTCTGGTTGCACGCGTCTTCCATCGCTGCAGCCAGCTTGTTGGCCATTACGTTGGCCCCGTCTGCTTCGTTCGCCGTGAAACCATCCAGGGCGTGTGCAAACGCTTGCGGCCTGAAGGTGTCCCGCCTGAACGCCTTCCTGGGCAAGGGCACGGTGCAACTCGGCCGGCCAGCTGGGTCTATCGTGCATCCGATGGCCTCGTGGTCGCTGGCGATGTAGGCGTCCCTGATCCTCCAACGTGCGTGGCGGGCCAGCGCGCTGCTGGCGAAGGTGAGATCGATGATCGAACTCGCCCCCGCTCTGCTGAATGTCTGCCGGGAGCCTTCATTCAGAAGGGCAACATCGAGAGAGGCAAAGGCCTCCAACAAGGCTCGGCCTCTGGCATTGGTCCGAGGGGACCCCCATTCCACGGCCCAGGCGTTGAAGTCGCCACCGACCACAGCACGGACTGTCACCTCCGAGCCAAGCTCGCGAACCGTCTGCGCCAGAAGATCCTGCGCGTCTCTGCAGTGATTCAGGTTCAGGTGGATCAACTGCATCTGGTTGTGTGGTTCCCGTTCCCGCTGCCTGCGGCTGGGCATCCTTTGCCGCCTGCCTGGTGCCTCGTGTCCTTCTTTCCGGCCGCTGAGCAGATGAAGCATGATGCCTCCTGGCTGCACTCTGCTGCCCTGTGTCCCGGTTTGCCGCATTTGATGCAGCAGCCGCTCCTGTCCACTGGGCTCTTGCAGTGGACCGCAATGTGCCCCAGTTCCAGACATCTGAAGCACCTCGGTGGGCCTAACCTTTCCCGGATCCTGCATATGGTCCACCCGATCCGAACTTCCCCACAGTGGAGGACAATTTTGCCCAAGGAGACTGGCAGACTAATCACCGCCGATTGGGTCTCAGCGTGTCCACGCCGCATGCTTCGAACCTTCACCCGGTCCGCCTCGAACTTGAATTGGGCCGCGATGGCGGCGCAGACTTCCTGCTTCTACGTAATGGAGTCGATGTTCCGGATCTCTAAGACTAGCACCTTCGAGTCCTCCATCGTGCTGCGCACTGACGCTGCATCGCCTAGCACCTTTTCGATGCACTCCTTCATGGATTCAGCGCTCTCGGTGCTGCCTTTGGCCACTTCGAGGAGCAGGTTTCCGTTGGCGGTACGGCGAACTTTGGAAACGCTGCACCCCAGGTCCGACAGCTGTTTGTCATCCATCCTTGTGATCATGGCGAGCACTTCGCTATATAATTTCCCACGCGTCTGCACGATAACTGCGTCGGGACGATTACGACGCGCTGCCCTAGATTTTTTGGCGACCACTTCCCATTCGCCCTCGGTGTTCTCATGATTCTCGGGCTCCCTGGCGGTTGCTAGCGTCGCCGCATCTTCCCGGGCTGCCGGGATTAGACTGTCGGGGTTTGACTCGCGGCCTCTTGGGCGCTTTTCCGCTACAGAGCACGATTAGTTGGGGCCTCCGGCGCAGATGAACCCTGCTCGAGCTGCTGGCTTAACCTCCGCCAAGGCTCCGTTTGAGCTGCAGCCTCTTTCTTCCACACCGTAAGTGTCTGCTGCGCTTTATCCACGCTCTGCATGCTCTGATCGCACTTGGAGCACGATGTGGCATTGACCTGTCACTTCTGGCTGCCGCTGTCGCCCTTGGCGGCCGCTAGGCTCGCACTGAGGATGCTTGCGTGGAGTGCCGTCATCTTGGCGAACATCTCCCTCGTGGCGATGGTGATGTGGCGCAAGGACCTGTCATCATTTTGGCTGACACCTCCTGCAGCATGCTCCCCAGCTCCTGGAGATCCTTCAGACACGCTGCCTCCCGAGATGCCTTGCTCTTTTTTGCCGGCGTCATTCTCTGCGATCTAGCCGGACTGGCAGGGTCTCGCGACCTCTTGGGAGTAGGCGTTGAGCCCTTTCCCGAGATCTGCACATCCTCCAGCGTTCCGCGCAGTGGGGGCGATCGGGAGAGCTTGCTGCTCCTCTTAAACGCCGCTTCGACCTCTTCCCTCGGTTGGCATGGCGACCCTCGGCGACCTCTCTAGTGCCGACCCGCACGCGAAGGGGTTTCCCTCGTCTATAGCCGGCTTAACGGCCTGCTCAGGGCTCCTACGTTGGCCAAGGATTTCCCCCTAGCTCTACGACGGGGGTTATACCGCCCCTTCTCGGTCCCCGACGTCCCTTGTTTGGGACACCGCCAAAGCGGGGGATCGGAAGTTGGTCGGGACCGTGACCTTTTCCCGCTTGCCAGCTGCGCAGCCGTACACGGCCTCTGGGATATATTTAAAATATTTAAAATAAATATTTAAAATAAATATTTAAATAAATATTTTAAATAAATATTTTAAATAACTATTTAAATAAATACTTAAATAAATATTTAAATCGCGCTGGGGCGGGAAAGCTTAACCTTGCTCGTTTGACAACACTATTAAGGTTGTGCTGTTAAGCGCGGCTGTTACAAGCCCACTCCGCCGACGTTGTACAAAACTGTGATCCAGATGCGATCAGCTGTGTTTACGTGCCAAAACAACGCGGGGAAAATGGCTTGTGGAAGGTCGACAAGAGAAAAAGAAATGTGAAAAGTGGAAAGTGAATGTGAGAGCGAGGGGGGGAGAGAGTTCCCCCCTTTCTTTGCCTTAAGGCCCCTGTGATGGAGCAAATGTCCAGGCCTTCGGTAACCGGAAAGTCTGCCGGACCGATCCAGGGACAAAGTAGGTACGTACCAGCGACCCGAGGAGTCTCACACTGAACTGCCGTATCCTTTCAGCCTTATTGGACGGTTAAAACGCCTTGAAAAGGATGATCAGGCGGAGCGCGGCAAAAACACGACCTTTCACTTTTGACTTCACTTCACTCCGTCATATATATATATATACATGTATGTGTATGTACATATGTGTGTTTGGTCTGTACTCTTGGTACTACCCCTGACTTAAAGTCACTTAATTTTTTCTCTAATTTGCTGCTTATTGGTACTGCCAAATTATCTAAAACCATCTTGATTTTTTTTCTTTTGCGTCTACGAATATGTTTTAACGCACTTTTACACACATTATTCCCTTGCGTAGACGAATATCTTCTTACGCTCTTTTTTTCCTCTTTCCTTTGCGTTTACGATATGTTCTAACGCACTTTTACACACATTATTCCTTTGCGTATACGAATATCTTCTTACGCTCTTTGTATCACCACATGCACTTGTCAACATGCGCGCACTTGTCTACATGTGTCCTCGCTATTTTCTCTCTCTTCTTTTTTTTACAAAGAACGGTAACAGAAAGAATACCGAAATTGGCATGCAATAAGCCTGTTTCCAAGTACAAAACTGTATTTACTTATGTACTTGTCTATATGTATGTGTTGTGAGGTAGTTTTCTAGGCTGGGATAGAGACTCAGTCCCGCCAGGGTCTCTCGACAGAAAAATTTGTAAAGATATGGGACATGAGATATGAGACGGTGGGCTGACGTGTGGTGGAGTTTGTCAGTCACCGGGTTACACTCAAAAAAATATGTTGATTGGGTGCGACAGAGGAAAGACACAGAGTTAGCCTTCACGCATGTTTGTGGCCGGAGGGCCGGGAGGGAAGGGAAGAAATATTTGAGAATTCGCTCGCCAGTCGGGGTCAAACGACCTCAGATTGGCCCTACTAATTTCCTGCGGCCGGCTGTGCCTGACCCGGCCAAGTTGCATTCATATTTATTTCCGAAATTTTCCCCAGTTTGCAGATGTTTCACTAGTTTTCTTATTATTTTCCGTCATTTATTCCTCACATATATTTTCCGCTATTTATTACCATGCTTTTCCGTTTTCTCCTTTTTTATTTAGTCTCAAAACCATTTATTTAATTTAATTTCATTATTAATTTCCAATATATATTTTCTCTATTATTTTTCCATTATTTCACGACCTTTTATTCAGTAAAAGCAATTTATTAACTTCATTTCATTATTATTATAATTTTTGTTTTATTTGTCAAAGTATTTTCTCCCGGTGCATTCGCTTTTCCTTTGGGTTTTCTTTCATAATTTCATAACTTTCATAATTTCATAATTTCAAAATTTTCATAATTTTAAACTTTCACATTTTGTTCTCAGTGTTTTCGTTGGTTTAGTTCGCATTTACATTTAGTTAGTTTATTTTTTAGCACTTCTACATAACCTTAGAATTACATTAGAGTCGGTATGATCGCACTCTTCGGTGATCACCGCATCGAGGGCTCGCAAAGATTTAGGAACACATACACTTTCTAGCCACTCACCTGTCTCGCTCCGGCACACACACGCGAGAGGGCTCCGTCCCGCCGCTAGCCCTGGGCCAGACATCGCCAACTCTCCTTGCAGCTTTAAATCCTATTGCCAAACCATGTACGGTGGCAGTCGCCGGCCCGTATCTCCTACTTTCCGAAAATCCAGAGTTTTGCAGGTTTTTACCCGCACACGCGGTTTTCACTCGATCTTCGATCTACGTTTCACGTCCGTCTCACTTCACTGCTTATCTCGAACTCAACTCCGCTTCGCTTCGCGAAACTTCTTGCGGAGTTCTTGTGACTTCTTCCAGAAGTTTACCGTACGATCGGTCGTTCCCTCTCTCTCGCTCTCATTAGCGCTTGCCAATTTTCGGGTGGCGTGATCATGGTGAGTTTCGCTGTTTGTGCTGGTGTGTGTGTGTCGGTGTGTGCTAGCCTTCCAGGCTAACGGGTCGAGCTTGGGTTAGTGGTGACAGTTTTAAAACTATCGCGTGTGGCTGCCGTCGCCTTAATCTAATTAATATAATTATATATCTAATACGGGGGAATATCTATCTGCTACTATTTCTAATATTATTATTTAATTATATCATTTACATTTTTTAGGCCTTTCTTGATATTATTATTTAATTATATATATATATTTAATTATATATATTATATTATTTATTTATATATTAATTTATTATTTATAGGTGTTTATTTATATTATTTATTTGTAAGGGCCAAGCGGCTCCTCACATTCCCCTCCTTCTTCGGGGGACGCAAAGAGATCCTGATCTCGTTTGGTCTCTGGGTCGGCCTCGGCTCCGGTGTGGCCGGCTTTGAAGCTGGCGTCGGCTCCGATGTGACCTTCTCGTGGGATCGGTTCTTCCACTCCTGCTCCTTCGGGGAACGCAAAGCGGGCTGAGTGTCGTCCTCCGCCTCATAGCGAGGGCTAGGTGCTTCTCCGGCGCTGCCGCCCGTGGCAGTCGGCGGAGCTTCGACGGGATGTCATATCTGTGAACAAACGAAGATTTATTAGACTTGTGCCTTACTAAGGACCTACTTAGCATTTAAGTTATGGTTAGGCGTTAATTTGGAGGAGTTAGTTGTGGGCGCTGGGAGCATTGAGTTTCCCCATCAGGGAAGTGGGGACGTTGGCCCCCACTGACTCAGTCTTGGCTCCTGTCGCAGTGCTCCTAGTTATTAACGGCTCTTGCCCTCTGTGTCTGTTCCTTTCCTTAGCCAAATGTTTGGCGTTTCCGGGCCGCAGCCCTTTCTGGTGGCAGGACCTCTGGTTCCTGCTCCTGTACCGCCATGCGGTCTTCCTTCTGCGAAGTTTAGCGTCACACGCCGCTAACTTCCTCCATTGCGGTTCCTTCTTCATTCTCCGGTCTCGCCGGTTCCAGATCGTTTACCGATTCCTTTAAGTCTCCTAGGGATGCTGTTCTGCGCTGCTTACATGTCCATGCTGCAGACGCACGATCGTGGGCGCTAGAAACTTGATAACATTGTATGGCCCTTCATGTTTAGGGGCCAGCTTTGCCGCAAAATTATCCGCCGCTTTAAATAAGTAGTGCTGCTTGACGAATACTAAAGATCCGAACTATGGTCTCCATGCTCGTCTTCGAAGATCGTAGTGCTTCCGCTGTTCGAGTGAAGCTCGGTGAGTGTTCTCCTGGACGATCTTGAACACATCGCGAAGCATTTCCGCTTTCGCGACGGGTGCTCGGGGAACTTCGCTTGGTCCCGGAGTATCTTCGTCATACAAGGCCCCTGGGAGTCGTGGCTCTCTGCCTTGAATGATGAAGGCCGGACTAAATCCGGTCGAATCCGAAACGCTGCTGTTTATCGCCAAGTTCAGCTCCGGTAACAATTCGTCCCAAGTCGTCTGCTTATCCTCGATGTACTGGACGACCATAGTCTTAATGGTGCGATTGGCCCTCTCCGTCGGGTTCTGCTGCGGTGTATAGGGTGCCGTATACTGGATCTCCATTCCCGCTTGTTTACAGAAAGCTTTAAAAGAACGACTAGTGAATTGAGTTCCGTTATCACAAACGAACCTGCGTGGAATCCTGAAATGATTCAGAATCCTCTCCCTTAATGATTTCTTGAGATATGCCGAAGTAGCTTTTCTTAAGGGGACTAACTCAACCCATTTGAAAAAAGCATAAAAAAATACCAGAAGCATACTGTTTCCGCTCTTGGAACGCGGCAGTGGCCCGAAGAAATCAGCGCAGACAGTGTCGAAAGGCTCACTGATCTGCCTGGTAAACATTTTGCCCGCTGGTTTACTCTGACTGACCTTAAACCGTTGGCAAGTGTCGCACTTGCGTACATACCTGGCTACATCACGCAAGAGTCCCGGCCAGTAATACCTCTGGACGATCCGGGTGGTAGTCTTCCTGATTCCGAGATGTCCGAGATGTCGTGGCATTCCGACAGCACTCGCTGGCGGTGTTCCTTGGCCACGCACAGTTTCCATGGCACCGAGTCTTCATCAATGGGTCGTGCTCCAATATGGGGATATAGCTGCTGATTCTCGTATACATAGTCCGGAAATTCTCCAGGCTTGTCCTGGACGAGTTTCAGCATCCATTGGTACCATGTGCATGCCGGTTTGTCCTCTTGTATCATCTGGATGACTTCCAAGGGCTGTCGTGACAGCGCATCCGCGACAACGTTCTGACTTCCGCGCCGATATGTGACGTCAAATTGGTACTGCTGCAATTCTAACGCCCAGCGCGCGATTCGTCCCGTGGGATTATCGATTGAGTTGAGCCACTTCAAAGCGAGATGGTCCGTTATCACCTCAAACCGATATCCTTCCAAGTAACACCTGAGTTTCCTGATGGCCCATGTAATGGCCAGACACTCCTTCTCCGTGGTCGATTCTCCTCGGCGGCTATAAGGCATCTACTGGCAAACGCGATGACTCTCTCTTCTCCCTGGATCTTCTGGGTTAACACTGCTCCCAGTCCTATGTCGTTAGCATCTGTTTGGAGGACAAACTTCTCATTAAAATCGGGACACGCGAGGACGGGTGCCTCCGTGAGCTTCCTCTTCAGTTCCTCGAATGCATCCTGCTGTTCCTGCTGCCATTGCCATTCTTCCCCTTCTTCAGTAATAGAGACATCGGTTGTACTACGCTGGCGAAGTTCGGCAAGAATCTTCTGTACCACGACGCGATACCAAGACATCTCTTCAGCTCCTTGCATGTGGTGGGCGGACTCAGCTGACGCACTGCCGAAATCTTTTCGGGATCTGTGTGAATTCCTTGCTCGCTGATAACATGTCCCAAGTATACCAGGCTGCGCTTAAAGAAACTACATTTCTTTGCATTGAGGCGAAGGTTCGCCTTTCGTAGCCGTCGGAATACTTCCTTCAAGTTCTCCATATGCTCTTCCAAAGTCCGTCCGATGATAATAATATCATCCAAGTATGCAAAAGCGTTGGGCTCCATGTCAGGACCAATAACGCTATCCAGCGCCCGCTGGAATGTGGCTGGAGCGGAGTTCAGGCCAAACGGCATGATCTTCCAATGGTACAGTCCTCTCCCTGGCACTGTAAACGCAGTGCACTCGCGACTGGTTTTGGCCATGGGGATCTGCCAATATCCGCTCTTCAAATCTAGTGTAGAGATGTACTTCGCGTGTCGCAGACGCTCCAATATGTGTGTAATCCTTGGCAGTGGGTATGCGTCTGAAATGGAGGCAGCATTTAATTGTCGAAAATCCACGCATAATCTCATTTCTCCTGATTTCTTGCCAACAAGTACAATTGGGGCACTGTGGGGGCTGTACGAAGCCTCTATGCAATCGTTCCGTATCAACTCGTCGATCTGCTCATCAATAATCCGCTGCATCGCTGGGTTCTTCGGAAAATAAATTTGTTTAATTGGCTTGTCATCCCGCATTGTAACCGTGTGTTCGGCGATATGCGACACTCCTGTCAGTCCTTCAAATTGTGTCAGTTCCTCCTCTAGAATTTTCTCCACCCAGAGTTCTAGGCCTTCCTGTGCTTCCGTCTCCTGGATTACTGCCAGTGCCCCTCCAGCGTCGGGTGTATATTCCGTTTTGGCTGGGGAGTGAGTAACATGCGAGTCACCTCGACTCGCGTTGTTGGCCTGTGCTGCCTCTCGAGCTGGTTCTTCCCTTGTTTCCTGTGTTCGTCGAAACGGGTTGTTCCGCACTTCTTTCTCATCTCGGGGTCCTAGCAATCCGTCTGCTCTGCCTCGTTGACTGGGAGTTCCGGTGGTGCGGGTTCGATATTATAAATCGGCTTTGGAGGGGACTCATTTACAGAAAGAGGAGAGAGGACTGAATTATTCCCAGTATCGGCTAGGAGAGGGGGACTAAGTTGGATAGAAGTGCGACCACATTGCAGGGTGGCGGATACGCCGCAGAGAAAGTCCATGCCTAACAGCACGTCTTCCATAATCGAAGGCAAAACTAATAGTGGAATTCTGACCCAACGTTGGTCTAGCTGGACTTTCGCTACCAGCGACTAGGTGACTTCCTTTCGCGAGCCCTCGGCCAGGCTAACTTGGGTGCGTACCGTCCGTACGTTATCGGGTGTACCTACGCGTTGAAAGACTCTCGCTCAGAAAACTACTGCTAGCTCCTGTATCTAACGTTGCATTAAATAGTTGTCCCTCAATCCGCACTCGCGCGATGATCCGGCTGTCTTGAACCTGTAATCGTCCTTCTAATTCCGGGGATTCCTCCTGGCAACCGGTCGTTCCCGGTGTTGGCGAAGACTCCTCTCGTTTCCCGGATTATTTCGTTGGCAGCATTCCCTGGTCCAGACTCCTCTTCGACCGCACTCCCAGCAAAAAATAACCCGACGACTACGGCATCCGCTCGCATAGTGTCCTGCGCAGTTCCTGCAAGCTTCCCTGAAATTCGGCACCACTGACAAGTTTCCAACCCGGGGAACTGTCCGGAAACACCAGCAGCGGGTATAGGTCCGCGTGCAGGTGGTTGCGCGACATTTGGGCGGTTCCTTGGTGGCATTCCCGGATACGATCCGTGGTCAGTTCTCCTCGGTGGCTGCAGCTCGGCCAGCCTCCTGGCATGGTTTCCCGTATCCCGATCACGAGTGACCTCATAGTTGACCGCTAAGACAGTCAACTGTTCCAGCGTCGTGAACTCGTGTCGCCTAGTAAAAAGGTGGTAATCCTGCTGAAGGTTCTCATAAATCCTGTCCAACTCCTGTTCCGGGCTGTATCCCGCTATGTGCATCAACAGTCGGATATTTACCAAATATTGCTTAAATGTTTCCTCCTGTCGCTGATACCTGTTGCGAATGTCGTCCTCAAGTCGCTGAAAATACCTCGGCAGCAAAAAAAAATCCAGAAAAGCCTTCTTGAAATTAGCCCAAGATTCCCATAACAGTTGGCTGGTCCTAAACCAGTTTTCCGCCGTATCCGTCAGCAGTCCGGGAATGGCTTGCGGCATCTTCTCTACGTTGACCTCGTATGCGGTGGTTCGCTCCTCGAGATGCTGGATGAAAGCGATCGGATCCGAGTTCCCGTCGAACGTTATTCCCCAATTGCGAAGCTTCTCCGCTAGGGTGGCTGCTGTCATCTCGGGTTTCCTAGGTGAAACGTCCCGCCTGGACTCTGTGCCTCCGGCAACGTCCACGGTAATTCCAGGTACTGGATGATGCAGCTGATTATGGCCCAGGATGTGGGGACTCGGAGATCGCTCCGTTCCGTTCGTTGGGCCTCGCATTCTTGGAGCCGCTCGACTTATTATTAAAATGCGGCCAACCGGCTCCTCATTTCCTAGACGCTTCCCGTTGCGTCTAACCCGAACTCTTTTAAAATCGCCTCCAGTTCCCGCTTGCGGAGATATGAAATCCACCGTGCACCCATGTTTGCGAAAAATAAATATTATTCGGGCCTGACTGAAAACGAGAAAAATATTTTCCGACGCAGTGAAAATTATTTCGGGGTCACACGACGCTCAAGAAATTCTCGTATTTATTTCGAAACAAAACGGCGTATAAAGTGCTCCAGAGAACCGATGGAAACAACGATGAGGCACAACGATTGTGAACTTCTGCGACGACGATTTTCTAAACTCAGCTTAGTAGCGACTGTACTCGGCGACGGTTGTATGTGCTGTGGGGAATAGGTTAGCTTCTCCCTACCCCGTGTTTAAAAAAATCTTGCGACCTGATGGGCTGACCGAGAGAGGGCCCGCTCTTTCGTTTCTCTTTTGAACTGTTCTTATATTTCTGGGGCTCACGTGTTCTGCTGCCCATGTGCCTGCATAACCTCTCGTTCCAGGTTATGTTTCGTATCTTGCTTAAAATTAGATATATTTCCTGATATATTTCTTTTCTTGGGGCTTTCGTATACAAGAAAATAAATATATATATATAAAATATTATGTCATTTTTCTCGGGATTCTCTTGGGAATGTTTTATCCAACTATATATGTTGTTATATATCGTACTCTTCCTAAGTGCACTCGCAAATTTTCCCTCTGTCGTACCCACAACAGACAAAAAAAAAATTTGTTTTTTCAGTGTAACTCAATGGGGGTTTAGGCCATAAATCTCATCTAAAATTCGTAAGCCCCATGTCCCTGTTCGGGCGCCATCTGTGAGGTAGTTTTCTAGGCTGGGATAGAGACTCAGTCCCGCCAGGGTCTCTCGACAGAAAAATTTGTAAAGATATGGGACATGAGATATGAGACGGTAGGCTGACGTATGGTGGAGTTTGCCAGTCACCGGGTTACACTCAAAAAATTATGTTGATAGGGTGCGACAGAGGAAAGACACAGAGATAGCCTTCACGCATGTTTGTGGCCGGAGGGCCGGGAGGGAAGGGAAGAAATATTTGAGAATTCGCTGGCCAGTCGTGGTCAAACGACCTCAGATTCGCCCTACTAATTTCCTGAGGCCGGCTGTGCCTGGCCCGGCCAAGTTGCATTCTTTTTTATTTCCGAAATTTTCCCCAGTTTGCAGATGTGTCACTAGTTTTCTTATTATTTTCCGTCATTTATTCCTCACATATATTTTCCATATTTATTGCCATGCTTTTCCGTTTTCTCCTCTTTTATTTAGTACCAAAACCATTTAATTAATTTAATTTCATTATTTCCCGTCTTCCCGGCCTTTTATTCAGTAAAAGCAATTTATTAACTTCATTTCATTATTATTAGGGGAAAGGTGGCAGTTGTGGACATAGTTTTGTTTTTCGCTGATATCTTTTTAACTGGAGCATATTATGCGGACATGTGCATATCAATGGAAAGCTAGAGACCTTAGCTAACTAGTTTTTGAATAATTACAGTGATATCTATCACTGAAAGAAAAATTTTAAAGTTTTTGTAAAATAGTCATTTTTGCCAATTTCAGATTTTGGGGGGGGTTGTGGACACCTTTATAGAATGTGCTAAAATTATAAAAGTATCAAGTTAAACACAATCAAATGAAGAAAAAATGAAAGTTTATTCATGTGTTAAGCAAAAAAAAAATACTACGCCTGACATCATTCCCAATCAGAATCACAATTCGCGCATGTGAAAAAGCTGGCACGCATGTCAGCACACTTCAAGTGCACTGGCCGATCACAATCATTGCAGTGAACGGAGTTTTGGGCGGTCAATTTTTTTGGCAACAAACATCGAAGAAAAGAATATAAACACCATTAAAATATATTTACTTATATAGCTGTACTTATAATTCAATCAACGGCGATATTTTATGATTTGTCAAACAAAAAATTGGGTGTCCACAACCCCCTACATTTAAGTGTTCACAACTGCCTCAAGCAGTCGTTTTAAAATCATATGAAAAAAATTTTTATTGTGAAAATTTTGTCCAAACTCGGACTGGAATCTTTAACATAACTAAATTTCACGTCAAAAAATCGATTGCACTCACCTTCCTAATTAACACACTTCACACGGTGACACTTTTAAAAACGTGCAATAAAACTTTTGTGATTTTTTTCACGGTGAAAAAATTCATTTTTCCGCCACACAAAGAAGACGCGTCCGTTCCGTTTGGTATAAGGCGCAAAACAATCGAGCTTCAATAGCGCACACATGACATTTGACAGGTCCATATATCTGTCCTGTGTCAAAAGTTACACCGGGGTGTCCACAACCCCCCCCCCTGTCCACTGCTGCCACCTTTACCCTATAATTTTTGTTTTATTTGTCAAAGTATTTTCTCCCGGTGCATTCGCTTTTCCTTTGGGTTTTCTTTCATAATTTCATAATTTTCATAATTTTAAACTTTCACATTTTGTTCTCAGTGTTTTCGTTGGTTTAGTTCGTATTTACATTTAGTTAGTTAGTTTAGTTTTTAGCACTTCTACATAACCTTAGAATTACATTAGAGTCGGTATGATCGCACTCTTCGGTGACCACCGCATCGAGGGCTCGCAAAGATTTAGGAACACATACACTTTCTAGCCACTCACCCGTCTCGCTCCGGCACACACACGCAAGAGGTTGGCCAGACATCGCCAACTCTCCTTGCAGCTCCAAATCCTGTTGCCCAAATCCAATGTACGGTGGCAGTCGCCGGCCCGTATCTCCTACTTTCCGAAAATCCAGAGTTTTGCAGGTTTTTACCCGCACACGCGGTTTTCACTCGATCGTCGATCTACGTTTCACGTCCGTCTCACTTCACTGCTTATCTCGAACTCAACTCCGCTTCGCTTCGCGAAACTTCTTGCGGAGTTCTTGTGACTTCTTCCAGAAGTTTACCGTACGATCGGTCATTCCCTCTCTCTCGCTCTCATTAGCGCTTGCCAATTTTCGGGTGGCGTGATCATGGTGAGTTTCGCTGTTTGTGCTGGTGTGTGTGTGTCGGTGTGTGCTAGCCTTCCAGGCTAACGGGTCGAGCTTGGGTTAGTGGTGACAGTTTTAAAACTATCACGTGTGGCTGCCGTCGCCTTAATCTAATTAATATAATTATATATCTAATACGGGGGAATATCTATCTGCTACTATTTCTAATATTATTATTTAATTATATCATTTACATTTTTTAGGCCTTTCTTGATATTATTATTTAATTATATGTTTATATTATATTATTTATTTATATATTAATTTATTATTTATAGGTGTTTATTTATATTATTTATTTGTGAGGGCCAATCGGCTCCTCACAGTGTGCACTTGTCTACATGTGTGCACTTGTCTACATGTGTGCACTTGTCTTCATGTGTTCTCGCTATTCTCTCTCTCTCGTTTTTTTATAAGAAACGAACGATAATAGAAAGAAGAATACCGAAACTGGCGTGCAATAAGCCTGTTTCCATATGCAAAACTGTGTTATTTGCACACCTTAGATCTAGATATTTGACCTTTTTTTATTATAATTTACCTCGTCGCCAATGGATCAACCCGCCAGTAGGTATACAAAATAGTCTTAGTTTTCAGTAATACTTGTATTCCACTTTCTTTGTAAGAACTAGTGCACATCCGCTCGGTTCAGTGGTTCGCTTCTTACCGCCTGTCAGTGTCATTTTCATCAGGGAGCGGAACTTCGCTCCTCTCTGTGATTGAGTGGCAGTCACTCTCTCGCACCGGTTCCCACAATGGTTATACTTGTGTCTCACTTGTGAGATCATCCTGCATCGCAGCAACATTTTTAGAAGGCGGTCGAACTGCTCATTCAGCATTGAAGTTACCATTGGACTTGCAAGTTTGTAAAACACCAACGTGTAATATGTGAGAATGTAAGCGATTATTTGGGACTAATGTTCCATGGCACATAAGAAATCGCTGGAAGCACTCGATCGAACGTTTTGCAAAACAATAGCAATCCGATTTGCGTTACAATGACTTTGTTTTCTGTAGATTTTCGCCAAACGTTACCAGTCATTCCACGATCGATAGCTGCAGACGAAATGCTTGCTTGAAGTTTTCGAATTTGTGGCAAGTAGATAGAAATCCTAACGTCTGAGCCTCCTTTGATGTGCCGCTAAATGATAGGGTAATTAATTAGATTAATTAGGGTTATCTGACACCTGTCACCTCACTGATTGAATAGTGTGAGGACACGTGAGAAACGTGTGTGGAATTGGTACCGCCAAGAAGACGCACTCGATACGGCTACGAGTGCGAATGCGACGGAGCGATATCGAAACGCGTTTGATCTGCGATTTTCCACGATCAGACCCAAAAAAGGAAGGAGGGTACCACCTGTGCACGCAAGTCCATTCGCGTGCGATCAGGTCAACAAAGCCTGTGTACATCGATCACACAATGCAATAAAGAGGAAGACGAGATTTTTCGGTGATAAAAAAGGGTCACTTGTGTGTGCAAATTAAATTATTTAGATGATATTTTATTAAAAAAATTTATTTTTTATTTCATCTTATTCATAAGATGGGTTTAGGTATATTTATAAATTTGGTTTTAAATAATCGTATGACCGATCTCTAAATGTCTCCGAAATGGACTGACTGCTTAACCATAATTCTAATCCTCGAAACCTCGGCCAGGAGCTTTTCTTAATACTTCTCAAACTTTGATCTGTGTTTACATTAAAAGCTTGGTGATGGAATTGCTTCACTGCATTGTGAAATTCAGATTTGTTGACCAATGCAGATTTCAGATTGAAGCGCAATAAGTTATTGGTCACCAAGAGGAGGCTTTGTTTACGTTAAAGATAGTTTGTTTATCCAAGTGTCCAAGCTGTGGACCGGCAACGGCTTGGTTCTCACGACTTGGTGGGAAGATTTGGATTTGTTTATATAAACAGTTGCATAGCGGCGAAGAGCAACTTTGAGAACAAAGAAAAGCCAATCTTCAGATTGAATTTCGAAAAATTGTTTATAAATTGGGCAAGGGCCCTTGAATCATGGGTTGGATAACTCTCCCCCCTCTAAAATGGAGCGTCCCGATTCATTTCGAGTTTCATTTAAGTGATCCCTTAATTCTGTTAAAAATTCTGCTTGATTAAAAGATTTTTCTATATCTGGCCGATGTTTTTTGGTTACAAATATAAGATGAATATATTTAATAATGATTAAAAAAATTAAATATATAATGATTAAAATTAATAATATAAAGGAAAGTGATATCTTGGTATTATTAATTTTAATGAATGGATTTAAAGTTTTAATATTATCTAAAGATAATTCTGAATTATTTGACAAAATGTAATCGGAAATTTCATAATTAGTGAAATGGTTTGAAGCTATATAATCAAGAATTTTGTTTTCTATATTTGTATAAGAAATGTTATTTATGGTGGTTGTACCATTAAATGTTATCAGGAAAGATCCATTTAAATGGGTGTTGTTAACAATATTGTTACCGTTTATAAAAATGGCACCGTCTTGAATGATGTCTATTTTTTGATTTTTTTCTCTAATTTTGTTACAGGTTGATTTTTCTCCATTTAATAATTTCGTGAAACAGGTTTTTACTTTACTAATGATACAGTAGTTGTTAAAAAGTTCAATCTTAAATGTAGACATTTCATAATAGGTATTATCGCATTTTGCGACTTGATTGCTTATTACTAATTTTCCATCAAATTTGGAAATGGCTCTAGCATAGTATATGTCACATCTGTTAGAAATAATAGGGTATTTTATATAAATGATAAGTAGGTCTTTGTGAATAGCAATTTTGAACACAGAGATATCCATTAAATCTGTGATAATTACAGGTCTTTGTTCATGACTTAATATTTCTTGTATGTCTTCCGTGTTTAACATTTTAGTATTAAAAACATCAATTTTAGCCAATGTGATAGTGTCGATTAAATTTTGTAGGTCAAATGTTAACAATCTTAAGCGATGTTTTCTTAATGGCAGATCTTGATCGACAAAAACATGTTTAAACTCATCAGAAAGAGATTCTATTTCTTTGAACAATTTTGAGTTGATAATAGATTGTTTATTATTATTGTCTATTAAGTCATTGATTTTGTCTTGTACTTTCATGAGGTCATCATGATCCGGAGTTCCGGCTATCCATTTCCATATGGTGCCTAATTCATTAATTCCCCTTTTGGATCTAGATGGTATTAACTCTGATAAAAGTAGTTCGATAACTTCTAAGTCGTATTTGATTTCCCATTGTGATCTTTTATTAGGGTCTCTATTTATATTTTGAGATTCAACATTTATTATTTCCTTGTAAAAGCTTAAATTGGTTACGTGAAATAATTCGTTATAGGATTCATAAGTAAGGACATCCTTTTTGTCCTTGAACAGAAAAAACTCATGGTTTGAATAATCAATAATTTCGGAACTGGTCAGTGTAAGGACTGATAAAAGTAGCAATATGGAATGCATTTTCTGTAAATTAAAAAAAATATATATATTATTTTTTGAGATTATCTTTGTGAATAATTCTGTTTCTATTTTAGATTATTATTTTAGTTGGTTTAACTTCTTTAACTACTTGTTTCTTGTATCTTGGTTTAAGTTTATTTCTTTCCCCAAATTTCTTTTCGTAAACCACTTGTCCAACATGATATTGTTTATCCTGCCTGTTTGCATTATGAACTTCTAACATTTTAGTTTGAGCAATCTTTAAGGCTTGTGAATTATTTTCATGTCCGGTTCTATTGTACAGTATATCAAAAGGTTTTTGATTTGTTACGGAATGTATTGTTCGATTATATTCTTAGCAGCTCTAATAACTATTTCGGTGAAATCAGTTAGATTAAACTCCTCTTTAACGCAGCGAGCTAATTCTGTTAATGTAGAATGAGCCCTTTCAACCTGTCCGTTAGATGTACTATGTCTCGGGTCAGCGTAATGTAAAGTTAATCCATTCCTTTGAGCAAATGATTTAAATTGGGCCGAGGTGAAACTTGGCTCGTTATCTGTCATAATTATTTTGGCTTGGGGAAACTGTTGGAGTAATTCCATTACGTTATTTTCAATATTTAATTTGTTTCGGATTTGTTTAACCACCAGAAATTTGGAATATGCGTCAATACAAGTTAGAAAAGTTAGGCTTTGCGCATAATATATATCAATATGTAATTGTTCACCTTCTTTAGTTGGTATTGGGGCTTCCCCAATCGGAATTTTAATAGGATGTCTGTTATATTTGTTTTCGTTGCAAATTTTACAATTTTTTATATACTCTTTCAGTTTTGTATATAAATTTGGCCAGAAATATAATTTACAGATTTGTTTGTAATTTTCATCTAATCCCCTGTGAGCTCTAGAGTGTGTTTCTTCTATTATTATTGCCCTATCTTCGGCACTTTCCACGTCTTGTAAAAAAACTCTTGTAAAAAGAAATTTGTTAGTGAAATTATTTTTCAAGGGTAATTGAATATGATAAAGATCTTCTAAAGTACAGTGAATTCCTACCGTTATGTTTGGTGGTAGATACTCCCTTAATATTGTTATTAAGTTTTCTGGCGTATCATATTCGATTATATGTCTGATTTTGTCAAAGATAGTAAGAGATTCGTGTGCCGTTAACCTCCCAGTGGTTATCAACAATTGTTGTTTAAACTGGTTCAGTGGTTTGGAAGTTTCCTGAATGGCATTTTCGAAACTGCTTTCAGCGGAATGCTGAGTATTGGAATCTGAGCTAGATTCATCTGATTGATCAGGATTACTCTCGGTAATATTATTCAACTTTATTCTCGATAAGGCATCGGCTACCACATTAGTAGTTCCTGGTTTGTAGACTATTTTGGGAGTGAAGCTTTCTATGAATGAGTACCATCTTTTCATTTCTATATTGGGATTTTTGTCAGAAATTGTGAATGACAATGACTGATGGTCAGTCTGAATTTCAATGCCTACTACTCCATATAAGTAATTTCGAAGATTTTTTAATGCCCAAACAATTGTTAGTAGCTCCTTTTTATTCGTAGCATATAGCTGTTCGGTTTTATTGAGTGTTTTTGAAATGAAGGTGATTGGTTTATTATCTTGAGATAAAACTGCTCCTATAGCGATATCTGACGCGTCTGTTGTCAAAGTGAATTTTTTGTTATAATCTGGTTGAACTAATTCCACTTGTGCTATTAAATTATCTTTAAGTTCGTTAAAAGCGTTTACCGCTGGGTCGTCTAACCGTATTGTAATTTTTGTAGACATTCTTCTAGAAGTTTTACCATTTTCTCCTCCTAAGTATTTGGTTAATGGTTTGGCAATTTTTGCATAATCTCGGACAAATTTTCGGTAATAGCCGGTAAGGCCTAGAAAACTTCGAAGCTCTCTAATGTTTCGAGGAATCGGATACTTCATAATTGTGGAAATTTTTTCTGGATCTGTTTTGATTACATTGTGAGAAACAATATAACCAAGAAATGCTGTTTCCAATTTAAAGAATTTAGATTTTTCAAGTGAAATTTTCATATTAGCTTGTTGCAAAATATTAATTATTTGGATTAAATCAGCATAATGTTGTTCAACTGTATTAGAAAAGATTATTATATCATCCATATAAACGTGACAAGTTTTTCCGACTTGTTCTCTTAGGATGTCATCCATTGCTCTTTGGAATAATCGAGGGGCGTTTGTTAACCCAAATGGCATACGTAAAAATTCAAATTTACCATTGTTAATCGAAAAGGCAGTTTTTTCAATATCGGAATCTTTCATAAGAATTTGATGGAAGCCGGATTCTAAGTCGATGGTCGAGAAATATTTAGCTTTTCCCAGGTTCGCTAGTATAACGGATGGGTCTTGCATTGGATACCGATCAGGTATTGTATTTTCATTTAATTTTTTATAATCAATGACAAGTCTGTGTTTTGGTGTTCCGTCTTCTTTTTGGCCCTTTTTAGGTACCACTAAGACTGGTGAATTATAAGGGCTCCTACTAGGCCTTATAATTTGTTCCCTAAGCATTCTATCAATTTCTTTATTGACAAAATCGGAAACTGACATTGCATATGGGTATTGTTTTCCATATATTGGTCTGTCATGTTCGGTATTTATTTCTCCACGAATATCAGTTCGAAATGGAATTTGCATATCTATTTTAGAATGCTCCCTTTCGATTGTATTTATTATATCATTTTCAAAATCTTTAATTTGATTTGAAAATATTTTGACATTATTTAATCTTTGTTTGTCGGATATTTCTACGACGGCGTGTTCAGGATTTTTAGATCCCAAACGATTCAATTTTAGTTTGACGGAATTAACATCGTCGGCGTGTTCAGGATTTTTTGATCCCAAACGATTCGATTGTAATTTGACGGAATTAACATCGTCGGCGTGTTCAGGATTTTTTGATCCCAAACTATAAGTACTTCTTTCAGTAATAAGTGATTCGTTTACAACCACTTTTTGAGTGTCAAAATATTTTTTAATAATATACTCTTTTAATGGAAGCGTATTATTTTCCCCAATTAAACACAATTTGTGTTTGTCTTCAATATCATCGTATACAAGTTTTTCTTGTATCCCGTTATACTCCAAGATGCCTTTTTCAATATCAAGTTTAGCACCTATCCTTCTTAACAAGTTTATCCCAATTAATAAATCAGATTCCAGACCGTCGATTTCATAAAATAAATAACTGACACCAAATATATTTATCATATGATAATATTTTATTATTGAATACCCATGAACTGTGGATACTCTTTTATATATTGGTAATTCATTACGATTTTCATAAATCCCCTTTTTTATATAACAGGCCGTGGCCCCTGTGTCAATTAATATTTTAAATTCCCTTTTAATTTTGTGGTCCACCCGTATTACATGAGGCATTCCTCTGTTGGACGCTGCTCTAAAAAATGGTCCTCGTTAATGTTGTTTACCCTCATAGTTTTTTCAGCTGGTTGGGTAACTGTCCCAGTTGATTCCCGTTTTAATGGTGGGTGTGAATCAGAGCGTTTTACCTGTCCTGCGCCTGTGTAAGTTTTATGCGCTTGGTTATTATAATTTCCTTGGAAATTATTATTATAATTTGGTCGGTTATTGTTATAATTCCACGGACGACTATAACCTCTATTCGGACGATTTTGAATCCTTATGGAGCTATCGACTTCCATAGGTTCTGCTGGAGGTTGAGCTTTGGAATTGTTGTTAAAATTCCAGTTATTATTGGTTTTATTCTGAAAATTATTTTGTCTGGAATTTACTGTGTTGAAACGTAAATTGTTTCCGTGAGTTTTATTCTCGTTTTTGAATCCGTAGTATCTATTGGCAAATTGGGCCCTGAAACTATTTGATTCCAATTCTTGGCATTTTGCCAAAGCATTGGGCAAGTCCGGTGGATTTAATGAAAATAGAGTTTCGGAAATTGTTCCGTTCAATCCGGAAATGAAAACCCTAAGAGCGTTATTTCTGATAGTTTTGTTAGTTTCCTTCGTGATTTCACTATCTTTACCATATGTCATAATGGTTTTATTTATTAATAGTGTCATCTTTTTATTAACTTCGTTATAAAATTCAGTTATGCTCATACGTCCTTGTCTGAGTATGCTTAACTCAGATTCTAGAATATGTATAGGACGTTTGTTACTATAAATAAAATCTAGTCTAGCGAGAATCGCTTGAAAATTAAGGACTGTACCGTGATTGGTCAGGGCGTCATGTGCCGCTCCCAAAATTTTATTTCTCAGGATAGTTAATGTAATAAAATATTGCTCGCTTTTAATCTTATAGAGGCTCATTGCAGTTTCAGCTGCTTCCCTCCATCCTACGTATTGAGTAATTTCCCCATTAAATTTTGGTAGGGATTTAATTACTTCTAGAGTGGTATCGCACTTAACGGTCGAGTCTGTCTCTTGAATTTGATACTCTTCAACTTCACAAGCACCAGCTGCTAACCTTCCTTCTATACCTTCGATTTTTTTGCTAACGTCTCCCAACTGTAAGTTTATCAATCTATTTATCAATTCAACTGTTAAGTTGCTTGATGAGGCTAAACCAGCACTAAAGTTTGGTGCTCCTGTTGCCATTTTGTTAATTTAAATTTTTCAAAATTATTAATCGAAACTTTCAAATTGTATAAATAAATTCTTTAATTTATGTGGAATTATTTGCAACTAACTTCAAATTAATTTTAAATAAATAAGATTTTAATGGAAGCTGGCGCACTTAAAATATTTTTTAAATATTAAATTCCTCACGAGACTTCACGTTGGGGTCTTCCTTCTATAATACAGGGGGTTGATCTTCCTTCTCTCAGTGTATCTTCTTGGTGAAGTTTTAATTTGTCTTCCTTCCTTCTTTTACGATTGGTAATTAGGTTTCAATTAATTCAAAGTCAATTTTGTACTGGTGTTACTCCTTTTCTTTATTGTTTGTACTCTTCGTTCACTTGTAGATCTGGTTATTGGTTCGTGGTTGTTTTGTTTTAAATTTTTTTCCACTTAAAAAAATTATTTGTTTCAGCTCCAGTTTCTTGATTAATTTGATGTTGTTAACCTTTTTTGAACTGGTATTTGGACTGAGCAAGTATTATCGGTGTTAGTTCACGATTTTTTTTTATTTAATTAGTAATCGTTGAATTTTATTATTCAGAACTTTCTTTATCACCGATTTAATTAACGACGCGAGTTCAAGATTTATTTAACTTTTTTTTTTTTGTTAAACCTATCACATCCGAACTATTATTTGCGTCGGTAGGGTTTTTGGCAGCGCGAGCTCACGTTAATTATTTTACTTGTTATCATAAAATTTTGTATGACTGAGCTTTTAATTACACTGCCCCACGTTGGGCGCCAATTAAATTATTTAGATGATATTTTATTAAAAAAATTTATTTTTTATTTCATCTTATTCATAAGATGGGTTTAGGTATATTTATAAATTTGGTTTTAAATAATCGTATGACCGATCTCTAAATGTCTCCGAAATGGACTGACTGCTTAACCATAATTCTAATCCTCGAAACCTCGGCCAGGAGCTTTTCTTAATACTTCTCAAACTTTGATCTGTGTTTACATTAAAAGCTTGGTGATGGAATTGCTTCACTGCATTTTGAAATTCAGATTTGTTGACCAATGCAGATTTCAGATTGAAGCGCAATAAGTTATTGGTCACCAAGAGGAGGCTTTGTTTACGTTAAAGATAGTTTGTTTATCCAAGTGTCCAAGCTGTGGACCGGCAACGGCTTGGTTCTCACGACTTGGTGGGAAGATTTGGATTTGTTTATATAAACAGTTGCATAGCGGCGAAGAGCAACTTTGAGAACAAAGGAAAGCCAATCTTCAGATTGAATTTCGAAAAATTGTTTATAAATTGGGCAAGGGCCCTTGAATCATGGGTTGGATAACTTGCACATGCGTTTAGAAGCTATCCCAAACTAAAAAGGTCTGGAGGGTGAAAAAGGTCATAAACTGCATTTACCACGTCACAAAATAGGCATGAACGAAAATTCAGGTGTTTATGCACACAAGAATGAGGCGCCCCACAAAAAATTATTTAAATATAAAAAATTTTTGGGAACAAAAACAATAAAAATCGACAACAAAAAACAAAAACATTTTTAACAAAATACCAAATACCTTAACATCAATAACAAACAATACAACAAAAACAATACAAATTAAAAATTATCAACAAACAACAAAAACAATAATCAACAACAACAAAAACATTCATCAACAAAAGCCATTAAAAAATAAACATCAACAACAACATTAAACGCCTTCATCAAAAAAAACAAACGCCTTCATCGATACAACAACAACCGTCTTCATCAACAACAACAACATCAACAACTTTTTTTTTTTTTTTTTTTAAGTTTATTTTTGTGGTAATTGGCAACAAACAATTTTACTTATGACTACTTATTATTTTATAACAATTTCTACATAAGGGATAAAGGATATTAATTTATTTAGATAACAAGCTTATTTTAATTTATTATAGTCATCGGGACTGCAGCTGCCCGAAAGTAAATCTCCAGAGTCTTCTCCTGGAACTGACTAGTCGCGTGCTCCTTGCTAGCTGGTTAGGGTGTTTCAAAGTCTTGCTCCTTGGGATATTGTCGTCTCCTACAAAGGGGATTTCCAACTCGCGGTGAATGTCAACATTCCGAATATACCATTCGGCTCCGGTCATTTTTCTCAGAAACTGGCTCTGGAACACTCTGATCTTCTTCAGGTGGATTGCAGCAGCGACTCCGTAAATGGCTAGCCCGTAATGCCAAATGCGGTGTCATCAGCGTAGGTGGCTGTGAATGTCCAGAAATGCTGCCACAGTGTACTGCTTTCGTTGGATTCCATCCAAAATGAATTTGCCCACTCTGTGAAGCTGCTCTGTGGTGCTATGGCCTTTTAGAAATCCGAACTGGTGTTTAGGGATGGCATCAATAATGGCAGGGATACCAAGGATGCGTGACAATATACACCGTTCCAGTATCTTACCAAGGGCAGAAAGGAGGCTAATAGGGCGGTAACTCTCGGGCTCGTGGATTGGTTTTCCCGCTTTTGTGAAGCATAATCACATTCGCTACCTTCCAAATCCTCGGGAAGTACCCCAGCCTTAGGCAGATGCCTTAGGCATCAGCATGATGAAGAAAAGCAGCGCTCGGTCTGGTAGAAGTTTTACTATTCGGTTTGTTACGCCATCTGGGCCAGACGACTTGCGGTGTTTTAAAGCCTTTACTGCGCCAGGACAACTGATGAGGAGCTGCATTTATAGCTGCGACAGCGTCATTGTTTTTCGCGGATGACGTATGAAATGGAGTAAAGCGTTTTTCCAAATTATCCGCAAAAACTTCTGCCCTTTCCAAGGAGGGCCGTGGCCAAGTTCCGCCTGCCTTCCTTATTGGAAATTTTGGCGATGTTTGGCCATTGTGTCTACCAGTCAATCTCCATAGAGCGAGGTTTGTGTCCCGATTAGGTGTAGCATCTGATAACTCTTCAGGAGCTTGCGAATCCTGTCTCCCAGCCTTCGTAGTATCCTGTTAATCTCAGGATTCAGCGTGCGAACGTACACTCTCCTAAGTCGATGCTTTATCCTAATGTGCTCGAGAATTTCATCAGTGATATTTGTGTTATTCCTATGCCTGCTTTGTAGACCTGCCTGAGGCGAGGCAACCAGACTCGTTGATCTTTGATAAAAACAATTCAGCTGCGTCGTCCAGGTCCTCCGCCGAGTTTATTTCCAACTGAAGATGAATTCTCTAGGGCACATCAAGATCAAGATGAATACCTTCTTTAATTTCCACAAAGAAGAGATCGAATCCAAAATGAGCGAGTTCCAGGAAGGCGGGTGGATGCTAACTCGCATCGTCAGAGTGGAATTGAATATGCTGAAATGCGATGCATTAAAAGGGTCGAGTCATTTTGAACTCCCCAAAAAGCTGCACAATAAAGAGAATGAGTATACTGAGAATGAGGATGAGTACTGCTTCAAGTGGGCTATACTATCCCACTTTTCAATAAGCAAAAAGCCACAGCGATGCACCTCATATAAGGTGAACATAGCCGATGAAGTAATTGATATTTAAGACTTCATCAAAATTGATTTTACTGGATTAAATTTCCCAGTGGAGATACACGAAATACATAAATCCACCGCTCAAAACCCACACATAAGTCTAAATGTGTTTGGCTATGACGAGGATGAAAATAAAGTGTTTGGACCACTTTAGTCGGAAGCTGTGGAAAGGGAATTCCGCATTCATTATTTTGCGTGGATAAAGTCCATGTCGACTTGGTATTCATTAGAAAAACGGGTTTTTTTTCGGTTTCTCCTTATTATGCTAAAGATTTCTGTGCTCCAATTTGGAGTAGGTTAGGTTACGTCGGAAGGCCCTTAAGGAGGAGCCACGCATAGGCCAATATGGCCCTTAGCTGTCCGAAAGTTTCTGAGTGGACCTAGAGAGTATTCACGCAGTTTTCAAAATCTTTAAGGATCAAAGTGTTTTTCGCGAAGGCAAGTAGTTCGCCTGGCTTCTTCCTGGAGGCATCTTCTAGCGATGCCAGAACCGGAGCGCCTAGGTATTTTATTCTTGCCCTTGCTAGGGCCGGACATTTGCAGATAAGATGCTCCAAGGTTTCAGTTGCCTCGGATTCATCACATTTCCGGCATTCGGTGTTTTCCCAGCTTGCCCAGCTTGACCGCATGTGCAGCAGCTAGGCAGTGACCTGTGAGAATTCCCACTAACAGTCTGCAGTCTTTCCTTGGAAGATGCAGCACGTAGTGACTGAGTTTTGCGTTGCGCTCTTTGCACATAATCTTTGATGTTTTGCAGGTTGTGGAATTTCTCCTCCACCTGCTGTTAGCTCGTGTGTCGGCCCGGCTCTCTAGCTCTCTTTGGAGCCATCTAAGGGAGACAGGAACGTTTACTATTCTTTCAATCGGCAGTCCTACACCTTCATTTGCAAGTTCGTCGGCCGTCTCGTTGCCATCGATGCCCTGGTGGCTGGGAACCCAGTAGATCCGCACTGACGTAGTCGTGCTGAGGATATCTAGTGCCTCCCTGCTTGCCAGTACATTTTTGGAACTGACCGCCGACGATTGCATGGATCTTATCGCCGCTTGACTGTCTACGAACAAATTGACCGCACCATATGGATGGTCTATGCTCTGCGCAAGCTCTGCCGCTTTCCCTATGGCGAATACTTCCGCCTGGAAGATGCTGCATTGGCTTGGTAGCTTATACGACAGCCTCATTTCAGGGTCTGTACAGTATATGCCCGCTCCAACTCCTCCTTCCATCTTGGAGCCGTCGGTGTATATGTTGAGGTGTTGAGCATGGTCCTGACCTGTTTTCCAGTCGTCTGGTCCCATGATTGTAGTTGTTTTTACATCCGGGCACGTTCTGGTGACCATGTAGTCAGATATACTGCTCATGTCTCGACCAATTGAACTATGCCCGAATCCCTGTAGGGACATATTTCCTGATGCAACTAGGCGTTGTGCCGCCTTTCCTGCAATCAGTTGCGCATGGATGTCTAGGGGATCAACTCCTATTATAGTTTCGAGTGCTTTTGTGGGGGTTGATCTCAGCGCCACTGTTATGCAGTGCCTGCCGCTGAGTCCTCTCCATGAGCTTGTTATACGTCTTCCTTTCCATGGCCTGCCACCACACTAAGACTCCATACATCAGAGTTGGACGCACCACCGAGATGTAAATCCAGTGCATTAGAGCGGGTGAGAGGCCCCATGTGCTGATAAGCATCTTCTTGGATGCATAAAGGGCTATGGTGGCCCTCTTTATCCTCTCTAATACATTGGGCTTCCATGCCAGCTTGCTGTCTAATACAATTCCGAGGTACTTGACTTGTGTCTTCGCGGTTAGCCTGGTTGAGTTAATTTTCGGGGGGACCCACAGCGGCACCTTGTATCTCTTGGTGAAGAGAATGAGGTCCGTCTTGTCCGCGTTGATACTGAGTCCTACCTTCTTCGCCCACTCACATATCTCCCTGAGTGTTGATTCCATACCCTTCCTCGCTTTCAATTCGTCAGCAAAATCGGATCAGCCAATCGCCGATCTCTTTGCTGAGTTTTTTAAAACTACTTATTCTTCCTCAAACCAGATAAACCAGACGTATTCTTTCCCTATGCCCAAATCGAACTTAATTTTCAGTCCTATTTTAGACGAAAGCTCTCTTCGGCTGGATCTTCAACGTGTAAAGCCAGTTTACGCACCGGGTCCCGATGGAATACCGGGCTGTGTTCTCAGGTATTGCGCCGAGGCTCTGTGTAACCCCCTTCTCAAACTATTTACCATATCTTTGGAAACATCAGAATATCCCCTTATTTGGAAGGAATCATTTATTATTCCCCTCCATAAAAAAGGTAGCAAGTCAGATGCTGGTAACTACAGAGGAAAGTTGTCGGCAATTCCAAAACTCTTTGAAAATATAATTACTCCTCACCTGCAGCACTTGTGCAGATCCGTAATTTCTCCATGTCAGCATGGATTTATGAGACGAAGATCGACCACTACTAATCTTTTGGAACTTACCTCATTTGTTATTAGGGGCTTCCAACGTAAATCTCAGACCGATGTGATCTATACGGACTTTAGTAAAGCCTTTGACTCGGTTAATCATTTTCTTCTTATAAGGAAGCTCGATTTAATAGGGTTTCCTACCGATCTCCTTAATTGGCTCCAGAGTTATTTGAGTCACCGGACTCAAAAGGTTCTGTTCAAGAATTCTCTTTCCAACTCCCTCAATGTCACTTCTGGCGTCCCACAAGGCAGCCATCTTGGCCCGCTGCTATTTACCTTATTCATCAATGACCTTCCTCTAGTGCTACCCAACTCTAGGGTACTTATGTACGCAGATGATGTCAAACTGTGCGTGCAGTATAAGGACAGCTCATGCCAGTCAGACTTACAATTCGGGTCATTCGGGCTGGCTTCCACCATGCTCCTGAGTTCCTCCGGTGGGGCCGTTCTGTCGTGTGCCATGTAGCAGGAAGCTACCATAAGGCGCTTCTTCTCGCTCTCCAGCATCACAACAGTTAGGTCATCCGTGCTGTAATGAGACATAAGGTTAGCATGCAGACCCTTGTAGTTAGAGGACTTTAGTCCGGCGACGGCATTGCCCGAGGCAATCCATGGCTCCTGGACCAAAGCTATGTCGGCGGACCCTTGCTCCTGGGCGATGAGGAGTTCCGCCGACGCGATCTTACTCTTATGAAGATTGAGCTGCAGCACCCTGAGTGGCATGGGTACTGAGCTCATCACCATTCTTGAGTAATGGAGTCGCAAGGTGCAGAACCTTCCAGTCCGCGGTTGGGATGTCCGGATTCTGTCGCTGCAGCAGCTTCAGCGCCCGGTCCCCTTGGATTGCGATGGGGAAAAGAACCTTCGCCTTAGGAATGGACGGGATTAGCTCCCTGTCCACCACCTCCAGCTGGGCCCCCTCCCACAACGCCTCCAATTGGCAGACCGTTTGCGTCAGCCACTTTCTCGTCGGGTCATCGTTGCATTTCAGGCTTTTTACCCCGTTCAGCCACCCGGCACCATCAAATGTGGGCATGGGGGCCTCGGGGTCTTCCTCCATCCGTGCAAACAATGACTCAACGAGTCGCGCATGCACCAACTTCCACCGCGGCTCGGTCATCTTGCCGGCTTCATCGCTTTTGTCAATGAGTGCCACGATCAAGTGTCGTTTGGTCACCTCACTGACTTTAAGCTTCCTCGTCTCGGGCTTCGTCGCTTTCTGGGGGGGAGCGCCTGCCTCCTTCGGCCCGCGTCGCCGCTTGCTCCCCGGTGCGTCCTTGTTGGCGCTCTCGGCTGAGCGTTGCCTCTTATTGGCAAGCGACTCCTCCACCTTGTTAGCGAATCCGCCCGATGAGACCATATTCGGGAGGTTGGCGAAATGCAGCCTGCGCTCTGCGACCCTTTGCTCGGCCCAGGTAAGCTTTGCCTTCTCCTGTGGGGATAGGGCGGCTTTTTTCTGGAGCCGGCTCAGGATGCGAAGGGCGGCTTTGTATTGCGCCTTAGCCTTCATCCCCTCGCTTGAACGCTTCGGCCCGTCCCTGCGCGGGGAGCTGGTGCCTGGTTTCGGCGAGCGGAGAAGGCTTTTCTCCTCTTCTTTAGAGAGCTGCACGCTCTCCAGGTCCGAGTCTGTATCGACTATGGCACCTGAGCGGCAAAGCTTCCCTTCCGTCGTTGAGGCAGTAGCATTACAACTGACATGACCTGCTCCCGTCAAATCAGAGGTGTGACCGCTGGCGACAGGCATACGGGATTGCTCCCCTCCGTGCCCGCCGGTGGTAGCAGTCACGCCTTCCACCGACGTTTGGGCTGATATCCCAGCCCGAGTTGAAACGCTTTGTGTGTCCATTTCAGAAATACACTGGTTAGTTTTCCGGAGAACCACCCACTTGCGTTTTATGCCTAACCGCCAGGCACCTCCACCCATGGCAAAGTGATTCATTTCCTCCGGCTTTTTCAGCGGAAGGAATTGAACCGTTGCCTTAGCTAGACACTGCATTACCGCGGACGGAGCAAGCAGCCGTGCATTACCCGTTGTCCGGGATAATACAGTGGCCATTGACCAGCCGGCGCCCTCTTGGAGAGTTCAGATGGAGGATTTTCGCCAGCCAATTTGGAGTATAAGACTTTTAAAATATACCTTTATATTTTCTAATTCGTACATTATATGTTTTGTTTTGTTATAACCGGAAATTAGACGTTTGTACATATCAATCCACTTGTACATATGTTCCATTAAAAGTGAATTCTCTCCACATAAGGTCTTTTAATGTCATTAAATCATTCAACAATTGAAGCCTTTAGTGTATTAAATGTTGAATAATTATTTATTTTATATCGCTTCATTAATGCATAAAATTGTGTGTTCAAGAACTCTTTTCCATCATCTGTTTGAAAATTCCTAGGTACTCTACCACCATTCTTAAAAACTTTTTCCACGGCCTCAGTAACATCTTTTGCACTTTTTGCTTTAATTGCTTGACCCCAAGCAAATTTAGAAAATGTATCGATTACAGTTAACAGGTAGCGATACCCATTATTAGAGGATGAATATTTTCCAATTTAAACTAAGTCAACTTGAAATAAATTATCAATTCATATGACCCTACGACGCACGTGATGTAGCGTGCAATTAATTAATAATACTCTACTCATATTTAAGCAGTATGTTATCATTAATTTATTTTAATATTGTAAAGACTAATAAATTATTTAGATAACCTAATTTTTTCAATAATGCTTGAGATGACAACCTGTATAATCGATCTTCAATATTCGCTTTTTTAATATCAGGTATAGACACAAATAATTGAATCCTTTAGTCCCTTTACAGATTGATCAACGTAGTCTTTGGTAGCTTTATCGCCAGATTCTTTTTGATTATTTCCACTTTTCATAAGCTCAATACGAAAATTTTCTGATGTATCAACATCAATAGCCCCTAGTCCATCAAAGCTTTGCCCATTTCTTCTTGATATTTGATATTCAATGATGATCGGGATACTCTCAACTCGTGAATGGCTATATCAACATATTCATTTACTACTATGTCTTCTTTCTCTTTTGGAAAGCCAGCATTTTTTAAACGCCTTCTTTGTAAATTGAAATTTCCATCGCTGTCTAAGTAAAGTCCTGATGCAGTATTCTTATATCGTTTAAGGTGATTATATCTCTGATTTTGCATATAAATAGCGTCCAAACTTTTCAACAGACATTATGCTAATAACCTTATTTTATTATAAATCTCTTAATATATACTATACTAGAGGGCCCGCTATTGCATCCTCGCTTTGATCGGATGCAGATCCACACTTAAAATTTCGTATTAAATTTCGCTTTGAAGTCAGCGCACTAAATGAGAAATAAAGATTCTTTGAAGTCGAATGACAAATATAAAATGAAGCCAGGCCTACTCTAAGCCTTAGACCAATATCAATATTATCCCATTAATATTATATTTTAAAATTTATGTTTTTTATTTTTTTAAATAGGTTGCAGGTGGAATTAGAAAATTAAAATACCCATACGAATCTAGAATTTTTTTTTCTGTTTTTTAAAAAAAAAACTTCTCTAAAACGTCTCTAAGACATGTGGTTTGGCCATGGCTGTGATATATCAGTCAGTCAGTCAGTCAGTCAGTCAGTGAGGACAAAGCATTTTATAATATAGATTAATGTATTATTTGTGCCTCTCTCAATTCTTCAATTATAGATGAATGGGACATATTTCCTGAAGTCTGTGGTCCAATTAATAGCTGTAATCGTTCTACTAACTCGTTTGCATTGTCCCAGTAAACAAAATTTGGTTTATTCATCTCAAGTCTCATGAATCCAGTCCCGGTTCCAATTTTTTAGTTTGTTTTGGTGTAGACTCGGCAATTGGCTTAATAATTTTATAATATATATATTTTATAATAATAATTTAATAATAATACTTTAATGCCCTTGTTAATTTCATCTGTCCATTTGGAAGAAAGTTTCTTCGATAGACATTCGGTTTTACTAAAATTTGTCTATAAATTTCCAATTCGTCAGAATTATAATTTTGTGGTATGTGATGACTTATTAAAGAATATAGTCCGTTTGTAAGCTGCCAGTTTAGACCATCATCAAATTCTATGCTATTGTTGGAAACACTTATATGACTACTCCAAATAATTAATTGACCATTTTAATTTTTTCTAGGACCATATATCTTATCCAAAACGCAAACTTGGAGGAAAATAACAAGCTCTTTATGTCCCAAGGTAAAACTAGAAATAGAAGAGACCCTTTTGCCTTTATGGGATCTCTTTATAAGGAATTGAGGAATATGAGAAATTTAGTAAGCAATCAGCAGAGTCTTAACGAATTGAGCAAAAAATAAAAGTCACTTATCGATTCTATGTACAGCTAATATTCTGAAAAGCACAACAGATGACATTAAGACAAACTTTAAAGGCATGAATAAAAGAATTGAAAATATGACTCCTCTTCTGAAAGAATCATATTATGTGTACCTTTGTACAATCGACCAATTTCTTTATGATCGCCAAGCCTTGACTTTGCTATTTTTTTGAACGCAGGCAGTCTATGAGAGTCATCCCCTCCCTTTTTGAATTCAGGAAATGCAGGTAAACGTGTACGTTTCTCACGTGTCCTCATACCATTCAATCAATCAGTGATCCAAATTAATTTTTATTACCCTACCCTTTTAAGGGGGTGACAATTGATAGAAAACCCTAATTTATCTAATTAATTACCCTATCAATTAGCGGCACATCAAAGGAGGTCCAGAAGTTAGGACTTCTATCTACTGTGGCGATATGTGAATGTTATTAAGTTGAGCACCAATATGCGTGTTGCCCTGCAGAATGATCGTCTCAAAACAATTGTTGGACTTTGGCAATGGCAAAATTCCAGTTGATTGTGTGACGGGATTGTTATCATTTCCACCAAATTTCTGTAATTTAACTGAATCCAAGAAGAATCTCATCAATAACGTTTTTCCTGACATTCGACAAAGTTACAAGAATTATACATAATTGAGTTCACGAGCAATATTGGCCGCTAAGAATAAAACTATAACTGGATGTAGACGAACTCGATTTTTTGATTCACAATAAAAAACCAGGCGATATGCATTCCTACAAATCAGTTGACGCAATCAATGATGAAGACGACGTTGTCAATTATCCAACTGAGTTTTTCAATTCATTGGAATTACTAGGATTACCAGCACATAATTTGCGGTTAAAAGTTGGTTCGGTGATGCTTTTGTTGAGAAACATCAATCAGCCACGTCTTTGCAACAGTACGCGACTAATGGTTAAGAGATTACAGCCGAATGTTACTGAAGCAACCAACTTGAAAGGGAAATATTGAGGCGAGGATGTATTCATTTAAAAAAATTCCTATGATTTGCAACGATATGCCATTTGCTCTGAAACGATTTTAGTTTCCGCTACGTCTTGCGTTTCCTATGTCAATTAATAAGTCGCAAGGTCAATCGCTAGATGTTGGTGGTATTAATTTGGAATTTGCTCCATTCGCGCCAAATGCGATGACCAAAAATGTTGTATATCATTCTGCATTCCATTAAAATACATTGAAATTAATTTAATTGAATGAAGTTGTGTTTGGATTTTTCATTTCCATTTATTGAAAGCAATTTAGAGCGCCATCTGTTTAGATACGAATTTTGGGCGAGACAACGTCTGCCGGGTCCGCTAGTTATCAATAAACTCTAAACATACGAGGTGTGACAATTAAGTAATGAGACTGATTGTGTTGCTTTAGCTTTAGTTCGCCTGCTGTGTTTTGTTGAACAACGTGTATTCGTGGTGCTCGGCACAAAAATGAAAAAAAACGAAATCAAAAGCAACGCATCGCTATAAAATTTTACCTAAAATTGGGCAAAACAGCTTCGGAAACGTACGCTAAAATTGTAGAAGTGCGTGGTTATAGTGCTCTTAGTCGTGCCCAGGTGTTTTGATGACATAATTTGTTTAAGTGGGAGTGTGAAAGCGTGCTAGACGAGGAGCGGTGCGGGAGACCAGTCGAGGTGCGGACTGCCACGAATGCGCAACTTGTGCGCGCTCTAACCCGTGAAGATCAAGATTTCGAAAACAAGTCAACAAAGTGCGCCCAAACATCGCTCGTAACTGGATCCTTTATCACGACAACGGGCCGTGGCACACAGCCCTCAGCGTGTTCCAGTATTTGGAATTTAAAGGAATTGCCGTGATGCAACAACCGCCTTATTCGCCCGATATGTCACCCTGTTGCTCTTTTTGTTCCCTACAAAAAAATCGGTTTTCAAAAGAACACATTTTGATTGAGGACATCCACCGTTATTTATCTTTTTTTTGGGTGTAGTATTGCCTTGATAAAGGCGATAACATTTTCCGATGTTTGAGCAGGGGAAGCCGTGAAAAAAAATCTGTTTCGTTGGTAGTAGGTAGGACTATTTGGAAGGCAGACTGATCATCTGCAGATGTCATCGGATGTACGTTTACTCCCGCAAAACATTCGGAACCTGAATCTTTCTTAACATTCCATCGGTCGAGGGCTGTGTCGAGGGAGGCTTCTGTTGGTAGTCCGCCACTGTTGGTTAATCCGGCCCTAGTTATTAAAAATAAAGTCATGTCAAAGGCATGGTGTATTGTCGATCTATTCAAACCTAGATAAACCAGGGAACAATAGTTACAATTCATTTAAAACAAATCTGTGTATAATCTCAACTAAACAATTTTTTACGTTTCTTTACAGGTACGTTCGTTGCATAAAACCAAATTTACAGAAACGGCCAAACGACTATGACAAATTATTGGTTCTTGATCAATTAAAATATCTTGGTATAGTGGATATTATTCGAATTAGAAGAGAAGGATTTCCAATACATCTGAGTCATGAAGACTTTATCATAAAATATAAATGTTTAATGAAAAATAAGTCTTATAAATGCACCAAAAAATATATAGCAAATATATTAGAATCAATCACTACGGCAGAAACAGAATATCAAGTTGGAAAATCAAAAATATTTTTACGAACTAAAGCGTATGAGCCACTAGAGAACAAAAGAAAATACATAATTTATAATAATGCTGTTATTATTCAAAAGTACTGGAAAAAATTGTATTGCCGAAAGTCTTTTATACGCATAAAAGCGGCTGTATTAAAAATCCAACATGCCTATAGGGGTTGGAAATTAAGAATTCGTTTTATGAGAATGCGGCGCAGTGCAATTGTAATTCAAAGTCGATTACGTGGAGTTTTTGCTAGAGAGGTAAGATTATATTAACAGTTCTCAAATTTAACTACAATTTGTATAATTGTTTTTTATAAGGTAGGTAGGTGGTAAGGCTCTAGAGACTCCAATTAGTCCACTTCCTCTGTTGTCCTGATGTGGTCGTAGTTGTCCTTTGGTACCAGCCTGAATCGCTGAGAAAGCCAATGATCGCTAAGACCTTTTTGCACTTTTAGGTTAGCATATCTCGGAAACCAGAGCCAATTCGGAAATTTCGACCTCGGATTCGGATTCAGCGCACCGAAAACCTTCGGAATAGTATATACTGGTTTTACTGGTTTCTGGGTCAGAGGGTCGAGCTGATTTTGTCGGCCTGTGTAATACAACACTTATCACAGGTCACACAACGAATGGAATTACCAGGAAAAAACGCTGAAAATCCTTATTACGATTGCAGCAAAAACATTTGCTCACTTTGAAAGCTCACAGCTGATCAAATATGTCGATTAAAATAGCAAAAATAAAATTTTTGTGCTAAATAAATATTTAGTTATCGGCGGGAATTAAAATTTTGGTAAATTTCAATAACAAATTTTGTTGATTTTCTTTCGCCAGATCGGCCAAATCGCCTACTGTGCGACAGCCAGAAGTCATCAAAGGCAGTCATGGGATTCACACGACTGCTCTGGCTGATGACTCCTAGGCATAGTCCACAGAAGGGCTCCGGACCATAGACGGGCGTACTCGCCCCCTTTCTAACCATGATGTCTGCCACTTCATTACCGGGGATCCCCGGATGCTCTGGTACCCAGTATATGGTTACTTTATTGTTCACACCCAACTCATTGAGTGTTCATTGCCATACTAGTCTGGAAAGAATCTTATGTGCACTAAGTTCTTTGATTGCTGCCTGACTATCTGAGAAAATGGCTATGTCTCTCCGATTGTATCCCCCTTCAATATTGAGCGAAGCACATCTCTCTATCGCGTATACTTCCGCTTGAAAGATACTGGCGAATTTCTCTAGAGGTTCGTGATATTTGAGCCGCACCCGCACCATCCTCTGTTAGTGAGCCGTCAGTGTCCCATCTAATAGCTTGTGGTTTCACATCGTAGGTGGTAGACATGTTGGTCAACTCTGACTTGTTGCTAAGTTCCGTTTTGAAGAGGTTATCAAAAGTGAACTTGGCCTGCTGAATATCCTGCGGATATTCCAGTAACAGGTCAGTTGCAGTCGCAGCTGAGTCAGCTGGTCTTGCCCCTGTTATCCCCATAGTAGATCTGCGCGTACTATGGTTGATATACAAGTGCAGTCTAAGCTTAGTCTTATGTCCAGTGTGATCCTGTCGCACAATGTGCTCTCAAAATTACCTTTACAGATTAGAAAGATGTCATGGCATAGCCTTGCTTGCTTCTTTGCTGTAAGTTTAACTAGCAGCTTATCCACCACGAGGCTCCAGAGTATGTGGTAGCCAGTCACAAACGAAAATATTTAAAATAAATAATTTAATTAAAAGCATTGCAGAAATTCAAATAATGTTTTAATCCGCATATGACCACCGCGATAGCGTAGGGTACAGCAGAGAGCGCGAGCGACGAGAAGTTCTGCACCGTTCCCGCATACAGCCTACTCGTATAGTGCTTACTCTTTCTCGTGTGCCGAGAGCCTGGAAGTACTCCGTTAGGTTAAGTTTGGCAACGCCGCAGCGCACAGCCAACTTCTCGCGACAGATCCTCGCTCATTTCTTTTGTGATCCCAAATCGTTCGCATGCAAATTGGTGCTGATCGTCACAATAAGAACAATAATTTTCATACCGCGTGGCAGATATTTTTCAAGTGTTATTGCGGCCAACAAAACAAGCCAACAGGCACAGGAGGAGTTTTCGAGGGATTCTACCCCCAACAAGATTTGAACCACAAAGCAAGTTCATCGAAATTTCTGGACAGGATCGGTGAGGCGCAGAGAGCGCCACGTGAGACCCTAACCTGCCGAGGCAGCGCTGCCGACGTCGAGCAAAGCGCCGCTCAAGCCGCCGAGCAGAGGAGAAGAAGAAGAGAAGCGAGTGTCAGCGCAACAGTGGCCGCATTTTCTGCCCGCAGCCGCGTGCCACTTGCTACATTTAGGCTGTGAGTCACCGACATAGGTGAACTTTATCCCTGATGTATGCCACGCCCAGCGAGCAACATCGAGTATCTCATGTCGTTCTCGAGCCGATTGGCTGATATGATTAGACCTTTAAATATTTTGATATAGACAATTTGACTCTGTGAATACATATGTTTAAATAAGATCTAAATTAATTCCGTGCAAGAACGCGATTCTGCCGCAATATGAATTTAACTTGAAAAGAAGAGGGCGAACAACACCAAGCCACCCTTACTTCTTATGTTTATATTGTCCAGCTTTAATAACCCCGTCCGTCCGTATGATTCTGAGTCCGATTACATCCTTGTTGTTTGAACCAGTAGTTTACAGAAAGTGCACTTAAAACTCTTTTTCGACTGAAGAGCCGCGAAATAAGTTTTGGCCAAAAAGCATGCTACAGATCTTAAGATCTTTAAGCCTAGCTTTGGAGCATATTAAAATGATATATGAAGTTCGGCCTAAAAGCAGACAGCCTTTTCGCGATTGCTAAGCTGAGCTTTAATGCATGTGCATAAGAATTCGTGTGCTGCATTTTTTTTATTGTATTGTTTTGCCAGAACAGAATCTAGGGCAAATATAACAGATAGCTCATATCGGCGCCAGGGAAGATCTGGAAAGCTCGTGTTCCAATTAGGAAATTTTTGCTGCTGCTGCGCCTGAACCTAAGTTGCTCCATCCGTTTCCGTACTGAATTTCTTTTGAAATCGAGATCCGGTGGAGTGCACAAGCATTTAAATTGCGTCCCGCACCCCAAAGTTGTGAATAAGTGCTAAGTCCACGCGGTCAATATTAAAGTCGGTTCAAAGAAAAGGTTAAACCGAAGCTTGTGCAAATTCAAGTGAGTAGAGTTAAGCTGCTTGCGTCTGTGTACAGTGCATAACCCTTTTATTGTCTAGGTCTCAAAAGCAACTGTCCGCTAAAATAGCACGGGCTGGTGTCGGCCAGTCCAAGAGACGTTAGACCTGGGAGGTCCCCTTCATTTACATTGGAATCAAATATTCAGTGGGTAAATATTTATTGGAAAGAGTGTTTCGGTTATCGGTTGCTTACTGTGGCAAATTTCAATATCTACACGTTGAACCCAGTAAGCAGAAATCGAGTTCCTGTCCCGAGGAGCACCCCCGAAGCGGGGCATGACGGGCTAGGAAGCGAGCAGAAGGATGTACATTTAATTCCTAGTGCAGTGAAACCGGCCACAAGCGCGGCTGCGCAGCATTCTTCAGGGGCCGGCCTGCATAGCCAGCAGTGACGGATGAGTTTTTTTTGGAGTTTGCCAGTGATCGGCGGCTGAACTCATTTGACCCTGATTTGACCTTCGTGCCCTTTCGGCTTTAACCTATATTCGATGGTGAAGTTAATTAGTCCCGATTTGTGGGCATAGGCAACGTCCGTCGTCCGATAGCTATAAATGCGTGAACAAAATTTGTGAATTAAGTTTAAGTAAATATTTTTAATTTTTTCTCTTGCTCGAGGTAAAGAATAGGGTAAAAGAACATGTCTCTTTATCGCTTTTGTTTAGCCCAAGAAATTCAATTAATTTTCAGCTACCTTCTTTCACCGATGGACATAATGAGTGAGTGTTGATGAAAGAACCTATTGTTCCTGTCTTTGGAAGAAACAAACAAAAGCCTAAAGAAATTAAATTAATTCTACCCTATGCTAAAAGTTAAACCTAAATTGATTAGCAAGAAATTAATGAATTAATAATTACGCGACTATCGCTACTTTAAAATTTAATTATTCTATTGTCAAGACATGAAGTCTAAATACTATAAATACCAAAGGAAACATGATTCAAAAAGCGACGAAAGATCCTTGAAGTAAATCCCTACGGGTAAACATAAAACTTTTAAATTTTACAATTATTGCAAAAGGATATATATATAATATATTTTCTACATATCTCAAAATGAATTTAAATCTAATGTTAGCTTTAATCCATAAATTTATATTAAACCTTATTATCTAATGAAGTTATGAACTCTTAAATCTCTTTGGTTTTACCGGCTCGAATTGATGACTCCACGGTCGTAAGGATCAAAAGGGATCACCAGAGTCATGCTCTTGCGGCAGGTGATCGTAGGTAGGGCGGGCATTATGCGAGCACAACACCATCTTGTGTCTCCGCAAAGAAATTAGTTTTCTCTCTGTCCTTCTGTCTGTTCTCTAAGCTTTCGCTTGTCCTTCTAACCTTTCCCCTTCAATGAATTTGGTTTATCATATCTTCCGGTTTAGTTCTAGCTATTTTTTTGTCGCAGCACGCTCAATTTCTTGACTTGTTGATAATAATGTGTAGTCAGTGTCCGAGATCTGGGTAAGCAAGACCACCACCCCCAAAGCCGACGAGCTAGAGCCGGAAACATACAGCGTGCCCCGCAGCTCAGATCCTCCTAAAGCAGACAAACTTACGCGTTACACACTACAGTTATAATTAATTATTATTAATAAGAAAAGTGGCGCCCAACGTGTGGAGCCTTAGTAAAAGGATGTTTTATTAAGACTCGCGGATAAACAAATTCATTCTTCTTATTTAACTCTCCTTTGTCTAAATAATTCTTGGATAACAGTTTAGAGGGTATTAGTATTCCTAATATTTATTTTTTTTATATTTTATATTTTTTTTAAAAGCGAGTGGATTTATTAAAGATGTTCTTTAATAAAAAAATCGAGGGTAAATAAATTCTTTCTATTTCTAAAATTCCATTTTTTTGCTTTCAACTTCTTTCACTCTAACTATCAACAGTTTTTTTGTTTTTTCTTGATTGTCTTGGAAAACAGTTGAGGTAAATATCTGCATTCCTAACTGGCCAGATTTACCAAGAAGCAAAAAATATTGAAAATTTTTTTTTCCTTAGAAGAGATGACGAAGTGTCTAGTAATGATGTGGAAAACAGAGGAGGCAATAAAAAGAGCTTTTCTTCTGTCCCAGTTTATAACACTAAGTCTCAACTCTAAACTCGACTAGACGGAACATATAGGCATTTCTTCCGAGTGGTGCTATATCCCAGAAGAGTATATTAAAACTTTCTTTTATTCTTTTAAATTTTCCTTGAAGCTTTAGTTTCTTTTGATCATATTCTGGAATATATGCTTATCAGTTTCCGAACTAATCGCTGTCCGGATTTGAAACAAAGAGTAGACTTCTCTCTTTTAAAGTCTAAACACAAGTCTTTCACTTTCCAATCTTTAATTTTCCGAGAAAATTTATTTTATTTTATTGTGATTCTTCGAGACGTGTGACATCTAATTCAGAGATCGGTAAACACATGATTACCTTTATATATATATTATATATTTACTTCTCAATTTTTTGGCTTTATTTATTGCAAAGAAGCAAAACAAATCAACAATTTCTAAGAGTTTCGATTGCAGTTGGTTAACCGTTGTCGGGACGTGAATATTTGTCGTTATGTTTTTTATATTCGAACCAAATTTTGGTATCAGTTGGGAATGATGGGGTTAGACCGATCTCCTGAAAGAGGAGCAGAATCAATCCCAAAGGTCGTTTGTCCGTTATGTACAGCAGATATAAATCCTGCTGAGGTTTTTATAACCGCATGTCAACACGAGTTTCATAAGCGATGTATAGAAGCTCATTGGAAAGAAAGTACACAATGTCCGGTGTGCAAAGTGTCTTGTAGGTCAGCAATCTCGAAAACTGCAGATGTATCGGAGCGACAAACTCGAAGTGGTTCAAGGAAACGACAGCCCGTAGATACAGTTGCTCAGCAAGTCTCAGATAATACAGCTTCGACCTCGCGACAAAGTACGCAAGCTAATAACGGTGGAATTGGCAATTCCAGTAGTTTATCAGAAAATGCTATGATATTACTGGCTATGGAACAAAGAATATTTGCTACGCTATCGGAAAAGATGACTGATCTAATCCAGAATTCAATAACCGATACTATAACCAGGGCGTTAGCAAGCAGAAGTAGTGGTATTGACAATTCTCAGAGAGAACATTCTTCACGTCGATCGCTAAGCAATGAAGATAGGGTCGAAACAAGGAATGAAACCGACAGCAATGCAAGACAAGTCCGCTTGGCTCCGAGCTCTCCCGCTTCCCAAAGAAGCACTACTTCCGATTTGGTAAACCGACCAGATAAGGTCGTACACATTCTAAATGGCTGGAAGATAAAATTTTCTGGAATAGGAGTATCAGTAGACAATTTTATTTATAGGGTAGATACTCTAACACGAGAGACGTTAGGCAATAATTTCAATCTGCTTTGTAAACATGCCAGCGTCCTTTTTGAAGGAAAAGCCAATGAATTTTATTGGCGTTATCATAAAGCGCACGGCGAAATTCATTGGGATACATTCTGTTCAGCTTTGCGTCTCCAGTTTCGCCAGAGCAGAGACGATGTAGATATAGAAGAGTTAATTAGAAACACTAAACAAAAACCAAATGAATCTTTTGATAGTTTTTATGATACAGTATCTGGCTTAGTCGATCAGCTGGAGCATCCGTGGACTTCGAGTAAAGTAATTCGAGTTCTTAGAAATAATTTGCGTCCAGAAATTAGACATGAGATCTTAAACATTAACACTGTTTCAGATCTAAGAGAGATTTGTCGTAGGCGCGAAGCTTTCTTGGCCGATGTTAAGCGGTGCAGTGGCTACGTCCGCAGCACTCCGTTCAGACGGGAAGTTTCTGAATTTATTCAGGAATGCGAGACTCAGGTAGAATCAGAACCTGAAAGTGAGGTTGATGTCGAAGCGTTTTCCTTATTATGTTGGAACTGCCGCAAGGAGGACCATAGATATCAGGATTGTGTATCTGAAAGAAGGGTATTCTGTTACGGATGTGGAGCTGCAAATACTTACAAACCAAGTTGTAGTAAGTGTTCAAAAAACTCCAAAGCCGGCATGTCGAAGTCGCAATTCAGACCGAAGATTTCGCATGTCTCCCGAAACCAATCCACGATGACCGAAGAGTAGAAGATGCAACAATAATTGCACAACTCCCATTCCTTGACGAACAACAACTACCTACTTGTCCTTTACTACACAGCAAAATCCCTTTATTAAAGGGTATAACTATACCAGACGATAATTATTTATATAATGTTGAAAAGCGGAAGGCTCGAAACTCTAGTCGAATAAAAGCATTCTGGCAGAATGTCAAGAATTGAAAAAATTGGAATAAATTATATAAATTCACTACCTGCAGGACCAAAAGATCCTCGTCCGTTTGTGCCAATTCGGTTGTTTAATCGTACAGTTTACGGTCTGTTAGACTCTGGCGCTTCGATAAGCTGTGCTGGAGGTAACTTGGCTGTTGAGATAATAGCCGCAAGGAACTATAAGGCCATTAACAGTAGTGCTGCAACGGCAGACGGCCTAGCACAGCGTATAGTAGGACATTTACAAACCGAGGTGGAGTACGGCGACGAAATAAAGTTGTTAAAAGTTTACATAGTACCGTCGCTTAAACAAGATTTGTATTTGGGCATAGATTTCTGGAAGATTTACGATTTACTTCCCAGAAGTCTGATCATATCCGAGTTAGATACACCGGAGGATGATTGCAAAGCCAAAGTAGATCAGCACAGATTGTCCGATATAAATAAAGCTAAATTAACGAACGTTATTAGTTGTTTTCCATCGTTTAGCCAAGAAGGTCTCGGAAAGACCAACCTTATATCACATTCAATAGATGTAGGTACGGCTAAACCAATAAAACAACGCCATTTCCCTGTTTCACCGGCCGTAGAAAAGGCAATGTATGCCGAGATTGACAGGATGATACAACTAGGAGTGATAGAAGAGTCCGACAGTTTTTGGTCATCTCCAATCGTTATGGTAACGAAACCTGGGAAGGTCCGAATTTGTTTAGATTGTCGTAAGGTGAATAGCTTCACCGAAAAGGATGCATATCCTCTACCTCAAATTAGTGGAATTTTGAGTAGATTGCCTAAGGCTGAATATATAACTAGTCTTGATCTTAAAGATGCGTATTGGCAAGTTCCTTTAGATATTGCATCGCGTGACAAGACGGCGTTCACAGTCCCGGGTAGACCCCTCTATCAGTTTAAAGTTATGCCGTTTGGGCTTTGCAATGCCACAAACACAATGTCTCGGCTGATGGACAAAGTGGTGCCAGCTCATCTGAGGAACGAGGTTTTCATTTATCTAGATGATCTGCTGGTAGTGTCTTCGAGTTTTGAGAGGCATTTAGAAGTACTAAGAGAGGTTGCTCTTCACATAAGGCGTGCAGGTTTGACGATCAATATTGGCAAAAGTCACTTCTGCATGCTGAGGGTGCGATACTTGGGCCATATAATCGGCGATGGAGGAATCCGAACTGACCCTGAAAAGGTTGTCGCTATAAGGAACTTCCCATTGCCTGCAACATTGCGCAGCTTGCGAAGTTTTATGGGGCTGTGTGGATGGTATCGCAAGTTCGTTCCAAATTTTGCGTCTTTTGCCGCTCCATTAACAGATTTGATGACTACGAAAAGAAGATTCAGTTTGACTGAGGCAGCAGTAGAATCTTTTGAGAAGCTAAAACAATGTCTTAGCGAGGCTCCTGTTTTATGCAGTCCTGATTTTTCGAAACCGTTCGCAATACATTGCAATGCGAGTAAGACCGGAGTTGGAGCTGTATTAGTTCAAGTTTCGGAAGAAGGAGATCAGCGTCCTATTGCCTTCATTTCAAAGAAATTAAATAAGGCGCAACGAAATTATACCGTCACAGAGCAAGAATGTCTCGCAGCGATCGTGGCTCTTAAAAGTTTTAGGGCGTATGTGGAAGGACATAGATTCAAAATCATCACGGACCATGCTTCATTAAAATGGTTGATGTCTAACCACGATCTAAATTCGCGCTTAGCTCGATGGGCTTTGGCCTTGCAAAGGTATGATTTCGAGATTGAGCGTCGCAAAGGTTCGCTTAACGTAGTTCCCGACTCCTTGTCTCGGGTAAACGAACACGTGATAGCTGCAATAGACTTGCGGGATGGATTTCTCGTAGACCTAAATTCCGATCACTTTAAATCCGCGGAAACGAACTAGTGCAGAAAGTGAGCGCAAATCAGTTGAATTTTCCCGATCTCAAGACCGATAGCGGTTACATTTATCGGAATGCTGAGCATTTGACTGGAGAGCAGGTGCACGATGAATATGCCTGGAAGCTCTGGGTACCTAAGGAATTGGTCCCTGAAATACTTTCTCGTGCTCATGATAGTTCGTTGTCTGCTCATGGTGGGATACACAAGACCATTGAAAGAGTTAGACGTTACTATTTCTGGCCTGGACTCGTAGCAGATGTTAAGGCTTATATTAATGCTTGTGTGGTGTGCAAAACCACAAAAGCACCAAATTATGTTTTGCGACCACCGTTAGGAAAAGCGCCGGAGAGTCAAAGGTTTTTCCAACGATTATTTATAGATTTTCTTGGGCCGTACCCCAGATCCAGAGGGGGAAATATTGGGATTTTTATCGTTCTCGACCATTTTTCCAAATATGTCTTTCTCAAACCAGTAAAGAAGATAGATGCAGGTGGAGTTATAAAATATTTGGAAGGGGAATTGTTCATGGCGTATGACACTCCCGAAACAATAGTGTCAGACAATGGATCTCAGTTCCGTTCGCACGCTTTTCAGAAATTATCGCAGCAGTATGGCATTACGCATACGCTTACCGCCGTGCATTCGCCGCAGGCTAACGCCTCCGAGCGCGTTAATCGCTCAGTTATCGCTGCCATTAGAGCGTATTTGCGACCCGATCAAAAGGACTGGGACGAATACCTAAATAGGATTTGTTGTGCGTTGAGATCATCAGTACACTCTAGCTTAGGGACTTCTCTTTACTACATGGTTTTCGGGCAACACATGATTACTTCGGGTTCTACGTACTCATTGTTGAGGAAGCTCAACTTATTGGATGACCGATCCTTGAAATTTGACCGTCAAGACGGTCCCGAACGGTCCCGAAATAGTACGGGAGAAAGCATGCCAACTTATGCTAGCGAAGCACTCCGAAAACGAGAAGAAGCACAATCTCCGGTCAAGAGTCGTTTCGTATGTAGAAGGGCAAGAAGTATTTCGTAGGAATTTTAAGCAAAGCTGTTTTCAGACAGGCTACAATGCTAAATTCGGTCCTGCTTTTGTAAAAGCCAGAGTTCGGAAAAGGTTAGGAAACTCTTACTACGAGCTAGAAGATTTACAAGGTAAACTATTGGGTACATACCATGCGAAAGATATTCGCCAATGACGTGTCTTCAGTCGGCATCAGTCTAGGGTATTAATGGAAGGTACACCCTAGCCAGATGTTACCGGGGGGCTTTTGTAGTGGCGACTGAAGAGCCGCGAAATAAGTTTTGGCCAAAAAGCATGCTACAGATCTTAAGATCTTTAAGCCTAGCTTTGGAGCATATTAAAATGATATATGAAGCTCGGCCTAAAAGCAGACAGCCTTTTCGCGATTGCTAAGCTGAGCTTTAATGCATGTGCATAAGAATTCGTGTGCTGCATTTTTTTTATTGTATTGTTTTGCCAGAACAGAATCTAGGGCAAATATAACAGATAGCTCATATCGGCGCCAGGGAAGATCTGGAAAGCTCGTGTTCCAATTAGGAAATTTTTGCTGCTGCTGCGCCTGAACCTAAGTTGCTCCATCCGTTTCCGTACTGAATTTCTTTTGAAATCGAGATCCGGTGGAGTGCACAAGCATTTAAATTGCGTCCCGCACCCCAAAGTTGTGAATAAGTGCTAAGTCCACGCGGTCAATATTAAAGTCGGTTCAAAGAAAAGGTTAAGCCGAAGCTTGTGCAAATTCAAGTGAGTAGAGTTAAGCTGCTTGCGTCTGTGTACAGTGCATAACCCTTTTATTGTCCAGGTCTCAAAAGCAACTGTCCGCTAAAATAGCACGGGCTGGTGTCGGCCAGTCCAAGAGACGTTAGACCTGGGAGGTCCCCTTCATTTACATTGGAATCAAATATTCAGTGGGTAAATATTTATTGGAAAGAGTGTTTCGGTTATCTGTTGCTTACTGTGGCAAATTTCAATATCGACAGATTGAACCCAGTAAGCAGAAATCGAGTTCCTGTCCCGAGGAGCACCCCCGAAGCGGGGCATGACGGGCTAGGAAGCGAGCAGAAGGATGTACATTTAATTCCTAGTGCAGTGAAACCGGCCACAAGCGCGGCTGCGCAGCATTCTTCAGGGGCCGGCCTGCATAGCCAGCAGTGACGGATGAGTTTTTTTTGGAGTTTGCCAGTGATCGGCGGCTGAACTCATTTGACCCTGATTTGACCTTCGTGCCCTTTCGGCTTTAACCTATATTCGATGGTGAAGTTAATTAGTCCCGATTTGTGGGCATAGGCAACGTCCGTCGTCCGATAGCTATAAATGCGTGAACAAAATTTGTGAATAAAAAAATGCGCGAATTAAATTAAATTTCGACGAGTACAAGCTGACGAGTACAAGACGAGTACAAGATGTTTTGAAATTGTAATCCTACTTCTTAAATATTTAAGAATTCTCAATTAAGTTTAAGTAAATATTTTTAATTTTTTCTCTTGCTCGAGGTAAAGAATAGGGTAAAAGAACATGTCTCTTTATCGCTTTTGTTTAGCCCAAGAAATTCAATTAATTTTCAGCTACCTTCGAGGGAGATCGATCTTTCACCGATGGACATAATGAGTGAGTGTTGATGAAAGAACCTATTGTTACTGTCTTTGGAAGAAACAAACAAAAGCCTAAAGAAATTAAATTAATTCTACCCTATGCTAAAAGTTAAACCTAAATTGATTAGAAAGAAATTAATGAATTAATAATTACGCGACTATCGCTACTTTAAAATTTAATTATTCTATTGTCAAGACATGAAGTCTAAATACTATAAATACCAAAGGAAACATGATTCAAAAAGCGACGAAAGATCCTTGAAGTAAATCCCTACGGGTAAACATAAAACTTTTAAATTTTACAATTATTGCAAAAGGATATATATATAATATATTTTCTACTATAATAAGACACATAAGACACTTTAGGTTTCTGTTTATATTATTTGGTTTTATTTAATTGGGAGTGGAGCAGGGAAGGTCCCGCTCCACTCCGATTTATTTATGCATAACACTGAGTACAGTGTGCATTCGCTATGTGAACATACTACATCTCCCTCCTTTTAAAAAATAACGTAATCTAATGGAGTTATTTTCTAATTATTATATATTTTTGTATGTGGTATTAGGTTATACATTTTTTTTTTTTTATATATTTTTTGTATATATGTATAATATATATATATATATATATATTTTTTTTTTTTTTTACTAATATATTTTTTGGTATATATGTATATATAGGTATATATTATTATTATTATTATTATTATTTTTTTTTTTTTTTTTTGTTTTTTTTGTTTTTACTAATATATATTTTTGTTTTGTTTATTGTGTTTTGTTTTTCTCTTTTTTTTTTTTTAATTTGATTTGGTTTATATATGTTTTTGTATTTTATATGAAGTATATTGAAATTCGGAATGTAAAGTTTTAAGATGTTCTGTTTTAATTGGTCGTTATAAATAAAAATTTTTATTATTATTTATTTATTTATTTTTTTTTTTTTTTACTTTGTTGTTGTTTTTTTTTATTTATTTTTTTTTTTTCGTTTGGTGGTCTGCAGTATATGTTATGTTGTCGATTTTCATATAACTGCACAAGTCATTAATTATTTAATTTTGATGTACTATTTCCATGTCCAAAATGACCGTCTTCATTGGACCGTACTTTAGAATAAAAGATTCGAATATTGATTTTAGCGACACTTTTTTTTTTTTTTTTTTTTTTTTTTGTGTTGCTATTGCCACCAAATAATTGTTAAGTCACCAATTAGAGTGACTGGATATTCATTGCCATTTTCTGACCTGGGTAGAGGACCGATCGGTGCACTATCACTCTATCAAAGGCATTTTCTGTTGGTGAGTTGGTTAGGATCATAGTTATTTTGTATGCGTCATTGTTTTCGACGTAAGGCATTTAGGACATCTACAAATATACTCTTGTATTTCACAAGTTTTTTTTTTTTTTTTACTATGGTAGTGTCTTTTTACTTTGGCCAAAGTTTTATTTATGCCATTATGACCTCTTTTTATTTGTTTTATTATGTAGTGTAGACAGTAAGCTTCTTCTTGGGTCACCGGGTTGAGTAGCTACTCTCAATGAATTTTATTGCCCATTATATTAAAATTATCTATTGTAACATGTACAAAGATATTTTCCCGCGGTGCCATTTGAGTTTGCATATTTTATATACCGGCTTGCATTTCAAGCCTTTGGAAAAATTGACCTAAGTCAAGGACTCCATTGGTCTATAAATCGCTAACTTCTTATCTTGCAATAATTTTCTTATCATGTTTAAAGAAACATAACATAGTTTTTTATATGCAAGGTCACTACTTTTCATAATTCGTCATTTTTTATGACGTTGGGCTTGAAGCTCTTAGTAGTTATTGCCTAGGCAATCCTACTTTTTATTCTTTGTTTCCCTGCGCAGGATTTCTGTCTACTTTGTTGCCTGGTAGTGACTTTCAGGTCTTTATTTTGTAAGTCTTTGAGTTCTTTTATATTTGTACGCGAAAGTGCGTCTGCTACGAAATTATCTTTTCCCTTTAGGTATTCTACAGTGAAGTCGTATTCTTCACGCTCTAGCCGCATGCTAGTTGGAATTAGTCATAGAAAATAGATACGTTAATGGTCTATGGTCCGTTTTAATAGTGATATGTTTGCCATAAATGTATGGTCTAAAATGTGTAATTGCCCAATGAATTGCCGCGAGTTCTTGTTCCGTTGTACTCTTGTTGGTTTCTCCTTTTTTTAAATGAACGAGATGCATAGGCTATTGGGAGCTGAATCCCGTCACGGTTCTGAGTTAGAACCGCTCCGCAAGCTTGTTTACTAGCATCCGTTATAATGCAAAATTCTTTGCGAAAATCAGGATATTGTAATAATGTGGGGTGCATAAGCTTTTCTTTAAGGTATTCGAATGCGTTTTGGCATTCGCTTGACCATTCAAAAGGGACATTCTTTTTACATAATCTGGTTATGTGCCGTGAATAATCGGCGAAGTTTCTTATAAATCGACGATGTTGTACTCAGATACAGACGTTGTTGTTAATTAATTGAAGAATTGTATTGTTGCCAGCGCTATATGTTATCGGAACGTATATTGGATAATTTAAATTTTGGGGTCTAATTATAAACCAGTCTTCACTTTGTTTAAAATCTAGCTGACAATTGAAAAATTTTTTTTTTTATAAAATCTATGCCTATTATTCCATTACGGTATTGGAAAATTTGAGTCTACCAAATGAAATTCATGTGGAATAATATATTTTGTTGATCGGAGTTCTATTGAGGTTGTTCCCTGAGACTTTATTACACCTTGGCCTATGCCTTCGATGTTTATTATTTTATCTGCACCAGTATCTATGAGGAATGTTAGTTTATTTTCAGTTGAGTGATTATAGAAAGTTACGAATATATTAAGACTGTAATTGATGGAATGAACTTTTGCATTTATTGATTGCTTCCTGAAGGGTTCTGTGAGTTTTCCGACGTATTTTGCAACGTTCTCACATTGTTGTTATTGTTTCAAATTTGTAATTTTGTGTCATGGCCTTTACAGCTGTTGTAGTGCTGTATTTATTGGCAAGGGATTGGCTGATACCTTCACTGATAAAGGCGCCTTCAAGGGCCTTCGTCAGTTTCTCAACCTCTTGGGTGTATTGGTTAGCCGTTTTATTTCTCTGTTGCAGATTAAGAAGCTTGGCAGATATAACTTCTACCGATTCTCCTTTTACTGCACTTGACAGTTGGGCAATAATTGCACCAATTGTCTGCTCATTACTTATGAGATTCCTTGCATGGCCTTTAAGTTTAGTTTTTATAAGGCTTATCGCTGTCGTTTCATGTGTGCCTTTTAAGGTGTCTAATAAACCTAGAGCATAAAAAAAAACTTTGTAAATTTTCGTGCCTACCGTCAAACTCTGGTATCAGAGATGTGGCTAGCTTGATAAATTCTGTCACTGTCTGTGCCATTTCGGAAATTGTGATTCTTTCTGGCTTATTTTCAATTTGATCGCTTCCTTCTAATGTTTCAATGTCACTATCGGATTCAGCGTCGCTTGGTTGAATATATTCGTCTAGTACTTTGAAATGGTCGGGATCGAATTCCACCAATTGACTTAGACTTTCTGTCCCGTTAATCGGAATATGTCTTCTTTTCCTAATATTATTCAATCTTGTGTTTAGGGATTTTATTACCCTTTACATTTGTTGCAGTGCTCAGGTGTGAGCCTACTAAGTTAACTATATTATTATATTCCCTTACTAAAATTTCTGTGTGTCTCAAATTTTGGTTATAGAAGAAAAATTTAACTAAAAAATAATTAGTACAGCGAAATCCAAAGCAGAAAAAAAATTAATAAAGACAATAAAGTTGGCAAAGTGAAACGCCATAAAAATTACCAGCTTTTAACAAAGCAAGAAAATTCGAAATAAATAAAATACAGAACGAAATAAAGAAGCTAAAGAACTTCCAGTGGGAAGAAATAAAGACACACTAAGGACACATATAATAAGACACAGTGTTTACCTATATAATAAGACACATAAGACACTTTATATTTTATAAATTTATTTATTTTTCATATGTTTCTTTTTATATATATATATATCAATTTAGGTTCAATACAATTTTTTTTCATAATAAAGACCAATTTTGTCCGATTTTATTAGAAAGACCAAATATTTTCTGTATTAATAAAATATTTATTGAAAAAATATTAATTTATTTTAATTTATAATTCATAAGAAAATTAACAATTTAAGCTCTTAAGCTTCACTTCATAAGTCATTGATAAATGATTAAACGGAATAAGCCTGTTTTGCAAAACTTTGATTCTTAAATTTCCCTCCATAAGTCTGACATTAGTTCGTGCTCCGTGTTTTGCCAGACACAGTGTTTAAATTAATAATGGCTGAAAATCAGAGCCGAGGACGCAGGCGTCCATACGACTATAAGCAGTGTTTAAATTTGAAAAAAAAATATCAAAATGGAAGAATACAAAATCATATATAAACCAATAATGAAATGGTATGATCAACCATCAAAAAATCATATTTAAATCAATAATAAATCAATTCACTCCTGGGTGAATGTACATAAATCCTACCTATACTTTTCGCATAGCTTTACAGGCTATGCTGCTCATTGGGCAGAAAAGGTTCCGCTCAATGTTACAATTTGTTGTTTAGAAATAATATGCAGCGCAGTGCATCGAGGTTGGGTGTGCCACGCAGGGCAACAAAAAAATTATATTCGGCTGATCCGATCGTCCGATGTCGGGCTGGCTGCTGTTTGCTCTTCCTTCCTTACGTCAGCTTGGCGTCGCCGGGCAGGCACGCTGACGTTCCCTCGAAGGTGCAGGCGGCGGGTTGCCTCCCGCACTCGGTTTCTGCCACTACTGACCTGGGCCTAGGAGGCTCCATCGAAGGCGCAGGGGGCGGTCTGCCTCCCACGCTCGTCTGCTTCTGCTCTTACGGTTGTTCTCGGCCGGTGATGCCTGGTTAAGGAGGCTCCAACGAAGGCGCAGGGGGCGGTCTGCCTCCCACGCTCGTCTGCTGCTGCTCACACGGATGTTCTTGGCCGGTGATGCCGGGTTGAGGAGGCTCCATCGAAGGCGCAGGGGGCGGTCTGCCTCCCACGCTCGTCTGCTGCTGCTCACACGGATGTTCTTGGCCGGTGATGCCGGGTTGAGGAGGCTCCATCGAAGGCGCAGGGGGCGGTCTGCCTCCCGCGCTCGTCTGCTGCTGCTCACACGGATGTTCTCGGTTGAGATGCCGGGATTAGGATGTCTTAAATGAGTTTCAGTTGGATGGTCCGATGGTCAGGCGGCGATTTTCTCCACAACGGGGTCTCGTTCTTTTGCTCAGCCACATTAGTTTGATTTACTGTTGGTTTTACTTCCAAAAAAATTAAGCGCGAAAACACTTTTAATTATGCGGTCTGGCGTTTGCAAATCACGATTCGCAGTAGTCATAAACGAATTGTAAGATTTTATAAATTTGTGCTGAATGCCGCCTCTTCTTTAGTGGCTTCGTTAGGAAAGTCACTGATTGCTGGATTTAGCTGGACTGTTTTGTTTTTCATTATTTTAATATTTTGTTTTTTTTTTTCACATTTTCAGATTTTTCATTACAACTTTTTGTTTGCTGGTTTCGATGTCACGGTCGCCATATAATAAGACACATAAGACACTTTAGGTTTCTGTTTATATTATTTGGTTTTATTTAATTGGGAGTGGAGCAGGGAAGGTCCCGCTCCACTCCGATCATGGATCGTCAATGCTCTTGGCTTTTTTATACGATCGGTTCTTAGCTTAATTCGGGGAAGCAGCGCTGCCGGCGTAGCCTGCAGCGCTGCGACGCTTATATGCATATATAAATAAGCGACTGCAAAGTTCGCTGAGGTAGAGGAGGTATCATGTTCACGTAGTGACAGAATGGTCGCGCATGTAAGGAATGCGGACTCAGCACTTAGGTGGCCCGTTGCAAGGGTTTTGGACTCATAAAATAAGTGCATTAATATATTTGTATTTATTGTATTTATTTATGCATAACACTGAGTACAGTGTGCATTCGCTATGTGAACATACTACATCTCCCTCCTTTTAAAAAATAACGTAATCTAATGGAGTTATTTTCTAATTATTATATATTTTTGTATGTGGTATTAGGTTATACATTTTTTTTTGTTTATATATTTTTTGTATATATGTATATAATATATATATATATATATATTTTTTTTTTTTTTACTAATATATTTTTTGGTATATATGTATATATAGGTATATATTATTATTATTATTATTATTATTTTTTTTTTTTTTGTTTTTTTTGTTTTTACTAATATATATTTTTGTTTTGTTTATTGTGTTTTGTTTTCTCTTTTTTTTTTTTTAATTTGATTTGGTTTATATATGTTTTTGTATTTTATATGAAGTATATTGAAATTCGGAATGTAAAGTTTTAAGATGTTCTGTTTTAATTGGTCGTTATAAATAAAAATTTTTATTATTATTTATTTATTTATTTTTTTTTTTTTTACTTTGTTGTTGTTTTTTTTTTTTTTTTTTTTTTTCGTTTGGTGGTCTGCAGTATATGTTATGTTGTCGATTTTCATATAACTGCACAAGTCATTAATTATTTAATTTTGATGTACTATTTCCATGTCCAAAATGAACGTCTTCATTGGACCGTACTTTAGAATAAAAGATTCGAATATTGATTTTAGCGACACTTTTTTTTTTTTTTTTTTTTTTTTGTGTTGCTATTGCCACCAAATAATTGTTAAGTCACCAATTAGAGTGACTGGATATTCATTGCCATTTTCTGACCTGGGTAGAGGACCGATCGGTGCACTATCACTCTATCAAAGGCATTTTCTGTTGGTGAGTTGGTTAGGATCATAGTTATTTTGTATGCGTCATTGTTTTCGACGTAAGGCATTTAGGACATCTACAAATATACTCTTGTATTTCACAAGTTTTTTTTTTTTTTTTTACTATGGTAGTGTCTTTTTACTTTGGCCAAAGTTTTATTTATGCCATTATGACCTCTTTTTATTTGTTTTATTATGTAGTGTAGACAGTAAGCTTCTTCTTGGGTCACCGGGTTGAGTAGCTACTCTCAATGAATTTTATTGCCCATTATATTGAAATTATCTATTGTAACATGTACAAAGATATTTTCCCGCGGTGCCATTTGAGTTTGCATATTTTATATACCGGCTTGCATTTCAAGCCTTTGGAAAAATTGACCTAAGTCAAGGACTCCATTGGTCTATAAATCGCTAACTTCTTATCTTGCAATAATTTTCTTATCATGTTTAAAGAAACATAACATAGTTTTTTATATGCAAGGTCACTACTTTTCATAATTCGTCATTTTTTATGACGTTGGGCTTGAAGCTCTTAGTAGTTATTGCCTAGGCAATCCTACTTTTTTATTCTTTGTTTCCCTGCGCAGGATTTCTGTCTACTTTGTTGCCTGGTAGTGACTTTCAGGTCTTTATTTTGTAAGTCTTTGAGTTCTTTTATATTTGTACGCGAAAGTGCGTCTGCTACGAAATTATCTTTTCCCTTTAGGTATTCTACAGTGAAGTCGTATTCTTCACGCTCTAGCCGCATGCTAGTTGGAATTAGTCATAGAAAATAGATACGTTAATGGTCTATGGTCCGTTTTAATAGTGATATGTTTGCCATAAATGTATGGTCTAAAATGGGTAATTGCCCAATGAATTGCCGCGAGTTCTTGTTCCGTTGTACTCTTGTTGGTTTCTCCTTTTTTTAAATGAACGAGATGCATAGGCTATTGGGAGCTGAATCCCGTCACGGTTCTGAGTTAGAACCGCTCCGCAAGCTTGTTTACTAGCATCCGTTATAATGCAAAATTCTTTGCGAAAATCAGGATATTGTAATAATGTGGGGTGCATAAGCTTTTCTTTAAGGTATTCGAATGCGTTTTGGCATTCGCTTGACCATTCAAAAGGGACATTCTTTTTACATAATCTGGTTATGTGCCGTGAATAATCGGCGAAGTTTCTTATAAATCGACGATGTTGTACTCAGATACAGACGGTTCTACGATTTTGTTGTTAATTAATTTTCCTACTTGTTTTTGAATTTCTTCAATATGGCTATGCGGACTTCTGTAGTTTTTTATATAAATGGGTTCATCATCTTTAAGTCTTAATGTTTGCTTATAAAAATTGTTTGTTGATATTGGTTCGGTTTCCAGTCCGAACACATCACTATACTTTGTGCATAATTCAGTTAATTGGCTATTAAATTGCTCTGGAAAATTTTTCTTTAGTTTTGAAAGTACTTGTTCGATTCTATTTTCTGGAACGGTGTTATGAATGTCATAATCTTTTAGGTTTTCATATTGGATTTTGTTTACTTTGACCAATTGTTCGAAATTAGTTGTATTTAGTAGTCGAATGTATACATGTTTGGATGCTGCTATTGTATTTGCAATATAAATTCCATTATGTATTTCCTGATTAGGAACAAATATGTAATCATTTACGGTATTAATGTCTATTTTCCGAATAACTTGTGATCTGGCTGGCAGAAGAATTGTATTGTTGCCAGCGCTATATGTTATCGGAACGTATATTGGATAATTTAAATTTTGGGGTCTAATTATAAACCAGTCTTCACTTGGTTTAAAATCTAGCTGACAATTGAAAATTTTTTTTTTTTTTATAAAATCTATGCCTATTATTCCATTACGGTATTGGAAAATTTGAGTCTACCAAATGAAATTCATGTGGAATAATATATTTTGTTGATCGGAGTTCTATTGAGGTTGTTCCCTGAGACTTTATTACACCTTGGCCTATGCCTTCGATGTTTATTATTTTTTCATCGTGAATTTTGAAGTTATCAGAATTTACTTTTAAAAGTGAGATATCTGCACCAGTATCTATGAGGAATGTTAGTTTATTTTCAGTTGAGTGATTATAGAAAGTTACGAATATATTAAGACTGTAATTGATGGAATGAACTTTTGCATTTATTGATTGCTTCCTGAAGGGTTCTGTGAGTTTTCCGACGTATTTTGCAACGTTCTCACATTGTTGTTATTGTTTCAAATTTGTAATTTTGTGTCATGGCCTTTACAGCTGTTGTAGTGCTGTATTTATTGGCAAGGGATTGGCTGATACCTTCACTGATAAAGGCGCCTTCAAGGGCCTTCGTCAGTTTCTCAACCTCTTGGGTGTATTGGTTAGCCGTTTTATTTCTCTGTTGCAGATTAAGAAGCTTGGCAGATATAACTTCTACCGATTCTCCTTTTACTGCACTTGACAGTTGGGCAATAATTGCACCAATTGTCTGCTCATTACTTATGAGATTCCTTGCATGGCCTTTAAGTTTAGTTTTTATAAGGCTTATCGCTGTCGTTTCATGTGTGCCTTTTAAGGTGTCTAATAAACCTAGAGCATAAAAAAAACTTTGTAAATTTTCGTGCCTACCGTCAAACTCTGGTATCAGAGATGTGGCTAGCTTGATAAATTCTGTCACTGTCTGTGCCATTTCGGAAATTGTTATTCTTTCTGGCTTATATTCAATTTGATCGCTTCCTTCTAATGTTTCAATGTCACTATCGGATTCAGCGTCGCTTGGTTGAATATATTCGTCTAGTACTTTGAAATGGTCGGGATCGAATTCCACCAATTGACTTAGACTTTCTGTCACGTTAATCGGAATATGTCTTCTTTTCCTAATATTATTCAATCTTGTGTTTAGGGATTTTATTACCCTTAAACATTTGTTGCAGTGCTCAGGTGTGAGCCTACTAAGTTAACTATATTATTATATTCCCTTACTAAAATTTCTGTGTGTCTCAAATTTTGGTTATAGAAGAAAAATTTAACTAAAAAATAATTAGTACAGCGAAATCCAAAGCAGAAAAAATTAATAAAGACAATAAAGTTGGCAAAGTGAAACGCCATAAAAATTACCAGCTTTTAACAAAGCAAGAAAATTCGAAATAAATAAAATACAGAACGAAATAAAGAAGCTAAAGAACTTCCAGTGGGAAGAAATAAAGACACACTAAGGACACATATAATAAGACACAGTGTTTACCTATATAATAAGACACATAAGACACTTTATATTTTATAAATTTATTTATTTTTCATATATTTCTTTTTTTATATATATATATCAATTTAGGTTCAATACAATTTTTTTTCATAATAAAGACCAATTTTGTCCGATTTTATTAGAAAGACCAAATATTTTCTGTATTAATAAAATATTTATTGAAAAAATATTAATTTATTTTAATTTATAATTCATAAGAAAATTAACAATTTAAGCTCTTAAGCTTCACTTCATAAGTCATTGATAAATGATTAAACGGAATAAGGAAGTAAACAGAATAAGCCTGTTTTGCAAAACTTTGATTCTTAAATTTCCCTCCATAAGTCCGACATTAGTTTGTGCTCCGTGTTTTGCCAGACACAGTGTTTAAATTAAATTAATAATGGCTGAAAATCAGAGCCGAGGACGCAGGCGTCCATACGACTATAAGCAGTGTTTAAATTTGAAAAAATAAAAAAAAATATCAAAATGGAAGAATACAAAATCATATATAAACCAATAATGAAATGGTATGATCAACCATCAAAAAATCATATTTAAATCAATAATAAATCAATTCACTCCTGGGTGAATGTACATAAATCCTACCTATACTTTTCGCATAGCTTTACAGGCTATGCTGCTCATTGGGCAGAAAAGGTTCCGCTCAATGTTACAATTTGTTGTTTAGAAATAATATGCAGCGCAGTGCATCGAGGTTGGGTGTGCCACGCAGGGCAACAAAAAAAAATTATATTCGGCTGATCCGATCGTCCGATGTCGGGCTGGCTGCTGTTTGCTCTTCCTTCCTTACGTCAGCTTGGCGTCGCCGGGCAGGCACGCTGACGTTCCCTCGAAGGTGCAGGCGGCGGGTTGCCTCCCGCACTCGGTTTCTGCCACTACTGACCTGGGCCTAGGAGGCTCCATCGAAGGCGCAGGGGGCGGTCTGCCTCCCACGCTCGTCTGCTTCTGCTCTTACGGTTGTTCTCGGCCGGTGATGCCTGGTTGAGGAGGCTCCAACGAAGGCGCAGGGGGCGGTCTGCCTCCCACGCTCGTCTGCTGCTGCTCACACGGATGTTCTTGGCCGGTGATGCCGGGTTGAGGAGGCTCCATCGAAGGCGCAGGGGGCGGTCTGCCTCCCACGCTCGTCTGCTGCTGCTCACACGGATGTTCTTGGCCGGTGATGCCGGGTTGAGGAGGCTCCATCGAAGGCGCAGGGGGCGGTCTGCCTCCCACGCTCGTCTGCTGCTGCTCACACGGATGTTCTCGGTTGAGATGCCGGGATTAGGATGTCTTAAATGAGTTTCAGTTGGATGGTCCGATGGTCAGGCGGCGATTTTCTCCACAACGGGGTCTCGTTCTTTTGCTCAGCCACATCAGTTTGATTTACTGTTGGTTTTACTTCCAAAAAAAATTAAGCGCGAAAACACTTTTAATTATGCGGTCTGGCGTTTGCAAATCACGATTCGCAGTAGTCATAAACGAATTGTAAGATTTTATAAATTTGTGCTGAATGCCGCCTCTTCTTTAGTGGCTTCGTTAGGAAAGTCACTGATTGCTGGATTTAGCTGGACTGTTTTGTTTTTCATTATTTTAATATTTTGTTTTTTTTTTTCACATTTTCAGATTTTTCATTACAACTTTTTGTTTGCTGGTTTCGATGTCACGGTCGCCATATAATAAGACACATAAGACACTTTAGGTTTCTGTTTATATTATTTGGTTTTATTTAATTGGGAGTGGAGCAGGGAAGGTCCCGCTCCACTCCGATCATGGATCGTCAATCTGGCTTTTTTATACGATCGGTTCTTAGCTTAATTCGGGGAAGCAGCGCTGCCGGCGTAGCCTGCAGCACTGCGACGCTTATATGCATATATAAGTAAGCGACTGCAAAGTTCGCTGAGGTAGAGGAGGTATCATGTTCACGTAGTGACAGAATGGTCGCGCATGTAAGGAATGCGGACTCAGCACTTAGGTGGCCCGTTGCAAGGGTTTTGGACTCATAAAATAAGTGCATTAATATATTTGTATTTATTGTATTTATTGTATTTATTTATGCATAACACTGAGTACAGTGTGCATTCGCTATGTGAACATACTACACTACATATCTCAAAATGAATTTAAATCTAATGTTAGCTTTAATCCATAAATTTATATTAAACCTTATTATCTAATGAAATTATGAACTCTTAAATCTCTTTGGTTTTACCGGCTCGAATTGATGACTCCACGGTCGTAAGGATCAAAAGGGATCACCAGAGTCATGCTCTTGCGGCAGGTGATCGTAGGTAGGGCGGGCATTATGCGAGCACAACACCATCTGTGTCTCCGCATGAAATTAGTTTTCTCTCTGTCCTTCTGTCTGTTCTCTAAGCTTTCGCTTGTCCTTCTAACCTTTCCCCTTCAATGAATTTGGTTTATCATATCTTCCGGTTTAGTTCTAGCTATTTTTTTGTCGCAGCACGCTCAATTTCTTGACTTGTTGATAATAATGTGTAGTCAGTGTCCGAGATCTGGGTAAGCAAGACCACCACCCCCAAAGCCGACGAGCTAGAGCCGGAAACATACAGCATGCCCCGCAGCTCAGATCCTCCTAAAGCAGACAAACTTACGCGTTACACACTACAGTGTGTGCTTATAGGGAAGAAGAGGAAGAACCCATGACGATCCGACGAGCTTAGCACAGAGCAATGCTAGGAATGCACGAAACCGAATCTTCTTATACACTAACTTACCCTTAAGGGGGTCTTCTACCTTCGCGCTCAAATTTGAGGCCTATTTTTCAAGGATGGATTGCAAAAAAACTACACATGATATCCGAACAAAATTTTTTTTATTTGATTAATTAATGCTTAAACTTGAAGAAAAAAAGAAAACCACATGAATTGATCATAAAATTTGCCATTGGCGCGTCGTTAAATAAACCACTGCCGGCGCGACAGAGTCAAACAGCTGGCAAGAAATCTCAGATTCAGAAAATGCAAACAACAAGAAATTTTTTTAAACTTAATTTTAAGAATGTCGATTAGGGTAGTCACAAGCTTTTTTTAATATGTATTTGCAAATTTCACAAAATGGCAGCGATTTAAAAAAGTTTCATTCAATCATTTCAATCTAAAAATGACTGTAAAAAATTTAAAAAAAAAATTGTTGGAAAAAAGCTTGTGTCTAGACCTAGCGGGATGTTTTGTGAATAAGTAACGCTTTACAGAACTAGGATATCTTTTATGGTTTCGTCAAAATCGTGCCAAAACTTTTGAAAAACACTACTTTCGGGAAAACGCTTTTAAAGATAGGAAAAATTATCGAAAGGTATGGAGGTGGCAATCTTTCGGGCTTCGTTTACCCATGAAGGAATGCGAATTATACAAAACCCTTTATATGGCGTATTTCTCAGATCCTCTAGTATTTAAAAAAAATTAAAAAAAAAATATAATAAAAATCGTAAGTAGAAGACCCCCTTAAGCTGGTGAACACAGGTCAGGGAGTCCGAGTGGGCAACCGACACCCCTAGTCTCTATTATACAGAATTAAAGGGACTAGCTGTCTACTACAAGTAGTGGTGATAAGACACCACCCTGCTGACAGCCTCTGGTGGTTTGAGCTCTAACTGTCACACTTTTGACTGTAACTTCTGCTATTCTGCTATCGTGAGATCCGTCTCAACTCCTTTTGCTACAGAGTGCTCTTACCACAACATCATGAGCTGTGTTATCTTCGCACGAAGTGGGAGTTTCTAATGTGATTGTATTGTGATTGCAAGGATTTTCAGCAGAAAGAAGGTTAGGCTGATCGGCCTAATGGATTTGGGACGAAAGGGGTCTTTCTTCCCAACCTTCGGGATAAAGATCACCCTAGCCGTTCTCCATGCCCTAGGAATGTAACCCATTGCTAGACTCCCCCGGAAAATAATTATAAGGAACAGCATTAGTTGTTCGACACCCTTCTGAAGATGGATGGGTATGATTCCATTCACCCCCGGAGCCTTGTAGGAGCTGAGTGTACACAACGCCCACCTAATCTTCTGTTTAGTTACGATCGCTGCCGCCATGCTCCAGGGGATCCTTTCGCAACTGTTGTCTACATTGGAGATGGTTCTGCACAGAGGGAAGTGAGTTTGCAGGAGAAGTTCCGCTCTCTCCTCCTCGTCCTCGGTGAATGACCCATTTGCCCTCTTCAGACAAAGATCAGATAGTACTTTGCCTTTTGAGATTGCCTTAAACACCCTGCCTGCAGGTGCGGCTTGCTCTATGGTGGAAAAAAATTTCCGAAAGTGAGCTCGCTTACTGTACCGGATTTCTTTGTTATATTCTGTCAGCTTTTTGGTGTAAACTTCCCAATTGGCGCTGTTCTTTTTAGCTGTGTTAAACAGCTTCCTGACTTCTGCACGAAGTAGTCCTAGTTTCCTATTCCACCAGGGATTGTCCCTACTGGACTCTATGGATTTTTCGGGACAGCTTGCATGATATGCATCCAAGATTGGGTCTCCTACTTTCTTTAGAGTTGCTCAAGGTCTTCTGGTGACGATACTCTCCTACTATGATTCAGTCTGCTCAGATTTAATCCCAGATAGGACTGATAGGTTTACCAGATAGTCCGTCGCGGATTTCTGATAACCTTGCTGAAACTGAGGTTGCTCTAAATGTCGAACAGAATAATCCTGTAGTCCCACATTGACGGTTCTGAATTAACGGGGAGACCCCCTCATTGCCGAAAGTAATATCCAGTACTTCGGCCCTGGTTTAAGTAATGAAAAAGTGTTCAGCTTCCACATTAAAAACTGTAATATCCCTAAATACAATATAATCTAGCAAACACTTACCTCTGCTGTTGTTGTCCGTGCTTCCCCTTTGCGCGTTGGCATCACACTCTAACAGTAGGTGTAGAATTTTTCTGCTACGGTGTTGCACCAGATCCTGAACCTCTGGGGGCATCCGTCACGTCTCCTGGGAAGTATGCTGACGTCACCACAATACTCCCGAGCTCGCTAGTGATCATCACCGCTAATAGATCTCACGGCGATGCCTCCCTTACGTCTGCAATTGTTTGACTGCATCCCGGTGGGTGTCTGGTCATCATCGAAGAGCTGCTCGTTGCGCGTTGGCGCCTCCTCGTCGCCCATGTGCAGGCGCGTCAGGTCCAACCCCTGTAGCGAAATTTAGTCCAATTCGGCCTCCACTGCTGCTAAGTCTATAGCCTCACCTAGTGCCACCTTGGCTGCAGGCGTTGACGTGCCAGGCACATCGTCGGCCTTTGCCTCTGTGGGCACCTTCACCTGCTTTTTGTGCTGACGTCAGGTAAGCTGGCTGAATCTGTAGCTCACCAGCATTTCACGCTTCTTGAGAAGTGTGAGCGGTTCCTCATTCAGGCCGAGCATCAGCACCATGCCGCCCTTAGACTCCAGGGGCCGGATGACCCGCCAGGTCTCGGTGAGAAGGCCCTTGCTCTGCTCATTGAGCAGCCGTACGAGGCAGGTAGACTGTGACGATGTGCGGAGCTGCATACCCACCTTGGTGCTGATGCCTGGAACCGCCAGCTCCAACCACTTCTTCGCATCGCCGTCCTTACAGTCCACTAGGACCCGACCGTCACGGAATTGGATGCCGTTGAAGTTAAGAGCTTCGTCATCTCCTCGACGAGGGCCTGCTCCATCGCCGACAGCTCCTCGCTAAATATAGAAACAACCGTTAGATTTCCAGTTCAATAGCTGTATGCAACTAAACAATTTGGACATTTACAAATCATGTTGCATACTAATTTTCAATTTTTTTTTCACAAATGCATGCACTGGGCGGTGCCCCCGGACCACGTCTGAGGAGTCGAAGGAGGAAATGGGGCGGGTCGGCACGGCAACCAACCTGTCGGTTACCATGTCGGCCAATTTGACCGATCTTCGATCTTCTCCCACTTCTCCGACTGTAGACGACCGTCTTCATGAAGTTCGTCAACCAGAGCCATAGCCAGACCGTCTCTGGGCACCTCGCTAAACTTCTTCGCCTTGCCGACGAAGATTGTAGCTCTTGGCTTGCCCTGTGGGTCCTTCACCCTCTTGGGTGCGCTCTCGCTCACTTCGTCCCACCATAATCCTCGTATTTGGCGATCTCCGCAAGGAATTGGGCCTTATTATCAGTATATCGAGGGTTTGCCCTCAGCTTCATTCTTGACTATCTTGCCGAGGATAAAGAGGGATGTATTGACCCTCGCTCGGTTTTCTTGGTGTGTTAGCTGGTCTATTTTTTTGTGTCTTCGGTGGTGCCCAGCTGAGGCTCAACTTTGTGGTTAGATTCGGGAGTGCTACTTATTATCCCCTCGGGCCTTGATAAATGTCTCAACTTGACATCGGGGGCTCGACCTCGTCGGACTCCGACTGAATTCGGAGATGATTCAAATCCTCTTGCGAGAGACACCCCTTTCTCATCTCATGGTGAGAGCAGCGAGCTAGAGAGGGTTTGGGCCTTCAAAAGGTCGACTTCAGAAGGTTCCGTTCAAGCCCAGCTGGATTTATACCTCAGCTGCGAACCTAAAAGTCAGGGGGCACGGGTCGCTTAACACACCTGACTTGAGGAGAGGCATATTAGACTTGCCCAGGTCCTCCCGACTACAATTGGTCAGCAACCATGATCGAACTCGTACGAGAACCTGCTTCCAGCGGCCTTTGCTTGGAGAGTATAGTCGCACTACCAATAAGCACACAGTTACGGCAGATGACTCTGCCATCTGTTGATCCCCCTATGTACCCTATCGGCTGACAGCCGCTTATCATAAACTTAATATTTATCTCATTTTTCTGTCCGTCTCAAGTAAACTAGTCCCTTACTTTTAAAGTTATCCGAATGAAACTACTACTACGACTACTACGAAAAAGAAAGGAAGCTAACTTCGGCATGCCGAAGATTAAATACCCTTGCAGTAAGTAGAAGAAGAAGAAGAAATATGTTCAGACTTTCCGCTTTCTCGGAATGTTGCTAGCAAAAAATGTTGCTAGCGAAAAATTTTGCTAACGAAATACGTTGCGAAAAAATTAAATGAATTGATATATATATTCCTATGGCAGCTATGATATAGTAGTCCGATTTGAATAAAATTAAAACCGAAATTCTGGAATAATACAAAATGGCCATGTATCAAATTATACGAAAATATATTGAAAATTGTCAAAGTACAAATTTTTTTTCTCAAAAATTTCCGATTGTTCCTATGGCAGCTATATGATATAGTCGTCCGATCCGGCCCGTTCCGACATATATAGTAGTAAGAGCATATAGAAGACTATCTGCAAAGTTTCATTTAGATAGCTTCAAAACTGAGGGACTAGTTTGCGTAGAAACGGACGGACAGACGGACAGACAGAGGGACAGACGGACATGGCTAGATCGACTCGGCAGTTGATGCTGATCAAGAATATATATACTTTATAGGGTCGGAAATGTCTCTTTCACTGCGTTGCAAACTTCTGACTAAAATTATAATACCCTGCCAGGGTATAAAACTTCGCTGTGTATGTGTATGTAACTTCGCTGATTTTCAACCGCTTTTCATATACACTGAGATGTCGAAATTTTTTGTTATTTCAAAAATTTCAAGTTTTATTTTGTGCAAATAAGATGAATTTATCATAAAGATGCCATAGAAAAAATCGTAAAATATTTAGGAAAATGCAAAACATTTAAATAAATAAAGAGGGGGTAGGGTTTTGAGGGTTCGAAAACGGTGATTTTTTTATTGCATATTATGAAAGTATAGTAACTCAAGAATGTTGTCTGTAAATAGGAAGTCAATCGGAGCAAAACTCACAAAGATATAGCTTTGGAAGTAGGCGGGTCTCGAACGACTACCTGAACTGTAACCGCTCAGCGGAAAGTCAGCTGTTTCTCAATCTGTTTTGTTATTGTCCCTAAGCAGTTTACAGAAAGGTCTTAGACAAAGTCGTTGTAACGGTACCTGGTGTTGCTTCATTTTCGAAGCAGAAGCGGAGTGTAACAGTTGGGATTTATCAGTTAAGTTTTATCAGGGTCTCTTCGTTACGAAAAACTTTAAACTCGTTTTTCTCAAGTCGATGTCGGTGCACTCTGTATCTCAAAATCTATTCAAGCGATCGTTCTCAAATTTTTTACAGTATTTCCTTACATAATTTATGAGGTAACATTGTCGAGATTTTTTCGTTTTTGATTTTAATTTTTTTATTATTATTATTATTATTAGTATTTTCACTTTCAAGTCTTGTAAAAAGTTCAAAAATTAAAAAAAAAAAAATGGAAAAACTCGACATTGATACGTTTGGTTATATAAATAAACCTTGGTTATTTCATTTCACATGATTCAGTGCTAAGGTATGACGTGCACCGCAAAATGTATTTTTTCTGAGGCGCCTGCGAAGAATTGCTGCCATACGGTCTGTTTGTGGGGAAGACAACGAATATGACACCCTTAGCAATATAATTAATAAAAACGCACGAATAGGTTCTATCTATCTGCTGTGTTTATTTGATCGATCGATGCGGAGATGTTGGGAGGTGCGGAGTGAAGCTCGGCTTCCAAATATATATCAAAAAAGAGCAGCGGTTTACAATATGTAGCTTGAGAAAACAAAGCGCGACAGATTTAACGAAAGAAGAGGAAGGTGAAAAGAGATAAGATGAGAGCGCTGCAGGTGCAGCGGAACACCCATGCGCGCATGCCTAGGTGCTGGCGGTCTGCTCCGAACACGGTCAATTTTCAATATTTTTTAACCAATATTTCACAGAATATAGTCCAATTACTACTCTTTAATGTACAATAATCAGAAATAAATTTACTTTCACCGTACGCCCAAAAAAAAATCTGTAAAACCTGTTTATATATAATCATTAATAATATTATCAAATAAGATATTTCAACCCGTCGATAATGTATAATCCTTCTGTCGCCATATAAAGTGTCCAGATCATCCATTAATCTATTTCATACATTTCGATAAAGGTTTTAGCTTTCTTGAGCTCTTGTCGAGTTCTCTTTAGGGAGGAGGTATGAGGTTCACGTAGTGAACGCGCATGTCAGACATGCAGACTCAGCACTGTGCTAGCAGATTTTTGGGGTCTTTAACTTATAAAATAAGTGCATTAATATATTATACAATAATAATAATCAAAATAAATAATAATTATAAAACTAAAAAATAAGGATAATAATAAAAATACCAATAATTAAAAATAATAATAATAAATAATAAGGAAAATAATAAGAATATTTTCCAATAACATTTTTTCGATTTGGTGTATATATATTTTGTTGGTCGTGCAAGTGCTACAACTCTGCTCCAGAGAGAAATTCAAAATTCCCAACGGTTTGCAAAATATGAGCCTGATAAAATGATACATTTTCCAAAAATTTGTATTTTGGCCAAAAACTTTCGATACATTATAAAAAATAGTTGCACGTGTAGGGGAAAAACGGAAAGACAAGTACATTTAATTTTTTTGTGTGCTATCAAGGGAACATAGTGGACATTGGTTATTTTTTTTTTATTGTCGCACTGTGATATACCACAAAACCATGTTTGGAAATTTTCTAACACCCTCAAAATCTGTATTTATTGTCAAAAAAACTGTTCTTCGGAACCTTTTCGCTTTTAAAAATTCCTACTCGAAAAGTTTTTGACCAATTCAAGAAACTCCAGGCGTTTTTTATAGCTTTGTGGAGTAGCTTACAGGAAAAAAAATAACTTTTTGTTTGTTTCGAATGAGAAAAACAAAGTTTTTGCTTGGAAATATGAAATTTACACTTTTATTTTTGTCGTGCTTATTCGACTTTGACGCATTTTTTTTTTACAAATCAACAATATTTCTCAATGATGCACACATATTGTTCTCTAGTCAACTAAGAATAAAACAAGAAAAATTTCATGAAAAAATTACGAAAATTTATGAAATTATGACAATTTTTCCCCATCCAAAAAAAAGTATCGTTCAGAGCGCCCTAGAGTAACAATGTGTAAAGGTACCGATTGTCGACAATGAAATGGTAATTCAGAGTTTAAACCAAAAATTGGCATTCTGGAATATATTTTTATTAATACCATAGTTCTGTATACTTATTTTTTTCTCAATTTTATAATTTCTTATATTCAAAATTTGCAATCAAAGTAAAAAGACAAATGATTATACTTAAATCTTTGACTATATTCCACAGCCTGTCTATTGATATTGTATTTATATATATATATATTAGGGCGGGTCGATTTAAAAATCGCATAAGCGGCACGGAAATTCATGTTCTGGGGATCAAAATAAGCAACTTTGCCCAAAGAACCATACCTCTAAAATGCATTCTGATGTTCCCCTTTTTGATGCAAAGAAAAATCTCTTTTGATCAGTAGAGAAATTCCGTTTTGACCCATTTAGAGAGCCCCAATCGAGTCCAAATGTATGACCGACCCCCACTAATTTTCGATGGCCCATCCACTCATGCTAGTGGCGTACCCCCTAGACCGCCCCTAGACCACCCAATAGACCACCCCCCAGAAAGATGATCCAAAATCACCATTATTAGCGCGGTGCATGAAAAAAAAACTATGAAATGCCTAATTTAGGGAAGAAAACATTATTTTGCAAGAACATACCTATGTAAATGCAAAAATTAATTAAAACAAGCATGTTAAAATTTGGTATATTCAAGGATTGCGGTTCCTTTCGCTTTCGCGTGTTTTTCGATAATATAAATGTTGAGTGAAGCATGTTGACAGTGAAAAATGTTGCGCAACAACTAAATGTTGCTAGCAACAAAGCTTTCAAAATAAATTAATTGCACATATTCCTATGGCAGCTATATGATATAGTAGTCAGATTATGATAAAATTAAAACCGAAATACTAGAATAATTCAAAATGGCCGTATCTCAAATTATATGAAAATTTGTTGATAATTGGCAAAGTTATAATGTAGGAGAAAAACCATACAAATCCATGCGTGTTTTAATTAATTTTTGCATTTACATAAGTATGTTCTTGCAAAATAATATTTTTTTCCCTAAATTAGGCATTTCATAGTTTTTTTTCATGCACCGCGCTAATAATGGTGATTTTGGATCATCTTTCTGGGGGGTGGTCTAGGGGCGGTCTAGGGGGTACGCCACTAGCATGAGTGGATCGGCCATCGAAAATTAGTGGGGGTCGGTCATACATTTGGACTCGATTGGGGCTCTCTAAATGGGTCAAAACGGAATTTCTCTACTGATCAAAAGAGATTTTTCTTTGCATCAAAAAGGGGAACATCAGAATGCATTTTAGAGGTATGGTTCTTTGGGCAAAGTTGCTTATTTTGATCCCCAGAACATGAATTTCCGTGCCGCTTATGCGACTTTTTTGCCTCCATACAAATCGACCCGCCCTAATATATATATATATATATTGTTTGAAGGGGGTGGATTTATTGTGAAACACTCGATAAATAAAACAAGAAATAAAATGTTCAAATTTGTTCGCGACGTGCGTAGGTGTTTATTTGTAGAATTGGAAATTGGTTACAAAGTGACTTAAAATTGCTCGGGAGAACGGATGGAAAGCTCTATGCATTGAAAGTCTGTGGAAGATGGAGAGGTAAAAACAGTGTTGGCGATCACACTGCCTCTGAAAAAATGGCGCTCTTTTGGCATAGACATTCTCGTATGAAACCCAGTAATTGAAGGAATCGGCAGAAGTGGTAACTCGTATTGAGACCGAGTAAATCATTTGGATCGGTGCGGATACTTGCCTTGCATTATCAGGAGGACTCGGAACACTGAAGTAGCATTTGATGACCGCTTGCAAACAATTTAAGCACAACTGCTTTTTTATGTAAGACTTACGATGCTCTGCTGCCATATGGAGAACGCGTGGACATATACTGGCTGGTTCTCCTTGGAACATAAATCGCATCCTTTGGATGTCGTACTGAAGGATATCAGTACTCGTGGTGACACGTCGGACGGTGTCGGTTCGGACGAATGGAGGCGCAACAGATAGAATCAATAGTCTCTAGAGTTCTATGGCGCTCATCCAGTTCTAGCCACGGAATATATATTGCTACTGGATTGGATATATGTATATTGGATATATTGCTCCCATAATGAGAGCGTCAACATTGGAAGCTTCGTGGAACACACATAAACCAGGAGACAGTCCTAATTATCCGGAGGAAAGCAGGACAAATTTAGGGATGGGGGCAGCGTTCGTTTGTTTTCGAAACGCTCAGATACTTAGGTTTTCTCAGACTGAGCGGAAACCATCGTTGGTGAGTCACGAACTGAAAACTATGGATTGAGCTTCTTTACTGGTCTTAACATTTAGATAAAAAAAAGTTTTCTAGAATAGCGGAGACAACGAGAGGCGGAAAAAGTGGCAAAAAGCGGAGCGTGGAAAGTCAATAATTTTATTTATATTAGCTGTGAACTGTAAAGTTAGGTACTGACATAAGCCAAATTTTCTTAAAGCGGTCAAACTCCATATAAAAAACGGAGTGAAAATAAGAAGAAGAACTTTCTGACTTCGCTTTCGCGGGTACTAACATAAGATAAATGTAGCTAGCGAAACTGGTAAAAGCGTTGCCAGATCAGGAAACAAAACAACTGTGATTCCGCAGAGAAATAAATAAATTTATTTATTTCAAAAGCTTTTTGTTTTTTTTTTTTTTTTTTTAATAGGTTTATTGAAGTGGCTGTTTTTACACTAATAACTATAACTATTATTTTCAAAAACAATTTGTATATAGTGGTTCTTTACAATTAATTTAAAGTGTCAATTTGTATGCTTCAGAGCAAACAGCTGCCCGAATTGTTAGCAAGATGGTTTAAAGGATTTTACGGCTCGGCAGTTGACCTAGGGTGACCTTCTTGAGCCTGCGTCTGGTCCGCGCAGTTGCTGCAGCCCTTGCTAGCGGGTTGGGGTGGACTCGGAGTCTGGAACAGTGTCTCCTGGCGAAATCGTTGATTGTGTCACCAACCAGCGGGACATGGAGATCTCGGTGAATGTCAGTGTTGCGGATATACCACTCTGCCCCACTAATGTGCCTAAGAAAGCTAGATATGGAGGGAATTTAAAAACAAAAAACATTACTCGCATGGGGCGCTTTTATTGTCCCCAGGAAAAGGTTAATTGTATAAAAGCACTCTACAAACTCTACTTCAAATGGAAACGTATATTCTCTAGACAAACTAGGCATTCTATTCCACACATTACATTGGGACAATAAACTATGTTCGACAGGACCTTCCTGACAAATCACATGTCGCCGTGTGCTTTTGTTTTTCATTTCTTTTGCCAATACCACAATTAATTTCATCAACCCACATTTAACATTAACATGACACGTTAATTCCATTAACACATTTTAATTTCCTTTCCTCTTTCTTTCTCTGTGTTTCTCTCCTTAATTTTTTAATCAATTATTTATTCAATGTAATTCTGTTTGGACCACGAAATTATAAAGTTAAATTATAAACATTTCCATACGTCCGTCTACTAGGTTAGGTTAGGTTAGGGCGGTGACGGCCGGCTCAAAGAGCCGGGCCGTCCACTTGAGCCTGAGGAGGCTTCTTGTAATGCCGCGTAGGCTTAGATCCCCCGTCCGCTACAGGTTCTCATGGGCCAATGACCAATCCTAAGTTAGAGAGGACCAACCCGATCCTTGGATCAATCGGGTTATCTGCCTCGGTGATGTCTCGCATAGCTCTGCGAAATCTACAAGGGTGGGGAAGCCCAGGAACTGCAGTCTCCGTCTGCTTAGGGCTGAACAGTGACAGAGGAGGTGAAGTACTGTCTCCTCCTTCTCCTCATCCCTACAGCTTCTACAGAAGTCGTTGTGGTGCACCGACAGCCTGGACGCATGCGTTCCAAGTAGCCAGTGACCAGTGAGAGCCCTAACGGCAAGGGCGCAGCTTTCTCTGTTTAGAGACAATAGCTCCTTGGAGCGCTTCGCTGATCGGCGTGGCCAGATCATTCTAGCGTGGCGGCAGGTGACTAGGTTTTCTTATTTCCTGTCCGCGAGGAGGTGGAAGTACTCCCTACAGAGTAGTCTGCGAGTGGCCAAGGGCATGTCAACTAACTCCTTCTCCGGCTGAAGAGGGGAGGTTGTACCCTGCCGGGCCAGCTCATCGGCAGCGCAGTTGCCCTCGATGTCCCTATGTCCTGGGACCCAGATGAGGTGGAGGTCGTACTGCCACCTCGTGAAGAGATCTGCGGCAGCCGTTAATGGTCTTCGAGTTTGAAGAGATGGCTTTAAGTGACTTCAGGGCAGTCTGACTGTCAGAGAATATGCATATGGGAGCTCTGACCCTGGTAGGGGTCAGACAGAAGCAAGTCCTGCTTCAAGTGCGGGCAAGAAGGGCACAAAATTGCAACGTGCACTAACCCAGTGCGTTGCTTCAGGTGCGTCAACAAGAAGCTGAAGGACGTCAACCACCAGGCTAGCAGCCGCAGCTGCCCACTGATGGCGTCCGCCGGAGCGGCTTTCGTACCAAGGGCATGAAGGTGATTCAGTTAAACCTGAACCACTGTGCGGCAGCACAAGACCTGCTGTCGCAGTCATCGAGGGAGTGCAGCGCTGATCTCGCTGTGCTCAGCGAGCCTTACAAGGTCGGGACGAGCCCTAACTGGGCGGCCGACAGCTCGGGCAAAGCCGCCCTCTGGACGTGCGGCCCAGGAGCTACCCGCCTCTCCCATGTACTCGCTTCGAGCGGGTTCGTCAGAGCGAAAGTAGGCCACTGGTGGGTATACAGTGTCTACCTCGCTCCGAGCCTATCGCTGGCGGAGTTCTGCGTCAGGGTGGACCGACTGGCCACCGATGCCAGGGGCCGTCACCCGGTTTTGATCGCGGGCGACTTCAACGCCTGGGCCGTGGACTGGGGCAGCACCTACACCAACGCCAGAGGTAGGTCGCTGTTGGAGGCCTTTGCCATGCTTGATGTTGCGCTCCTTAATTCGGGGGGCAACACACGTTCTCCCGGATCGGTGCTGGCTCAGTGGTCGACCTTACATTTGTGAGCGGCTCCAGAGCCACCCAGTGCGTATGGGAGCTCAGCGGGATTTACACAGCTAGCGACCATGCCGCCATACTCACCAACCTGGCCCCCCACAGGACGCCTGCTCCACGGTCACACTCGAGACCGGCGAGGAGCTACAGGGCCGACACACTGGATGTACGGCTGTTCTCGGAGGGTATGGAGAGACTGGATGTCTCTGGCTCCGCTGAGCAGATGGCTGAAGATGCCATGCGGCAGCTCCAGGCGGTCTGCAATGACTGCATGCAAGTCAGGAGTCCCCACAGCCGCCACCGCGAGCCGGTGTTTTGGTGGAATCAGTCGATAGCCGACGCGCGGAGAGACTGCGTCCGTTCGCGGCGACGCTACCAGCGGTCGTATGGTACCACCTCCCTTCTGGACAAAAGGCGGGAGTACCAGACCTGTCGCAGAGCACTTAAGGCTGCTATTGTGATTCGGCGGACCGCGACCCGTGGGGCAGCGCTTACAAACCGGTCGTCAAGCGTATAAACTGCCCCGGCAAACTTGCGCCGCTCGCGCCGGAGAGCCTAAAGCGGATCGTGGAACACCTGTTCCCATCGATGGACGTCCCAACATTCCCCGACGCCGGCGACTCCCTGGCATGTTTTGCCCCGGTCACGGCACATGAGATTCAGGAGGCGGCCGCAATGGTAAAGACGTCGAAGGCCGCTGGCCCCGATAACATACCCAATAAGGCCCTGAAGCTCGCACTGACGTGTCGGCCTGACCTCTTTGCGAGGCTGTTCAGCAGGTGCTTGGCAGAGGGCGTGTTCCCGCCCAGGTGGAAGTTGCAGAGGCTGGTTCTGTTGCCGAAGCCCGGAAAGCCGCCGGACGACACGGCATCCTTCCGACCAATCTGCCTCATCGACGGAGCCGGAAAGGTGCTCGAGCACTTAATTGGAACGCGCCTAGAGGAGGCGATCCGATCAGCTGGCGACCTCTCGGCCGCGCAGTTCGGTTTCCGGAAGGCTAAATCCACCGTCGATGCCATCTCCAAGGTGGTAGACATCGCCAGGGCGGCAATAGCCGGAAAGAGGTGGAAAGGCGGCTCGAAAGAGTACTGCCTTGTGGTAACGCTTGATGTACGCAACGCCTTCAACACGGCGAGATGGAGCTGCATCATGAAGGCACTATCCAGATTCGGAGTCCCCATACCTCATAAAGTCGATGAGCAGCTACTTCAAGGACCATACGTTGGAGTTTTCAACCTCCGACGGCGCTGAGTCTGTGGAGCTTTCCTGCGGTGTACCTCAAGGTTCCGTATTAGCACCGCTACTATGGAACGCGATGTACGACGGAGTACTGCGCCTCTCACTGCCCGGTCGGTCCGAGCTCGTGGGCTTCGCCGACGACATTGCGGTGGTCGTCGTGGATAAGTTGCTATCTCGTGCCAAAGAGACCTGCAACTCGTCCATCGTGGCCATCAGCTCATGGCTGTCGAGCGTAGGCCTGCAGCTAGCGCCGCAGAAGACGGAAGCCGTGCTGATAAGCAGCCGAAAAAAGGTCGAAACCGCAACCATCGAGGTGGGTGGCGCATCGATCAGATCGTCCAGAGCGATCAATGTGAGAGCATACGAGCTTTGTGTCGGACGTGTTTTTCTACCGCTCTTCCTTTTTCAAAGTTTTCATAGTGAACATTTATTCAACTCAGCCCAAATTTTTGGCAAGTTGTCAGCGTTTCTGTGATATTTATTATCCATAAACAGCTTGTTCAGTTTAAACAAAGACAGTGACTTTATTTACGTAAAACTAATTTGGTTTTACATTTCATCAGACTGCTTTGCCTTTCTGTTCTTGCGCTCAGTGTTTACCGCTTATCGCTGCATCGCCTAGTGTTTGTTGTTGTGCAAGTGTTTTGCATACGCGAAATCAATCACACAAACTTATTACTTCTCTGCGCTCAGAAAAAGCTTTTATTCTCGCGCTTTTCGGTCTTTTGTTTTGATCGGTTCCTTCGCCGCGATATTTGTTAAATTTTATTGCCTGATTTGACTGCTCCTGTGCAAATTATTTTAAAATAATGGCAACCTGTTGCATCAATCCGTGTCCGAGCGGCGGTGTAATTACCGCGCGGCAGGCCACTGTTTATTGTTGGCTCTGCGACAATATCGCTCACCCTGCTTGCGCCGATCTTGGACAAATTGGCCCGCGTATTGCTGATCGCATACGGAGCAATTCTGGATTGGATTGGACCTGCCCGAGCTGCCTGCATATCAAATCGGACATGAGAGCTTTTATGAGGCAAACTCACCTCGAGTTTCAGTCCTTGGCTGCCGGCTTCAGGGACTTATCCTGCAGTTTCCAGAAGGCGGAGCAGCACTTTAAATCACTTAAGCTGCTAAGTGACTCCGCAAATCAACAAATGAGCAACCTTACTAACAGCTTCCTATTTGTTCCAGACCCTGCGAGCCCCCTTATGCGGTTTAGCCCTCGATCTAAGCCCGCTGATAACACCGCGGCCGTGGTCAACGGCCCAGGTGAAGTTGCTGTTCTTGCCCCCATATCTGGCGGGAATAGTGACGACATTGTTTTGGGTCTGCAACCAGCCAACTTCAACGTGCCTTTGGATCTACATCCCGTCATCGCCGATCAACCATCCACGTCGGCTGCCGCTGACTGCGCGTCGTTGGACTTGGATGCCCACCCTGGGGTGCCTCCGGCGGTCTCAACTTTAGCGCTACCAATCACCAGCCGGGCACCCCAAGTTTCTACAGCTTCTACAATTTCTGGAGTTGCCCAACGAAGACCAGCCCCTTTAGCTGGCGTTGCTCCTAAGAAGCTAATCTTTGTTTCCCGCCTCAATCCAGGGGCCTCTGAGGTCGATGTAAGGACCCATTTGAGTAGCAAGTTGAATGTTTCTGTTACCGAATTTACTGTCACTAAATTCAGTTTTAAGCAGAGACGTGATATATCTTCGTTTAAGATTGGAATTTCTGATGTACTATTTCCTAGAGTTCTTGATACTTCCGTATGGCCTGTACACGCAATTGTTCATGAGTTTGTCAACAAGAGTGACCCTCGGGCTCGCTTGCCACGGTCTCCCTTGGCTAGAACTCCAAAAAACTAAAAGACTCCTTTATCCTACACTACCAGAATGTTCGCAGCTTACTAGGTAAACTTAGTAAACTACACGTCAACAGTGTCTCCTTTGATGCCAATGTTATTGCCTTTACTGAAACGTGGCTCAACTCCTCTGTCTCTGATAGTGAATTATTTGCAGGAAACTATGTCGTTTATAGATGTGATCGTCTTATGCGTATCGGCGGTGGTGTCCTTATCGCTGTTAAGTCTAATCTAGTTTCAAACTTGCTTCCGATAACTGACATAAATTGTAATTTAGAGTTTGTTGCAGTTCGCATCCGTGTTCATGATTATTTTGTTTACGTCTCATGCTCCTACATCCCACCTCGGTCTGATACTGATTTATATTTGCAGCATTTAATGCTAATCCAAAATATTCATTCGTCCCTTGGCATTAATGATCACCTCATTGTTATGGGTGATTTTAACCTGCCTTCCATATCCTGGGTGCCCTCTCCTGAGTCGAATTTTCTAGTTCCCACCGCTCCTCATGATTTTATTCATGGTCTTATCGACCTTTCATTGGGACAATTGAATTTTATTAAGAACTGTGGAGACAAAGTCTTAGACTTAATTTTTTCGTCGGAGTTTGCCAATGCGTACGTCTCAAGAATCGACCCTCTCTCCAGCCCTGAAGATGCTTATCATCCCACATTGGAGATAATTCTAGAGGCCTCGTCTCCACTACTGCCGTGTCCTTTAGCTGAACCAGCAACTTTTCGCTGCTTCCGCAAAGCTAATTTCACTGACATGATTTCTTATTTATCTTCAATTGACTGGACTTTTCTTGACTCCACTGACGATCCCTTGCACATGGTTGAACGGTTTTATGACATACTGTACTCTAGTTTTGATATGTTTGTTCCATCGTTTCCCTCTCCTGACGTTTCGCATAAGCCTCCCTGGTTTTCTCGTCGACTCTCCTATTTAAAAAACGTGAAGTCCAGACTTTTTAAAAAATTCAGACGAACCGGGCTGCTAGTAGATCGTGCTAGATATTTAATAGCCCGCTCTGACTTTCTGACTCACAACTCTGAATGTTACAATAACCACCTTAATCGTTGTAGAACTGAGTTTCAGGCTAATCCTAAGCAGTTTTACGCCTTTGTTAACTCGAAACGAAAGTCACACATTTACCCATCCAGTCTTCACCTCCATAACGAGTCCGCCTCAAATGAGCACGATATCGCGAACTTATTCGCAAAATTCTTCCGGACTACTTATTCGTCTATATGTTTTGACTCTACTTCACCATATCCATATTCTCTTCCGCACTCTGACAATATTTTTTTGCCCTCAATCAGCGAAAATGATGTTTTTCAGCATCTCAAAACACTCAAGCTTTCGTTCTCTTCTGGTCCTGATCTTGTTCCTAGCTGTGTCTTGAGATATTGTGCCAGTGCATTATGTAGTCCTTTGTCTAAACTTTTTAAGATATCCCTACAGCTCTCATTTTTTCCTGAAAGCTGGAAGGAATCTTTTATAATTCCCCTTCACAAAAAGGGTAGCAAATCTAACATTGAAAACTATAGAGGGATTGCAAAACTTAGTGCGATTCCTAAGCTTTTTGAATCGCTTGTTACTGCTCAACTTCAACACCAATGTCGCTCTATAATGTCCCCCTACCAGCATGGCTTTATGAAACACAGGTCAACTTCCACAAACCTTCTGGAGTTTTGTACTGTTATTAGAAACGCCTTTAAAAATAACACCCAAACTGACGTCGTCTTTACGGACTTCAGCAAAGCCTTTGACTGCGTGAATCACCAGCTGCTGCTGAAAAAACTTACACTCTTGGGTTTCCCTGTCTTGTTGACTAATTGGATTGCCACCTACTTATCCAACCGGACTCAACGAGTAGCCTTCAAGGGTTCTTTTTCAGACTGTGTCCACGTAACCTCGGGTGTTCCGCAAGGGAGTCATCTTGGGCCACTTCTTTTTGGAATTTTTATTAATGATTTGCCTAATGTCGTTCTAAATTCCAAAATTATGATGTACGCTGACGACGTCAAACTGTGCTTGCCATTGACAAACTCTGACTCTTATATGTTCTTACAATCTGACTTAAACAACGTGCAGTCCTGGTGCTGTAACAATTTGCTGTTTCTCAACAATTCTAAATGTAAATTTATGTCATTTTTTCGTAAAAACTGTTTCTCTGCAACTTATTCTTTAGGGCTGAGTGATCTTGAGCGCATACACTCTGTTACCGATCTTGGAGTTCTTTTTACCCACAATTTGAACTTTTCCGACCACATTGGCATAATTGTTGGGAAAGCTAAAGGTGTTTTTGCCTTTGTCAAGCGTTGGTCTAAGGAGTTTGACGATCCTTACACCACAAAACTCCTTTATGTCTCTCTTGTTCGTCCAATTCTCGAATACTGTTCGTGTGTATGGTCACCTCAATACGCGAAGTATCAAGACCTCATTGAATCGGTTCAGAAGCAATTCCTTTTGTTCGCTCTTCGGGGTTTGCACTGGGACACACATCGCCGCCTCCCGTCTTACATCGACAGGCTGCGTCTTCTTAGCCTGCCCACTCTAAAGGATCGTCGGACCTGCCACGGAGTGATGTTTCTATTTAAATTAATTAATGGTCATGTTTGTTCGTCCTATCTTCTTAGTCAATTGTATTTCTCTGTTCCTGTTAGACCTTCTCGTCACTTTCGTCCAATTACTCTTGATTTTTGTAAGTCTAACTTCGAGCAGCATGACCCTTTTCGTGTTTTATGTTCTTTTTATAATGAGCTTTACTTCTTGTTACATGTTGAATTGTCTTTAGATTTTAATTCACAAAATGTATTAAGACACCTGTCCTTGCCTCAGCCCACATGATGTGAGTCGGAGCACATCTTTAAAAAACACTCCTTAATTCGGCTGAGGTAAGGATATGGTCTAAAATGGCAGAAATTTGCTATATTTTCTAATAAATAAATAAATAAATAAATAAATACCTGGGAGTCATGCTGGATACGAGGCTCTCGTTCCGCGAGCACCTCGCTTATGCCAGCACTAAGGCGGCTACTTCCTTCCGGGCGCTATCTCGGATCATGCTGAACCGTAGAGGCCCTAAACAAGGGAGTAGACTACTCCTAACGAGCGTGACAAGAGCAACCCTGCTGTACGCTGCCCCGGTCTGGGCGCACGCCATGGCGACGCCCTCGTACAGCCGAGGAATGAATGGGACGCACCGGCTGGCTGCTCTGCGTATATGCAGCGCATTCAGATCAGTGTCGGACCAGGCGGCACTGGTCCTAGCCGGGACACCCCCCTTGGATCTCCTGGCCAAGGAACAGGCCACCCTCTTCGGGCGGCTGCACGGTAGAGCATTCCCACCGGCGGAGAAGAAGCTGGCACGCTCTGCATTGAAGGCAGACACCCTCCAATCCTGGCAAACCCGATGGGATTCCTCTACAAAAGGACGGTGGACCCACCGGCTTATTCCCAGGCTCGAGCAGTGGACCGGCAGGAAGCACGGCCAGGTTAACTTCTTCCTGACCCAAATCCTGAGCGGCCATGGGTGCTTCAGAGGGTACCTCTACACGCGCGGGCATGAGGACAGCGCTGCCTGCGTCTGGTGTGCAGACGGCTCAGGGGAGACCGCGGAGCACGTAGTGTTCATCTGCGGGCAATTCGAGAGCGAGAGGAGGCGACTGGAGGAGTTCCTAGGCGACCAGATCAGCGTGGACAACCTGGTCGATATGATGTTCGTCAGCAATGCCAACTGGCAGGCGGTGAGCAATTATGCTGCGACGGTTATGACCAGACTCCGGGAGGAGGAACGGCGCAGGAGAGGCGTACCGGGCTAATGGGGGCTATGCTTTCGCGAAGCAATGCTTTGCGGCCGTACCGCGAGGGCTTCGTCTCCATTTTCTAGCCACACCCACTTTGTACATTACCCTCACCCCCCCACCCCACTAAATAAAGCATGAATTAAAAAAAAAAAAAAAAAAAAAACCCTGGTAGGGGGGAGCTGATCAATGGCTTCTTTGATGGCGTAAACCTCCGCCTGAAAGACGCTGCAGTGGTCGGGTAGCCTAAAAGAGACGTTTAATCCCAGGTGCTTAGAGTATACACCTCCTCCCACCCGGCCGTCCAATTTTGAGCCATCCGTGTAAATGTAAAGGGACTCTAAAGGTCCAGGAGGTCCAAGGTTCCATTCCTTTCTGTCGGGGATGTAAACCTGGAAGGGTGTGGTAGGGTGTTCAGCGGGGACACAATAGTCTCTGTTTCCCTCAGTAAGGTGTGGGGCAGAGCCGAGATTCGTGTGCCCAAAACTCGAACTCCTCCACAGACCCGCGCCCTTCAGCCGTAGTGCCGAGAGTGACGCGGTCATCTCTCCCATTATTTCTATTGGGAAGATATCCAGGAGAACATCCAAAGCGTCTCCCGGGGTCATGAGCAGGCCGCCTGTCATGCAGATCTCAGCCATGCGTTGGATTTTCCTAAACGTGCTTTATATCTGGCCACCAAATAGCCACCCCGTAGAGAAATATTGGACGAATAATAGCCGTATACACACAACGGACAATTTTCGGGGTCATACCCCATTTTAGCCCGATAGCCTTGCGGCAGGTATATAGCGCGATTGTAGCCTTTTTGGCCCTTTCGTCCGTATTAAGGGACCAATCGAGCTTCCTGTCCAGGATAAGACCTAAATACTTGGCCTCATTTTTAAGAGGGAGAGGTACCCCGCAGAGCTTAGGGGGTATCATTTTGGGGATTTTGTATTTCCTCGTAAAAAGGACTAATTCGGTCTTCGCTGGGTTTACTCCCAGACCAGACCTTGCAGTCCAATCCGCCACGCATAATAATCTCAAAAAATGAGCAGCGATCAAAAGAGTGAGCGTAAAAGCTTCGTAAACCCAAGAAACGCCTGTTACTCTTATTTCTCAACTCGCGATATCGATGAAAACTAGAAGTCGACAAAGAGCAACTCGGCTCTACTGACCGTCGACAGCAAGAGAGCGCGCTCTTGCACACCCTCTCTGCTCACCGGCAAATTGAACAGCTGGTTCTGGAAAAGAGGCGTCTGCGACGAGCGTGGCAAACCACCAGATCGCCATGCGCAAAGCAACGTCTTACGAAAGCCCGCAATCTAAACCGGCCTCAGAAGCAAGAAGCTGAAAATGAACAACTTATATATATTGAAAAACTCTCGTCAACTAGTACAAAGCATCCCTTGTGGAAGGCTCACCCAAATCTAAGCTCTCCAATTCAAACCGTCACCCCTATAAAGAATTCTTCAGGGTGCTGGGCCCGCAGCGACAAAGATAGAGCCGAATCATTTGCCTTACATCTCAGAGGCGTCTTCCATCCGAACCCCGCAGCTAATGATTATGTTCCTCCCCAAATCCACCTCGAAACTAAATCCACGCCAACTACATTTCAGCCGAACGAGATCACAAAAGTCATCAGGAAGCTAAAACCAAAAAAGGCTCTAGGCGGTGACCTAATAACTACAAAAATGATAATGGAACTTCCGTACTGTGCTATTGAGGTCATCTGTAAACTCTTCAATGGAATCATAAGTCTCGGCTACTATCCAAAGAAATGGAAAAAATCAATTATTATAATGATACCGAAGCCTGGAAAAGATCACACGATTCCGTCATTTTACAGACCAATAAGTTTATTATCATGCCTGTCCAGATTATTCGAAAAATGCCTTCTAACGCGCATAATACCATATATGGGAGCCCACAACATTATCCCAGCCCATCAATTTGGCTTCAGAGAAAAACACTGCACAATCGAGCAAGTAAACAGAACAACAGAAATTCGCACAGCCTTCGAGCATAGGGAATATTGCAGCGCGATATTCCTCGATGTATCTCAAGCATTCGACCGCGTCTGGCTCAAAGGTCATATGCATAAAATTAAAACATACTTGCCCGGGTACACTCATAAACTTCTTGAATCCTACCTCTACAATAGCGCCTTCGCAGTAAGATGTAACACAACAATTTCCGACAGCTACACTATCGAAGCTGGGGTCCCACAAGGTAGCGCACTTGGGCCAACTTTATTCGTCCTTTACACAGCAGATATCCCCACGAGTGACCGACTAACAACATCCACCTTCGCCGACGACACTGCGATCCTTAGCCGCTCCAGATGTTCAGTCCGTGCAACAACCCAACTCGCCAACCACCTCGTGGTAGTCGAGAAGTGGCTATCTGACTGGCGTATTAAAATAAACGAACAAAAGTGTTAACACATAACGTTTACCCTTAACAGCAAACTTGCCCTCCGCTCTGTATGAATAGCACGCAGATCTCCCAAGTTAATGAAGTAACGTATCTCGGCATCCACCTCGACAAACGTCTAACATGGCGTAGACATATCGAATGCAAGAAACTGCACCTAAAACTGAAAGCCAGCAGCCTCCACTGGATTATAAACTCACGATCGCCCTTGTGTCTGGACTACAAGGTCCTGCTCTACAACTCCACTCTTAAGCCAATCTGGACGTATGGCTCCCAGCTGTAGGGGAACGCGAGCAGATCCAACATAGACATCATACAGCCAGCCCAATCAAAGATCCTGCGAACTATCACTGGGGCACCATGGTATATTCGTGACCAAAACATCCACAGGGACCTCGGCATTCTTGCAGTAAAAGATGAAATAGACAAGCAAAAAGCGTCCTACAATGAAAAACTCTCTGTCCACCCAAATCCTCTAGCAAGGGTCTTGACTCGGGTCTCCAGCCGAACCCGCCTGCAACGTACAGACCTTCCAACCCAGCCATAACATGTCAGGGCCACTGTCTCAGTCTATATGACTTCTAGTTAGGTTATAGTATAAGATTTGATACACTTATTGTTAGTCTCGAAAATGAGAAGATTCAATAAATAAAAGCAAAGCATAAAAAAAAAAAATCACCATTTTAGCCCGATAGCCTTGCGGCAGGTGTAGAGCGCGATTGTGGCCTTTTTGGCCCTCTCGTCCGTGTTGAGGCCTTAGTCTAGTTTCTTGTCCAGGATTAGACCTAGATATTTGACCTGATTTTTAAGGGGTAGAGGTATCCCACAAAGTTTAGGGGGAATCACTTTGGGGATATTGTATTTCCTAGTGAAGAGAACCAGTTCGGTCTTTGCTGGGTTTACTCCCAGTCCGCACCTGGCAGTCCAATCCGCCAAGAACCGAAGACTGTCGTTCATCCTGCCACAGAGGGTTTGCGGGAATTTTCCCTTAAATGCCAAGGCAACATCATCCGCGTAGGCCACAACACGACAGCCACCCTCTTCTATGCCCTGGAGCAGTTCGTTGACCGCCACATTCCATAGGAGAGCGGAGAGGACTCCGCCTTGGGGTGTGCCTCTGTTGACTTGTCTGGAGATGGTTGACCCCCCCAGTGTTGCCTCAACCGTTCTGCTGCGCAGTATCCGGTCAATGAGACCCACTGTGTGTTGATCAATCCCCAGCTTAGTCAGTGCCGTCGTGATTGAGCCTGGAAGGATGTTGTTGAAAGCGCCCTCTATATCCAAGAAGGCGACGAGTGTGAACTCCTTTTCGTGGAGCGATTTTTCTATGATAGTTGTAAGCGAATGGAGTGCTGTCTCTGTCGATCTGCTCCTCCTATACGCGTGTTGAGATCCTGATAAGGATGATTGGGGAATTTTAGTTCTGAGATGCAGACTGATGAGTCTCTCCAGCGTCTTGAGTAGAAACGAGGAGAGGCTTATCGGCCTGTAATCCTTAGCCGTGCAATGCGATGGCTTGCCTGCCTTGGGGATGAAAACAAATTTGAGCGGAGCCATCCATTGGGAATGACCCCTGTGTCGAGGATGATCGAGAAGATCAGTCGAAGCCAGGAAGTGGATAGCTCGGCTGCGCAGCTGAGCTGTGCAGGTATGATGCCGTCCACCCCTGGGGATTTGTAAGGGCTGAAACTATTAACTGCCCATTTGATGTTCCTATAAGTAAGAAGATATGCCATTTCAGACGGACCTCGCCGTATCGGGAGTTTAGGTGAGCTGCTCTGAAAGGAGCTAGCGGGGAAGTGGGCATCCAGAAGAACCCAGAGGGTTTCCTCACTGGAGGTCGTCCAACTGTCGTCAGGACGCTTGACGAAGCCCGGGTAAGAGGGCGTCGTCGAGAGGACCTTCCGCAGCCTCGACGCCTCGGAGTAGTCCTGGATTCCTAAGCAAAAGTCGAACCAGGCCCTTCTTTTGGCCTTTCTTAGTTCCCTGTTGTATAGGGACAGGTTAGTTTTATAGAGGCGCCACGATGCGTCTGTGTTGTCGCTCTTGGCTAGATTGAAGGACTGCCTCGTGGTCTTCTTGAGGCAGCCTAGTTCCTTACACCACCAAGTTGGCTTCTTCCCAGTCTTCCCCCCGTTCCTACTACGGGGGCAGGACCTATCTAGACCCGCGCTACAAGCATCGGTGAAAGTCCTAACAAGTCGCTCCAGCCCCTCTGGACAGTAGTCGAGTGGGTTGGCACTGGAGGGGGCTTAAGGATTTTAATTAGCTGTGATTTATATTTCCCCCAGTCGGTCCTCCGGAGGTTCCGAAAGGTGACTGGATTGAACCTATCGAAGCCCAGAGTAAATTGGATATTCTTATGGTCAGAGAAGGAGTGCTTCTCCAGCACCCTCCATGACTTCATGGAATCCCTTAGTGATTCAGAAAGGCGGGTGATTTCTAATACCTCCCTGAGGTTCCTTGTAATAAAAGTGGGTTCGTTCCCCGAATTTCCCACCAGCAAGTTGGATGAAAGGATGAAATTAAAAAGAGACACCCCTGTCGTTGGTGTCAGTGCTGCCCCACTGATGGTGGTGGGCGTTGGCGTCGCACCCGATGATTAGATCCAGGTCCAGCCTTTTGCTGTCCTCGGTGACTAGCCTCAGGGTTGGTGGGATGGGGTCCTTGTCGTGCCCCAGGTATGCTGAGCATATCCGAAGGGACCCGTTTGGTCCCTTCATTGCTGAAATTGGGAAGTATGAAAAGAGTTTGGGGCTGCGTACAGCCTATAGTCGGCTGTCCTCAGCCCTAGGATTCTGTCGCCACAGACCCAGGGCTCCTAAATGAGGACAGCGTTGATACCACCTTCCGCCAGGTGGACAAGTAGGGCAGCTGAAGCTGCTTTACTGTGGTGGAGGTTTATTTGCAGGAACGTCAGAGACATTCTGCGTCTTAACCTCCACCATAGTGATGTCGGCGTCCAAGGTTGGCTCGTCCAACCCGTCCTCCTCCTCGGACATCCCGACGTCGCGCAAGCCCCTCGCGAGCTCGCTCTCCTCGGAGACTTACCCCTCCAGGATGTCCTCCTCGTCGGACAATCCTTCGGGCGCCTCCTCTATGCGAGGTCCCTCTATATCAGGATCCTCCTCTTTAAGGCTCGGCTTTGCGTCTGCCTTTTAAATGCGGACGGCTACGCTCTCGAATCCGTACCTGAGTGCTCCCCCGTTTCTCTTCAGCGCCTCGACTGTCCCCTCATTGAGAGTCAGGACAACCTAGCGCCTTGGACCAACGGCCTCCTCAACCTTGGCGACTCGCCAATCAGAGGAGGGGAGGTCGGGATTACTCAGTTGCAGAAGCTTGAGAATTTTCTCAGGCTCTGCCGGCTTGTGCGTAAGCCACGCCCTGGCCCTTGGCTTGCTGGAGATCTTGTCCCAGTCGACAGCCGCGAGCTTCGCGCCTGGGAATACTTCTCCCAATCCCGCGATCGCTCTCTTGTAGAAGGTGACCGACGCCGCGTCTTTGCACGCGATCACCTTCACGCCTCCTTGATGCCAGCCGGCATCCTCACAACGGGGCAGTGCCCCACCTGACGCCAACAGCTCCTCCACGAACCTATTGTGCAGTTCCCCAACGATCCACCGCCACTGGTCCCTCGGGATATGTCCGTCACTCCGGGTCTGCCTCCATGGCTGGGTTAGCTCTGGCGAGGATGAAGGCCGCTCTTCTCCGCTCATGGTAGAGCGGCTTCTTCCTCTGTTGCGTTTGGGCCGAGCTTCCTGGGGAGGGGTTGCCTCTGGAGGCGCCTGCAGTCACGTCGAGGGACTTGCCCCCGATCACGCTGCTCGGCGGGCCCATCGGTTCGCCCTTACCAGTAGCGCTGGTCCCCGGATGAAGGCGCTCTGAAGAGCTCTCCTCCTCCTTCTTACACACTCGACCGTCTTCGAGTTGGAATTTGAGGGGGGTTACACCCCCTGCCGACTTTAAGGTCTGACGGCTACCTACGTTTTTGTTTTTATTAGTTTTATTCATGTTTTGGTCCCACGAGTATGCTGGGATGGGGATGGACCGCCACGGTAGAGCCGGCATACCGTGGTAAGCCTAATTAAAACTGATGGGTCGGCCGGTCCACCACAGTCCGCATACTGATGCCCAAGCACCCCCCGGACACGCATCCCTCGGCATATGCTGTTCATCCTTGGATTGGGGTAATTTTTTGGGCAGGAGTTTTCTTCTCCCCGCCTGACTACCATTCGTCAGCATCCTCAGCAGAGACATGACCGTACTGGGACCTGCTTCCAGCCGCCCTCACGGGGAGAGTATAGTCGCACTTTCAACGGTGCGAACAGTTACGGCACGCGATTTCTCACCCGTTATTCCCCCTGTCCGCCCGCTGGCTGACGACCGTCCGTCTACTATCAATAAACAAAATTTAACTTTTGCAAAAATTAGACACATATGCGTAAGTCCTTCTATAACCAATAAACTTATAAGCCTTGGTGCAAGTCTATTTTCAGCCATTAATATCAAATAAATTAGAGCATTTCCTGCAGTGTTCAATCTACTAAGCATACAGACGCATTTTGAAGCCGTCGACACCTTCATTGCCATGCTATAACATATTTTTTTTCTCTGTTTCTATCTCTGTTTCGAGTCTCTTTACCGATTAGCATCCCCCAAGAGCTTGCTTCGGATTTACTAACTTTGCAATTCAACTCAAGTTTTACCTCGCTAAGAGAATCCTGCCATCACCGGTAAATCGAGTCCACTGCAGTCAAAAGACTCTTGATATTCTCCCTGATTATATTTACAGTTTACAAATAATTAAACTAATTTGGAGCTATTTGAACAGCTTTGCAGCCCAGATTGTGATTATAGCCTTAGGTTCTATGCTTACGAATGAGCTCACCCAACATGTTAGCCTGCTTTTTTATAACGTCCAATGAGTCGGTTGTTCTTTATTAATCCCAACGAATTCCTCATCCGGTAAATTGTTTGGATGCCACGGACACGACCGAGTTACCAAATCTTTGAGACTGGTAAAATTGAAGTATATTTAAATCGCATCTTCGCAATTAATCTAAGAGACATCATAAGCAAGTTTGGCTTTCCAAAGTCAGTTCTGTTCTTTGTTAATAATGCATAAAATGTCTTACATTTCTAGGTTGCAACAGCTCTACGGGAAATGAGACGTGTAGATGAGGAAATGAAAAAGCGAGAAAACGTTTTTGAACTATCTACTGATGTCGACACAAATGCTTTATCACATTGTGAAAGGTAAGAAAATTATTGATATAGAGCATAAAATATCTTTTTTTTTTTTTTTTTTTTGTAATAGGTTTATTGAAGTGGCTGTTTTTACACTAATAACTATAACTATTATTTTCAAAAACAATTTGTATATAGTGGGTTTTTACAATTAATTTAAAGTGTCAATTTGTATGCTTCAGAGCAAACAGCTGCCCGAATTGTTAGCAAGATGGTTTAAAGGATTTTACGGCTCGGCAGTTGACCTAGGGTGACCTTCTTGAGCCTGCGTCTGGTCCGCGCAGTTGCTGCAGCCCTTGCTAGCGGGTTGGGGTGGACTCGGAGTCTAAGAAATTTAGCTTGGAATGAACTTATCTGCTTTAGATTGGACTTAGAAGCGATGCCGTAAATGGGAAGTCCATACTTCCAAATTGGCGCTATGATAGATAGGTAAACCCTCTTCTTGTTGGCTAAACTTAGCTTAGAGTTAGCATGAGTTAGCCAATATAGCCTCCTCGCAGCGTTCTCCAATTTCCTCCTTGTCTGCTTGATGTGAGAGGCAAATGTGAGCCTGCGATCAAGGATCAGGCCCAGGTAACGGTGCTCCTTGTGCTGAGGAAGCAGTTGATCGTGCAGGAAGACACCCGGGCTGGAATCCTTGCGCAGAGTGTAGGTGACCGTAGCACACTTGTCAGGGCTAATGGCAATGTTCCACCTACAAGACCAATTTTCAAAACGCTTGAGGATTATCTGGAGTTGGTCAGTTGCCTCGTAGACACAATCAGATTTAGCCAATATGGCAGTGTCATCTGCATAGGTGGCGATGCACAGACTGTTGCTGCATCTGCAAGTGGGCATCGGGGCGTCATGAGTGAAGAGGGTGTACAAGGTAGGACCCAACACACTTCCTTGAGGAACTCCGGCAAGAATGGGTCTGGTCGAGGAGGATATTCCATCCTGAACAACCTGGAAGGATCTGTCCTTCAGGAAGCTAACGACAAGCTCGAAAAGCTGGTGAGGAAGAAGACCCCTGAGCTTGGCCAGCAATCCAGGGTGCCAAACTCTGTCAAAGGCTTGTTGGATATCCAGGTATGCAGCTACCGTATATTGCCTCTTTTGGAAACCATCCATGATGAAGTCGGCAACTCTGTGAAGCTGCTCGGGAGTGCCATGATTTTGCCTGAAGCCAAATTGGTGATTGGGCATCGCGTTCTGGACTTCAGGTGTCTTCAGAAAGCGATCAAGAATGCACCGTTCCAAAATCTTGCCGAACGTGGAAAGGAGGCTTATAGGTCGGTAACTATCAACATCGTTGGGCGGCTTTCCTCGCTTGTGGATCATCACAACGTTTGCATTCTTCCAGATCTTCGGAAAGTGTCCCAATCTAAGCGCAGCATTGAAGATTAAAACCAGAAACAAAATGGCCCGATCCGGAAGCAGCCTGCACACCTGGGACGTGATCCCATCTGGCCCTGGAGCTTTTCGGTTTTTCATCGCATGAATCCTCATTTTTACTTCAGAAAAGAGAATGGGGGGTGCAGGCAAGGACATTTGATGAGGAGCTTCCAAAATGTTCTTGACCTTGTCAACTCTACCTATCGAGGAAGTTCCAAATGGTGTGAACCTCTCTTGAAGCTTGTCGGCAAACACCTCAGCTCGATCCAACGGCGTGCGAGCCCAAGTGGAATCGGCTTTTTGGATCGGGAACTTCGGGGCTACCTGCCTCTTGGACCTGCTCGTGAGTCTCCAAAGGGCAAAATTGGTGTCGTGGTTGGGTGTGGCTTCCTCCAGCTCCTTATCCAGAATGCTCTGGCGGTGCCGAACCAGAAGCTTCCTTATGCGGTTAGCCAGTCTGCTATGGATTCTGTGCACGTCCCTGTTTAGAGTCCTGGTGTATTCCTTTTTGAGCCTGTGCTTCAGCTGGATTAGCTGCAGGATGTCTCGGGGGATGACATCCATCCGGGCGGGAGAGATAGCGTTGCTGCTTGGGGAGGCCTCAGAAGCAGCGTCGAGGATTTTGTTGTTTATGAGACGTGCAGCATCCTCCACATCTTCAGCAGAGCGTAGCTCCATATGTAGCTGTAAGGAATCTTCAAGACTTCTTCTGAAAGCGCATATGTTCGAACCAGGAGGGAGTAAGGCCTTTCTCACAGGCGTACAGAAGCCCACTGTCCGGAGCTGAGCAATCAGCGGGAGGTGATCAGAGCTCAGATCAAAGGACTCCACTATGCTTAACCTCCTGCTTTGTAGGTCTTTAAATAGAGCGAAATCTAGAGATGACGGGGTACGTCCTCCGCTCGGGAAGCAGGTGGGTCGTCCTGTGGCTAGTACCTGAACTCCTGTAGTGTCGATCGCCTCCTTGAGAAAAATGCCTCTTGAGTCCGCTCTGCTGTTACCCTAGGATTGATGTTTGGCATTAAAGTCACCTCCCAGAAAGAAGCGATCCCCGCACACTTCTATAAGGGCTTCAAAGTTCGCACGGGACCAGGACAGATTAGGAGGGAGGTACGCAGCAGCAATATTGATTTCTCCAAGCGCTGTTGAGATGGTTACCTTTGCGAGCTGGGCCACTCCGAGGCGAACTGGTTGATGGTGATAATGTACGAGATTGCTTCTGACAAATACTGCAGCTCCTCCTCTATCAAAATTTCCGGGGTAATCAGCTCTATAAATGTAGTAACCTGGGAGCTGGAAGTAGATACCAGTGTGTAGGAAAGTCTCCGTGGCTAGTAGAGTATCTATTTGGTTACAGCTGAGAAACACCAGGAGCTCCTCCCGCTTGGCAAGAAGACTCCTGGCATTCCAAATGACTATTTTAAGATTAGTCATTTCTGTAATTGCGTTGTTGTGACCTTGCATTGCTCTCTCTTTGGAGGTCCCTCACAACCAAAGAGATAGTGGCCATGGACGAGGCCAGTTCGTCCACAGCGCTTTTGAGGTCTATTAGCATGTTCGTGATCCGTGTGATATCCCAGGGATCTTCAGTCGCAGCCTGTCTCAGATTGTTGGAGAGTCTAGGTCTTCTAGAACCAAGGGCGGGAAAGTCCTCTTCCTCTAAGAGGGAGGTCCTCTGTGAAGTCCTGGAGGAAGGCGGTGCTCTGCTTTGGAGGCCTGGAGAAGAGACTGCCTGTGTCCTTAAAGCCTGTGAGTAGGACACGCCTCTTTGCAGCAAGGCTGAGGGGATTGCCATTTGCGGCCGTCTCTGACTTCCTGAGTGGTGGGCAGACAGAGGGATTTTGGGAGCAGACAACCTCAGCTTTTGGGCGAAAATCTTGCACTTCCTGTCGTAGGCTGCGTGTTTGCCACCACAATTAGCGCAGTTAAGATCATCTTCGGTGCTAGCCTGGCAGTCATCCGACCCAGTCCAATGGTCCATACCACATCTCCCGCAGACTGGAGGCTTAAGGCAGTAATTTTTGGTGTGGTTGAACCCATAGCACCTAAAACACTGTTTAACACGATTTGTGTCCCTCTTCAGCTCGGCAGTGACCCTCTGTCGGCCAATCCTCGACATCAGCAAGGCTTCAGCATTGTTAGCCGCTTGTTTAAGTTCAACAAACCACACGTTTTGCTTCGCAGGTTCAGCAACTTCCTGCTGACTTGAGTTACGCCTGCCTCTGACAGGTGGATTATATAAGTTAGCCACCGTATGACCGAGCTTGGTTAACTCCTCGGAGATTAGACTCTGTGGTGTAGAAGCCGCCAAATTTTTTAGCACCAGACGGAAGTTCCTATCCTCCTTTAAGCAGAAGTGCGTGTAGGCCACTGAGAGCTCACTCAGCCTTTTTGTGATGGCCCGGTGCATGTCCCAGTTCTTAGCGTAAATTCGTAGATCCCCAGACAGGGCTGTGCGGAACTCAAAGCCGTCCTCAGGAACTTCCTTAAGTAATTCGTTTTCCATTGCAGCCACGTCGTTTACATTAGGTATCGTTATAGGCCGTGGTTTAGAGGTTTTGGGCGATTTGGCTACAGGCATCACCTCTTCAGCAGACTCCCTTACGCAATCATCCTCGAACTCGCTGGTCAGGCCATCGCTTTCAGCCTCCATTATAGCATCCAGGTCGTTTGTGAACAGAGGTGCGTAGGGGTTGGAGGAAACGGCTTTCAATGGATCCCTCTTAGCTGCGCTGCCAGACAGCATGCTAAAATCAAACGTTAGGCAGGGATATCGTATTTCACTATTAATTTATTGCAGGAAAAAATGTACATTTTTTCACAAACCGTTGATTTATTTAGTATTTTTTCTTTACAATATATGTTATATATCGTAAAATACTAAAAACAAATATTTTTCGGACTCTTCAATTTTAAGTTAGGTTAGCCTAAGCCGAAAGCAGTTGAAGCGTTTCTTTGTTAAACCTTTTGATTCCCTTGTGTCTTGTGTTCCATCCGTTAGCCTTAACGAATATTTATAGCCTGTTTCGGACCAAGGTTCAACAAATCCATAGCCATGGGAAAGTCTCCAACCATTTTCTAAGCAGAGATACACGCCATAGAAATCTGTGCTCGTGAATGCCTTCGCAGGAAAATGCAAGGCGCACGGATTTACATCTTCTCTGACAGTCAGGCAGCGCTCATAGCGCTGAGTTCCTTTACGATCTCATCCGGACTTGTAGAGAACTGTTTCCAGCAGCTGAACGCGCTTGCTTCCAAAAACACCCTAACGGTGGGCTGGGTGCCAGGGCATGAAGGCCATATAGGAAACGAGGTGGCAGACTCCCTAGCTAAACGCGGGGCGATGACACCTTTTATCGGCCCTGAGCCGTTCTGTGGACTATCGAAAGGACACAATAGAGAACTGCTCAGGAAATGGGAGGAAACGAAGATAAATCGTCACTGGACCGACAGTGCAGGGCTGAGACAAGCCAAACAATTTCTCGTCCCCCAGATGACGCGATCAAAACGCATCATCAACCTACCGAAGAGCGAAATTCGCACTCTAACAGGCTACCTAACGGGTCACTGCAACCTTAGGTATCACCTTAAGAAATTAAAACTTTCAGAAATCGACACCTGCAGATTCTGCGAGATGGAGAAAGAAACATCAGAACATATTCTATGTGAGTGCCCATCGCTAATCAGACGTCGACTTCAACATCTAGGAGGTGAACTTATTCCCCCCTACAGAATTTGGGAACAAATAGACTCTACCAAAGTGCTCTCTTTTATTAAAAGCCTAGGTATAGGGCCTCTACCCTAATCCTACAGGCCGGCACAAAAGATCTAACATCTGGTCGCAGTGCAACAAGGCCCTTGTAATAATAATAATAATAATAGCCTGTTAAATTACCCTAGAGAATGTTTAAATGTCCTAATGTCCTAAATCCTTTAGGATGGAGGTACTTTTCGCGAAGGCATCTTCTATCGATGCCAGAATCTCAGCGCCCTGATATTTTATTCTTGCCCTTGTTATTGCCGGACATTCAAAAATGAGGTTTCGGTTGCCTTGGATTCATGACATTTCCGGAAGTTCTCCTCCATCTGCTATTTGCTCGGGCGTCGCTTCGGCTCTCTAGTTCTCTTTCAAACGTTCTTAGAAAGACAAGAACGTTTGCCAGTAAATTTTTGGAACTGACCGCTGAGGATTGCATGGATATTATCGCCGCTTGACTGTCTACGAACAAATTGATAGCGAATACATTGGTTTGCTGGCAATCGGATTGTACCAGTCTACAGCTTAGAAGATTTCTTATCCACAAGCTGGGGCGTGTTGGCTGCTTCTAGGCAGTCCATTATAGCGTCTGTGGTCACGTTATTAAATATTCCGAATTTATCCACAAAGACTCCGAGAGCATATTCTTTAATATGCAGGGCTCTCTCAATTGAGCGTAGTGCCGTCCCCACTGATTTCCCTTTCGCGTTAGCGTGCTGGTTGGATGACAGAAGTCTTCCCACATCATTTCTGATGTATATGTCCAGCAGCTTTTCTAGCGTCTTGAGTTAAAATGAGGTGAGGCTAATCGGCCTGTAATCCTTGGGGCTCACATGGCTGCACTTGCCTGCTTTTGGCAGGAACACAATCCTGGAGGTTCTCCATTGGATAAGGATATAGCCCGTGCTTAGGCAAGCTGTGAATATAGCGTGTAGCCATGGGGTGATCACTTCTTTGGTCACCTTTAGCATGGTGAGGAATATTCCTTCTTGTTCTGGTGCTTTTATTATCACAAAGAAGTCTGTAGCCCATTGGATTCTTCTAGACGATATTAAATTTGTTGGGAGGTGCTCTTCTCCATTTGCGAGGTTCTGGTGCTTGTTGGCATTTTTCGTGTAATCCCTGAGTAGGAACTTGTATTCCTCGTTGATTACATAATTTTTTGCCTCTTTGGCGATTATGAAAATTTCTCTGAGGGTATTGCATAGGAGCGAAAGGTTTGGTATGGTCCTATTCCTGAAGACGGTTGGTTTGGGAGAGTAGTTGAATTCGTATTGGAATTGTGTGTACTTATGATCTGTACTTATGATGTACTTATAATCAAGGACTCTCCAATTTGATACTATACTACATTGTCCCCTCACTAGTTTTAAGTCTAGCACGTTCTATGAGGTGGGATCTACGAAGGTGTGCTCCTCCCCCACGATTGTTATACATAGGTTAATAGCTAGTAGAAAGTCTTTTGTTTATGTCGGGGCTCCCCCACACGCAGTGGTGTTCGTTGGCCTCTGCACCCACGAGCAGTTTCTGGTCGTTCGGGCTGGCTTCCACCAGCTGCCATAAGGCGCTTCTTCTTGCTTTCAAGCATCACTACAGTCAGGTCACCCGTGCTGTAATAAGACATAAGGATAGCGTGGAGACCCTTCCGTACGAGTACGGCCGTTCTGCTCCGGATGGGTTTACTATGACTGTCAGGTCACCGGCCTCCTCCTCCCCCTCCTCTGAGACGTCAAGCGTCAACTCCTGGGCGGCATCGATTATGGAATCCAAACCTAGGCTTTCTCCACCTGGCCTGCCTGCAGGGTGTGCGCATCGTTGTCCCCAGGGTGGCGCTTTTTGAGGTGCAGGTAAACACTACCCATGTCCCACGCCTTCTTCCCGTAAATAGGGTACAGGATGTCCTCCGCCGCTTTCTTTATTTGGAGGACAGCGCACTGCCCCCCTCTTTGGGTGTTGGGGTCGCAATGTGCAGCACCTTCCAATCTGCGGTGGGTATGTCGGGGTTTTGGCGCTCGGTCCCCTTGGATTACGATGGGGAAGATTACCTTGGCCTTCGGTATTGATGGGATTAGCACCACCTTTATCTTGCCGCCTCCCACAACGTCTCCAACTGGCTGACCGTTAGCGTCAGCCACTTCCGAGTCGGGTCGTCCATGCACTTTTGACCCCATTTAGCAACCCTGCACCATCAAATGTGGACATGGGACCAAAGAAGTCATCCTCCATCCGTGCAAACAGCGCTTTGATGAGCCACAGTTTGTTTGGATACCTCACTGACCTTCTCTGTGCTCGGAGGCTTCTTCACTTTAGGTGGAGGGCCTGCCTGCTTGGGCCCGCTTTGCTTAATGGTGCTCTCAGCGGAATTTGCCTTTTGCTGGCAAGCATCTCCTCCACTTTGTGGCGAATCCGACTATTGCGGACATATGGGGAATATTGGCGTGGTATAACCTGCCTACTTCAATCTTCTTCTCGGCCCAGGCTAGCTTTGCCATCTCCTCTTGGGAGAGGTTAGCTTTGGCCCGAAGCCGGCTTCCAATCTTAATGGCACCTTACACTGTGCCATCGCCTTCCCCTCCCCTCACTTAACCGTTTCGGCCCGTCCTTGCGCGGAGAACTGGAGAAGGTTCTCTTCCTCCTGGGCCCTTGTTTTTATGGACGGCGGTACCTGAGCTGTATATTTTTTGTGCCAGTAACTGTACAACTAGCACGACCTGCTCCCGTCATGCTAGTGGTGTGACTGCTGGTGACACGCAGAAAGGATTGCCCGCCGGTGGTAGCAGCTACGCTTCCCACCCATATTTGGGTTAACATCCCAATCCCTCTATCCCATTCTGGTGTGCTTTTCCGGGGAACCCACTTGCGTTTTATGCCTGCCGCCGCCAGGCACATACACCCATGGCAAATTTTCCTCAGGCTTTTTAGGCGGAAGGAATTGTACCGTTGCCTTAACTGGACACTGTATTACCGCGGACAGAGCAAGCAGCAATACATTATCCGTTGTCCAGACATGGCAAATTCATATTATTCTGGAATTTCGGTTTTAATTTTATGAAAAATCGGACGACTATATCATTATCATAGCTGCCATAGGAAAGATCAGGCAATTTATGGAAAAATATGTAATTTCGCTGTTTTTCAACATATTTTAATCTGCCGGAAATGTAACCATTTTTTTTTTTATTAATTTCGGTTTTAATTTTATGAAAATTGGATGATTATATCATATAGCTGCCATACGAACCTTAAATGTAGAAGAAAATACAAAACTGTGAATGTAACACTGTAAAACTGTAACTGTAAAGCTTTAAATATAGTTTATTTTTGGGATGTATAAATATTTTATAAAATTCTTGTTAGTTTTTCTTTTCATTTGAGCAAATTTGGTGAATTTATAATGATCCAATTGTAAGCTGCAAGAGTAGACAAATTCAGCGTGCCGAAGTTGGCTTCCGTTCTTGTTCTCATTAGGATACATCGATTTTTTTATTTTTTTTTTTTATTATCAGCCATGCTCCGGCAATCGAATTCGGTAAATTTTTACGATTTCGATTTGAAATCGTAAAATCGGTGCTCCGGTTTTCGAAATCGTAAAATTTTTTCCCGAATTGGAAAACGGGCACCTTTGTCTGCCCGAAATGAAAAGTAAATGCCTTTTTTTATATCAAATCATATCTAATTTACTAAGGGAAAAAAATAGTTTACTAGTGGTCTATTGATGTTTATTACACACCACCACAAGATCATTCTGGCACGTAGTTATTTTATAAAAGATTTATTTCTGACCCCACCTCAAATTTGACAATCCAAATTTTGCCGTCGGCAACAAGCAATCTCGACTTGGCCAAATGTAGAAAAGTACTTGGTCGAAAGTTATCGCCAGGGTTGCCGTACTTTTGGTGGAATGAAACAGCCAGGTAAAAATACTTCTAAAATTTAAATGAATTCATTAATAAATTTAAATCAGGGCCATAAATGTTTTTTATAAATATTGCTATTTATTTTAATTACTTTTATGGTGAGAATACAGTAAAAAAGTTATTGAAAACATCGGAATTAAAATTGTGAAAAATGTGGCAACACGTTTGTGTAGAAGACAGCTTAAACAGCTGTTTAGTGATGACCTCAAACAGCTGTTTACCGACAATAGCAAAAATTTTACGAAAACCGGAGCACCTAAAATCGAAATCGTAAGATTTTGGCCAAATCGAAATCGGGAAAAAATTACGATTACCGGAGCATGCCTGAATACTTTGCTTTTATTTATTGAATATTATCATTTTCGAGACTATTAATCAAATCTTATACTATAACCTAACTAGGAGTCATATAGACTGAGACAGTGGCCCTGACAAGTTATGGCTGGGTTGGAAGGTCTGTACGTTGCAGGCGGGTTCGGCTGGAGACCCGAGTCAAGACCCTTGCTAGAGGATTTGGGTGGACAGAGAGTTTTTCATTGTAGGACGCTTTTTGCTTGTCTATTTCATCTTTTACTGCGAGAATGCCGAGGTCCCTGTGGATGTTTTGGTTACGAATATACCATGGTGCCCCAGTGATAGTTCGCAGGATCTTTGATTGGGCTCGCTGTATGATGTCTATGTTGGATCTGCTCGCGTTCCCCTACAGCTGGGAGCCATACGTCCAGATTGGCTTAAGAGTGGAGTTGTAGAGCAGGACCTTGTAGTCCAGACACAAGGGCGATCGTGAGTTTATAATCCAGTGGAGGCTGCTGGCTTTCAGGTTTAGGTGCAGTTTCTTGCATTCGATATGTCTACGCCATGTTAGACGTCTGTCGTGGTGGATGCCGAGATACGTTACTTCATTAACTTGGGGGATCTGCGTGCTATTCATGCAGAGCGGAGGGCAAGTTTGTCTGTTAAGAGTAAACGTTATGTGTTTACACTTTTCTTCGTTTATTTTAATACGCCAGTCAGATAGCCACTTCTCGATTACCGTTAGGTGGTTGGCGAGTTGGGTTGTTTCACGGACTGGGCATCTGGAGCGGCTAAGGATCGGAGTGTCGTCAGCGAAGGTGGATGTTGTTAGTCGGTCAGTCGTGGGAATATCCGCTGTGTAAAGGACGAATAAAGTTGGCCCGAGTGCGCTACCTGGAGTTTAAAATGATATTTAAAACAGCAATGGTTCGGCACGCCGAAGTTTGTATACCCTTATCATTATAGCTTATCATTATAGTTAAGCACGGTATCCAGAGAGAAGAAAACTGTTGCAAAACAGTGAGAGAGAGCGAGAGGCAAATAGTTTGAAACAGCTTGTTCCCGAGGTCTGTTTCAAAGGGTGGTATCCAGTACAGGTTTGAAAATACTAGAAAGTTGCATGGCGTTACCAGATTATTTGATGCGCGCGTATTAGTATTTCCATAACGCGTAGCGAAAAAGAATAAAAAATTTAATAAAACTGGCTGTCTTCAATGTTTGCCTCTCGCTCTGCCCTTCACATAGATATTTCAAACTATGGATCCCGGCATGAACAAAAATGCGTGGAAAATTCGAATTAAAAGAGCGAATACAGTCCTAATTGAACTGATAAAGGCTGTTCGGAGCAGACCGCCAGCACCCAGGCATGCGCGCATGGGTGTTCCGCTGCACCTGCAGCGCTCTCATCTTATCTCTTTTCACCTTCCTCTTCTTTCGTTAAATCTGTCGCGCTTTGTTTTCTCAAGCTACATATTGTAAACCCCTGCTCTTTTTTTATATATATTTGGAAGCCGAGCTTCACTCCGCACCTCTCAAAATCTCCGCATCGATCGATCAAATAAACACAGCAGATAGATATTAATAGAACCTATTCGTGCGTTTTTATTATTTATATTGCTAAGGGTGGCATATTCGTTGTCTTTCCCATAAACAAAGGCAAATACAATATATTAGGAATCGGGATATTATATGAATTTGCATTAAAAGACCTGGGACGAAAAAGTAAAATTAAAAATAAGGATGCAGGACTATCGAGGGGAAAATGGGCCACTTTTGCATCTCGTTATGCAACTGGCACAGGACAGCTTCTCCTTCATGGGTATGGGCACTGGTTCCATCATGTTTCTCCCTGAACGGAACACCCACCTATGCCTAAAAGAGCCCATATACAATTATTCGAGTTCCTTAGACATGTACTATGAGCAGTCCAAGGCAGGCGCAGCCGCCGGAACGCGACAATGGGACAATTATTAATCTAAAACAAATCATAAGAATGTGAATGTGTGTGATGTTTCAAATTTTGCCAGTTGTCAACAAAGTATAACTGCATCATTGGGCCTCAAAAAATGCCGTAGTACATGTAGAAAGAGCGGTGACACTTCAAAAGAATAAACATTTTTGCGCTGCGTGACAACTTTATTTGCTGGATATTGAGCTTTAAATCCAATTTAATCAAATGAAAGGATCGCGGATCGATCATTGTAATCGATAGTTAAGCACGGTATCCAGAGAGAAGAAAACTGTTGCAAAGCAGTGAGAGAGAGCGAGAGGCAAATAGTTTGAAACAGCTTGTCACCGAGGTCTGTTTCAAAGGGTAGTATCCAGTACAGGTTCGAAAATACTAGAAAGGTGCAAGATTTAGGAGATTATTTGAGGGCGCGCATTTAGTATTTCCATAACGCGTAGCGAAAAAGAATAAAATTTTTAATAAAACTCGCTGTCTCCAACGTTTGCCTCTCGCTCTGCCCTTCACATAGTGCAAACTATGGATCCCGGCATGAACAAAATTGCGCGGAAAAGTCGGATTAAAAGGGCGAATACAATACTAATTGACTTGATAAAGGCAAATACAATAATTAGGGGATTCGGGAAATTATATGAATTTGCATTAAAAGATCTGGGACGAAAAAGTAAAATTAAAAATTAAAAAGCAGGACTATCGAAGGGAAAATGGCCCACTTTTGCATCTCGTTATGCAACTGGCACAGGACAGCTTCTCCTCCATGGGTATGGGCACGGTTCCATCATGTTTCTCCCTGAACGGAACACCCACCCATGCCTAAAAGAGCCCATATACAATAATCCGAGTTCCTTAGACATGTACTATGGGCAGTCCAAGGCAGGCGCAGCAGCAGGAACGTATGTCAATAGCTTTGGGACAATTAATAATCTAAAACAAATCATAAAAAGATTAATGTGTGTGATATTTCAAATTTTGCCGGTTGTCAAGAAAGTATGACTGCATCGTTGGCCCTCAAAAAATGCCGAGCAACGAGTAGAAAGCGCGGTCACACTTCAAAAGAATAAACATTTTTGCGCTGCGTGACAACTTTATTTGCTGGATACTGAGCTTTAGTATATTGAAGTGAACTTGTGATCAAATGTAATAGGATTTGTTACTCAAATGTGTGCGGGCACACTGTTATTCGCCATCGCAAAATGTAAATAGCCGGGAAAACGTAGCATTTTCATTGTCGTGCGAAAGTTGGAGGTCACATTGCGGTGAGCTAGAGTTAAGTTAGTTCCAATTGTTACAACTTGAATTCATACAGAATAAAACCAGCCTACTACCATGGAAATTGTCTGGAGGAGTACGCGGTACAACCGGGTCGCAGCCTGCGACGAGGAGCCTGCGCAGGAACGTCGACGGCCGCAGCCAGCGGCCACAAGGCGTCGGAGACGCCATTTTGGAGAGCTCACAGGCGCCGCCATATTGGAAGATGCAGCATTCCCCCAGGGAGAGTGCCCGGCTGAATGGAAGGGAAGCCTTCCCTATACCGAGTGCGGATCAGCAGCCAACCACGACAGCGGCTACCGTGGCTACAGTAGCTTCTGCAAAGGGCGAGCACCCCAAATTGCGCAGCAATTGCTGTGGACCCAAGTGCAGTTGGCGCTAACAGTGGAGCATCGGGGCAGCCCCCATCTTGGAGTGGCCCGCCATTATCCACAAATGGAGAGGCCTCACACTACGGCCCTGGAGAATAACCCGAGGTTGTTGAAGGCGCTGAAGGATGAAGCCCGGGAGACAGTGAAGGCGCTTCTATTTTATCCTGGGAATGACAGCGCTGTGATGGAGCAGCTGCCCTTCAGGTTCGGCCGACCGGAGCATCTTGTACGCAGCCAGATCAACAACGTACGAGAGGTGCAGCAGATTTCGGAGCACAACCTGGCAAAGATAATTCCCTTTGCAGTCGGCGAAGGCGGAGCAGCACCTGGGGTACCCAACCCTCATGGAGGAGCTTGTGTCCAAGCTTCCGACAAGCAAGCGAGTGGACTGGGCCAGGCATGCTGCAACAATTGCCCCTTTCCCCACTGTAGTTTACTTCAGCGCGTGGCTACAGGAGTATGCAAATGTGATTTGCAACGTTGTGGATGTCGACGGAAAGGAGCCGAGGCGTCGAGTTTTGCATGCGAGCGTCGACCACTACGAAGGCGAGCAGGATGATCGCCATGGAGGTTGTCCCATCTGCAGAGGACAACACGCAATCACGAATTGCCGAGAATTCGTTGGAGCTTCGCCGCCTGGAAGGGTGAGCATTGTGAAGAGGCATCGACTCTGCTTAACATGCTTACGAAGCGGATCCTGCCATATGCAATCTGAGTACCAGATTAACGGATGCCGGAGGATGCATCATCGTCTGCTACATGGCGCGGACGAGGAGCGAGGTGGTTTCAGAAGCCATGGAGGGAACCAGCAGCCAGCAGTTTTCTGACGCAGCCGGATGCTCATCGGCCTGGATCATGGAAATCTCGGATTGCCACATAGAACGAGGCGGTTCTCTAGAGAGAGACCGTACGCGGCCGCAACCGAGCTGGGCTGGGTTGTGTTCGGGGCTAGGCAATCGCCTACGCCATCACCGAGGTCCTGCCTACTTGCCGTGTCAGTGGATGACACGATGGAACATATGGTGGAGGACTACTTCGACGTGGAGAGCTTTGGAGTAAAGCCCGCACCCCAGGTTGCAGCCAGCGAGGATGTGCGGGCCCATATGATCCTTGAAGACACCACGGTGAGAGTGGGGCGTCGCTACCAGACCGGATTACTCTGAAAGGACTACCACGTTGTGCTGCCACAGAGCTACGAGATGGCGTACAGAAAGCTGGTCAATTCCGAGAAGAAATTGATGCGCAACAAGCCGCTGGTGCTGGAATACGATCGTATCATCAAGGATTATGACTCTAAAGAATATGCGAGGAGGTTGCAGCCGGGTGAGGTCGCGGTAAGTAACGACCGGATTGCCTTTCGGCTGTCGGGGGTGCTTCTCACTCCTGAGGGCGGGGGTAGCAGCGAGGCCGTAGTCTGCTGCTTTGCCTGCTTCTCCTGTGCCTCTTTCTCTCGGGCTTGGGCTCGTGACGGTGTCTCTGGCTGCGATCGGTTTCTCTTTCCCTTGCTCTCTTTAAACTCGCGTGCACTTAGCGTTTCCAAGGTGGTAGGTTTTACTAAGCATGAGTAGGTAGGGAAGTGCGTGTGGCTCCTTGCCATGAGTAGTGACGAGTGTGTGAGTGTAGGAGAGTGTATGTTCTTAGCCTAGATATGTATGTACACTTAATCCTAAGAACTTATACCTATATCTTCTTATTAACATATTTACATATTGTGACTTCGTCACAATATACATACTTTCACTGCGTTTCTAGCCTCTGACTAAAATTATAATACCATGCAAGGGTATGTGGTGACCTGGCTATCTGGCAACTCATATCCATATCGTATATCACGATCCATCGATATCTTTAAGTAACTATCGATTCTTTCTTAGCATTATTTTCTACCATCCCAAGATCTCTCTCTTCTTCTTTACTGACGCCACGGCATACTTTAATTTTGCGCAATAAGAAACTTCATTTAAAAAAACCATCAAAAACCTGAAAGGTAAAGACTATTTAATTGTGGGAAAGCAGAGCTAGATGTCCTAACACCAAGGATCGCACCGTATCTCCGGCCTCCACCAACTGGACGCATCCCTACACACAACCGCTTCCCATAAATTGGTGACCCCGAACACAGGCGCCCGCTCACAGGCACGCGCCCGAACACAGCCACCACCGGTCACCATAAATTGGTGACCCCGAATACCGACGCTCACCATAAACTGGTGAACCCGAACACGGCCAACACCGGTCACCACAAACTGGTGACCCCGCACACAGGAGCGCCCCCGCACACAGACACGCGCCCGCAAACACAGGCGCGCACAAATACAAAACCGATCTCAGACAAGCGCCCGATCGCAGGCACGCGCACATACACGCCCGATCGCAGGCATCACACATACATGCCCTATCGCAGAGACGCGCACAAACACGCCCGATCGCAGACACGCGCACATACATACCCGATCGCAGTGACACGCAAATACATAACCTCATTTTCACAATGAGTGAAGACGAAAACGCATCTTTTGCCGACGCGACAGCGATCGAAAGTCGACCCAACGTTGATTCTGTTTTCGTTAAGATGCCGTTCCCCCAGCTTCATTCGATCACCAACATCGAGATGTTCTTCACGAAGCTGGAGAGCTGGTTCCTTCTGCAAAGAATCGGTGTGCGAAAGGAGCACGAGAAGTATGCAGCAGTTATCGCATACGCTGACTCTAAGTACCTAGAGCAAGTGCATGATCTCTTCCAAAATGAGCCTACCATCAATCCGTACACAACGCTTAAGCAAGCAATCTTAGCGAAGTTTGCAGAATCGGAGATGGTACGTCTTGACAAGCTCGCCACGGGAATCCAGCTCGGAGACGGACGCCCAAGCCACCTACTCAGCCAGCTGCAGCGCACAAATGCCACCAACGACGAATCGGTGGTCCGCCGGTATTGGATTAAACGCTTGCCTCCTGCGGCACGCGCGGTCATTGTGGGCATGCTCGAGAGCGCCCCAGATATGGCACTTTCTCAACTCGCCACAACCGCAGACGCTGTCATGGACTCTCTAAGCTAGGCATCAGCCGATATCTCAGCTTTATCACGCAGCAGCAATGACAACAAGCCTTGCACGGAGGACCGTATCAGCAAACTGGAGCAACGCTTGGACGATCAAGAGAAGATGTTCCAGCAGATCAACAGCAAACTTGGACAGATCCTTGGCAGCAACAACAGACGCTCTCGTAGTCATAGTCGATCTCAAAGCAACCAAAGCCGCAACAACGTGCCACAGCAGAACAAAGACGATAAGTTTTGCTGGTACCACAAGAAGTTTGGCGACCAAGCTAAGCGCTGTCTGGACCCATGTTCTTTCAACTGCAACAACAACACAAAAAACTAATCATCCCCGTCGAAGTTTTTGAAGGCAGCTCCGACGGAGAAACCTCACCTGCCTTACCTGTCTCAAATCTCCGCATAGAAGTCCACAGTTGTCCCACCTCGAAACGCCTCTTCGTTCCAGATGGCAAATCAGGAAAAAGATTCCTCATCGATACAGGCGCCGACATATCTGTACTGCCAATTTCAACAATTAACAAGGATCTCGCTTCATCAAATAAAAATCCACTCTTCGCAGCAAATGGCACAACAATCAAATCATATGGCACAACTCGCATCACTCTGGATCTCGGATTGCGACGCCCATTCACTTGGAATTTTGTAATCGCTGATGTCAACACTCCTATTATTGGATCAGATTTCCTACGAAATTTCAATCTCCTTGTCGACATTAAACGCCGCAAATTAATCGACGAACAAACATTATTAGCACGTAGTGGTATTTGCAGCCTACAATATACAGTCACTGTTAAAATGTTTAACACATCATGCCAGTTCTCAAAATTACTTGAAGAGTTCAAGTCCATCACCCAACTAGGCATCTCAGCTCCTAAACCAACAACAACAGATGTCGCACACTGCATCGATACTAAAGGAGCACCAACTTTTGCAAAGCCACGTCGACTCACTCCTGACAAATTAAAAGCAGCAAAAGCAGAGTTCGAGTACTTGCTTAAAATCGGCATATGCCGACCTTCAAAAAGCCAATACGCATCTCCTCTGCATATGGTTCGTAAAGCCACAGGCGAATGGCGGCCATGTGGCGACTACAGAGCTGTCAACGCACAGACAGTTCCTGATCGGTATCCCTTGCCACACATTCAGGATTGCACGCACATATTCTTCGGTAAGAAAGTATTCACCAAAATCGATCTTAACCGTGCTTATCACCAGATCCCGATTGAACCACGTGACATACCGAAGACAGCAATAACCACACCTTTTGGGTTATTTGAGTTCACACACATGACATTTGGATTGTGCAACGCAGCACAGACATTTCAACGCTATATGGATGCAGCGTTTAGGGATCTGGATTTCGTTTTTATCTACGTAGACGACATCGCCGTCGCATCAAGCGATTCGGAGCAACACGAAATCCACCTACGTCAAGTTTTCGAACGACTCCAACGTTTCCATCTCACCATCAACCCCAGCAAATGTTGTTTTGGACAAACTTCGATTGAATTCCTGGGACACCACGTTGACTCTCATGGCATCAAACCCTTGCCTGACAAAGTTAAGGCCATCACCGAATTTCCTCGGCCCACAGTTGTTAAGGAACTTCGACGCTTTCTGGCAATGATAAACTTTTGTAGGAGATTCCTGCCAAGAGCCTTACGACATCAACAGCCACTGCTACAACTAATCCCAGGAAACAAGAAGAACGATACTTCTCCAATCGCCTGGACAGCAGACACCATCAAACACTATGAGGAGTGCAAACAGTGCCGCAGCCACTCTTTTGGTTCACCCATCACCAGAAGCAGATCTATCGTTGAGCACCGACGCTAGCGATACAGCGGTGGGAGCTGTACTTCACCAAATCATCGATACGGAATACCAGCCAATGGGATTCTTCAGCGTAAAACTCACCGATGCACAACGCAAATACAGCACTTATGATCGTGAACTTCTCGCCATCTACCTAGGAATCAAACATTTCCGTCATTTATTAGAAGGCAAGATATTTCATGTCCGCACCGACCATAAGCCGTTAACATACGCATTCTGCCAAAGGCCCGATAAAGCCTCACCACGTCAGTTGCGCCAATTGGATTTCATAGGCCAATTTACAACAACAATCACACACATCGCAGGCGTGGAAAACACAACCGCAGATACTCTGTCTCGCATCGCAGCTCTTGAAACTGACATAATTGATTATGATCAAATAGCTTCAGCTCAAGGAAATTGCCCAGGACTCAAAAAACTGTCGGAGGACCCAAACACTACTCTACAATTGAAAGCTGTAAATCTACCTCACTCGAAAACTCCGATCCTTTGTGATTTTTCTACTCCTACAGTTCGGCCTTTCATACCCCAGCAGCTTAGGAAGAAAGTCATCAGCAAACTTCACAACATCGCCCATGGAGGCATTCGCTCAACCATGCAGATCATCAAACAACGCTTCGTATGGCCCTCAATGCACAAGGAGATAGCCCACTTCGTGAAGCACTGCATTCCATGTCAACAGTCAAAGGTCACTCGTCACACGAACTCACCACTGCAACGTTATCAACTGACCACACAGAGATTCGAGCATATCAATCTGGACCTCATTGGACCACTGCCCCAGTCCGGCCAGTTCAGATATTGCCTCACGATCATCGACCGTTACACGCGGTGGCCAGAAGCAGTCGCAATTGAGAATATCCAAGCAGAGACTGTGGCAGCAGCTCTAATAAACACCTGGATTTCCCGCTTCGGTGTACCTGCTCGCATCACTACAGACCAAGGAAGACAATTCGAGTCAAGACTCTTCAACGAACTCTCACGGCTTCTTCGAATCAACCACCTTCGCACCACAGCCTATCATCCTCAAGCAAATGGAATAATTGAGCGCTGGCACCGCACCTTAAAAGCAGCCATAATGTGTCAACACAGGATTGGTTGGCCTAGCAAATTACCTATCATCTTGTTGGGATTACGTTCAGCATATAAACCCGACATACAAACAACAGCAGCCCAACTTGTTTACGGATCGACGCTTCGCCTTCCGGGACAATTTCTCCACACCAGCAACGAATTCCAACCGCAAACGGAGTTCGCAAAGGATCTCGCTGAAACGATGAATAATATTCGTCCAACACAAACAGCTCATCACGACACTTCTAAGCCATTCGTGTTTAAGCAACTAGACGACGCAACACATGTCTTTATACGGAACGACACAGTACGTGGATCATTACCACCCTACGATGGACCTTACGAAGTCAAATCCAAACAACCTAAATATTACAACGTAGTCATCAAAGGTCGTGACACCAACGTATCTATCGACCGCATCAAGCCAGCATTCATCGAGTCACAGGACTTGTCATCATCAACAACCAACTTGTCATCACCAACAACATCACAACCACAGCCATATGTACCAGCTAATCAAAGCAGTTCCACATCAACTCAGCAAACATCAAGGCCTCGCCGCACGATTAGACTCCCCGCTCGTTTCACGACTTGAAGTCTAGGAGGGAGTACTGTGGTGACCTGGCTATCTGGCAACTCATATCCATATCGTATATCACGATCCATCGATATCTTTAAGTAACTATCGATTCTTTCTTAGCATTATTTTCTACCATCCCAAGATCTCTCTCTTCTTCTTTACTGACGCCACGGCATACTTTAATTTTGCGCAATAAGAAACTTCATTTAAAAAAACCATCAAAAACCTGAAAGGTAAAGACTATTTAATTGTGGGAAAGCAGAGCTAGATGTCCTAACACCAAGGATCGCACCGTATCTCCGGCCTCCACCAACTGGACGCATCCCTACACACAACCGCTTCCCATAGGTATAAAAAACACTCTTAAATGTTGAAAGCATCCTAAACTGAAAGCTTAAATTCGAACACAGAATTAATAATAAAGTACTTAGGCTTTTAAATTTATACATAGCATTTGAAGATACATTAAAATATCGGTACATTTATTCATTTCATTTCAGGCTTGTTCAAGAAGAAATTTACGCCCTGACACATATATCAGAAAGCATTAACATATCGTCAAAGCTTTTTACAGACAATGAAGATTCTGGCAAACAAACAGTTGAAAGAGTCGGAAATACAATTCCTCAAGACACCATTGACTTAGATCATATATTTGCATTCTTAGGCGAAGCTTCCGAAGGCCCATCATCTAACCCACTCATTGAAGAAATAAATCTTAAAATGAATAATTTAGTACATGACCTTAATGATGAAGTAAGTAGATTAAAAAAATGTACCTGTAGATGTACTTTTGGTTTGAACACTCTATTTTGTTATAGTTTTTAGATCTATAATTTTCATTTTTTTTTTAGATAAATCTTTGCGTGCAAAACACTTCGACGTTAGATACCCGAGAAACCGGAAAGAGTGTTGGTATTAAATGCGTCCCATCACTTCCAGAACCAACAATGCCTCCCCCTCCTCCACCTACTTTAAGCAATACTTCAAAAACAATTTTGAAACATGAACCTATTTATGAAGCAATTAGCTCACATAAATTAACTAATGAAAGAAGTCTTCGAAATGAAGGTGAAGCTTTACAAGAGTGTGAAACCTTAAAGGAAAACGGCATAAAGTCATCCAGAAGTTCTCCTCAACTGGTTAAAGATGAAATAGACGATGAACGTGAGCAAAGACGTAAACAAAGAGTAGAGAAGAAAATTCATCAGCTAAACTCGTATGAGGAGAATCAAAAAGATACTATCATTGATGAATCCTTTTACAACATTCATGAATTTGCGGAAAATTATTTTAACACACACGATAGTTGGAGTGACAGTACTTTAATAGCTACATTAACACGAAAGGAGAAAAAACACAACTTGATGTCAAAACATGAGATGACTATATTTTCTAAGTCTGATAAAATTCCAACCTCTCATATTCACATGTATGACCCAGAAAATGTTTTATTGGCGTGTAATATATTCCGAGTAAGTATTCCTTTGGTTAATTTACGTAAGGGATAAAATCTGAATATCGATACCAAAATTATTTGTATAATATTACCGAAGTTAGCTTCCTTTAAAAGACCGAGAACTTTGGTGGCAAGAATTAATTAATTTAATTTCGCAACGACGAGAACGAAAAAGAATAGGTGCGCTTGATTCGACTTCAATTTTCGACATAATCTTCTATTTCACATGCTCGTTTAGGCCTAGCTTAACATAGGTTGACGAAGGCGGGCGAATTCGCAAAGAGCGAGAGAGAGCTTTATTATGCTCCCGCCATCGCCCTAAACTAACTTACATTAGACTTCAAAACATATCTTCTTCAAAAATTAACAACAAAAAACAATGAACAAACAATACACGACGAGCTGGATTCAGCCAACACCGGCCCCGTTGAACGCCTCCTCGGCTTCAACAAATTGGCAGCGGCGCCAGCTTGTGGATCGCCCTCCGTAAGATGGACCCATCGCTCCTCCTAAGATCGACGACCATGACCTTGCCGTCCTCTCCTGCGTGCGTCGCGACGATCCTTCCCAGGAGCCACTGTTGAGGCAGCAGGTTGTCCTCTGCCACGACGACGAGTTGGCCCTCCTCGACGTTGGCCTTCTCCTCGTGCCACTTGCCCCGAACTTGAAGGCCCAGGACATATTCCCGGGACCAACCGGGACTGCCTGTCAGCAGGTGCCCGGGAGTTAGCGCGCAAAACCTGCTGTTTGAAGAACCTGAGACTCTTCTGACTTAATTGTCTTTAACTCCTCTACGCATGCAGCACCAGTTAACATGTCATCGATGTAAAAATCGGATCCAATTACGTCGACAGCTCTAGGGAATGAAAATTAAGCAGATTCACTTAACCTCTTTAAACACCGAATAGCCAGAAATGGGGCTGGCCCAGTACCATATGTGACGGTGTTGAGCTTGTATAATCTCAAGGATTCAGAGGGGTCTCTCCTCCACACTATAAGTTGAAACTTCCTATCCGCTTCATTAACCATTACTTGGCGATACATCTTTTTTACATCGGCAGTCAGGGCATACCTGTGCAGCCGGAAGCGGAGTAGAGTGGAGTACAACTCTTCTTGAATTGTCGGCCCCACCATCAGGATGTCGTTTAAGGCCACCTGAGACGATGTTTTGCAGGACGCATCAAACACGACGCGCAACTTTGTTGACGTACTCTGGGGCCTTAACACGCATTGATAAGGAATATAATGTGGAGTGGAAGGGATTTTGTTGTCTGTAGGCGAAATATGACCTAGGGCGAGAGATTCTTCCATGAATTTCAAGTACATGGTCTTCATGTTAGGATCTCGAAACAACCTTCGCTCAAGCGACAAAAACCGCCGTTTTGCAACCTCGAAGGAGTTGCCTAATACATTTAGATCAGATTTAAACGGCAGCCTAACTTCAAACCGACCTGATGGCAATACCTGAGTAGTCTTCCTATAATGGTCTTCACATAACTTGTGCTCAGGCGACAGAATTTTCTTTGGATTTGGCATTTCCTCCAGCGACCAAAATTTCTGTAGTGTGCTGTCAATCGATACTAAAGGTTCTTCACTACAACTGAAACTATTCACAACTTGTTTCGGGACTTTAGACTTGTATCTGCTCAAAACAACCCAACCAAGAAGGGTCTTTTGTAGAGTTGGATAGTCAGGACCTTGTCTAATTTGACCAACAGCTAGCAATTCGAAAAATGATTCTGCTCCTATCAACATATCAATTTTTTGTGACTTGTAGAAATATGGGTCTGCTAATGGTAGGTTCCTCGGGATCTTCCAATCACTGACGTTCACCGACTGATCAGGATGGTAACCGGAGATCGATTTTAAGACCCAGAAATCGAACGAGAACTCACTACCATTTATTCGCTACTTCACCACTGTGTGTACCTTTTTCTTGACTTGAGAATTGGACTCGCCAATACCAAGTAAGTTGATACACGACTCCTCTCTACGAATCTGTAAGCGATTCGCCAGTTCTTCTGTTATAAAATTCGTTTGAGACCCAGAGTCCAGCAGAGCTCGGGCTAAAACGTATTCTCCGTTTTTCGTACGGACGCTTACGATTGACGTAGCCAAAATCACCCTGTCCAAGGACGTGGCATACATAACATGTGACGTGGAAGGCTGATCTTGGTTAAAAGGAGGAGATATGCTCTCTGGCGGGGGTGGCAACGCTAAACTGTTCTCAGGCACTGTATATCTATGAAGAAGAATATAGTGTGAGCGGTCACAAGCTCGACACTTTTTGCCTTTGCATTTCGAAACACTATGGCCTTTTCGCAGACAATTAATACATAAGGAGGCAGACTTAAAAAACTCGAACCTTTGCATTACAGAGAGACGCCCAAACGGGCTACAATTCTGTAGCAAATGATCTGCTGCATTGCAATAGCTACACGTTTTCTGAGGCTTGCTGTTGGAGGAGGAACACGAAAATGAGCTACGATTATGTGGCTTGCTCGACACAATTTTATCTTGCTTCGGCTTTGTCGATTCTTCAGCTGATAAATGCTGATATCGGCGATTGAAAATGTTTTCAAAATCGGCCCAAAGCGGCAAAGTCTCATAATCGAGCTGTTCCTCCCATTTTTGTTTGGTCACTGGGTCGACTCTATTCAATACCAAATATATCAACATTGCATTCGAAAGTTTGGTATCATCTCCTATCGATAACAATGTTGATATATTATTCATAAAGATGAGGCATTCGTTATCGTAAACCTTTTTTAAACTGGCTAGTGCCTTTTCGTAATTGCTCTCGGTGACTTGGTAAGCTTTAATGGTTCCTAAAGCTTCACCAGAGAGACATGAAATTAAGTGGTTAAATTTTTCGATAACTGGAACGCTGGCGTCTTTATGAACCAAAGTTTCGAAAAGGCTGATGAAATTTTTAAACTCCGAATAATCTCCACTGAATTTTGGCAATGCCAAATTCGGCAGCCGCGCACGAGTTGGAGCTACAGTAGCTAATCCCGGAGTTTCGTTGACGCTTGCTGCCTTCAAGGCAGATAACAGCGACATTATTTTCGCCTTGGTCACTATACCAAGTTCCTCCAACTCGTCGCCAAATTCATCGCCACTATCTATTTCTTCTATCTGTTCTTGTAGTTGAGTTGCCTTATGAATTGAAGCATTTAAGTTTTCTAGTCGACATTTTAATTCTTCCTCTAATAACGGAATCGATCCCGCTTCTAATCGCTCATTTAATCGGCGAATTGTTTTGACCCGACTTTGGAGCTTGCGTCTCAGCTCTCCCAGAATCGATTTATTTTTGGTTTCTAGGCTCATTTTAAATTAAATATTTAAATAATTAAAATATTATTTCAAGAAGTGGCCGAAACAAATTATCTCAAATCAGACCGATAATAATAATTTAATCACTTTCGAATTAACAATTATAAATTTATTAAATAAAAAAAAAATAAATTATTTTAAATTTAATAAATTATTTATTTAATGTTCGAATAGTATTAAATATTTTTTTTGATGAGAACAACGAAAATTATTTAAATTCAAATCAAGTCACGCAGTATCAATTAATAGTGGGTGCGAAATGACGCCGAAAAGGGTATACCCGCAGAATATAGGGTAGCGCGTCACTTGGCGGTCCGCTAATCTAAGCGCGCCAACGAAAAGGGCCAAACAACAACAACGCAGGTAGCGGTGCAAAAGCGAAAACGAAAAATTCACCGCTGCAGCTGCTAGTATATTAGGCTGTCTGTGTATTAGTGCGCAAGCTTGGATTAACTTCCCAACTATTTATGAGTTTCAACAAACGAGAGGGGGAAGGGGGCGACAGTGATTGCAATAATACAGTACAAAACAATAATTAAATGTTGCGTCCAAGAGCGGTTCAATATGTACATATGTATTTTATCAACAATATACTCTACTATATTGATACGTACATATGTATGTGCCAAGAACTGAAAGCGAGGCGCAATATTCCAGCACAAGACAATAAACATTAAATTTGTCTATAACTGTAGCTTTCAATTTTTTGCACAAATACATTGTGACTCGTGCCGCGCACAATTAAAGAATATTCAAATTCGAACGAAGCGCGCGCGCGCGCCCAAACAAGCAAAGGGGCACTCTAAACCCGAGCGCCGGCCACACTAAACCCAAACACCGGCCACACTAAGTCGGGCAAATTCACGGCCCGGGCGGGCACACTAAACTCAGCCAAGCGCTATATAAAGCGAGCGGCTGGCCTCAGATTGATCATTCAGTGGTCGGCGTCGACCAAGGCGGAAGTCACCAGCGAGCAGCAACCAGGCAGCCAAACCAGGATTAGGAGACAGCGGTAACCAGGAGTAAGACTTTAACCATATTACGTATCCTGCTGACGGTTTCGTCCTGCTTTATCAACATTACGTATCCTTCTGACGGTTTCGTCCTACTTTAACCATATTACGTATCCTGCTGACGGTTTCGTCCTACTTTAACCATATTACGTATCCTGCTGACGGTTTCGTCCTGCTTTATCGATATTACGTCTCCCGCAGACGGTTTCGTCCTACATTAACCATATTACGTATCCTGCTGACGGTATCGTCCTGCTTTATCAATATTACGTATTCTGCTGACGGAGTCGTCCCGCTTTATCGACATTACGTATACTGCTGACGGAGATCGTCCTGCTGACACCGGACACGAGAAGCTTCACCCGGACACGGACGCTCGTCGTCACCCGCCGTGGATAATCGGCCACACCACCCGTCTTCGTAACCGGTTGCATTACACACTGTCGAGAAACCAATAAACTTCGTATATATAAGCCTAGTTAAGGTTAAACTCTGCGCGTTCTCACTGGGACTCGGGTCGGGGATTCCTTTTCTAGCACCACTATCCTGAACCAAATAAATGTCCTGGATGACCCTGGACAGCCCTGACTACCCGAGGCACGACTGAACGTCATAACCTCTGATTTCCGAATGCTAAATTTAGCGGCCGATTTCCTTAAAAGTTCCCTCGGTGGTGGCGGCAATTCTGGAGCAGGGTATTTCACGACCGACACGAAATATGTTAAATATAGTTTATTTAAACACAATAGACCGTCGCGGGCAACAATATATTTATTTATTTGCACATAAAGCCCTCAAAAAAATTAATAACAATTTTTTATCTTGCACTTTTATGGTGTATGTATACATATATATGTATTTTATATATATGTGTCACTTTCACTTTCAATTTTCGACATAATCTTCTATTTCACATGCTCGTACTTAGGCCTAGCTTAACATAGGTTGACGAAGGCGGGGCGAATTCGCAAAGAGCGAGAGAGAGAGCTTTATTATGCTCCCGCCTTCGCCCTAAACTATTTTACACTAGACTTCAAAACATATCTTCTTCAAAAATTAACAACTACAAACAATGAACAATACACGACGAGCTGGATTCAGCCAACACTAACATATGTCAGAGTGTTTGAAGTGTTAAACAAAACTTGACGATAGTTTTACACCTCTTTTTAAACATTGTAATCTAATTATACCCAAAACCAATATCAGTAAGGTGGATGTGTTGCTTTTTAAGTCGGAGGTTATAAACTCATTCAGAATAACAAATTATCATTATTATTCTGATATATGGCTGGATCGACTCGGCTGTTGATGCTGATCAAGAATATATATACTTTATAGGGTCGGAAATGTCTCATTCACTGCGTTGCAAACTTCTGACTAAAATTATAATACCCTGCAAGGGTATACAAATGACAAAGAGAAGTGGCTCAAGATGACTTCCTTGTGGAACACCCAAAGCTACGCGGATACTGTTGAAAAATAAACCCTTATAAACTACTCTTTGAGTTCGGTTCGATAAGTATGTGGCGATCCATTTGGTCAGCAAAACAGGGAAACCCAAAAGAATAAGTTTTTTTAGCAGCAGCTGATGGTTCACAGAATCAAAAGCTTAACTGAAGTCAGTGAAGATAACGTATGTTTGGGTGTTGTTTTTTAACGCGTTTCTGATAACGGCACAGAACTCGAGAAGGTTTGTGAAAGTTGTGTGTTTTATAGAGCCATGCTGTGAGGGGGACATTATTGAGTGATATTGGTGCTGAAGTTGAGCAGTTATTAGCAGTTCGAAAAGCTTAAGAATCGCATTAAGTTTTGCAATCCCTCTGTAGTTTTCGACATTGGATTTAATACCCTTTTTGTGAAGGGGAATTATGAAAGATTCCTTCCAGGTTTCGGGAAAGAATGATCACTGAAGGGATAACTTAAATAGTTTAGATAATGGACTACACAATTTCTCAAAACACAACTAGGTACAAGATGTGGACCAGAAGAGAAGAAAGGCTTAAGAGTTTTAAGATTTTGGAGAACATCGTCATCATTGATTATGGGCAAAAAAATGCCATTGGAGTAGGGAAGGGTATATGGATACGATAAGGTTGAGTCAAGACTAATAGACGAATACGTAGTTTGAAAAAAGTTTGCTAATAGATTCGCTATATCAGGCTCATTTGAAGCGGACTCGTCATTAAAATAAAAACAGGATGTGAAAATTTCAGATATATGTTTGGAATTAACAAACGAATAAAAATGCTTAGAATTAGCTTGAAATTCATTTTTACATTGATTTAGGTGGTTTTTGTACCATTCAGAATTATAAGTCAGAAAATCAGAGCGAGCTAATAATTATCTAGCACGATCGACTTACAGCCCGGTTCTACTGCATTTTTAAGAAAGTCTTGGCTTCACGGTTCTCAAATAAGAAAATCGACGAGAAAACCAGGGTGACTTGTGCGAAACGATAAGCATTGGAAAACTCCGACGCCAAAATGAAGTCTAAGACTTTATCTCCACAGATCCTAACAAAATTTGATAAGTGCAGCCTCATCTGTTTTCTTGGTAGATTTCGACCACCAAGCAAGCGATGCATTGGTCGAGTGTGATTCCTTAGTGGTTAGCTTCAGCTGAAAAGGCAATGGTGGACCCATTTAGGGATGGTCATGCAAGAGAAAGAGACCTTTTCCTGGTAAATGGGACTAGCCCAGTTTTGGATGGGTTTATGGACAATCCGTTGTCCTGACACTATCTGCTGGCTATATAGGGGCTTGCTGCATGCGGTCCGAAATGGTTTGCCCATGCCAGCCCACTATATAGATGACTAGATCATCAGCGTAGCCTTGAGTGGGGAACCCTAACTTGTTTAGCTCATAAAGTAGCTCCTCAATGACCAGAGTCCACAAGAGGGGAGAGAGTACTCCCCCGTGAGGGCACCCCCTTGTGGCTGTGATTGAGGTCATGGTTCCTCCAAGGTCTACAGTTATGATTCTGGATTTAAGCATTTCCAGAATCCACCTAATAATAGGTGTGGAGACATTCTTACTTACAAGAGAGGCACGTATAGCCTCATATGACGTGTTGTCGAAAGCTCCTGAGATGTCTAAGAACTTTTCAATGGTTGTTGTAAGGCAATGTATGGCGGTCTCAGTTGATTTACCAGCTTGATACGCATATTGGTACTTGTTTAGGAGAAGTTGCTTGAGATTTACCTCCCTGATGTGCTGGTCGATTATCTTCTCCATAGTTTTGAGCAAGAAGGAGCTAAGGCTAATCGGTCTATTTGATTTAGGCAATTGGGAATCTTTCTTCCCTGCCTTTGGGATAAACACGACTTTTACTTTAGCCCAGTTGCTTGGTATGTGTAAAAGCAGGAGACTGGCTGGAAATAGACGGACCAGGGGGAGTGCGATTAGGTGCAGTCCCCGCTGTAACAAGCATGGATAGATACCATCCGGTCCGGGTGATTTGTATGGGTTGAAACTTTGTAATGCCCATTGTACGCTATTTTGATGAAACAGTCTATAGGGCATGTTTCCAGCATGGTCTAAGCTATAAGCGGGTTCCCTTACCACAGCCCAGTTGGAGTCTGTCACCATAGCCACGCGCATAGGCGATTTGTAAGAGTCCCATGTGGCCCTCCCACTCTTCGCTTTATTGAACAGCCTTTGCGTTGTCTTTTTTAGACCGTCAAGGCTTATTCAATATTGGTATGATGCACAGTAGCTTCACGCTCTAGCTCATGGATGTCACTGCTCCCCCAGACCGTATGATGCGCATTGGCATCGCAGGCGATTTTCCACCTGAGCCGGTTCCTCTGGCATTGCTCTATCAGGCCACAGGTAGCCGCCGTAGGCACATCCTCCGAGTCCTGGATAAATGCTTTGTCCATTGTAGCGAACCTCTCACAAAGGACGTCGGATGCGGCCTTTGCGTGGTGGAGGTTCGCTTGGAGACATCTAAGGTGTCTCCGGGTGTTGAAAGGAGTTTGGGGAGGGGGTCAGGACATCAGTCCGCCCTCTTGCGGTTTGTGCCTGGAAGGGCCTCCTCCTCCGGTGTGCGCTTCGCACTCTTGGCTACGCGCCCGGTGTCTCTAGTGGTGTGTCAGGTTCCCTGCGTGATGCGCCCGTAAAGTGGAGGGCGCAGGATCTTCCGCGGTGCAGCGGGCTCCTGGGCTACGGCGGTGCCCTGTGGTGTCAAGGCAGCCATAACAGGAGCACTAACCGTGGAGCAGGTGGGTTTCTCCGCTGCGGGCACAAAAGCCTCCAGCCGTTGTTTAGGCTGCGTGCCGGCCTTTGGCTTTATTGAAGCCGTGCCCCACGCGAAGTTTAGTTGGTGCCCCACCGACTTCAGTGGTGGCTACTGGGGCCTACGTGGCAGGCAGTACGCTTGCATTATCACCCTTCGTCTGAGCCCTAGGTGCGCGGTTCTTAAAATGGCCCTCTTTGTCGACACCTCTTCTGGGGTCGTGTTGGCCGATCTTCCACGTTTCCCGGTCGCGCCACTCTTCCATAGGCTTCTGAGCGAGCCTTTTGGCTATCTCCAAGAGTATGCCGTTCGCAACCTCTGCGCAACCTCTTCTTTCTTGTGCATCCTGTTTCAGTTATACTGTTGTTGGTCTCCATATGTTGTTCCCACGAGTATTGAGGAAGGAAGTATCCCCCGGGGCAGAGCCTCATACCTCGGATCGGGCGCTTATACGACCGGAGGTGCCAGGTATCCGGAAGCCACCGTTAAAAGACACATTAACGTAGTGCCATTCATCACGGAGGCATGCTATGGTAACACCGGTGATTACGGGTTTTTTTCGAGTTGTCCTATCTACATCCGCCATATTTAGTCTGGAGCACCTCGAGGGAATGTGGCTCTTCACCACGTATGGTCGGTCCTTAGTAGTCGGCATGTGACTGCCAACTTCCACTGGCTGAGTCAGATCGGCGCGGCGACAGGCACACACGTTTCTTTAATAAAACCTTAGCCCACACCGAATCAATAACAACAAATAATTTCTACAAACCAAAACTAAGATTAAATGATGACAAACCAGTCTATTTAATAAATTACAGAAATCCTCATAATCCAAAAGACGAAATACAGGTACAGGTACAAAAGTTAATCGACAATAAAATAGTCGAACCGTTTTTATCCCCATACAATACGAGGTGTGGCAATTAAGTAATGAGACTGATTCCATAAAAAACATATATTTCAAAATTATTTCTCAACTCTGCCGTTTCCTTAAAAGTAGTCCCCTTGGTCAGCTACACAACGATTTCAGCGTGTTTTCGTAACATTTCTGGAACGATTCGATTGGGATCCGCGCGAATACCCTCGTCACGGCCGCCTGGATGTCCTTAATCCACTCAAAATGGGTTCCTTTGACCACCGATTTAATTTTAGGGAACAAAAAAGCAACAGGGTGATATATCGAACGAATAAGGCGGTTGTTGCGTCACAGCAATTCCTTTATAATCAAATTACTGGGACACGCTGAGGGTTGTGTGGCACGTTGTCATGATAAAGGATCCAGTTACGAGCGATGTCTGGGCGCACGTTGTTGACTTGTTTTCGAGTTTTGAGTTCTTGGCGATAATAGACTTGATTCGATTAAATATTGATCTTCACGGACAGAGCGCGCACAAGCTGTGCATTCGTGTCAGTCCGCACCTTGACTGGTCTCCCGCTTCGCTGCTCGTATTACACGCTTTCACACCCTTCCTTAAACTAATTATGCCATCGTAGCACCTGGGCACGACTAGTGCTCTTAGTCTTAGTCTTAGTCTTCATGCACTTTTACAATTTTAGCGTACGTTTCCAAAGCTCGTTTGCCCAATTTGGCGCAAAATTTTATCGCGATGCGTTGCTTTTGATTTCGTTTTTTTTTCATTTTTGTGACGAGCACCACAAACACACTTTCACTCAACAAAACACAGCAGGCGAACTAAACAAGCTAGAGCGATGGCAAATATATCAATGGAGTGGGGAAGAATGCTGGAAAAATAGAGAGTACATTTTGAGTTAATAGGATTTCCATAATCGCAGCAATACAATCAGTCTCATTACTTAATTGTCACACCACGTAGTCCACTTTTGTTAGTTCCGGATACCATTACCGTTCGGTTTAAAAATAGCGCCAAATTCATTCCAGAGAATGATAGCATTCTCTATATATAAGGTCAAGTAAAAAGTTCGTTCGTTTTTTTATTGATTTTTCAAAAGATGATAACTTTGTGTACATCTGTCCGATTTAAGTGATATATGCGCCGTTTTGTTCGTAAATTTGTTGCCAACGAGATGTCAACTTCATTATACCCGTCTCGTAAAAGGCCGCGTCCCTATTGGCAAAAAACTCGGAGAGCCAATTTTCACAGGCCTCTCTTGAATCCAACTTTTCACCTTTAAGCGCGTTCGCCATGGACAGAAAAAGGTAGTAATCATTTAGTGTCAGGTCCGGACTATAAGGTGGGTGCATTAGGACCTCCCATCCGAGCTCCCGAAGCTCCTGGCGCGTCACCAAAGATGTGTATGGCCTGTCGTTGTCCTGATGAAACACAATTCGGCCTCTGTTTATCAAATATGGCCACTTCTGGATGAGTGCTACTTTCAAGCGGTCCAGTTGTTGGCGGTAGAGGGCCGAATTGAGCGTTTGGCCATAAGGGAGCAGATGATTCCTTGCCAATTACACCAAACACACAAGAAAACCTTCCTGGCTTGGTCATCGTCTGGGCTGCTTCCCCGAGTTTTGACCACGATCGTTTGCACTCCATGTGGTTGCCTGATGTTGATTTTTCATCGCCAGTCATAATCGGCTTCAGAAACGGGTCGATTTTGGTGCGATTTAGCATCGAATATCTGATGGAAATTCGGCCTATCATGTTTTTAGGGTTAGTTCGTGTGTCATCCAAACATAGAGCTTTTTTTTAAATCCAAGGCTATGCAAATAGTCCAAACAGGTTTCTGGCTTATCTTGGGTTCCTCAGCAATTGAATAGGTGCTTACGTGCCGATCTGTTTCCACCATTTCCATGATTTTATCGCAATTTTAGACGACAGGTCTCCCTGTCTTTGACATCGAAATTCGCGGAACGGAACCAAGCAAACCACTTTTGTGCTACACATTCCATTACAGTATCGGGCACATAAACTAAATTAATTTTTTCAGCCGATTTGTCTGTTTTTTCGCTTTGATCGAAGAAAAATTGTAAAATATAGTACATTTTCTATTTTCTGGTGTCCATATTTGATGAGCGCTCACAACGTACTGAGTCAATCAATCGAAAAACTGTCAAAGACAAACTTGTAGCGCGAATGAACACCTTTTCAACGCCGTAACGTATGCCATGATGCGACACGTAACACTAGTACTATGGACAATAAAGTCTTCTCTTAGATAAAAAACGAACGAACTTTTTACTTCACCTTATATATATATTGCGTTCTCCGGATTAGAACTATCTTAAGCTTTCTTAGATCCTACAATGTCGTCCGAGATCGACGGCGTCCGCTTCGCTCTGCAACGTGAACGTCTGTTCGGCCTTTGTTGAATTCTCTACACCATAAACGGACTTGTTGATCACACATACAGTTTTCTCCATACACATCAATTCTCGATGTTCACAGATTTCATCGATTTCGCATGAAATAAAAACCTATAAAAAAGTAGATTTCGGAATTGGGGGACGTGAACGTGTAGAGAGTGGGAGGACTAAGCTACACTGCGGTAAGCTTCCAAAAGTTGTGTAGCACTTCTCCTCGCGGAGCTATCGCAGTGGGAAACTTTTTACATAGCCCTTGTTTTACGGTATTTTTCAAAAGGAGGGAGATATAATATGTTCACATAGCGAATGCACACTGAATTCAGTGTTATGCATAATTAATAAAAATATATTATTGCACTTATTTTTTAAGTCAAAGACCCTAGAAATGGGCCTGCACAGTGCTGAGTCTGCATGCGTGACCACAACTCTGTCACTACGTGAACCTAATACCTTCTCCCTACCTAGGTGACTTTTTTTCATCGCTTACTTATAAGACGGTTACATACAAGACGGTCGCTGCCAACGTTTGCAAGCAGCGCAGCCGTGATCTACTTGCCTGTTCCTTTTTGTAATATGTACAACCAAAATTATTATTAAGAGAAACACGACAAGAGCTCAAGAAAACTAAAACCTTTATTGAAATGTATGGAATGGATTAATGGATGATCTGGACACTTTATTTGGCGACAGTAGGATCTTATAATACCATGCTGCCAAAGTGATAGTTCTCAGGTTCTTTAATTGAATCAATGTTGTTTCTGCTGGCATTCCCCCAAAGCTGAGAGCCATACGTCCAGTGGAGTTGTAGACAGTGTTGCCATTTTAGCTATTTTGTAGTTAGATTTAGCTATTTTGAAATTGCAAAAGCTATAACTGTTCACGCCAGAAGGGCGTTTATTTTCCGGAGGCAGTGTGATCCCGTACACTCGCTCTCTCTCTCCCTCTTCCACTGCACTTTCGTGCATAGAGCTGCTAATCCGCTCTCCCCAAGCTAGATTTAAGCCTTCTTCTTTGTCAGTACCAATTTACCATTCTACCAATAAAGACATACGCCCGTCGCGTAATACCCCGAAGTTCTTCCGTGTTTTCTTATCGAGTGCATTTCAGAATAAAGCCACCCCCCTCCGAACATTTGGTCCATCAGAGCCGGATAATTCCATTCCAGCAGCTCCGGTGGCTTTAACACCGCACAAGATAAGTGAACATTCTATTAATGCTGCCGGTCATTTCCATGATATTGTCTAAATCCGAGTCCGATTGATCCGACACCACGGCAGCTTCCGATTCCGATTCCGATTATTATAATCAAATTGTGCAATTAATTTCTGCCAGTTCCTAAATTAAAAAAGTGTGTATTTAAATAAATGCCATAAGCCACAGTGGAACTTCCAATTCGAATTTTCTCTTCGTTCACTGTGTTCCGATTGCATTTATTTACACTCTCCTATATACATACAATACAGTCCACTCCACTGCTCGACGATCGCTACTAGCAATTTACATAAAATTAAATAAATATATACCTACACTTACAAATATTCCGGCACGGGAATTTTAATAATTTAAATAATTTACTCCACAACATAAAATAAATATATTTATTATAAGTCCCCAAGTGAACGGACGTGTTTTTTTCTTGCGCTCTCGTTTTGTGTTAATTTTTGCATTAAAACAACCGGGGTTTTATTTAAATCTTCTACTTTGTGATTAATAAAGTTCCCGTTCACTTCGTGTGCATGCAGCTATTCTGTTTTGTGTATTTAATTGTTATTATTTTCACAATTTAGTTGTGCTGCCGGTGTTTGCTTTGCATTTTTTTGCATTCCTCTTTGTGCCTTCTCCGTTTAGTTTGCGCCGTCGCGACAGCTAAACGTAAAGCTTGCTCCCACGCTCACCCGTTTACCCGCTCTCTCGTTCTCCCGCTCTCTCGGTGCAGCTGCACTCTTATCTCTTCTACGTAAAGGTACAGTGGTAAGTCTTTATAATGTCCGCAATTGTCTGTTTCGCTAAGACCTGTAAAAAGGCAATTACTACTAATGATCTTACAGTCGGCTGCTGACTGTGCGACAACATTGTGCATGCCAAGTGCATTGGTGTTGTTGCTCGGACGGTGGACGATGTAAGAAGAAACATCGGTCTGCGTTACTGCTGCGAGGCCTGTCGCGAGATTGAAAGAGAAATGATGTCTTTTATGCGGCAGACCAAGGGCGGTTTTAAAGACATATTATCGAGTTTTCGTAAAACTCATGATATGCTCTTGGCGCTGGACACTCAATTTAATAGCCTTAAACTATTAAATGAGTCTCCTAGGCGCAAAAAGACCGCAACTGGTCTGCAGCATATAGGCGGATCTCGACAACCAGCGGCGGACTCCCAACAGCAGCCTCTCTCAACACAGCCCTCCACCTCTGAATTCAGTCAAAGAGTTCTGAGATCGAGTGGCAAAAAAGATTCGGCATCCGAATGTGTTGCGGGAGGGACCGCTCCCCCGATAATTTCCGTTTTGCCCCCTGAGGGGTCTCAAATACTGACCCCTCAAAGCCCCGTAAATTTACCTGCTCAGGGTATCAGGCCCGGACTACCGGCCGATATCGGCAATGCAGAAAATCAGTCTGCAGCGCCGAAAGCCCTTGTAGTAATACCAACTACGAAACAGATATTTGTTTCGCGGCTCTCCCCTGCTCAGACATCGGAAGATGTTATTGCCTTTATCCAAGGCAAAACTAGAGCTGATAAAATACAAATAAAGGTGGAAAAATTCAAATTTTCTTATGCTAGGAATATTTCATCTTTTAAAATAAATGTCCCGAATGAACTCTTTGAAAAAATATGTTCTGCCAATTTCTAGCCAGAGTATATTGTCGTCAAAGAGTTTGAAGCTAAGAAAAAGAAACGGCGGCCCGTAGGAATAAGTCTTCCCAGCCCCGACCAGACCACTGCGCCCTCTACGACATCCGCTCCAAAAAACTAATCAATTCCCTCTCTATCTCCTATCAGAATGCAAGAGGCCTACGTAGTAAGCTTCCCAAATTGTATTCTGATAGTCTCTCGTTTGCATCCCAGGTTATTGTGTTCACAGAAACCTGGTTAAAGCCGGAGATTCTGAGCTCCGAAGTTTTCCCAGCTGTGTTCACAATATATCGGCTGGATCGGCCTATCAGACGTGGGGGTGGTGTCCTCATAGCGGTTGACTCCACTCTCGCGTCGGAATTAATAACTTTCGAGGAATTTGATGTTGAATTCCTCTGTGTGAAGCTAACCATCAATGGTAGCTCTACTTTCATCACCTGTTCTTACATTCCTCCTTTGTCCGAACTTCCTATTTATTGGAACCATCTTTCCGCCATCCAAACGGTTTTCAACCGACTTTCTAATAAGGATCATTTAGTAGTTCTTGGTGATTTTAATATCCCAGGGGCTATTTGGTCCTCAAATACTTCCTCTAATGTACTTCTCACCTCCACACAGCATGATTTTATTGCTGGCTTGCTCGACATTTCGCTGTCTCAAGTCAACCATGTACGAAATTCCCTAGAGCGCTTGCTTGATCTCTGTTTTGTCTCAGATCCGGCAAGAGTCAGTTTAGCCAGGGTGGCGCCGTTGACGCTTCCCAAAGATCCCTATCATCCGACTTTCGACGTGACTCTCGACATTGGGACTGACTTACAGAACATATCTGACTGTCCAGCCAAGAAAGCCTTTTGTTTTCGCAAAACGGACTTCGAACGGCTGAATAACTTTATTTTAGATTTTAATTGGTCCGATTTATACATGTGCACTGACATGTCAGCAGCCGTGGATATTTTTTACAGTGCCATAAATTCCTTTTTTACTGAATGTGTTCCGTTATACTATCCATCAACATCGAATAAGCCTCCTTGGTTTACTAAAGAGTTGAGTCATCTTAAAAACAAAAAATCTAGGCTGTATACTAAATTTAAATGTACCGTTTCTGACTCTGCCCTATCCCTTTATTTATCTGCTCGGTCAAGATTTACCGTGTTGAACGCGCAGTGTTACAAAAATTATTTGACTCGTTGTAGGGTCCAGATCTCTCAGGACCCAAAACAGTTTTATAATTTTGTTAACACTAAACGTAAGCCAATTACGCATCCTTCCTCGCTTTCGTTTGAAAATACAACCGTAAAAAATGATCGGGCTATTGCCGATCTGTTTGCGCAGTTTTTTCAAACCACTTACTCAACTTCAACTGACTGTAATCAGACTTATTCCTACACCATGCCCAAATCGAGCTTAATTTTCAGTCCCACTTTAGACGAAAGCACTATTCTTTCAGATCTTCATCGCGTTAAGCCCATTTATTCGCCAGGTCCCGACGGTATACCTGGCTGTGTGGTTAGGTATTGTGCCGACGCCCTGTGCAATACCCTTCTAAAGTTGTTTACCTTGTCCCTAGAAACCTCCCACTTTCCCCTTATTTGGAAGGAATCATTTGTTATTCCTCTCCACAAAAAAGGTAGCAAATCGGTTGCCAGCAACTATAGAGGAATCTCTAAGTTGTCGGCCATTCCAAAACTTTTCGAGAAAATCATTACTCCACATTTGCAGCACCTGTGTAGATCAATTATTTCTCCATGTCAGCATGGATTTTTAAAGCGTAGATCAACGACAACCAATCTTTTAGAGTTCACTTCCTTCTTAGTTAGGGGCTTCCATAAGGGCTTTCAGACAGACGTAATCTATACTGATTTCAGTAAAGCATTTGATTCTGTCAACCATTCTCTTCTTGTTCGGAAACTCGATCTAATGGGATTTCCGGTTGATCTTCTTAGTTGGATCTCAAGTTATCTGAATGGCAGAACGCAAAAAGTCCTCTTTAAAAATTCTTTATCTAATGTTCTCAGGGTAACTTCTGGCGTCCCGCAAGGGAGCCATTTGGGTCCCCTGTTGTTTACATTATTTATCAACGACCTGCCGAAAGTTCTGACTAACTCCAAAGTACTTATGTACGCGGACGATGTCAAACTTTGCGTGCAATATAAGGACGCTTCCTGCCAGTATAAACTTATTGAACCTAAACGGTTCTAAATGCAACCTAATGATTTTCTCTTGTGTCGCTCCCAAGCTCGCGACTTACACGCTTAACTGCTGCTCTTTGGAAAGAATTAATATAGTTGATGATTTGGGTGTCCGACTGGACCCTAAACTTGACTTTATCGATCATATTTCGTGCATGGTGAATAAAGCCAGAGGTGTGCTTGGTTTCATTAAACGGTGGTCGAAAGAATTCAATGACCCCTATGTTACAAAATCCTTATATATTTCGTTAGTTCGTCCTATCTTAGAATATGGATCTTGCGTCTGGAGCCCTCAGTATGGGGTTCACAGTACACGCATTGAGTCAGTTCAGAAGAACTTTCTGCTTTTCGCTTTACGCGGTTTGAACTGGGATCCAAACCAGAGGTTACCCTCGTACTCTAGTAGACTCCTCTTAATTAACTTACCTTCTTTAGCTAACCGTAGAACCATGCTTGGCATTACGTTCATTTTTAACCTTATCCACGGTAACGTGGAAAGTGCTGACTTGCTGGGTCAGCTTAACTTTCACGTACCGAGTAGAAATACTAGATCCTATATTCCTTTAGTTTTGAGCCAATGTAGAACGTCTTTTGAATTGCATGTACCCTTTAGAGTCTTATGTGCAAATTATAACGATTTGTACATGATAACATCAAACGTAGATAGCCTTCCCCAACTAAAAACCTTAATATTAACCCACTTAGTACGCATGCAGGCAAACAGTCTGGCAGCACGCCAGTAGTCACTTCCTCGTAGTCCTTTTCTATACTTTCATCTGTCGCGCCTACTAACACCTAACACGAACAGGCACGTGCTTGGTGTCAGATGGGCCACTTGAATGTACTGATCGTAGTGCATCAACGTCCAATTAAAAAAATTAAAAAAGGTATTTATTCCTATCCTGAATAATAATAATAAAATACAGTCCACTGCTTCTACAAATATATACTCGTATATAAAATATATCCAAGAACCCACGGCACAGAAACGCCGACTTTATTTGTGCATTTATTTATTTACTCTTCCGTGCTCTATCCTGAGCTGAGCTAAAGTCAAATAAACATGTACACATTGCAATTACATACGTAATCGTCTGCAAGTCGACGCTCCGATTTTTGGCAATTTTTTCCGCCTCCGTTGTCTCCGCTATTCTGCATGGGCAACGGCTACTGCACAAACAGATTCACACGCACGCATTATTTCCGAAAACAGTACCGCGACAAATACAGCAGCGGTCAACTAAATAAGTCCATATACATAAAAATAATTTTTAAATTATTTTTCAAAACAATTCCAACTAACTAATTCAGTTAGAAATTTATTTGCGCTTCCATATCCGCATTAGTGTGACCGTATCTGTTTTCTGCTGAGTGAATATTATTCTATTAAAGTCGAACCTTCCGCATTAAAAAAATAACATTCATAAATTAAATTCCAAATATTTTTCGATTGGTTCCTAAATTCCAATTCAGCTTCGACACATAAATATTTCGGAATATACACAGATATATACGACAGTAAATTTTCCTAAAATATATCCAGAATGACTTCCTGCAGTTTAAATAAATTTACGATGACCTGTGACCGTCTGAGTCACTTCGAGTCCAGAGTCTGCAATCCAGCAGCACCAAGTCCATCCAAGTACACGTGCCAAATCCATCTCGACCAAGTCCGAGCGCTATGGGATAAGGTCGAGAAAGAGTACGAAGCTTGTTCAGAGCAAATTTCAGTTGGCTTAGAGGGCACGGGGGAAACCTTACCTACTCTAAAGGCAAAATACGAGTATGCCTTTTTTTATTTACGAAAGGTGTGCAGCAAAGCTCATGGAACAGATCGAGACGATCGTTTCTAAAACAGCTCAAATCCAACCCGTTCCGCCCCAAACTTCCTATCCGTCTGGCTGTCAGCTTCCTCCGTGTGAAACAGAAGTTTTCTCGGGCGATTACATTCGCTGGCCGACTTTCCGAGACCTTTTCACAGCGGTCTATATAGACAATCCTGCGCTGACCCCTGTTGAAAAGTTGTTCTATCTATATGCCAAGACTAGTGGTGAAGCTCATTCCGTAGTTTCCAATTCACCAACGATGGTTTCCGCTCAGCCTGGAAAAACCTATCTGAGCGTTTCGAAAATAAACGAGCGCTGGTGAACAGCCAACTGAAAAAGTTATTAAACATGCAGTTCGTCGTACAAGAATCTTCGGCAGCCTTGAAGGAGCTGCAAAATACAATTCAGAACTGTCTCACATCCCTAAATTTGTCCGGCCTTCCTACGGATAATTGGGATTGTCTCCTGGTTTATTTGTGTTCCACGAAGCTTCCAAAGCTGACGCTCTCACTATGGGAGCAGTCCTTAACAAATAAAACCGAAATTCCTACGTGGCAAGAACTTGATTCATTCCTGACTGAGCGCCATAGAACTTTAGAAACTATAGATTCTATTCAGCCTCCTAAGTTGCGCCTCCATCCGTCAGAAACGACACACTCCGACGTGTCGCCACGAATACTGAAATCCTTCAGTACGAGGATCGTTCCGATACCCAAAGGATGCGATTTATGTTCCAAAGAGAACCATCCAGTACGTTTATGCCCACGCTTTCTCAAAATGTCAGTTGACGCGCGTTCCGGCTACATCAAAAAGAAGCAGCTATGCCTAAATTGTTTCGCAAGAGGCCATCAACTGCGAGACTGCACAAGCACACACAAATGTTTCACGTGTCACGGTCGGCATCACACTTTGTTGCATCCAAGCAACTGTTCCTCCAGTGTACCGATTCCTCCTGATACTGTATCCGATCCGATCCAAAGAGTTTCCTCGTTCTCCACACGAGTGACTACTGCTCCAGATTCTTCCAATTACTGGGTTCCATACGCCGATATGAAATGCAGGCGTTCCCGAGGTATTTTATCCTACCCATGCCGAGTCTGCCAAGGGAACCATCCTCTTCGGAAATGCCACCGTTTCCTTCGGCTTAGCGCTGAGAAACGGCTCCAGGCCGTCATACAAAAGAAGTACTGCGTCAATTGCCTGGCCCACCATCATTCCACGGGATCTTGCCGCAGTGACGACCGATGCCAGTCGTGTGGCCAGGATCACCACACACTTCTACATGTCCACGAGCGCTCAGCGTATCCAACGCTTTCCCGAGCAAAGGCCTCCTATATTCCTACAGCGTATCCTCGCTAGGGGGCCTCGAAGGCCTTCTTATATTTTTTGCTGCGTATCCTCGCAAGGGGGGGGAGAATGTTCACGCCAGAAGGGCGTTTATTTTCCGGAGGCAGTGTGATCCCGTACACTCGCTCTCTCTCTCCCTCTTCCACTGCACTTTCGTGCATAGAGCTGCTAATCCGCTCTCCCCAAGCTAGATTTAAGCCTTCTTCTTTGTCAGTACCAATTTACCATTCTACCAATAAAGACATACGCCCGTCGCGTAATACCCCGAAGTTCTTCCGTGTTTTCTTATCGAGTGCATTTCAGAATAAAGCCACCCCCCTCCGAACAATAACATTTGGTAAAATGCTATGAGCTAGAAATCTAGCTATTTTAAAAAGTAAGTTGGCAACTTTTGGCAGTTTTTCAATAGTTCCGATTTTTTCCGACCTTTTTTAAGAATTGATGGTGAATATGAAACTATGTATGTGGCAACTACTGTTGCAAAATAATCGATACAGATCATTAAAACATCGATATTGATACTGACAAAGATCGAACATCACTAGTGACAAAAGTTAAAAAGCAACAGCGTAAAAAATGCCTAAAATTTCTTATAAACAGCATTTTTGCGATACGTGGCTGCAGAATACTGAATTCAAAGACTGGATTTGAAAAGATTTAACCGACTCGACCAAGGCGTATTGCAGCTACTGCAAATGCAGTATTGCAGCAAAGCTGCATGACATAAAGTCACTTGGTAATACTAAGAAACATAAGACCGTAGCAGGCAATTTCCAACAAACCAACAAGATACAGGTCGCTCAGAAGGTTACAAAAACATCGGAACAGGAAGCGGCATTATGCCTGTATGTGGCGGAGCACCTCATCGAAATTGACAATACTCTTTTCTTATTGTAATAAAAAAGATTTAAAATAGAGTTTGTTTTATTTTCAGATCAATATTCTCTTTAATTCTTAATTTCACATCTATAAACAATTTAGCTTTATTTTTAGCAATTTTTTTTTTTTTTTAGCAATTTCTAGCAATTTTTTTTCTTCCATTTAGCTATTTTGGCCAACAAAATTCTGGCAACACTGGTTGTAGAGCAGGACTTTGTTGCCAAGACACAAAAGCGATCGGTCGTTTATAATCGAGTTGAGGCTGCTGGCTATTATTTATACGTGTACTTTCTTGCATTCGATATGTCTAGGCCATGTTATACGTTTGTCGAGGTGAGGAAAGCAATGCCGTCAGCGAAGGTGAATGTGTTAAGTCGGTCCACTGTATAAATGAGGAGTTGGAAAAAAGTTGGCTCAAGTGCGCTTCCTTGTGGGACTCTACCTTCGATTGTGTAGTTGTCGGATATTGCGAAAGCCGCCTGCAGCCTTTTTTCGTTTTAGCTCCTTGATATCCTTTGTGTGTATTTGTATAAGAACATAAGCATATGCAGAAGGATTTGGGTGGAAGACGCCCCTGAGTTGTAAGGCAAACGTTTCAGCTCTGTCTTTTTGGCAAAAATTTATTTTTCTGCGGAGCCAGATTTAGTTTGCGGGTGGGTTCAGTAAGGCGTTGCTTTGACCATGGTGATCTGCTGGTTTGCCACGCCCGTCGCAGACGTCTTATTTCCAGCTGTTCTAGCTGTTCAATTTGCAGATTAGTTTAGAACTTCTTTATGTCCACATCCTTCCCGTATGGTGTTAAGGTCCTGGCTGTTTGACTTATAACTCATTCAAATCGGCTGGAGAGCTGTCGATGTCCGCTTCGATATTGAGCTGGGGAGTAAGCTGAATGTGGAAATTCTCTTACTTTTTGTATTTCATCCAGTTATTGGTGTGCGATGTCAGCTTGTAGGGGTGGTCCGTAAATTTTGGGCTTTGAAGAAGGGTTTGTGACGGTTAATCGATGTTTCGGGCAGCTCAGGGGTGGCCCAGGGTCGTCGCAGACATTTATTTGGTTCAGTTGTGGTTGCTGAAAGAGATTCCGACCCATTCCCAGAGTATAAAGCTGGAGGTTATGCCGTACACTATCGTAATCTTTATTATCTTAAAATTTACAATTCATAATGACTTCATGTCCTGCCGGATCTCGCCGCTCTGGAACGCCGTGATTGGGATGTCCTTCCCGTCCGGGTCGTCGATGTCCGCGGTTAGAATGACTATGCTCGGGGCCGCTCGATCATCCACGAGCGAGAGAGTTACTTGGGGACCGCTAGGTCGAGAGAATGCCTTGGGGGCCGCTAGGTCGACCACGAAAGCGAGAGAAGGGATACTTGGGGACCGCTAGGTCGGCCACAAGAGCGAGAGAACCCTAACTTGGGACCGCTAGGTCGGCCAGAGAGAGAGGGAAGCCTCGGGGACCGCTAGGTCGACCGCAAGAGCGAGTGAGAACCCTAGCTTGGGACCGCTAGGTCGGCCAGAGAGAGAGAGAGAGAGACTTAAGTCGTAGACCGCTAGGTCTACCCCGGGCTACAGAAGCTACTAACTAGAAACTACTCCTAACTACAATATATTTACCAAACCTACTGGTCCGGCTTACCAAAAGTGACTTTGCTGCTCTGCCTACAATCGCTGGCGGCTGCTGAGTGAGGATATGAGGCCAGCCGCCCGCTTTATATAGCCCGTGGCCCAGGCTAGTGTGCCCGTTGGCGCCTCCCGGATTTGCCTGATCCGGGTGTGACCAGCTCCCTTGGTCCAGTGTGCCCATTTGCCCGTGGCTGGCGCGCGCGCGCAACTTATTTAAATTCAGATCTATCTTGATTCCATTCCTTATTTCTCTATTATGAACTATATTTGTGCGCGTCTGCGCGTCACAGGTTATTAACAATGTGGTCTGATGAGAGATTCGGTAGGGCCTTGACGCTTAGTAGATCGCGTGGGATGTTTTTTGTCACCGCGAAAACAATTAGATCTGGAATCTTTCTGGGGTCTGCTGGTTTATTAACCACATATTTGTGCGGCTACCAGGAGAAACATAGTCCAATTCATGCAATTAAATGCAAAGGTTACCGTTTTCGGACTGCGCTTTCATGGATGTGGCTTGCAAGTAATTTGTTGAAAACCTTTGATGAATGTGGTGTTTGATGCGTTCTCTGAATAAGATGCCGGTTTCGCCGTCAGCTTTACCATCCGGATGATCTGTGAGGTAGAAGCTATAACCCCTTATATGAAAGTTATTTATATATACCTAGGAATTTTGTTATTTTGAGTTTATGCCTTAAAATGCTGTTGGCATTCTACATGGATATTCATAAGTTAAATACTTATTGTTTGGACTGCTGTGCTAAAAGCAACTGAATTACCATATTCCTATTCTCAACAAGAGTGTGCATGGTAATTTTCATGACTGACATGAGCGTTTTCTGGGTGTGGCTGGAGTGGAATTTTCTGTTTGGTTTCCTTTGGGTCTCCTGACCAAAATCTCTTGGTCGCTCTGAGCCACAACTAAGATAAAAAATCAGTTCTTGTTGGAACTCCTAGTTTTAGTGATTCAAATATTCTGGACGTTGATGTATGTACTACGATCAGTACATTCAAGTGGCCCATCTGACACCAAGCACGTGCCTGTTCGTGTTAGGTGTTAGTAGGCGCGACAAATGAAAGTGTAGAAAAAGGAATACGAGAAAGTGACTACTGGCGTGCTGCCTGATTGTTTGCCTGCATGCGTACTAAGTGGGTTAGTATTAAAGTTTGTAGTTTGGGAAGGCTTTCTACGTTTGATGTTATCATGTACAAATCGTTATACTTTGCACATAAGACTAAATTCAAAAGACGTTCACAGTGGCGCAAAACTAAGGGTATATAGGATCTTGTATTTCTACTCGGTACGTGAAAATTAAGCTGACCCAACAAGTCAGCACTTTCCACGTCACCGTGGATAGGGTTCAAAATGAAGATAATGCTAAGCATGGTTCTACGGTTAACCAAAGAAGGTAAGTTAAGTAGGAGGCGTCTAGCAGAGTTAGAGGGTAACCTCTGGTTTGGATCCCAGTTCAAACCGCGTAAAGCGAAAAGCAATAAGTTCTTCTGAACTGACTCAATGCGTTTACTGTGAACCCCATACTGAGGGCTCCAAACGCAAGATCCATATTCTATCATAGTCGGACACCGAAATCATCGACTATAGTAATTCTTTCCCAAGAGCAGCAGTTCGGCGTGTAAGTCGTGAGCTTGGGAGCGACACCAGAGAAAATCATTAGCTTGCATTTAGAGCCGTTAATAAGTTTATGCGGCACCATGTTTGGAAATTATTGAGATCTGTTTGTAAATTAGACTGGCAGGAAACGTCCTTATATTGCACGCAAAGTTTGACGTCGTAAATGGTTTCCTTGCGGGACGCCAGAAGTAACGCTGAGAACATTAGATAAAGAATTTTAAAGAGGACCTTTTGCGTTCTGCCATTCAGATAACTTGATATCCAACTAAGAAGATCAATCGGAAATCCCATTAGATCGAGTTTCCGAACAAGAAGAGAATGGTTAACATAGTCAAATGCTTTACTGAAATCAGTATAGATTACGTCTGTCTGAAAGCCCTTATGGAAGCCCTTAACTAAGAAGGAAGTGAACTCTAAAAGATTGGTTGTCGTTGATCTACGCTTTAAAAATCCATGCTGACATGGAGAAATAATTGATCTACACAGGTGCTGCAAATGTGGAGTAATGATTTTCTCGAAAAGTTTTGGAATGGCCGACAACTTAGAGATTCCTCTATAGTTGCTGGCATCCGATTTGCTACCTTTTTTGTGGAGAGGAATAACAAATGATTCCTTCCAAATAAGGGGAAAGTGGGAGGTTTCTAGGGACAAGGTAAACAACTTTAGAAGGGGATTGCACAGGGCGTCGGCACAATACCTAAGCACACAGCCAGGTATACCGTCGGGACCTGGCGAATAAATGGGCTTAACGCGATGAAGATCTGAAAGAATAGTGCTTTCGTCTAAAGTAGGACTGAAAATAAGGCTCGATTTGGGCATGATGTAGGAATAAGTCTGATTAGTCTGATCAGTAAAAGTTGAGTAAGTGGTTAGAAAAAACTGCGCAAACAGATCGGCAATAGCCCGATCGTTTTTTACGGTTGTATTTTCAAACGAAAGCGAGGAAGGATGCGTAATTGGCTTACGTTTAGTGTTAACAAAATTATAAAACTGTTTTGGGTCCTGAGAGATCTGGACCCTACAACGAGTCAAATAATTTTTGTAACACTGCGCGTTCAACACGGTAAATCTTGAACGAGCAGATAAATAAAGGGATAGGGCAGAGTTAGAACCGGTACATTTATATTTAGTATACAGCCTAGATTTTTTGTTTTTAAGATGACTCAACTCTTAAGTAAACCAAGGAGGCTTATTCGATGTTGATGGATAGTATAACGGAACACATTCAGTAAAAAAGGAATTTATGGAACACTTCAGCCCAAAGCGCGGTACGACTGAAGGCAAGTCAGAGCTGGAAGAACTACCACACCGGACACTGTAAGATCCTGACCGAAATAAACAATCGGTTAACAGTAAACACCGATTACATGACAACCGAGATACGGTTCGGCAATGCATATACTACAAAATACCCAACAAGAGAAGAGTGGAGAAGAGGGAGTGTAACCGAGCCAGATGAGGTATCACTCTACACCGATGGTTCAAAGATGAGCGGCGGGGTAGGGGCCGGAATCTTTGCCGAAACCTGGGGGATAGAAGTGTCCTTCCATCTCCCAGGGTCAGCAACACTGTTCCAGGCGGAGGTCCTTGGGATATTGAAAGCAGCTAAACTCTCATTGGACCGAAACCTCCAGAATACCAAGGTAAGGATATACTCAGATAGCCAAGCGGCCATCAAATCTCTAGCAACAGCAAGGACTTCATCTACACTAGTCGCCAAATGTAAGGAGACACTAAACAGACTCGCGGAACACAACAGGGTGCAGATAGCCTAGGTACCCGGGCACAATGACATCCCCGGCAACGAAAAAGCAGACGAACTGGCCAGAAAAGGGTCAGAAGAAATCGCAGTAACAACAGATATTCAAGTATCTCTGAACACGGTTCAGGCCGAGATTCACGACCACTTCAAAGTACTAGCCAGCAAGGAATAGTCGATGAAGGCGGAACACAGGAGATCAAAACTGTGCTGGCCTGAATACAATAGGAGACGGACTGCAGAGCTGATCTCCAAGAGTAAAACGGACATCAGAAGGGTAACGGCAGCCATCACCGGCCATTGGCCAATAGGCACGAATGCCTATAAGATGGGCCTACCCCATAACCCACACTGCAGAAGCTGCAAGGAACCAAACGAGCAGGAGACACCGGAGCATTTACGGTGTCACTGCCCGGCATTCAACCGGATAAGAGCGCGTCACTTCGGAGCATACCAACTCGGATCACTAGGGGAAGTGGGAAGGCAGACAGTGAATGCAATCCTGGCTTACCTGAACGACACGGGCTGGTACTGAAGGGAGGCGCGGACTACAACCAAAACGAGGGTGTGGATCAAAACGGAGCACAGCTCTAATTGGAGGTTACTCAGCCAAGAGTAGCCTCACCACTTACACCTACCAACCTTATATTGAGGGACATTACAACAATTGAAGACCAAAATTCAGTTATTCTGGAGTATCATACCAAAAATAACCATCGGGGTATTGCCGAAACGCTTAATCATTTAAAATGAACAGTTTATTTCCCACATATGAGAACGAAAATCGCTCAATTTCCAAAAAAATGTGACACTTGTCAAACATTAAAGTACGATAACAACCAACGAAACCACTTTTTTAGAAAACAGAAATTCCAGATGCCCCACTACACATAATACATATCGACATTTATACAATAAACGAAAAAATAATCTTGACTATAATTGACCAATTTTCTAAATATATCTAAACATATCTAAGGAGCTCGGATGATTGTATATGTGCTCTGTTTGTAGGGGGGCGTTCGTAGGCTGACAGAAAACCAACCCAGGTTGGAGTGACGAAGAAGAAGAAGCGGGGGCGTCGTGGAAAATATCATCGGCTTTATTCGGCTGCATTCATATGACGACTAATCTAAGCTTAAACATAGAGCCGTGCTCCCGCCCGCTTTACTCCGCTAAAGGGAGAGCGGGAGATCGACGGCGGCCGACTGCGGAAATCGGATGTGACCCGATGCACGCGTTGAAGCTGCGGAGGGCCGAGGAGCGGCGGATGAGTGCGCGGAGCTCCCGATGATTGCAGAAGAGCGGAGAGAGGGCGAGCATTGGCACGCTCGATGGACAGTGCGCGAAAAACGGAAGCGCAGAGCTTTCGGAAGCTCGGTGGGCCGCGGGGGTACAGTGGGCCCCTCGCGTAAAAATTCCGCCCCCCCTTGCAATCACTCGGATTGCAACATTGTCGTCCTTCTAATGGCTGGTGGCAGGCTCCGGAGAGGCAGCAGAAGCCGTGATCTGGGCGCATCCCAGGGCGTTGAGAAAACGAATCTGATCGGTGCGTAACGATGTGTTGATCTCTCCGGTACGGACGGATTCCGTGCAGACTCGACTACGGTAGGACTAGTACCTCGGGAACGTCTGCTTTTAGAAGAAATTGCGCTGGCGTGGAAGTGACGTCGGATCTGATTTGAATGGAAATAGAACGTGAATGATGGTCCGTAATATGCGAATAAAAAGTAGGGAGGTACCCGATGCTGCGAACAGGGATAATGCACTGGCCGGTGGTGCCTATGCAGAAGCGTGTGGTGGTTCTGATTGCATGTTTTGCATCGGTCACCACTGCGGCAGGTTACCTCGGAATGTTCGCGGGCCAAACAGTTGGAACAGTAGCGGTGAACGATAACAGCGCGGAGCCTCTTTTCAGCACTAAGCTTGAGGAACTGTTGGCATTTTCGAAGCGAGTGAATTCCGTTGCAGACTCGACAGCGGTAGGAGTGAATGCTTTTAGGAAACATGCCCCTTAAGCCGAACGCATAGCGAGTCACACCCTCTAGGAGCCGTAGCCATCTTGGCTTCGTTGGAATTGAGGCTGTGCGCGAGAGGGTTGACAAGTGTCGTCTTTGGCGGAAACTGCCCAGAGCCGCTAGGCCTGACGTCGTCGATAGCCTCAAGAGTACGATGGCGCTGTGTCAGAAACGCGTCCAAATCGTTCCATGTGGGAATTTCGGAACAATTGCGTGTGCGTCGCCACTCGTCTTGGAAAGAAGGTGGAACAACTTCTCCACCGGTGTAAGACGCGAATTTTGGATGTATATCGCGGTGAAAAGGTCTCTGAAGGTGGGCCACCGAAGACAATCTCAAGCGAAAACTTCGGTGACCACTGGTGGTAAACGGCAGCCAGTAGAAGTGGGCGGTTGGATGGTTGCGGAAGCCTGAGCGGACTGAGAGGCGGTCTTCTCTGTGAGCTCTTGGAGATTGGCCACACCTTTTGTAGACAGAGAAGCAATGTTCATTTTTGGACTGGAGTGTTAGTCCTACAGTTATACTTTCAACGGATGCCGCAATAACCTCAGAACAACTGTCGTAATCTCTTTCAACTTTCTCCCACAAAGGGCGGATTTGATCATCATTACACCATTTACGAATATATTTTTCTTTTGTTTTAGATTGATTGGCGTCTTTTCGCACTTTTTGGAGTACTCTAGTATGTTATACTTGTTGTTTTCTCTGGGTCATCCACTTTCTTTAATATTTTCTCATGCGAAAACACGATCGCTCTCTGCGAGAGTTAAACGAATATTATTTTTATTTTTATACTTTGTTTTTATTTATTGAATCTTATCATTTTCGAGACTAACAGTTTGCATAGTAGCGGTGGACTTTAACCGCGCGGAGCCTCTTTTAAGCACTAAGCTTAAGGAACTGTTGGCATTTTCGAAGGGGGTTGGTTCTTTGGCAGACTCGGCATGGGTAGGATAAAATACCTCGGGAACGTCTGCATTTCAACTCGTCGTTTGGAACCCAATAATTTGAGGAATCGGGAGAAGTAGTAACTCGTGTGGAGAAAGAGGAAATCCTTTGGATCGGTGCGGATACTGTAGCATGAAGACTCGGTGCACTGGAGGAGCAGTTGCTTGGATGCAACAATGTGTGATGCCGACCGTGACACGTGAAACACTTATGGACGCTCGAGCAATTACGGAGTTGATGACCGCTTGCGAAGCATATCGAGCACAACTGCTTTTTCTGGATATAAGCGGTGCGCTCCTCTGTCGTCATTTGGAGGAAGCGTGGACATGTACGCATTGGATGGTTCTCGCATAGTTTGGATTTTTGTACCTCGTACTGAAGGATTTCAGTATTCGTGGCGATACATTGGAGGGTGTCGGTTCGGACGGATGGAGGCGCAACGTAGTAGGATGTATTGAATCTATAGCCTCTAGAGTTCTATGGCGCTCAGTCAAAAAAGTATCAAGTTCCTGCCACGTAGGAATTTCAGTTTGTTTCGGGATGGATTGCTCCCATAATGAGAGAGTCAGTTTTGGATGCTTCGTGGAACACACATACACCAGGAGACAATCCCAATTATCCGTAGGTAGGCCGGACAAATTTAGGGATGTGAGGCAGTTTTTGATCGTATTTTGCAGCTCCTTCAAGGCTGCCGAAGATTCTTGTGAGATGGATTACATACTTAATAACTTTTGGCTGTTCACCAGCGCTCGCTTATTTTCGAAACGCTCAGATAGGTTTTCCCAAGCTGAGCGGAAACCATCGTTGGTGAGTGGCGACTTGGAAACTATGGAATGAGCTTCACCACTATTCTTGGCGCAGGATTGTCTAAATAGACCGCTGTGAAAAGATCTCGGAAAGTCGGCCAGCGAATATAATCGCCCGAGAAAATTTCCTTATCGCATGGAGAAAGCTGAAAGCCACACAGAAAGGAATTTTGGGGCGGAACGGGTTGGATTTGAGCTGCTTTAGAAGCGATCGTCTCGATCTGTTCCATGAGCTGGGCGGCACATCTCGAGTAGATGGAATAGCAATAATTGTAGTTAACGTTAAGTACTGATGAGGTGGCCGGATCTTCGGCGGACATGGAAAGAAGGTCCATGCAGCTCATATAGCCCTTCTTCACATCTTCCCATAAGGCCTGGATTTCGTCCAGATGGACTCGGCACATATGAGAGGAAAATTCTCCAGATTCAGAGGCGCCCGGAGTGTAAATGTCAGCTTCGAATTGGAATACTAACTCCGTTGTTGCAATAAATTTATTCAAGGCGATGTCTATCGCATGTGGAGCCATAATGGAAATGGACGGGGTATGCTTAGGCGAAGGGCCGTGGCCAATGGTTACTGAACTATCGCTCTTTATATTTTTGCCACTGCACTATGGTCCAGAATTCGATTGTTTAGGCATAAACTCTAAATTTGTATATAAATACTAGCGGCCCAGGCGAACTTTGTCTCGCCCCATATTGTAGTTTTATATAGTTCTAGAGTGATAATAATACGCAGATAATTCAATTCAATTAAATTCTAGCTTCAATATCAGGTAGTTGCACCTTCCCAGACGCGCAACACTTCCCGTCTGGTTCATTTGTGAATTTGAGAGCATGACAATGCGGTCATTCCTTGTCCATAGCACATATTTGGATGAAAAAATACTCAATATCGGGCTCATACCGGAATGCAAGACGCACGCTGGATCTGTTCCTCTGTTCTTTCGTCTCTTCTGCATCGAAATATTCTAGAATTACTTGAGGTTCGGCTCAAATTAGCCCCTTTGCGTTTTGTTGGCATTTTTTTCTTTAAAAAATAAATAAATAATAAAAATAATAAATATAACTAATTGAATCAATTCAAATCTTGAATCTACTTTTCAAAAGAAACTTACAGGTCGGCCACAGAAACCTTTTCCTTTCCAAAAACCAAAAAAAATAAGACCGAATTGCCACAGCACTGCCACATAAATATTATTTGGGTATTTCAAAATACAAAACTTGACGTAAATTTCGTGGCTACCACATCCATAGATTCAACATTTCTAATCTGACAGTCAGCAGGCAGCGACTAAAGCTGTATTGCGGACTACCTTTATCGGTTAGGGGTACGAAAAATAGATGTTAGCCGATTCTCAGGCCTACAGAATATCCCCTCAAAATTTTATCCAAATCGGTCAAGTAGTTTCGGAGGAGTTTGGATACAAAAACCGTGACAGCAGAATTTTATATATAAGACTAGAGGGCCCGCTATTGCATCCTCGCTTTGATCGGATGCAGATCCACACTTAATATTTTGTATTACATTTCGCTTTGAAGTCAGCGCACTGAATGAGAATTAAAGATTCTTTGAAGTCGAATGACAAATTTAAAATGAGGCAAGGCCTACTCTAAGCCTTAGACAAATATCAATATTATCCCATTAATATTATTTTTTTTAATTTATGTTTTTTATTTTTTAAAATATGTTGCAGGTGGAATTAGAAAATTAAAATACCCATACGAATCTGGAAATTTTTTTCTGATTTTTTAAAAAAAACTTCAAGTCTCTAAAACATGTGGTTTGGCCATGGCTGTGATCTATCAGTCAGTCAGTCAGTCAGTCAGTCAGTCAGTCAGTCAGTCAGTCAGTCAGTCAGTCAGTCAGGACAAAGCATTTTATATATATAGATATCGTCCTTAACAATTATTTTCTAAAAGTAAATTGATCGTACAAATTAAAAACAAAATTGACCGAAAGCTTCTCTTAAGCTATTTATGAATTTTCAAAGTTAAGCTATTGATTAGGTGATTGTGCGTGAGAAATTTGGGCGATTTTTTTGTTTACTTTGGCATATCACACAAGGTTTACTACGCACCCAAAAAATTAAGTAAAATATGGAAATTAAAGGTAAATGTATGTAGTTTTTAATGTATATAGAATATAAATGTGTTTTTGTAGAATTTTAGTGCCGTGTAACGTCTTAGTTATGTGATTTTATAGGAAAAAATTAACTATGTCTTCTGTCTTTAATGGAGTATAACTAACTACCTGACAATTCCTGACAAAAGTTAAAAACGTAAGTTTGTAGGTTTAACCTGTTTTTGATGGCTAATATCTTTTGCTCATTTTTGCTCCTTTTCTGATAAATCGATAATACATAGGCAAGTCCCAGTTCTGGTAAAGCGACATTTTCGATGAATAAATATGTAATATAGAATTACAGGAAGAACAAGATTAATCATTCCAAAAATTTGTATATAATATAGATCTCATAAAAAGTTAATAAAGTTAAGTTTTTGTAATTAGTCTAAAAAAGATATAAAATTTGGTTTCATTCCGAAGTCATTCCAGTAGCCTGTATGGGAGGCAAAAAGGGGCGTGGTCACATGGACCCCAACAACAAATTTTACAAAGTTTCAAGTCTGTAGCTTAATTTTTAGAGTTTATGCCAAAAAAATCGAATTCTGGACCATATTGCACTGGCAAGTAGAATGCAAAATGGCCAGAAGAGGAATACGTTGATTTGCCTTGTGTATTTTATATACATACTTAAGTTGGTTACAAAATTGCTCAGTCGAAAAATTAGGAAACGGCAAAAAAATAAACCAAGAGCAAAAGATACTAAAGGCGGATGATGCCTTATGCGGATTAAAACGTCTGATATCTTGATGTTTTAGGAACCGATATAAGTTAACAATTACAATTAATTGATTTTATTTTGTAGATCGCAAGCGACCTTTTATTGTAATTGATCATTTGAAACTAAATCTAACATACAAAATGTTTCCCTAAGTCCCTAGCAATCAAGTGAAGTCGTCGGCAGCGGCGCAGCGGAGAAGTGTTGATGTTGCGCTTAACCGTTCGTTGGCGTTGATGGCAGCGGAGACTATGCAGACCTCTGGTCAGCATTTTGGGCACCTGCGTTCACCCAGAACAGTGTAGAAACACAAGATGTGAGAGAATCGATTGTAGAGCAATAACTCCTCTTAATTGACGCTTGTCCTCGAGCGGTCATCATAAGGACGGAATGTTGTTGAAACGCATCATTGATGGGGTGATTTGTGGTGGTTTGGGCACCGCATTAATGGTTTGAATGCCAGGTGTTTATTGATGAGTGCGTTTGAGGTTTGTGCAACTCGGATGTATTATTCGGATGAAGTTGCAGCTCGAGTGCTTCTCGTATGTAGTCACTGTATCTGTGGTGGTGCAAGTTTTGTTGGGTCTCGTTCAGGAACGTAAGTGCCGCTCGATCGTCTCTCGATGTCCCTCCAGTCCACCGTGCCGTTGAAGTCGTTGAACAATATCAGCCCGTCGTCTATCTCCTCTATTGCTGGTATGTGTTCTGCATTGGCACCTTGATTGCTTTCTTTTTAAAAGTCTGGTTTTGCCTAAATTTCTAATGAATTTACATTTACATATTTTTAGACCATTGGAACCTTTGCAGAAGGCATTGATTCCGTACATTTCGTCTTTCTTTAATTGGTAAATTTTATTATTATTTAAATTAAATTATTATTTATTTATTATTATTGTTTTTCTTTACTGATCTTGTTTGGAAATATAAGAAATAAGGAATAAACTGATTTCAATATGGAGATTTTAATGACATACAAATTGTAGTTCCGTTGTGAAAACGAGAACGTCTGAAAGTTTTAACATTTATTCGGCCGTCAAGGCAGAAATCGGCATATTATTGTTTTCAAGTAGGCCACTGATCTCATTCAATTTAAACTCGCTCAGCAGAAACGCATTCACAACGCTATCTCTTCTTTCACGAGCCCAATCTAATTCCGCAAACCTATGGCCAACTCATCTGTCAAAGTCGAATCATTTCAAATTGAATTCTGTGGCCTCGTGGTTACGTCATTCTATGTTCTACTTGGCTATTGATGTGGAATTATCCTGAAAGCAATCATGATCTAATGTTACTTTTATGTACTAATTTCCCTGAGTCTGTTAATATTGTAGTATTTCGGTCTTCCTTAAGGGGTTATATACACTTGCGTTTGTCAAAAAAGTCGAAATTTTTTTTATTGCATTTTCTGAAAGTACATATCTTGGAGAATGTTTCCCCCAAAAATCATAAGATTCTGAGCATTAGAACCGGATTGCCAGCTATTTATAGCGCGCTATCTGCACTACGAGTCAACGGCGAATCATTCTTTACACGCGATTATCTCGAAACTGTTTTTTTGAAAAAGTGTGGTTGCGGTGACCACGATTACTAAAGAACCGTTAACTCGGTCAGTCTGAAATTTTGCAGGCTTATTAACAACAATATTGGCCAGTGCGTGGACGAAGGATTTTGAATTTAAGGAAAAACTTTTTTTTTCCTGATGTAAAAACCAAAAATGTATACGTTCAAAACCGGTTTTTTTAGTAAAACGATCATAATTTTCGTAAAAATTTTGTTTTGCAAAATCCTTCGTCCACGCACAGCGTATAGGTGTAAACTACATAAATTTTTTCTGTTTGTGTATTTCCGATGAGCACATCCTTCGTTATCGTGGTCACCGCGGACGATATTTGAAAAATAGTATTTTTGCATTATGGCCTACAGCAACTACAAAAATAAATATTTTGTTTTGGAAAATTTCATGAAGAATCTCAGAAAGTGTACAAATAAACATACATTGAGTGTTTCACGACAAGTTGTTTTGTTATTCCACAAAAAAAAATCTTAAAAGAGCCTATTTTTCCGCGCGCGCAAGTGTATATAACCCCTTAACTAGTCCCTTCCTAAATCTACTTGATAGCTTTTCCGGTTGTGGTATTCTATGTCAGTTTCCTGTTTTTTCTTAAGTTGGTCTATATTGACCAGTCTGGCTTGTTCGTATTTTTCTGGAGCTACGGAATGGACAGTGTAGTTATATTCATATATGGCTCTATCGAGAAGTTCCTCGAAGCCCCTATGTGTTCCATCTCCTTTCAAACATCTCATTTTTTCAGAGAGTGTGGAATGAAATCTTTCTATCTGTCCATTTACCGTACTCTTATACGGAGGTGTTTTATAGAGCTCAATACCCAGCTGGTCTGTCAACATGAATTTGATTGAGGCTGAGTTGAGGGACCATGTCCATTACAATTAATTTGGGCACTCCATAATAAAACACGATATCTCTTAAGGCTTTCCTAATGTCTTCTACAGCCTTGGATTTGATAACTCTTCCCATGGCCAGTTTGGAAATTTTATCAATCGCCGTGAGCACCAGATGTCGTTCTGTCGAGTAGATGTCAATATGAATAATTTCTTTTATTGCTGGATGCGTGGAATGTCTGTCATATTTAGCAGTCTTACACACCAAACACTGACTCACAATATCCGAAACTTTTTTCCTCATTTTAGGAAAGTATACTCTTTCGGACAACTGAGCTTTATTTTCCACAGCATTTCTGTGTGCTCTGTTATGGGTCCTAAGTATTTCTTCCTCTTGTTCGGATTCGTTAACAAGGTCTTTGACTTCAGTTTGACAGAATCTAATCTTGAAACCCTGAAAATGGATGGGGTAGAGAATTTGTATTTTCCCTATTACATCCTCAGATGTGAAAATTCCATTAATCACGGATGGGTTGAGATATTCCTTCAAATCTGACAAGAGACTATCAGGTATGAACAATTTACGATCTACTAAATGCCTATGGAATGACGGGAATGGAATGCTAGATGAGTAATTCTCTGACTCGGACTTCCTGAAGAAAATTTGATTTTTAAATGCATTTATCGGGGCTTCAACGCTACGTATCAGCCCATGGCTCGAACTGTCGGAGCTGTGCATTGTTGAGGCTACTGTATTAATCTGTTCGACTGTCGGACCTCTGGACAGAGCGTCGGCTACAGTATTTTCTCTGCCTGGTTTATAGAAAATCTTGTAGTCATATTCCTCAAGGTATGCTTTCCATCTTTTATTCCTCGCATTCCCATTCCAACTACTGAGAGAACGGGTCAGAGGCTGATGGTCTGTAAAGATTTTCACCTTTGCTTTACCGTAAAGGTAAATTTTTAGGTTTTTTAGAGCCCAGATAATGGCTAACATTTCTTTCTCATTTGTGGCATAATTGTCTTCCACCTTCGAGAGTGTTCTCGATTAAAATGAGATGGGTCTGTTCTCTTGTGAAAGAACAGCGCCTACTGCGAAATTGGAAGCGTCCGTTGTAAGGTGAAATTCTTTTTTAAAGTCCGGGTAGTGGAGTATTACGTCTCGAGAAACCAAGCTGCTCTTTAATTTCTTGAAGGCTTCGCTTCGCTATTAAGTGAGACGGATTTTTTTGACGATAATGTCTTGGAAATTCGACCATCCTCCCCTCTCAAAATCGAGCTAAGTAGTTTTGCTAACTTAGCGTATTTAGGAATAAATCTCCGGTAATATCCGGATAATCCCAAGAATGATCTCAGTTCTTTGAGTGTTTTTGGAATTGGAAAGTTTGAGATTGCCTGTACTTTGGTTGGGCTGGTTTCACGGACACGATGAAGCCTAGGAACTCCACTTTTCTCTTTATGAACTCTCATTTATCCAACTGACATTTCATGTTGGCTTGCTGAAGAGTTCTGAAAATGGTGTCAAGGTTCTGGTAGTGTGTTTTATCATCTTTACTAAAGACGATGATGTCGTCAATATAAATAAAACATATCTTACCGATATGTTCGTGAAGGATATCGTCCAGTGCGCGCTTGAAAATTGACGGTGTATTTTTCAGACCGAATGGGAGTCGTGAAAACTCGTATTTTCCATTATTGATGGAGAAGGCGGTCTTTTCAATATCAGATTCCTTTAAAAGGATCTGATGAAACCCACTTTTCAGATCGAGCACTGAGAAAATCTTGTTGTCTCCCTATTGGGCCAACACTTTATTAATGCCAGGGATAGGGTATCTGTCCGCTACCGTTACCATATTAAGTTTCCGGTAGTCAAATACCACCCTGTATTTTTTCTTGCCAGAGGAGTCGAGTTTTTTTGGTACAATCCACACTGGTGAATTGTATGGTGACCTTGAGGGTCGAATGATTCCATCGTGTAAAAGTTCTGATATTTGTTTGTGTACCTCGTCTTTAAGAGACATTGGGTACTGATAGTATTTTGAGTACACCGGTGTATCCGATATAGTTCGGATTGCTGCCCTTACACTTGTTGTGGAGGTTAGTTTCTGATTGGGGTCTGCGAAGAGACCTGGATAAGAATCAATTATTTTATTTAATTTCTTTCTCTGTTCTACCTCTAAGTGTTTTATTCTCGGACTAATTGTGCTAACAGCCTCGAACTGATTTTCTTTGAGACCGACTCTTTTCCCGTTTTCCAGTGTCATGGTTAGGTTCTTTAAGGTAATTTGCGCTCCCATTCCCTTCATTGTATCTTTGCCAAGTATGGTGTCAAAAGTCTTCAGCGATGGTAATACAAAAAATTTTATTTCGAAATCGAAAAGGTTTGCTCTTTTGTAATGCGATATTTTTACATCGCAGCCAGGAGTATCAGCTATGTAAGGCTTGTTATTTGGTATCGCGTTCGATTGTAATTTTTGTTAGAGCCTGTGTCAATCAACACTCCTAAAACCTTTCCACTCTCCACTCTACATTCAAAGTATGGTAGTGAGGAGTCTTCTACTCTAAAAAATGCAAAAATGGTCTCGTTGTTCGCTGTCCAAATTGTCTATTTGCCCATCACAGTATTCATTTAGGGTGTCGTTTATATCGTTCTGGGTTTCATATTCTTGCATCGACCGTTGATAGCCTGCCATGCTTGAACTGGACCCAATTATTTCAATACTTGGCTGTCCCATGTCCATTGTTTGGATGTTGTAGTTCCTTTGTCGTTCGTTTATATCCGAGTGTGGTCTATATTCATATAATTAACGTTTCGCGTCTGTACACTGCGGTCCACGTCCATTGGTTCTGGTCTTGGTTGTGGTTTGGGCGCAAAGGGACGGGGTGGGGCATTATATTATTGCCATTGTTGTTGGTTGTTTTGTCGGGGCGCGGTGAACGGTGCATTACCGAAATCAGACACATGTTGCCTTGGCGCAGGGATTGGCTGGCCTAAATATTGTGGTGGTCTCCTCATGGGATTTCGTGGAGGGACCGGTGGAGGCTGTCGATGGCCAAAGGCATTCGACAGCTGAAAATTGCGGGGTGCCGGTATGGGTTTTTCGTATCCTCTGAAATTCGACTGTTGACCCTTATTTGCCGCATGGTTTGACCTGAAAGTTTGATTTTCAAGTTTAAGGCAATAATGTAAAGATGAGGGGAGATCAGCTGGCTCTTTTATTGCCAAAAGGCGAGGTAAATCTCCTTGAAGGCTTCTAATAAAAGTATCCAGAGCTTTTCCTCTGTACATTTTTGTAACAAAGTGCTCGGATTCTCGGCTCATTTGCATGCAACCGACCTTATTTAGAATAAGAGAAAGATTTTTGTAGACGTCCTGGTGGAAGTCTTCCACCGACTGCTGGTGGCCTTGAAACAAAATTGACATTTGGTATTCCAAGGTAGTTATGTCTCGTTTATCTGCGTAATGCAGAGTGAGACATCTCGACATGGCCTTCCAGCCCAGCGGAATGCTGTAGGACTCGAGTGCCACATCAGCACTTCCAACAATTTTATTTCTTATTGTATGAAGTATACCATAATATTTTGGAGTACCCACAAATGGGGTATAAGTCTCCATGATTCTATCAGCGCTCTTTTTCCAAGACCCAAATTCTGCTGGATTTCCAGAGAATTCCCTGATCGATTTTACGATATCAGGCACCCTGTCAAAGTCCACTAAATTATCTCTGTATTTGGGCTCGACGACCTGATCGCTCACGTCAGTAAAGTCAAGAGTATCGTTATTCATTTGTTTTATCAGTCCAGGTAAAACTTGGGCCACCGTTTGGCCAATTAATGCTGTCGACTGTTCGACACTCATGTCTACGCGATGCTGGGGGTACCGGTCTCTCATTTGAACTAAAAGCTGATGGTCTTATTATATTATTAGGGTTTGCCATGTTGGCTTTTAATTCGGACAACACCTGCACAAAGCAAGCCTAAACCTAAACCAATTTGAACTTAACAAAAGTTGTGGGCAGAAAATATGGAATGCGTGTGTATGTGTTTGCTTATTTATCTTTCGTTTCTTTCTATACCATGTACCGTAGGTACAAAGGTATATTAATTTTGTTCAAATGTGTGTAACAGGCAGAAGGAAGCATTTCCGACCCCATAAAGTATATATATTCTTGATCAGTATCAACAGCCAAGTCGATATAGCCGTGTCTGTCAGTCCGTCTGTCCGTCTGTATGAACGCCTAGATCTCAGCAACTATTAGAGCTAGAGCCACCAAATTCGGTATGTAGGTCGGAATGTTTTGCATGCAGATCAAAATTGTTTCAGATTTAAAAATTTCCCTCCCACTCCCCCGCAAATCAATAAAAACGTTTTGCAGCCACAAATATTACCATAGATCTTTCTTTTTATGCATAGGCATGCATATGTAGAACATGTATCAATACCGATAATCTGGTAAATATCGGGTGAAAAACACAAAAGTTATTGCCTTATCAGTGTGCTATCTATTTGGCAGCTAGCAACGGGAGCATCCCAAAAAACAACAACAAAACTGATGAGCGCAAGAAACTAACTCGCCGCGGCTATTTTGCTTTGAGAACAGTGTACGAGAAAAGGGAACAGTAAAGAGGGAATTGTTTCTTTCAGATCTCTAGGAACTGGGTTGAAAATATAATATAAATAATATTATCAATAATAACAATATAATAATAATAATGTAATAAGAATATAATAATAATAATATAATAATAATAATATAATAATAATAATATAATAATAATAATATATATCTTATATATAAAATTCTGCTGTCACACTTTTTGTAACAAAACTCCTCCGAAACTACTTGACCGATTTGGATGAAATTTTGAGGGGATATTCTGTAGGCCTGAGAATCGGCTAACATCTATTTTTCGTACCCCTAACCGATAAGGGTAGTCCGCAATACAGCTTTAGTCGCTGCCTGCTGACTGTAAGATTAGAAATTTTGAATCTATGGATGTGGTAGCCATGAAATTTACGTCAAGTTTTGTATTTTGAAATACCCAAATAATATTTATGTGGCAGTGCTGTGGCAATTCGGATAGGTGGGACGAAGTTCACCGGGTCAGCTAGTATAATAATATTATAATAATAATAATATGCTTTATTTTTTTGTTTTACTTATGTTTTATTATGGGTGGATGCCTGAATTTTAAATTGCTGATGTTGTTGTTTTTGTTACTATTGTTGCGATGGGTAAGGTTGTCTTCTGATTTCGCGGTTTGTCGCTAGCTCACTTTTTGTCTACCGACTTCGAGCGTATTTAAATTTTTATATTTTTTCCTGTGTACTTTTCCAGGTTCTTGTCGTCTCTCTGCCTCCTCTTCGGTTGTTTCAGCTTCAGCTTCTTCGTCGTCGACGTGTTCTTATTCCTCTTTCTTTTGGCGGGCTGCTGCTGCTACTGTTATCTTCTGTAGTTCCGTTAGTTCTCGGCGTTCTACTTCTACTTTTTCCTTTATCTTTTCGGCGAAATTGCTGTTCTTCGTTTTGCGTTTAATTAACATAAATTGCTGCGGTCACTCCTCCTGGCTGGGTGAATGCTATCCCTTTTGCTTGGGCTACTGGGGAATCCACGTCAGCACTTAAAAGAAGTCTTTTTGCGGGCTGGCCTGACAGAAAATGTGATCCACCAATGGGCAATGCTATTGCCGATGAGTATTTTTCTCTTCCGGAAAATCTGTTTTTCTTTCAAACAGTTTTATTTTATAGCCGACCGTGAATTTTGCTTTTTAACAACTCACGGGAGCTTCTTCGGCACAATTTAACCAACGAATTTTTTTAGCAAAATTTTGATTTTGCTTCGCGACTTAGAATTTTTGTCTTTCGTTCGCGTTTATTCGCTAAGCCTGTTCGGGCTCCAGTTAACAATTACAATTAATTGATTTTATTTTGTAGATCGCAAGCGACCTTTTATTGTAATTGATCATTTGAAACTAAATCTAACATACAAAATGTTTCCCTAAGTCCCTAGCAATCAAGTGAAGTCGTCGGCAGCGGCGCAGCGGAGAAGTGTTGATGTTGCGCTTAACCGTTCGTTGGCGTTGATGGCAGCGGAGACTATGCAGACCTCTGGTCAGCATTTTGGGAACCTGCGTTCACCCAGAACAGTGTAGAAACACAAGATGTGAGAGAATCGATTGTAGGGCAATAAGTTATATAAATATAAATGGATTTATATATAGAGGTATATATATATACATATATATATACATATATATATATATATATCATATGTATATATGTATGTATGTATATATTGCGAGTCTCGGATGTGGAGTTTGTTTATAAAAATGTTGACTCAGAAAATTAATAATTCAGGAAATTATTGGCCGTAAATAATTAATTATTTTCGATCGTATTTGTTACTAAGCCGGAAAGGCGGAATTAGAAACCTTGGCCTTGGTTTGCCCGAAAAGCTCACTGCTATGCCGTCGGTAAAGCAGTGCATACGTAATGGACGCAAGAGAGGAAAAAAAAACAGAAAAAAAAACAACTCGGCTGCTGCATCGCGGATCGGAGGCAGAAAATATATTGTAAATATATGGGCATATGAAATGTGCGTATGTGTAAGTACATAAGTTGGCACAGTGGAACGTCGAGAAGTGGACTGTATTGTAAATGAAAGGACAGGAAAATTTGGCACACACGAGAATAGGGAAAAAAATATCGCGACAACGGCGGACTGTTCGGCGAACAGTGCACACCGGTTGGGCAATATTTATTATGTATTTTTACTCACCACACAATTTCACTTTTCACTTGTTAATTTGCGCCGAAATACATATGTAAATATGTCGAGTGTGTATGTTGAGGGTGCATAAATATATATGTACATAAGCCTCGACCGTTGGCAGGTTGATGTACAATGGAGATCGATAAACGGCGAGGAATATGGCACACATAAAGCGGAGAAGAATGGAAAATTTCGGCGGACTAGTAGCACTATTAATTTCTCAACTGCCGTTGTGTCGGGAAAACTCGGAGTTGGAGTTGACACGGAAAAAGTCTTACAGCAGTGCGAACGAAATTGAATGTTCGGGCCGCTGCTGAAGAACGGTAGAGAGGAGATGGAGAAAAGATCGTACTTATTTTTAGCGGACAAAATCGCCGGAACTGCTGGCAGATGGGCGGAAGGATATCCGTATCCGGCTCGAAGGACCAATGATTGTAGGAGGGCGTCCTTCCACTAAAGATGTCCTAAAAAAGGTTGTGAAAAATTCCCACGGCGCAGGCGAAAATGTAGAAGTATAAATGCGGGGGGCGTCGTTGGATCGATCAGGGTGCGTCAGCTTTATTTCGCTGCATACATGATACTAATCTAAGCTTAAACATAGAGCCGTGCTCCCGCCCGCTTTACTCCGCTAAAGGGAGAGCGGGAGATCGACGGCGGCCGACTGCGGAAATCGGATGTGACCCGATGCACGTGTGGAAGCTGCGGAGGGCCGAGGAGCGGCGGATGAGTGCGCGAAGCGGCCGATGTTTGCAGAAGAGCGAAGAGAGGGCGAGCATTGGCACGCTCGATGGACAGTGCGCGAAAAACGGGAGCGCAAGAGCGGCCGAGCTTTCCGGAAGCTCGGTGGGCCGCGGGGTACAGTGGGCCGCGGGGGTACAGTGGGCCGCGGGGGTAAAGTGGGCCCCTCGTGTAAACAAATGATTCCCTCCAAATAAGGGGAAAGTGGGAGGTTTCTAGGGACAAGGTAAACAACGCTATGAAGATCTGAAAGAATAGTGCTTTCGTCTAAAGTAGGACTGAAAATAAAGTTCGATTTGGGCATGATGTAAGAATAAGTCTGATTGGAGCAAGTGGAAGTTGAGTAAATGGATTGAAAAAACTGCGCAAACAGATCGGCAATAGCCCGATGTTATTTACGGTTGTATTTTCAAAAGGAAGAGAGGAAGGATGCGTAAATGGCTTACGTTTAGTGTTAACAAAATTATAAAACTGTTTTGAGTCCTGAGAGATCTGAACCCTACAACGAGTCAAATAATTCTTGTAACACTGCGCGTTCAACACGGTAAATCTTGACCGAGCAGATAAATAAAGGGATAGGGCAGAGTCAGAAACGGTACATTTAAATTTAGTATACAGCCTAGATTTTTTGTTTTTAAGATGACTCAACTCTTTAGTAAACCAAGGCGGCTTATTCGATATTGGTGGATAGTATAACGGAACACATTCAGTAAAAAAGGAATTTATGGCACTGTAAAAAATATCCACGGCTACTGACATGTCAGTGCACATGTATAAATCAGACCAATTAAAATCTGATATAAAGTTATTCAGCCGTTCGAAGTCCGTCTTGCAAAAACAAAGGAATTTCTTGTCCCAATGTCGACTCCCAATGTCGAGAGTCACGTCGAAAGTCGGATGATAGGGATCTTCGGGAAGCTCCACCCTGGCTAAACTGACTCTTGCCGGATCTGAGACAAAACAGAGAACAGGGAATTTCGTACATGGTTGACTTGAGACAGCGAAATGTCGAGTAAGCCAGCAATAAAATCATGCTGTGAGGAGGTGAAAAGTATATTAGTAGAATCATTTAAGGACCAAATAGCATTGAGCAGCAACTGTCTCATTGGGACCGGAAACCTGGGTCTGGACTGTTTCGAAAGGAAGGTTGATTCGGTTGAAGAGCTTCTCAGTAATGAAGGTGGCTTCGGAATTGCAGCCTAGATGACATATATTAATGATAGCTGTGCCCAGTAGGACGGCTCTTGAACCGGACGCGAAGCACACTTGCACATCTGACGGATCGTCGGAGGCTGCAGCCCCTGCTGGAGTAGGAGCAGAGCGTTGCCTTGACGGCGCCCCTTGGTTGGGCTCTCTCGCAACAGGATTGCTGCGATGTAAGAGCGAATGATGCCGGCTATAGCACGTAAAACAGCTATGAGGACTCGTACAATCGCGTTGCTGATGGCCTCTGGCAAAACAATTAAGACAGAGCTGATTTCTCTGCTTTATGTAGTCTGACCTTGCATTAACGTCCATCTCCAGAAAACGTGGACATAGACGCACAGGATGGTTTTCCCTAGAGCACAGGTCACACCTTTCGGTGCTGGAGCCACCCTGACTTCGTAGGCGTTCAGCTTGCGTGCAGGCCCGTTGTCGTTTGACGACTTCGGCGGAGCATCATCAATGGCTTCCAGTGCGCGATGGCGCTCCGTTAGAAAGGCATCAAGCTCCTCCCAGGTCGGAATCTCGGCCTTGTTATGAAGGGAATGCTCCCACATGGAACGTGTGAGCTTGGGCAGCTTGGCGGAAATCATGAACACAAGGATGGAATCCCACGCCTCTATCTTAATGGCGGACATCTTTAAGGCTGTTAGACAACTTTGGAGAGTGCTTTGCATTTCCTTTAGAGCGCTTCCGGACTCTTGAGTGATCGCCAAAATATTAAGCAGGATTTTCAACTCGCTATTCACTAACAGCCTCTTGTTCTCTCTCTTGTTCAATCTCTCCACAGGCGTGAGGCGCGAATTTTGGGTGTAAATCGCCGTAAACAAATTCCAAAACGTGGGCCAGCAAAGATAGTCGCCTGTGAAGACCTCAGTGTCGACGGGTGGTAGCCGACATTCAGTAGACGGCGGTGCGGACGCACTGACGGAAACCTGAGTGGATTGGGATTCAGCCTGCTTTATTACGTCCTGAAGTTGGACAATACTCCTTGAATAAACGGAGTAGCAGTACCTGTACTTGAATTCCAGTTCTGTTGCGGCGGTCGTACTGTCAGCGGTCTCAGTAATAAGGTCGGAGCAGCTTTCGTAGCTTTTCTCCACCTTTTCCTAAAAAACCCGGATTTGGTCCAAATGAAGTTGGCACATGGACGGGGACAGATTTGTAGCTTCTGAGGTGCCCGGAGTGTGGATGTGTGCCTCAAAGTGGCTCACCCGGTCCGTTGTGGCAATAAATTTCCTCAAGGCTATATCGACGGCGGATTGATCCATTTTTGTAGTCGATCGAGTGACCCTTGACGAAAGACCTGTGCTGATAGCTAAGGATTTTTCGCTATTCGACCTGTGTTGGCCAACTGTGGACATTGATTTCGTCTGAGAGGACCGAGGAGATGCGAACTTGGATCTGTCTAAACGAATTAATGGAATCGTATGTGGATAAGAATCCGCTCCTATTGGCACACTCGGACTCTGACTGCGCGCGGATGACCAGAGAGCGTTGACAAGTTGGAAAAACCAAATATTAATGAAGGCGGTCACACGTGAAACCTCGACTCAAAAAACAATTGACCGGTGCAGAATATATGTATGAAGAAGTCACTCAATCAATTATTCCAAATTTAAATCGTTGACTTTGGATAAGCGATACCGAGTGGAACAAAGGGAAACGGTTTAAACACCGGTAAGAAATTAGCGAAATCCTGGGAAGTACTGAACAACCACGCGAGAGTATGGTCTATTGGCTCTTTATTTGTTAAATTACAAATTTATTAATTTACGTTTTTTTTGTTTTGAACTGGATTTAATATTTATTTAATTCAATTATTAATTATTATTATTATAAGTTAATTAATTTTAATTGAGAAGGAATATTTTAAATTAATTAATTAATAATGAATTTTATTTTATTGTTATTGACCTTTTATTTTTGTTAAAAAGGCGATCCGAGCAGCTGGCGACCTCTCGGCCGCGCAGTTTGGCTTCCGTAAGGCGAAATCCACTGTCGATGCCATCTCCAAGGTGGTAGACATCGCCAGGTCGGCAATAGCCGGAAAGAGGTGGAAAGGCGGCTGGAAAGAGTACTGACTTGTGGTAACGCTGGATGTACGCAACGCCTTCAACACGGCGAGATGGAGCTGCATCATGGAGGCTTTATCCAGCTTCGGAGTCACCCCATACCTCCTGAAGACGATGAGCAGCTACTTCGAGGACCGAACGTTGGAGTTTTCCACCCCCGACGGCGTGGAGTCGGTTGAGCTCTCCTGCGGCGTGCCTCAAGGTTCCGTACTAGCACCGCTACTATGGAATGCGATGTACGCGGAGTACTGCGCCTCTCACTGCCCGGCCGGTCTGAGCTCGTGGGCTTCGCCGACGACATTGCGGTGGTCGTCGTGGATAAGGTGCTATCCCGTGCCGAAGAGACCTGCAACTCGTGCATCGTGGCCATCAGCTCATGGCTGTGGAGCGTAGGCCTGCAGCTAGCGCCACATAAGACGGAAGCCGTACTGGTAAGCAGCAGAAAAAAGATCGAAACAGCAACCATCGAGGTGGGCGGCGCATCGATCAGATCGTCCAAAACGATTAAATACCTTGGAGTCATGCTGGATACAAGACTGTCGTTCCGTGAGCACCTCGCTTATGCCAGTACCAAGGCGGCTACATCCTTCTGGGCACTGTCTCGGATCATGCTGAACCGCAGAGGCCCTAAACAAGGAAGTAGACTACTCCTAACGACGAGAGCAACTGTACGCTGCCCAGGTCTGGGCGCACGCATTGGCGACGCCCTCCGGCTCGCTGCTCTGCGTATATGCAGCGCTTTCCGATCAGTGTCTGTCCAGGCGGCACTGGTCCTAGCCGAAACCCCCTTGGATACCCTGGCCAAAGAACAGGCCACCCTGTTCGGGCGGTTGCGCGGAACAGCACTCCCACCGGCGGAGAAGAAGCTGGCACGCTCTGCAGCGAAGGCTGACACCCTCCAATCCTGGCAAGCCCGATGGGAGTCATCGACAAAGGGACGGTGGACCCACCGGCTCATTTCCAGGCTCGAGCCGTGGACCGGCAGAAAGCACGGCCAGGTAAACTTCTTCCTGACCCAATTCCTGAGCGGCCATGGGTGCTTTAGAGGGTACCTCCACAAGCGCGGGCATGAGGACAGCGCTGCCTGCGACTGGTGTGCAGACGGCTCAGAGAAGACCGCGGAGCACGTAGTGTTCATCTGCGGGCAATTCGAGAGCAACTATGCTGCATACGCAATGTCGGCAAATGTGTTTTATTGTTTTCTTTTGATTGATATTGCCCGTCCGGCAATGCCCACGGCCCACTGTATGCTTCGGATGGTAGCTTGCGGCCGCGCCAAGCTTAGATAAACCGTCCCAAAAATATTTTTTTAATGAATGGGAATTATCAGCCAATTCACGGATATGGACCGACAAAAACCTTGCAGCGGTCGGACGTTAAGTGCTGATATGAAGGCTCGCCGCTCGCTTTATATAGGGCTTGGCGAGACTTAGTGTGCCCGCCGTTGGTGTGGAATCGTCCCGTTTATCGGGAGGCCCGCTTGCTTTGCGAATTATCGGTTGGCGCGCGCGCGTAAATATTTCACTTCGAATTTAGGAACTCACCAACAAATGGAGAAAAGCGAAACATAAAAAATAAACATGCCAAAAACCTAGCTGGGACAGCTAATAAATTCGGAGGAAATTATTAAATAATTAATGGAAATTATGTAGGTTGTTTGGATGGTGTGTTTTGGAACCGGACAACAATTAAAAATTGACAAAAAATAAATTGCTAAAAATAGCTAGGAACGAATAAGGAAATTTGGCTGTAATTAATAAATAATTATTTGAAAATGTCGCTTTAGTATTTAGGAAACCCAATAAATTTTAAAAATTCTGTGGGAACAAAACCAGCCAAAATTCGCTGGAGTAGCTGTTAAATAACATTTGGCTAATTAACAACTAATTGTTAATGATTTATTATTTATGTGGGTAATTTTAAAGTTTTGTTCGCGGAAATATTTTTTATGTTTCGAGTGGAGGTTATTTCTCGTCGGCACTGTGTCTGTATGTGTGCCGAATAGCTTGCACCTGCTGTCTGAACAAGAGGAAAAAAAGGAGACGAGAGAAATCGAACTTAGGCAAGCCTATGTATGTGGCTATTTATGGGTGTGGAATTGGCGCTCAACGCAGAATAGCGAGGCAAGCCGGTATAAGTATGTATGTATAATAAGCGGGAAGCTGGCAAATATATATGTATATGTACGAATGCACGACAATAATGAAGAGCACAGCAACCAACAACAACTGCCCTGCCGCTGCTGATGCTAAGCAAGAGTATGGATATATGTATGTATATGAATAAATGCACAGACAATTATGAACAGAGTTGAGTGGTTTTACTTCAATGTATTTTCTTTATTTTATATTTGCGGAATAAATGTTTTTATGATTGAATTTATGGCGAAAAGAGTACAAGACGGTATGTTTGTGAATGTGTTTGGACGTTAGGAGAAATTTGCAGTGGACTGTATTTAATGTAGATAAATGTAGAAATTTAAAGGAATGCACTGATGTAGATTATGTATGATGTTAGTGTCCGCGAAACGAAAATTTGGACTAAGGAAGATGGCGGCGAGAAAGAGGAGACGGCGTTGGAAAAATGGACAAATGTAAAACTTCCAAGTTGCTGTGATGTCGGAGACTCGGACTTGGAGTTGACAGGAAAATTTTGCAGCAGTCTGAGCGAAATTGGATATTCGAACAGCTGCTGAAGACTTTGGGATGAAGGGATGGAGTCTAGTACTTATCTTATTTTTCCTGATAAAGAAATCATCGGAGCTGCTGGTGTATGGGCTGATCCGGCTCGAAGGACCAATGTTTGGAGGGGGTGGCTTCCTTCAGTTGAAAAATAATCCCAGAAAATTAATCCAGTGGTGGTGGCGTCCCGACGCGGTCGAATCGAAATTGGTGAAATAAATAGGCTTTCAAAAAGAGAGTCACCCCTGTCATTGGTGTCAGTGCTGCCCCACTGATGGTGGTGGGCGTTTGCGTCGCACCCGATGATGAGACCCAGGCCCAGTCTTCTGCTGTCCTCGGTTACATGCCACAGCGTTGGGGGGATGGGGGGACGACCAGGAGTCCCCCAGATATGCAGAGCATATTCGGAGGGAACCGTTTGGTTCCTCTAGACATGCAGTTATAATGTCTTTATTGCTGAAATTAGGAAGCACGAAAAGAGTTAAATCTTCCCTAGCGAGCATGTAGGCGATTTACCTGTTGTAGGAGCCACAGATCCAGGGCTCCTGGATGAGGTCAGCGTCAGTACCACCTTCTTATAGGTGGACAAGCAGGGCAGCGGCAGCTCCTTTACTGTGGTGGAGGTTGATCTGCAGGAACGTCAGCGACATTCTGCACCTTAACCTTGACCTCCACCATCGTAGTGTCGGCGTCCGAGGTCGACTCGTCCAGTCCGTCCTCCTCAGACATCCCGACTCCGCGCAAGCCTCTCGCCAGCTCGCTCTCCTCCGAGACATAGCCCTCAAGGATGTCATCTTCATCGTCAACCCTTCGGTAGCCTCCTCAATGCGAGGTCCCTCCACGTCCGGGTCCACCTCTGTGTCTCGCTTGGCGTCGGCTTTGTATACGCGGACAGCCACGCTTTCCGGAGTAATCCCCCGTTCTTCTTCAGCACCTCAGCTAACCCTCCTTAAGAGTCAGGACTACCTGGCGCCTCGGACCAACGGCCTCCTCGACCTTGGAAACACGTCAGTCAGAGGAGGGGAAGTCGGGATTGCTCAGCTGCAGTAGCTTGAGAATCTTCTCCGGTTCCGCATGCTTGTGTGACAGCCTCGCTCTGGCTCTTGGCTTGCTGGGGATCTTGTGCCAGTTTACCGCAGCGAGCTTTGCGCCTGGGTATACTTCACCCAATTCCGTGATCGCTCTCTTATAGAAGGTGACCGAATCCGCGTCTTCGCACGCGTTCACCTTCACTCCTCCTTGATGCCAGCCGGCATCTTCACAACGGGGCAGTGCACCACCTGACACCAACAGCTCCTCCACGAACCTGTTGTGCAGTTCCCCAACAATCCACCGCCACTGGTCCCTCGGGATATGTCCGTCACTGGAGCCCTCATCCACCACTCCAATCAGGATCTTACCCTTGGTAACCTCGGCGAAGGACCGCTGAGGCAGCTCTTTGGAATGCTTTGGCTGCGGCGGTTGTACCTCCGTAGACCGCTGGCGTTTGGCGGCGCTCCCGCCCGCGTCTGCGCTGGCTTGCTGGGCGTTGGGGGCAACCGCCCTCCCCGCCTTGACAAGCTGGAAGTCAGTACGGCAGTACGCCTTTCGCCCATTTGATAAGCCCCGATTGCTCCGAGTCCGCCTCCATGGCTGGGTTGGCTCGTATAAGAATGAAGGCCGCTCTCTTCCACTCATGATACAGCGTCTTCTTTTTCCTCTGCTGCTGCTGGGCCGAGCCTCCTGGGTTAGGTTTGCCCTTGGAGCCGCCCGCGGTCACGGTCACGGTTTTGTTATTTATTTTGGATTTGTTCATATTTTGTTCCCACGAGTATGCTGGGATGGGGATGGTCCACAACGGCAGAGCCCGCATGCCGAGCTTACCGTTAGCTGTCGCGACGGCGCAAACTAAACGGAGAAGGCACAAAGAGGAATGCAAAAAAATGCAAAGCAAACACCGGCAGCACAACTAAATTGTGATAATAATAACAATTAAATACACAAAACAGAATAGCTACATGCACACGAAGTGAACGGGAACTTTATTAATCACAAAATAAAAGATTTAAGTAAAACACCGGTTGTTTTAATGCAAAATTAACACAAAACGAGAACCCAAGAAAACAACACGTCCGTTCACTTGGAAGAGACAAAGCTTTTTGGCTGTTAATCTTAAAAGTATCAAATCAGCGAGGCCTTAGCAATATCACAGAGAGGATTTTCTCTGATAGCTAAGGGGCTATCAAAGCTATAGCCGCTTTCGGAGTGCACGGGAGCCTTAAACGAACTTGCTAAACACAGAGACGTTAGGATAACCTAGGAGCCAGGGCACAACGACATACCAAGAAATGAGAAGACAGACGAGCTAGCCCGCAAGGGCTCAGCCGAGCGCAGCAACATTAAGAGGACACCACTATCGCTGAACACGGTACAGTCAAAGATTTATGACTGTTTCAAAGGTCAGGCCACCAAAAAATGGTTTAGGACGAGTCAGAACCGAAGCTATGATGGCCGACCTTCGACAAAAAACGCACTAAAGAACAGATATCCTAAAGCAAGAATATGGGGCTGCCTTATAATACAAGCTGCAGAAGCTGCAAAGAATCAGCAGAACAGGAGACGGCAGAGCACCTGCTCCATCACTTTTAAAAACAGAAGAATGTGTCATTTCGGTGCCGTCCAGCTGGAATCTCTGGGAGAAGTAGGAAAGCACAAGATTCCAGCTATCATTGCTTTTCTAAACGATTCGGGAGAGTGCTAAACATGACTTGCCACTACCAGAAAACAGAGGGTGTGGAGCATAGCTCTAATTGGCTCGAGAGAGGTCTTCAGCACTTTAACCTACCTACCATGTAACCTAAAAAAACCAGTAATCAAATTAGATGCCTATAAAATTTGAAACTATTCGATCGTACTGAAAACCATAATTCTTAGTTTGGTATGAATTATTTTGTATATCATAGAATTGCCTAATTATTACAATAAATTGTAAATTAATTATTTTCAATATAGATATAAATAATCTATATGTAAAAGTGGTAATCGCCGCCACACTTGACAATAATAACAATATAGTTTTAAACTAAAAAAAGAATATGAATTTTTGTCTTATTTTCATATTTAATTTTTAAAATTGTTATTTTCAGGAACTTTGGAAATATATGCGCGGGGAACTTAACACAGAGCGAGAGTTGCAGATTATTCAATATATTATTGGATTGGGAATTGAAAGAGAAGAGTTAAGGGATGAAATATTTATCCAATGCATACGCCAATCTACAAAAAATCCAAGTGCTGAGTGGACCGACCGAATATGGCTCATGATGTGTCTCATAATTGTCGCTTTTCAACCAAGTAAACTTTTATTCAGGTAAATAATACAAAAATATATCAAATAAAAAAAGGGTAATTTAGGGGCTCAATCTTAAAATTACTACATATGAGCCAACAAATATTTCTTTGTAGTATTAATTTAATAAAAAAATATAATAAAATAAAAAATATATTAAACCAAATAAGATAATTGTGTGTGCAATATGTTTTTTTCTTTCAGCGGTTTCAATTTAAAATAATAATTATTTTTATCATTTGTTAAGCTATTTAAATATTTCATTGTATCCAACTTAGTTTACTAAACTCTATAGTTTATAAGATTAAACAATTCGGACCTCCGTACTTCGTATGGGGGGGCAAAGAAATTTGGGCAGATAATATAAAAATACGTCATATTATTATTATATCATTCTAAAAAAAACTTCCTATAGTTATGATTGTATTATACCTATTATTTGAATTTTATCATTTGAATTTCCGGCGCCTTATTGCGCTTGTGACAACGTCACGTGAAAGGGATTTGACAAGTTCGAAACAATCGATAAAGTTGATGTGTGTATTTTTAAATATTGTACACTGTCATGTTGATCATTCGTTTGATAAAAAGCGAGCCTTAGTTCTCAGTTTCTATATGTGCTCTGTGTTAAATAATAAGTAAAAGGAAATAAGAAAATGCACTTGAAAAGTGTAAGCAGCCGAAGCTCACAACGTTTATTCAAAAGCAATTGAGCAAAACATCATCAGGTATAATAATCAAACAAAATTTTGATTTTTTTTAGAGCGTTTTCACTTGAAAACAGAACAAATATCATGATTAACATCTTGGGTTTTCCTTGAAGCTCGACAAGTCTAAACTTGTTACGCAAAACTCTTTTTATTTGTCTTGTTTTCCCTTATTGGTAAGCAAAATACAATCGTTTCAGCTGATCCACCGAAAAGCATCGAAGCTGATTTATCAAGCCCGTTCGCTGATGTTGATATTAATGTTAATGTTGTTGTTGATGCCAAAACCGGGTCGAATTCTCCTCTTGACATTTCTCCGTATGGTACTTTGAAGAATATTCAGCCTCAAGTTTTACCCGTTTGATATGCATTTCCCGCGACAATTAAAAGAAGATTTAATGAAAAATGACTAAATGATTACATCTGGTTGGAATATTCTATATCGAACGATGCCGCTTTTTGTTATCCAGTTCGCAAATTTTCTCCAATTCATGAAAGAGACCACGTATTTAAATTTACTGGTTTTTCGCATTGGAAATTGCTCTTGAATCAAAAAACATCAGAATTGTGGGATGCATTTAGAAAGCATGTCTAAATGGGCTGGGCAATACATCTGTCTTTGAAATGGCATCGGCGAATGTATTGCAATTGCAATATTGTTTTACTTGAAATGACCAATCGTTTTGTAGAAAAGGACACCATTCTTACAGCTATCGATACAGATGATGGAAAAGCTGCGGTCATTGTCCGATTTGGGCATTCAGTTACCGAGTGAAATTGAACTCAACATTGCCAAAGAATACATAGATTAAATCCGTGCAAAGAATGAGCAGTTGAACAAGGTGAAAAAGTTTGAAGCTACAAAAACGAAGACGGTTGTGCTGACAAGGCTGTATAAAGTGCGTCAAGGAATGGAAAAAGTGTACAATATCTATGCAGCCATAGAAACATTCCCGTCAGGAACGGATTCAGCATTAACGCGAATCATGCGGCCACAACTTATAAGCATGTCCACTAAAAGATTGAATAATTTATCCTTTCTCGCTTTTGAGCACAAACGACTGGAAATTATAGATCTCGAAATGGTTTTGAAAAGATTCAATACATTACATGATCGCAAAGTGCAGTTATTTTAGATAGAGATTGATTTGATTGATTTTGTTGACACTGTGCAAACTATAAAAAATTAAATAATTGAAGGTTTTCTTTAGTAATATTTTCTTGATGATATTAACTTTTAATTTAATTTAATTTTTGGAAAAACGCGTATGAGGGGGCAACTAAGATACGTGGGGCGGCAAAGCACCCCCTAGCCCCTGGGTTGCTACGGGCCTGCCTCCGTATTGTTCGAAGTATTCATGGTAAACCGTGTATAGGGCATTCATATTTTAAAACACTTCGAGAAATTACCATGATATTACTCGTATTTCCAATTTCCCTCCCTCGGAGAGTTAACAACCATCCAACATACTTCAGATTGCTAAAATAAAAAAAAAATCCTGTGACGGTTAATGGGGTCAAACGTCGCTGTCAACATCTGAAAACATTCTGGGGTAATTAAGTAACTCTATTGGGATTCTGTCAGTACGAGACGCTTTATTTATTTTTGCTGCCTTGATGGTGCTTTTTCCTTAGTTTTTGAGATACACCTATCTAGTTTCTTGTCTCTTGCAAGGGCAAGTGCATAGAAAATTTCGGATACAGGACAAAGTGACAAAAAAAGTCGATTTAAAGGGATTGGCTAGATGGATGCGTCTGCCTGAATTTGTTAGCTAGAGTGTAACTTGCCCTGCAACTTTTGACGCATCATATTTCACATCTCATAGCCTGATATGTTCGTTGATACAACTTACTGAGCAAATATCCAATTCAACGTAGCGATGCTTTCTCTCAAGTTGCGAACATTAAAAAAATTATATTTGTTTAGTTTCCTACGTATTGAAATTCCGAGAGAGTTGTGGTAGTTTGGATGGTTGGGTTACCTCTTTTTAGATAATTTGTACCTTTGCACATCTCTCTTGCTTTTAAATTAAATATTTTAACTTTTCTATCGGTGAATCTCTTGTAGCTCATCAGAGCTATCTCTCCTCGTGTACCGATCAACGATCTCATAATTTCCTTCAGCAGAATTTTTCAAAAATAAATAAAAAAAAGTCTAGTGAACATCAAGCAAGGTGGCAAAAAATGTTGTTCAGCGGCAACCTCTCTTAACCTCCTCAACTATTTTAACGGTATTAATATAAATATGTTTGAACAGCATTGTTTATTTTTATTTGTCGGTACATTTTTTCACTTGCTGAAGCATCGAAAACTACTCTTAATTTGGTCGTCAGGCTTGAATTGCGAATTACAGCCTGGTGCGTTAAGAAATATATAGGCAACCTTATGTCTTTCGTTTCTTTTTAACTTTTTTTTCCCCAAATTTATATAACGTGCTAAAGCTTGTTTTTTCGAATCTCCTAAGGTGACACCTCCTTGAAAGGAATTCATACAATGGATCGCCCATCTGAATCTTTCTTTGTAGTTTTAGTGAATTTATTTGCACATATTTCAGACTCGATATCATTTTCGTCTTCCTCTTTAACTTCCCAATTTTGATCTATATTTTTTATTTCGATCGTTGTTGCTACAATTTTTGTAGATGCACAGGAAAGTGGAAGATACTCCAATTATTTCTTTTTGTGATCTAATTCTTTTAAATTTTAGAATCTGCGCGATTCTTCAGAAAAAATAACGTCCCAAGTGCGTTTACTTTTTCTACCTTTTGAGATGGTAAATGAAGCGTGCTATGGTGATTTCTTTTACAAATATAACACGATATATCGCTAAGGCATTTTTTATTGTTGGAGTGTTTTAAACATTTAAATCACCATTTGGCCTTTTTAATTTTTTCCATACTTACTTTGTTAAGCTCGTCTTTATTAAACTTTTTTAAAATAATTTGTGCAAAGATTATGTCCACTTCGTCGGAAATTTGTGCCTTTAGTTTTATCATGTGAATTGAATCATTTATAGAGTCAATACACATTCTTAATTGCATAGCCGAGTTGACATTCACATTGTCAAGCTCAATGAGTCGATTCAGTTGTTCTGCAAATATTTTTCTTTTATTTTTATTCCGCTTGGTTAACAACTCCCAAGCGGCTTCATAACTTTCCCCAGACCCCATTAACAGGTGAAAAACCACGTTTCTGGCTTCTCCCTTTACTGAGATCTTGACATAATTAAATTTCAAGGTCGGACTTAAATCCTCCTTTAAATGGATGAGTTCATTAAATAACTTAAAAAATAGGTCCCAATCTTTTGAATCTCCATAGAATGTGGGAACCTGTATTTTTGTTAGAGTTGGCAAATCATCAATTTTTTTATTTTCAACATCTACCTTCATTGGCACATTTCCCTGAAGTTTAATTCTTGTCGGGAAATTACTTGGTTTATTAGATTTTATATTTATCGGAAATAAATGAGGATAAGAAGGAATAAGAAGAGCGAGAGTGCTTTAATGAGAGAGCGCGGGTATAAGAGTTTCTATATGAGAGCGCTGTGGGGAAGGAGAGAAAATATCCCTACTGAGCGTGGCGCAATGTGAGGTGAGGAGAAGAAGTAAAAAGAGTTAGTTAGTTCGCGACAGCCCTCCGAGAGACGAGAAGCAAAGAAAACCATTGCGACTCGCTGCGCGACAGTGAAAAAAAGATAAGTGACCATGAACTTAGAAACTGAAGATGCATCTTCGACATCAGAAGTGGGATCACCACACCTAAACAAGAATTCTGAACAAAGCTTGCGCACGCTAAACGAAAATCAAAATAAAGTGATAGCGGAATTACTAAAAGCTGCACAATCCGCGTCGGTGCCTGGTGGACGTGCTGTTTCCGCAATGCTACCAACATTCAACCCCGAAGCTGCTGACGCCGACGCAGCTGCATGGTGTAAAACGGCTGATATGATCCTGTGTGAACATCCTCAAGAAGGTGCATCTTTGGTGATGATGCTCAGCAAATCACTGCTCGGCAGTGCATCGCAGTGGCTTTCGCAAATTTGTTTTCCTGGAATAAGCTGGGTGCAGTTCAAATAATTATTCATGGAACGCTTTGAAGGCAACGAGACAACGGCTGCAGTGTTGCTAAACATGCTAAAGAGATGCCCAAACCCACATGAGTGCCTTTCGGTGTACTCCATCCGTTTGGTTACAACTTTATTGACCAAGTGGAAGGCAATAACACATGAGGAGATTGCGGTATCATTGGTCCTGGGACATACATCGCAAATTGACTCCAGACTTCAGCGCTTGGTGTTCACTACAAACATAAAGACACGAGCGGAGCTAAAACAACTCAGAGCTCACTCACTCACTGGATTACATGCCGTAGTTGCAGTAAACTCGGACACAAGGCAATGGAGTGCCGAAAGAGAAGAGTAGAAGAGAGGAACGAGACGAGACCAGGCTATAGTAGCGGCAGATCTACGCTAACATGTTTCAAATATGGCAACGTTGGACATATTGCATCGGCGTATACGAAGAGACCACCAACAGGGAATATAAACATAGGGAGGAGAGTCGACGTGTGTGCTGTACTTCAGCCGAACGGGACAGCGATACAATTTGGTGAGCGGTTTCCATTTTTTTTTTATTCTGGATCTGAATGCTCGTTAATAAAAGAAACATTAGAGGGAAGCTCGCCGGCAAGAGATGCTTTGAGAGGCATAGGCGACAATGTTGTCAAGAGCAATTTGCAAATTCTGTCCACTGTACAAATTTCTGAATTTAACCTTGAATTGTTGTTTCACGTAGTTGATAAGAGATGCCTCAAATAGGATATGATGATCGGAAAAGATATTATTCAACTGGGTTTTGGGGTAATGTTAGAAAGTAACAGATTCGATATTTATAAAACACAAACGGTATTATCGATAAATGATGAGAGCATTGCAAATAAGATTGATTCAATTGGTAGTGATAAATCAAAACTTAATGGCATATTGGCCAAGTATTCAGAGTTCTTCATTGATGGTATCCCTAGTAGGCGTGTGACCACGGGTTCTCTGGAAATACGTTTGTTAGACTTGAATAAAACTGTTCAAAGGCGATCGTATCGCCTCAGCGAAGACGAAAGGCAGATAGTAAGGAATAAAATTGATGAAATGTTAGAAGCAAAGGTAATAAGACCTAGTAGCTCTCCCTTCGCTAGCCCTATGTTACTAGTTAAAAAGAAAGACGGCAGTGACAGGCTTTGTATTGACTATCGCGAGTTGAACGCAAATACAGTGTCAGATAAGTATCCCTTGCCGTAAATATCAGCCCAGATTGATCGTTTACGTGGCGGCAAATATTTCTTCTATCAGGTGCCAACTCACCCCGATTCTGTTGAGGGAACAGCTTTTGTGACCCCTGAAGTTCAATACGAGTTTTTAGCAATGCCATTCGGATTAAAGAATGCGTCATCTGTTTTTCAGCGTGCCATAGTCAGAGCCTTGGGGAATTTAGTTAATATCTATGCGGTGGTTTATATTGATGATGTATTAATTGTTTCAGGTTCTGAAGAGGAAGCGTACGAAAGATTAAAGAAAGTACTAAGCGTGTTATCGATGTCTGTGTTTTCTTTCAATGTAAAAAATGTCAATTTCTGCGAAAGGAAATAGAATACTTAGGTTTTGTTATAAAAGAGTGTGAACTGAAGCCCAATCCACGAAAAATCCCGGCATTATCTCAACTTCCGGAACCAGGTTCAGTCACACAGATAAGGCAGTTTATAGGATTAGCATCCTACTTCAGGCAGTTCGTCCCTAGATTCTCGGAAGTGATGAAACCATTGTACCAACTTACTTCGAAACTAAATGATTTTAATGGGATATAAATGGGAAAAACAACATGAGGAAATTCGTCAAAGAATCATCAAAGTCCTAATCAGTGATCCAGTGTTAATTATTTTCGACCCCATTGCACAAAGTAGAAGGCAAACGCAGGGTAGTCGAGTATTATAGCAAATGCACCACATCAGCAGAATCAAAATATCACTCTTACGAGCTTGAAACATTGGCAGAATTTAAAGCCATCAAGCACTTCCGCCATTATTTGACAGGTAGACAGTTTACCGTATATACCAACTGCAGGGGGGGGGGAGACAAGGCGGTATTGACCCCGCGAGTGCATCGATGGTGGTCATTTATGCAACCCTTTGAATTCCAGGTAGAATATCGTAAGGGGAGCCAAATGTCTCATGTTGATTGTTTATCAAGAAATCCTGTCGCTTTAGACGAGCAGCCGAATACAAGAAAAGTTGTGGAAGTACGAGTTGATTTGGCAAATATCACACTCAACTGGCTAGTATCCGAGCAGCAGCGCGATGAAAATATATCGAATATATTGAGCGAATGAAAGAAATGGCAAGACGCGATGTTTGCCTGTTATTCCGCGGGCGTTTAGATGGTCCGTTGTTAATCATATTCACGAAGCTATAATGCACATGGGCTGGCAGAAGACATTAGATAAGGGTACGAGCAGTACTGGTTTGAGAATATGACAAAATATGTTAGGAATTTCGTGGAAAATTGTGTTACATGTAAATTGTCGAAATCAGCGTCGGGCAAAACGCAAACAGAATTACATTCAATACCCAAAGTAGAGATACCGTGGATAACATTCACATTAGTGGGAAATTGAGTGGCAAGAAAGACGAAAAGGAGTATGTCATTGTACAAATTGATGCTTTCACTAAGTATGTGTCTATTTGTACCACACCTGGAACTTAGATTCAATTAGTTGCTTACAGGCAGTGAAGTCCGCCATATCGATATTTGGCGTCCCCAGTAGAATTATAACGGATCAGGGACGATGTTTCACGAGCAGCGAATTTCGCAAGTTCTGTTCCACAAACAAAATTGACTTACATGTGATAGCAACGGGTGAAAAAAAAATCTTTAATGGAATGCAAAATGATATTAGGCGTTATTGGTTGGGCGTGTGAGGTGTGTACTTGAATATGTTCTTTATCTATCAAAAGAGACGGGCATCTGCCACCCCGAATTTCCCAAGCAAAAGATACACCGCGAAAATGGGGTTAGTACAAGGAGACGAAATGTATGGGGGATACATTTTTTCCTATTGGCGGTTGTTTTAATCCTGACTTGTGACACTTAATGATTTGAAATGAATGTATAATGATAAATTATTCTCACAATATTAATATGTAAAATTGGTTGATGTTAATGATTGAAATGGCAAAATTTGGCAAAAAAATTATTTTTTTTCTTTAAAATTTATTCTTTTCTTGTTTTTAAAATATTAAATATGCACATTTAGCATTTTAGGAAAAAATGAAAAAAAAAAGCCTCAAAAACATAATTTGAAAAAAAATAAAAACATTAGTATGACCACTTATAAAGGAATAAAATAGTTTCATTTAAAAAAAATTATGAAATATCCCGGCAGGTTGTTTTTGAACCCACGCGGCGGCGGTAGAAACAAGCGAACGTTCGTGCCAGGAGGCATTGGGCGAGAAATTAGATCCCAAGTACAAAGTAGTAGAGTTGCTAGATGTTATAGTAGAGTTGCTAGATGGAGATCGTTACATGTTAAAATCATTAACAACTAAGCGAATGTACAAGTATCCACTTGATAGTGTTCGCAGTTTGCCCGATGAGAGAGACGTTCGTGAGTTAATAGAAATGCTTGACGACGGCGAGAGAGAAGAAAACGTAGAGAGAGAGAATCCAAATGGTCGAGTTTGTTCAGAAGGGAGCGAGAACTTCAACTGGTATGTGTGTAGCCTGCAAAACTGACATTTGACGATTTGTGAATTGGTATCCAGACGATTGAGCTTGAGTAGAAGAGAGATTGTGCTCTAAGTTGAAGAATATCCTACTAAGCCAATGTCTGATGAAATGTACGATCGATAGCCGAATTGTTGGGTTTGTGCGGAAGAGAGCTGTACTCTAGAAGAGATTGAGAAAGTTTATTCCGCCAAACTAACATTTTAGGACACAAGAAGTGTAAGAAAATTTGCTACGGAAAATTGAGTTGAATGATATGAGTAGTGAAGTCAAGTGATACATAAGATAAATTACGAAAAATAAAATACAAAAGTTTATGTTGAATTAAGCAACACAAGGACGTGTTATAGCCAGGAAAGCCGTGTCGGGAAATTACGAGGTTTCTTAGATTTTATATTAATCATAAGTTTCTCTGTGTACTCGCTATGGAAATAAATGAGGATAAGACGGAATAAGAAGAGCGAGAGTGCTTAATGAGAGAGCGCGGGTATAAGAGTTTCTATATGAGAGCGCTGTGGGGAAGGAGAGAAAATATCCCTACTGAGCGTGGCGCAATGTGAGGTGAGGAGAAGAAGTAAAAAGAGTTAGTTAGTTCGCGACAGCCCTCCGAGAGACGAGAAGCAAAGAAAACCATTGCGACTCGCTGCGCGACAGTGAAAAAAAGATAAGTGACCATGAACTTAGAAACTGAAAATGAATCTTCTACATACTCATATAATTTTTAAGAGTTGATATGTCGAATTCGATTTCTTTGAATCCCGAATCATAATTCCTATCCGTGACATCAATCTGGGTGACTGGTTTTAAACTTACAAATATAACTCCAAATAAAAATCTATATTTTGTATCCTAATCTCAAACGTTTTAACCTTATCCTCCTCAATTGCGTTAAGAGTATCTTTTAAATACCTGTCTAACTGCTGTAGTGCCTTTTCTAATTAAAACCTTCTGTTTTAGCCTCAGTTTTGTCTGCCTTTTGCAACGCCATATCAATTTTTTCTTTAATAACCTTAAAACATGCCATCATCGCGTCAAAGTGCTTATTTTTGAAGTAGTCGTGATCGACTACTCCAATACGCAACAGTGCTGAGTGATTTCGCACGCATTCTGATTTTAGCTCATCAAATTGCTTTAGGAACGAAAAACTGAGGCTTGCCAGATTTACTTATTCCCTACAGGCTTTGGTAATTTCAACTTGCCTTTTTAAAAAGGCAATAGTTACAGCGGACAACATTTGTATATATATTTTTTATAGATTTCAACTTCACATTTTTTAAGAATTTTTGTTTGAATCGAAAATTATGATAATTGTTTCTTGAATTTTAAATGTTTATATACGTAAAATTTGGCTATATGTATATAGATGTATGTGTGTTTGTGTTTTTTATATATGCCCTGCAGTACCACTTGTCTTCAATAGGCCTCTGTAATCAACGATTCATCAACAGCCGACGGCGACTTCTACCGAGCCGACGCTCTTTTTCGACCTTAAAGTCAAACCCGACTCTCTCGCGCTCTCATTTTTCTCTCTTCACACAAAAAGGCTGATGGCAGATTGATTACAAAATGTTGATGAAAAGTTGATGACAAAAAGGTCTAATTAATCAGTAAGGGCTTCGTGGTGTAGTGGATAGCGGAACTACCTGCTAAACACGAGGTCGTGGGTTCAAACCCCACTCATGACGAGAGCATGGCCATACAAACTTCCTCTCTGAAATACTTTTCTAACTTTTAGAAAGTATTCTTCCACATAAAAAATGCCTATTACAACAATTTTTCGGCAACTTCCACTTGCCCCACAGCCTCACCCCCCCTCCTCCGCTATATGGGAGAAAAACGGGGGCGACCCACATAGTACCAAAGCGCACCTTGTGTTTTTCTGCGAGCAACAACATCCAGCAGGGCGAGCGCGGTTACCTTTTACGGTTCGCTTTTCTACGAATAACAACACAACACCGTAGACGCCACTCCCCGATGGCGACAGAGGTGGCAGCCCCACCACTAGGATAAGCAGCATCTGGCCAATCAGCAGATCGGTCGAAAAACTTAAATCGATTACTAAAACTAATACGAGAACGGCTCCCCAAATTCGATGACGACCATAGGCATTTCAAAACGGACACGAATTGGATAATGGAACGTTAGAACTCTAAGAGAACCATCTAGGTTAGCACAGTTCGAGGCGGAGATGGAGAAACTCCACATTGCAATAGCTGGAATTAGCGAAATGAGGTGGGCTGGCAGTGGGGAAACAACAACATCAGATAGCAATCTAGTTCTACACAGTGGCAACAGTGACGGCAGCAGATATGGAGTGGGAATTGTAACGACCCTCTTTCGGGCTGCGTGGCTTAGCTCGCCGGGGTCGTGAGTTACACAAATTTGTGCGTGCCGTTTCCTTGAGTCCCACAAATACCCAGTAAGAAGAGAGTTTGTAAGTTCGGTTTTATTTAGTTATTTATTAAGATCGTGATTTTCCTTGGGAAGAGGTTGCGACTCCGCGGTACTGGCGCGGTGTAGTCGGCTTGTGGACACCCTGTAATGTAGGGTTGTGCGACTTCGCGACTGGCGCGGTCGGCTTGTGGATACCCTGTAGTGTAGGGTCGTGCGGCTTCGCGACTGTCGCGGTCGGCTTCTGGATACCCTGTAGTGTAGGGTCGTGCGACTTCGCGACTGGCGCGGTCGACTTGAGATTACCCTGGAATGTCGGGTGTGTTGAGGCGAGGCGCGTTCCCAAGCGGGTTGGCCGCGGTTCGGGTCGCGACGGTCGAGTCCGGGTGACGGTCGGTCGTGCTGACGATCGTCGTGCCTATGCTCGCACCGTTATTCCTATCCTCCTGATCAAGATCTGCTAGCAAGTGCTAAACCTTGTCCCATGTCTATCCTGTTACGCTCGAGTTCGGTTCCGGAACCTTACTCCGCTACCCTGTTCTCGTCAAGATCTGCTAGCAAGAGCTAAACCTTGGCCCCTTCCTGACCTATGGCATGGGCTCGGTTGCAAGAACCTCACTCCGCTCCCTGGTCCACATCAAGATCCGCTAGCAAGAGCTGAACCTTGGCCCGTATCTACTTCTGCAACTAAGTGAGTTCGGCTTCAAGAACCTTACTCCACTACCATTATTACTTGTTCAAACTACTATGAGACTTACCCAGGTGTTGTCAGCTCGGCTGCTCGCCAAAAGTGACCTTGCCCTGAGTTGTGTCTCGCCTTTTGTAGGCCGCGATCAGCTGTGTTTCCCCGATCGATATTCGATTCTTATCGATAGGCACCAGGGTTGCCATATCGTTGGGCACGGCCGATAACTATCAGCTGTTCAGAGCTGGTGGCCCTATCGGTGGTGGGGTTGCCAGATGTTGCCCTTATTGTTTGTGGGCGTTGCCAGATGTTGGACTATCGCCTTTTTATTTATTATTGATAATCTCAATTCATAATAATAGCCATTCCTAATAATAATAGTAACAATTCATAATAATAATTCATAATAACAATTCATAATAATCTCGGTAAATAATACTTAACAATTCCTAAAGATAATAATAAAGGTAAATAGTAACAATTAATCGTAAGAAATGTGGCGCGGGGCGTCGCAGAATTTACACGTGTCCAAGCGCATAAAGAAGGCACTGGTCTCCTGGGAAAACATTTCTGATAGAATCATGACCGCCAGGTTCAGATGTAGAGTTAGATACATAAACATCACTCAATGCTATGCCCCGACGGAAGACGCAAATGACGACACCAAGGACGACATCTATACTGCCCTTACAGCAACCCTCAACAAGTTGACATTAACATCCTCATGGGTGACTTCAATTCAAAAATTGGCCCCAACAACACCGGACTAAGATCTGTCATGGGCCAGCATGGATCTGGGACTCGCAACGATAACGGAAAGAGATTAGTGGAACTCTGCCAGCTATTCCAACTGGTCATGGATTGTATATATGGATTGTACTGTATGGATTGATGCTCCAAGCAACTCAGTACTTCTTCAACACCTGTGCTTCGTTTAGGGTATAACCATACATATTTAGAAAAGGCATCAACTATAACGAGAATATGGTATGTTACCAACGGCTTGTCACCTTTGCCGATCGGTGTCAGAATCCCTTCTTGTTGACCAGCTTTCGCATTAACTAACATGCACTCTACACAGCTCTCAACAATTCTCATAATCTTCTCTTTCACCTTGGGGATATAATATGACTTTTCAAGCAACTCCTGAGTCGTCTTGGATGAAAAATCACCTTGCTTGAGTGCATTTTGTGCCTTTCTCAAATTATGTATTAGGCTATCCGTCAAAACAGAACAATACACCCTACTCAGGGCATCTTCTTGTTCCCTGACCTATGTTCGATTTAATAATCGAAATCTTGCAAGTTATTGCCCAATGTAAAACTCTAAGCCGAATCTCCATCCTCTTCATAGTCATTGAAAAAACATTGCAGTCTGTGACTATTTTAAATCTTTTCCCCAGAACGTAAACTCGCCACTTTACCAAGGCTCCATTGAAACCTTTGGACTCCCTTCTTATCACGAGGAATCGGAAATTCAGCCACCGCTCCTTTTTTCTCCTCTCCTGGTTTAATTGTGCCTTTTCTCAACGACACATCCAAAGAAAATTTACTCTCTTTTTCAATAGCTGACACTTCCAATTTTTACGCAAACCGCTTTCTTTAGCCACCTTCAAGACTCGCTTTCACTTTTCTAATCCCTGTTCTACACTGTTGATCACATCTCGTAGAACTGCCATTATAAATCTGGTAAACACTGCTGGAGAATTAGTAATACCGAAAGGTACAAACATGAACTCGTACTGCCCATTCATAGTTACAAACTTTGTGTACTGTTGAGATTCTGGTGAGATTCTCTTGAGATTCTGCGTCGAGCTAGCTGCTGCATTAATTAAATGCATTATTTTCGGCTATGTATATCGCCGTTAAGCAATTAATATTTACCCGATCTTACAAATGCACAACACTGATTCTTTTCTTGGCTTAGCCAAGTTGCAGGCACTCTGCCTTTATTGGTCGATAATGGTTAAACACACAAATCCACGTGTGAAAAAAAACCCCAGAATAGAAACTCCTCGATGCGTGCGCTCTTTTTCATTTTTCAAGATCAAGTGGTGAGCTTCATAGAGCTTTCCGTACAGCAGCGTGTTTTTGAAAAGCACGCGAGCCAAAGTAACGGGACTTTTCCCAAAACCTCTCTTAGCGCTCTCGCTAGTGGTGAGCGAGGAAGTGAAGGGAGAGGAGGTAAATAAAGGAATGTATGATTTGCAAGCGTTGCCATTGCAGGCAAAAAGCTCAGCAAACCTTTTAAGAGGCGATATTCATCACTTGATAAGGTGGTCTTATCGATACTAGAGTAAATTTATATTTATATTCATATCCTAAATTTATATTTACGTTTCTATATTCAAATTTATTCTTATATATTCTTTATTCGCTACTCTTTTAATCTGACCCTTACAGAGTAATGATTTTTTCGAAAAGTTTTGGGGTGGCCGACAACTTAGAGATTCCAGTATAGTTGTTGGCATCCGATTTGCTACCTTTTTTTTGGAGAGGAATAACAAATGATTCCTTCCAAATAAGGGAGAAGTGGGAGGTATCCTTAGAAGGGGATTGAACAGGGTGTCAGCACAGTACATAACCACATAGCTAGGCATTCCGTCGGGCATAACACTGTGAAGATCTAATAGGATAGAGCTTTCGTCTAAACTAGGACTGAAAATTAAGTTAGATTTGGGCATGATGCAAGAATAAATCTGATTTGAGTCAGTGGAATTTAACTATGTGGTTTGAAAAACGGTGTAAATAGACCGGCATTTGCCTGATCATTATTTACGGTTGTATTCTCAAAGGAAAGCGAGGAAGAATGAGTAATTGCCTTACGTTTAGTGCTAAAAAAATTATAAAACTGTTTTGGGTTCTGATAAATCTTGCCCCTCCAACGATTCCAATAATTTTTGTAACTCTACCCGATCAAAACGGTACCGGAACAGAACCGGAACTTTTATATATAGTATACAGCCTAGATTTTTTGTTTTTAAGCCGACTCAACTCTATAGTAAACCAAGGAGGCCTGTTTGAGGTTGACGGATAGTATAACGGAACACATTCAGTAAAAAATGATTTCATGGCACTGTAAAAAATATCCACGGTTTCACTCATGTTAGTGCATATATAAATCGGACCAATTAAAATCTGATATAAAGTTATTCAGCCGTTCAAAGTCCGTCTTGCAAAACCGCAGAACTTTTTTGGCTGGATGGTCAGATTTTTTCTGTAAGTCAGTCCCAATGTCGAGAGTCACATCGAAAGTAGGATGCTAAGGATCTTCAGATAGCGTCAGCGGGGCCACCCTGGCTAACCTGACTCTCGCCGGATCTGAGACAAAACAGAGATCAAGCAAGCGATCTAGGGATTTCGTACATGGTTGACTTAAGAGAGTGAAATGACAAACAAGCCAGCAATAAAATCATGATGTGTGCAGGTAAGGAGGGTATTAGTAGAATTATTTGCAGACCAAATAGCCCCTGATAGATTAAAATCACCAATACCTACTAAATGATCCTTATCCGAAAGTCGATTGGAAACCAACTGGATAGCGGAAAGGGGGTACCAATGAATAGGTAGTTCCGACAAAGGAGGAATGTAGGAACAAGTAACGAAAATGGAGCTACCATTGATTGATAGCTTCACACACAGGAATTCAACATTGTTGCACTCCTCGAAAGTTATTAATTCTGACGCGAGACTGGAGTCAACCACTATGAGGACACCACAACCACGTCTGATAGGCTTATCCAGTCGATATATCGTGAACACAGGTGGGAAAACTTTGGAGCTCAGAATCTCCAGCTTTAACCAGGTTTCTGTGAACACAATAACCTGGGATGCAAACGAGAGACTATCAGAATACAATTTGCATTATGATAGGAGATAGGGTGAGAATTTATTAGTTTTTTGGAGCGGATGTCGTAGAGGCCGCAGTTGTCTGGTCGGGCCTGAGAAGACTTATTCCTACAGGCCGCCGTTTCTTTTTCTTAGCTTTGAAGTCTTTGACGACAACATATTCCGGCCAGAATTTGGTAGAGCATATTGTGTCAAAGAATTCATTAGGGACATTTATTTTAAAAGTTGAAATAGCCCTAGCATATGAAAATTTTAATTTTTCCACCTTTAGTTTTATTTTTTCAGCTCTAGTTTTGCCTTGGCTAAAGGCGATAACATCCTCCGATGTCTGAGCAGGGGAGAGCTGCGAAACAAATATCTGTTTCGTAGGTGGTACTACTATTAGGGCATTTAGCGATGCAGACTGCTTATCTGCATTGCCAATATCAGCCGGTAATCCGGGCCTGACACCCTGGGCAGATCTATTAACGGGGTTTTGAGGGGTCAGTATTTGAGACCCCACGGGACAAAACAAATATCACCGGGGTCACGGTCACTCCGCAACACATTCCGATACCGTATCTCTTTTACCACTCGATCTCAGAACCTTTTGATTTGTTCCTGAGGTCGAGTGCTGTGTTGAGGGAAGCTGCTGTTGCGAGTCCGGCGCAGGTTGTTGGGATTCGCCTAGATGCTGCAGACCAGTTGCGGTTTTGTTGCTTTAGGCTATTAAATTGAGTATGCAGCGCCAAGAAAATATCACGAGTTTTACGAAAACTCGATAATACGTCCTTAAAACCGCACTTGGTTTGCCGCATAAAAGATATCATCTCCCTTTCAACCTCGCAGCAATAACGCAGACTGATGTTTCTTCTTTCATCGTTCACCGTCCGAGCGACAACACCAATACACTTGGCATGCACAATTTTGTCGCACAGCCAGCAGCCGACTGTAAAATCCGTAGCAGAAACAGCCTTTTTACAAGTTTTAGCAAAGCAGACATTAGTGGACATTATAGGGACTTACCCAATGTACCTTTACGTAGGGAGAGATAAGATAAGTGAAGTTGCACCGAAAGAGCGGGAGAACGAGAGAGCGAGTAAGCGGGCGAGCATGGGAGCCAGCTTAACGTTTAGCTGTCGCGACGGTGCAAACTAAACGGAGAAGGCACAAAGAGGAATGCAAAAAAATTCAAAGCTATCACCGGCGGCACAACTAAATTGGGATTAATCCAGCTGTGTCTGAACGGAGCCTTCTCAGGGCCGGACAACCCTGGGTCTTAAGATGCCTTGCTGCGGCTTTGGGGCGAAGCCGCGGTCTGGCTCGCCGCGCTTGCAGGTCGAGCAAAGCAAGCGATTATGATGATGCTAATGAATTCCCAAAGCCATTCTTCGGACCTCGTGGGGGAGGCTAAACCCCGTACAATGTCAGAGATTGACGAGGAGGAGGTACTAATGCCTAGGCAGGGCTTAGCATCTCAAACAACTTCGAAGATTGACGAAGACGTGCTGTTGAGGTCAAGCCCGGTCGCCAACGCTCCGTTGAAAGCACTCCCCAAGCCAATTCTCATATAGGTGTGGCTTAGTTGAGCACCACCGAAGCCAACCCACAGCTCACACATCAATAAAGGCGTGCTAGGGCACACAGGGCACGCTTCATTCTAAGCAAGATGGCTAAGAATGAGGCTGAGGGCAAGGTGGACCCGAGAGACGCAGCAGACAAAGCGAAGTTCCTTGCGGAATTCGAAGCCTACCAAAAGGCTAACCCCGAGGCGTTCCAACCCCCGAAGGCGAAGCGTGAACGATCACAGGGTGTGATCATTAGCGCACCTAAGAGGGCCAAGGACGCTCAGGGGAAAGCAAGAGCTACATCTTTCGTTAAGCAGACGAAGAAGTTCAGCGAGGTGGCCAGAGACGGTTTGGCTATGGCGCTGGTTGATAAGCTCAACGACGACGGGCGCCTGCTGGCAGAGAAGTGGGGGGAGATAGAGGCCAAGTTGTCCGAAATGGTGACCGACATGTTGGTTGACGCGCCGGGCGGTCCTATCCCCTCCTTCGACTCTTCGGACGTGGTGAGAGGGCACCGGGTAATCAGGTGCGACGACGGGTTCTCGAGGAGCTTCCTGGAAGAATGTGTGGACAAGATCGGCAACACGTGGAACGGCCTAAGGATTAGGTTGGTCCACGCCAGGGAGATTCCAAGAAGACCCAGAGCTCGCATCTGGTTACCACTGGGGCAGACTGAGCATGCCAGGGTGCTCCAATGTCTGAGAGCACAAAACCCAGACGTCCATACAGAGGACTGGGCCATCCTGAAGGCAGAGAAGGAAATGAAGACCAGCCAACCATTTCTGTTACTGATAAACCAGCGTTGCCTGCCGCAACTGGAAAAAGACGAGTTTAAAATCCGGTACGGCATCAGGAAGGCCAAGATCAAGGTCTTCCTTGCCGAACCGGATGAGCTACTGGAGGAGGTGGACGACAGGAATAAGTTGTTGGATGACCTGATCATCGACGACAAGTCGCCCAACTCCACACCGACGAACATCAATGCCGAAAGTAGTGCAAATTAACTTGAAGCGCAGCTCGCACGCTTCAGTTAATTTGTCTATCCTTCTAAGGGATATCGACTAAGAAGGATATCGACATTGCGCTACTTCAAGAACCATGAACCAGGAACGAGCAAGTTTCTGGTCTGACACTACCTGGATACACCCTACTGTACACTAACTGGACAGGTAGACCGAGAGCATGTATAGTAACAAAGAACCTCTTTAAGGCTTCTGTTCTAATTTCAGTATATCGGATCTAGCAGTTGCCAGATTCGAGACAGCGGATGGGACTGGAGTGCTAATCTCCTCGGCATACATGGCCCATGACGATCCGGCAAACACGAAGACAACCCTGGATATCGGGTGCGACGCAAACTCGAGACACACGCTCTGGGGAAATTCCGAAACAAATGATAGAGGTGAGTAACTTTTTGATCATATTATATGCCATAACGTTAAATATGTAACAAAGGGAATACACCAACCTTTATATTTCCGAGCACGGAGGTGTTTCAGGGGTGGGAGGAGGTACTAGATCTCACCTTACTCGTAGAACATAGCCAGTATACAGTAGAGAACTGCAATGTGTCGCTGCAACATTCCTTTTCCGATGACAGGTACATATTCTTTGAGTTGTCGGTGCCGACCAGCAAAGCGACACCAAGACGCAATCCACGAAAGACAAACTAGGGAAATTTCAGAGATATTGTCCACGCAAAGGTTAGGAACAGGAGGATAAAGGTACAATCCTCAGCAAAGGCCCTCGATAAAGAAGTAGAGGACCTCACAAACATATTAACCAACGCCTACAATGAGACATGAAAGGTGTTATTTTCAAAGAAACTGTATCCACCACGGTGGTCCAAGGAGCTGAGTGACCTCAGAAAGAGAACACGAAAGTCCTTTAATACATGTTATGTGTCCAAAGAATGGGCACCTTAATAATAATAATAATAATTTTGCTAGAGGTTAGTGCACTGCGACCACTAGGGTCTATTGTGCCCTCGTCCTAGTGTATGAGCTATAGCTCCTCGAACAGTTCAATCGATCGCAAGAATGCGATGATGTCGCCTGGTCGAAGAGCCCTCATTTCCTTTGTGGTGAGTGTAAGGCCCCCAAAGTGGGCCAACCTCAACCGACTGATAGCCGGGCACTCCTCAAGTAGGTGCGCCGGAGTCTCTTCTCCTTCCAGACAAAGTCTGCAAAGGCTGTCCTCCCCTATTTTGAGATTGTGCAGATGCTTGCGCAGTCTGCAGTGCCCGGTCAGGCAACTCGTGACTATTCGGAGAGATCCTTTGCTCAGCTCCAAACAGTCCTTGGTCCTTTTACTGTTGTAACTACCTAGCAGACGTTTGCTCTGCCTTGCCCCTTTCGACGACTGCCAGAAGTCATCGCAAGCAGTCATGAGATCCACACGACTGCTCTGGCTAATGACTCCTGGCCCTAGTCCACAGAAGGGCTCCGGACCATAGAAGGGCGTACTCGCCCCCTTTCTAGCGATTATGTCGGCCACTTCATTGCCGGGGATCCCCGCATGCCCTGGTACCCAGTATAAGGTTACTTTATTGTTCACACCCAGTACATTGAGTGTTTCTATACATTGCCATACTAGTCTGGAAACAATCTTATGGGCACTGAGTGCTCTGATTGCTGCCTGAATATCTGAAAAAATGGCTATGTCTCTCCGATTGTAACCCCGCTCAATATTAAACGAGGCACATCTCTCAATCTCGTGTACCTCCGCTTGAAAGATTCTGGCGAATTTCCCTAGAGGTTCGTGATATTTGAGTCGGCGTCCACAGACACCCGCACCCGCACCATCCTCTGTTAGTGAGCCGTCGGTGTACCACCTAATAGCATGTGGTTTCACATCATAGGTGGTAGACATGCTGGTCCACTCCGACTTGTTGCTAAGCTCTGTTTTAAAGAGTTTATCAAAGCTAAACTTGGCTAATTGAACATCCTGCGGATATTCCAGTAACAGGTCAGTTGCAGTCGCGGCCGAGTCAGCTGGTCCTGCCAATGTTATCCTCATGGTAGATCTGCGCGCACTGTGCTTGATATGCAAGTGCAGTGGTGGAAGCCCGAGCAGCACATCCAGAGCAGTGGACGGGCAGGTGCGCATACCGCCCGAGATGCACGTGCAGGCAAGTCTCTGGAGTTTGCCCAGTTGCCTTCTTGTGACATCAAGGTCAGCGCGATTCGCCCAAACCGTAGCCCCGTAGCTGACTATGGGCCTCACCATAGCAACATACATCCACAGTAGGATCTTTGGAGATACTCCCCAATTTTTCCCTGCAAGAGATCTACAGCTCATTAAGGCCATAGTGGCCTTGCGAACGGCATGTTCCACATGTTGTCTCCACATTAGTCTCTTGTCTAGGATGACTCCCAGATATTTGACTTCTGTGGAGATCGGAATCTCTGCGCCCCCAATGGCTATGGGCCGAATGGATTTCAGCTTGTAGCGATTGGTGAAGGCGACCACTGTGGTTTTCGCTGGATTGATATTCAGCTCCACGTCTCTGCACCAGTCTAAGCTAAGTCTTAGGCCCAGTGTGATCCTGTCGCACAATGTGCTCTCAAAACTTCCTTTACATACTAGAGTGATATCATCGTCCACCACGAGGCTCCAGAGTAGTGGTGATAGGACACCCCCCTGCGGACAGCCTCTGGTGGTTTGAGCTCTAACAGTCACACTGTTGACAGTGACTTCTGCTATTCTGCTATCAAGGAGTTTGCCCAGCCAGGTCGTGAGACCCGTTTCAACTCCCCTTCTACAGAGTGCTCTTACCACAACGTCATGAGCTGTGTTATCAAAAGCACCCTCTATGTCCATAAAGGCACAAAGAGCTACCCCTTTGGCTTTTACAGAGCGCTGCATACTGTCCACCAGGCTCAAGAAAGCCGATTCAGTAGACTTACCTTCTCTATAGGCATGCTGATTCGCATGCAGAGGCCTTCGCACCAAGTGCGAGTTTCTAATGTGGTTGTCCACAATATTCTCAAGGGTTTTCAGCAGGAAGGCGGTTAGGCTGATCGGCCTGAAGGATTTGGGATGAAAGGGGTCTTTCTTCCCAACCTTTGGGATAAAGATCACCTTAGCACCTCGGCACCTTACAAAGAAGTACAAAAACAATACAAAAAAACAGTATACGAAGCCAAGAAAGAATTTTGGAAAGGCTACTGTGAAGCTTTAGAGAATATACCAAAGCCTGGCAGGAGGGGTCACATCCTAGCAAAGGATTATAGACCAATCAGCCTAATATCCTTCATCCTGAAGATGATGGAAAGGCGGAGGGAGATCACCTGTCGGATTTTCTACACGCATACCGAAAAAGGTCGATCGACCGAGACAGCGCTGCATGAAGTAGTGAGTCACGTCGAGAAAGCTCTGAACTACAAAGAATACACGATGGCCGCCTTCTTAGATATAGAAGGTGCGTTCAATAACGTGAACGCCGAACCCATCCTGGGCTCCCTCAGCTCGATAGGTGTTGAGAGATGCATCAGAGAATGGATAGGTGCTGTGCTCACGAGTAGGACGATAGTGGCCGAACTGGGTGGCACTCACCTCACGCGAGTAGTGAAGAGAGGCCCACCCCAGGGCGGAGTATTATCGCCGCTTCTCTGGCTAATGAACATGAACCACATATTGAATGATCTCAATTGTGGTGGAGTACGGGCAGTAGCATACGCCGATGACGTAGTGGTACTAGTATTAGGTCCAACGAAACATCGAAGAGAGAGTCAGGAAGGCAAACATTGCCTTCTATTCCTGTAGAAAGATTTTTGGAAATAACTGGGGACTACACCCAAAGATCATAATATGGCTCTACACAGCAGTAGTTAGACTTATATTAACATACGGAGCTCTAGTATGGTGGCCGGCACTCACTAGAGCCTATAACATCACCAAACTGACGAGGATACAACGTTCGACATGCGCAGGAGCTACGGGGGCTATGCGCTCGTGCCCGGCGGCCGCCCTGAACGTAATCTTGGACATCATGCCGATTGACCTATTTATCAAGGATGCGGCGGCGCAGAGTGCGGTGAGACTTAAAGCAAGCAATTGCTGGAGGGATCGCGGCATAGGACACCGCACTATTCTTGACGCGGTCACGTCGTTAATAGGCAAAAACACGGACTACATGACAACCGAAATTAGATTCGGCAATGGCTATACGACCTCCTACCCGACAAGGGAGGAATGGACTAGAGGCAGAGTAACCGAACAAGATGAGGTATCACTCTACACCGATGGCTCCAAGATGATCTGTGGTGTGGGGGCTTGCATCTTCTCTGAGAACTGTCTCCCAGCATCATCCATGTATTGGCGGCAGCTAGACTATCCAATCAGCGAGGCCTTAGCAATACCAAAGTGAGGATTTACTCGGATATCCAAGCAGCTATCAACGCCCTAGCAGCAGTCAAGACAAACTCACATTTAGTGTCAGAGTGTAAGGGAGCTTTAAACAAGCTTATTGAACGCAACGACGTTAGAATAACCTGGGTGCCAGGACACAACGACATACCAGGAATTTGAGCTAGCTTAACTCTTGCAGTTTATTGGTAATTTGTTAAGAATAATGGCATCAAAGTCGAAAAAACACGAAAAAAAGTGCGAGTTGCATATTTCGAAGCAACAATTTTGTATTTCTCATTCGAAAAAAACAATAAGTTATTTATTTCCTGTAAGCTACTCCATTAAGCTATAAAAAACTGCAAGAGTTTTTCAAATTGGTCAACAACTTTTTGAGCAGGAATTTTCCAAAATGAAAAAGTGCCGAAAAACTGTTTTTTGACCATAACTCAAGATTTTGAAGGTGTTAGATGAATTTCAAACATGGTTTTGTGTTATATTCGACCTGCTTAACAATCTCTACTAGGTCACTTCAAAAGTTCAAAATCACTGTTACACTGCGTTATTTATTAGTGGCTCACCAAACAATTCAGTTGGAAGATCAATGTCATATAAGTATAAGCGAGATTAACGTGATACCAAAAATTGTTTGGAATCAACTGGGTACACCAACGATAAACCACACAATAGAAATTAATAACCTGTTAAATGAAATAAAATATTTAAAAACACATAGCTTACATTGCATGAATTAGATTTTCATCACATTACATAATTATAATAATTGTATTACTTAATTGTTTATTTTGCGAGGAAAATAATGATACAAAGGCAATTTCAAACCCTAGCTATACCTAGCAGCAAACTAAATGTTTAAGATTAAATACAAATTGTAAAATTAAAAAAAATGAATTAGAATAATAATAAAAAACAAAATTGTAAACATAATAAAGCCTTAAAAACTGCGGTCGTTGCAAATATTAGTTGCAAAATAAATTATATCGAATAAAATAAATACTGTCCACTACTTTTATAATGCAACCAATTTTAATGTACACCAAATCTTGCCGGCCTTAGCACAGTTTTCAGACAATTTTGGGCTCCGTTCATATTTGTGTAAATGAAACGAGAGTCATAAATTTATACTTTTATATTTAGCAATCTAATAGGCGACGTGGGTGCAGTGTTTGGAACATGTAACCTAAGTGCACGCCCCATGAATAGAATCACTTAAGATTGGTCCCTGCAGTCTAAATAAGCCCCATAGTGGGGGACCGCGTCGCTCAAAATAGGCCGATGTGCTGGAGCGAGGGGCCTCGATAATGCGGGGGACTATTTACTTAGGCCTCTGCGTAGGCCATATATTCTAAGATTCGATTTTTATGTAGCCTATTTAAACCAAAGAGATATAAAAATAAAATCAGTTTCTTACAAAAACTCAACGAATGAAGGTCTTATTATTTGGGATCCATTTAAAGAATTTTTTTTTTTTTCCTTCAGGTACTTAGACACAGCTCAGAAATGTTCTTCGGTCTTCGTTTGAACCTTGCTTTCGTGCATGTTCCCTTTAATCAGCGGAACAACATGGAAATTTTCGTCCCCGACCAGCGCAACAATTTTGTTGACCTTTTTGTTTGATCTTTTTTCCCTTATAAAAATAGGTGGGGCTTTGGTTTCTTTTGGGTCTCCTGCCCCAGCTCTGCCTGGTGGAGAACAGCCTCTGCTAAGATGGAAAATTTGTTTTCGTTGGAATTCCTAGTTTGTTCGTTGATTTTATTGGTATGGTTGATCTTTGGTTTATTACCAATCGTGTTCAGTGGACTAAGCCTACGCTTAATCTGGATGTAGTAATCTGGATACCGGTCTGTATAGCCGGGACCGATTCTTGCTTAACGAAGCTTACGGATGTTGTTGTCATTGTATTTTGCTCTGCAGCCGTTGGTACCGAATTCGCAATATTGGTAGTTGATTTAAGTATTGGTGGTGCTTTTGCTGCAACTATAAAAATTGTAGCACCTTTATGCTAGTTGTTGCAGCTTCTTCCATCGGAGCCGGCGATGCTTTGGCATTGGTAGCTCCATGATGTGGGAGTTGGGATGAGCAGAGTGGGTGAGCAAGAGCTCGCCCTCATGCTGTTGACGGTCAGTAGAGCCGAGTTGCTCTTTGTTGACTTGTTTGCTTCGTCGATATAGCGTGTTGAGAAGTAAGAGTAACAGGCGTTTCAGACGCTCATGCGTTGAATCGCTGCTTAGTTTTCGAGCTTATTATGCGTGGCATTTATTAATTTAAATTAAATAAGCACTAGTCTTAATGAAAATATATATTTTTTGTTTTTGATTGGTAAGCGTCTTTTCTCACTGTTTGGACTACTCCAGTATAACGATCTTTAAGATATCTCTATTTCGTCCACTTTTTTTAATGTTTTTCCCGGAGCTCTCGCGAAACCACTTCCGCTCTTTGCGGAAGTTGAACGAATGAGGGATGCGCATGTGCGCATAGAATACTAGTATGACAAAAGCTTGTTTGCTGAGACAGGGAGAGAACCAAGAGAATTAACTTTTTCTCCTTTCCAGATCTTTCTGGTTCTTGTTGGACGTTGATGAAGTGGCCCGAACAAGCACGTGCTTGTTCGTGTTAGGTGTTAGTGGGCGCGAAAGATCCAAATACAGGAAATGAAAACAAGGAAGTGACTACTGGCGTGCTTCCAGAATGCTTGCTTGCTTGGGTTTCAATTAGTGTTTTTTAGATTAGGAAGGATTTAAAGTTATTATGTACAAAACATTATAATTTGCACAAAGAACTCTAAAGAGTTCATGAAATTCAACATACGTTCTACAGTGGCACAACACTAAGGGAATATAAAATCTAGTATTTCTACTCGGTACTTGAAAATTAAGCTTTCCAACAAATCAGCACTTTCCACGTCACCGTGGATTAGGTTATAAATAAATAGGAAGTTCCGAAAAAGCAGGAATGTAAGAAAAAGTAACGGAAATGAAGCTACAACATCGTTGCACTCCTCGAAAGTTATTAATTCTGACGCGAGACTGGAGTCAACCACTATGAGGACACCACAACCACGTCTGATAGGCTTATCCAGTCGATATATCGTGAACACAGGTGGGAAAACTTCGGAGCGCAGAATCTCCAGCTTTAACCAGGTTTCTGTGAACACAAAAACAAACGAGAGACTATCAGAATACAATTTGGAAAGCTTACTACGTAATAGAGGTCTGCATGAATACAATCAAAGCAGCATTTGGTTAACTCACTCAAAGTTCGGATTGACTGAGTGAGACATTGAGTAAAACGGATTGGCAAATGTGGTGTAGGTATGAGTAAAAAATTAACCGAAACCGAACGGCGAAGGAATGGCTGAATGAGTTTTGCGACCGAGTACTCGGTTAGCCGGCGCCGCATTGGCGACGTCAAATTTATTGCGTGTTTGTTTTTGTTTTTGTTTTGCTTTTCAATGCAAGACAGAAGAAAAATAGAAAGACATGATTTATATGTATATATTTATGTAATTTATTTATTTTATTTATCAATTACTGAATGCAGAAACATAATTTTGTTTATTGTATCTGAGTTATTAGCTATAACGTCAAAGCTCTCCATTCTTATGCTTCTGCTGCTTTTGCTCTGCAAGCCATTAACGACGAGAATGCCAAAATTTTATCCGAGTACTCGAAACATTTACTCTTCACTCACTCATTCTATCCATTCCGTTTCGGTTTAACTTCCACTCATTCCGCATACAGCGAATACCACATTCACTCATACCACAACTCATTTTGTTTAAACCGTTTTGGCGCGCCGAATAGCCACTCATTCATGTTGTACTCAAATAACCGAAACTTTTGAGTGCACTCGTGCAGACCTCTACTACGTAAGCCTCTTGCATTATGATAGGAGATAGGGTGAGAATTTATTAGTTTTTTGGAGCGGATGTCGTAGAGGCCGCAGTTGTCTGGTCGGGCCTGAGAAGACTTATTCCTACAGGCCGTCGTTTCTTTTTCTTAGCTTCGAACTCTTTGACGACAACATATTCCGGCCAGAATTTGGTAGAGCATATTGTGTCAAAGAATTCATTAGGGACATTTATTTTAAAAGTTGAAATAGCCCTAGCATATGAAAATTTTAATTTTTCCATCTTTATTTTTATTTTTCAGCTTTATTTTTTCCGTTAGTCCGAGCCTGACACCCTGGGCTTTGGGGGGTCAGTATTTGAGACCCCACGGGACAAAACGAATATCACCGGGGTCACTGTCACTCCGCAACACATTCCGATACCGAATCTTTTTTACCACTCGATCTCAGAACCCTTTGATTTGATCCTGAGGTCGAGGGCTGTGTCGAGGGACGCTGCTGTTGGGAGTCCTCCTCTGGTTGTTGGGATATGCCTAGATGCTGCAGACCAGTTGCGACATAGGAGACTCATTTAATAACTTTATTCTATTAAATTGAGTATCCAGCGCTAAGAACATATCATGAGTCTTACGAAAACTCGATAATACGTCCTTAAGTGCACTCCTGCCGCATAAAAGACTCACTCA